>CM060937.1:725343794-726547723 GCA_030765085.1 Allium cepa | reverse complement strand
TAGCGGAAGTGTGAATGTAAATTTATAGAAGCATAAATTTGATTTTAAGAAATAACTGGTGGATTGGGAAATAAGTTCAAATTATGTTAATTAAGAAATTAATAGGAAGAGTATGTAAAGTAATTTATAGAGTATAAATATTTAAAGACCTTAATTAATATGTTCAATTGAAAGAAATTACAACATTTGTTTGGAAATGATTTGAACTTGTGAGAATGTGATTGATAGCCGATGATATCTAAATTTTATAAGTTACCTATTTTGATGTAGTTGAAAATTTAATTTTTATAAATGTAAATTGTTAACTCCCCACTGCTAGCGACCTAACTAATGAAGCGACCTAGAAGTAGTTGCGACCTAAGGAGGCCACGACCTAAAAAATAGCGGCGACCTAAAGATTATAACGACCTAAGAAGACTCCACGACCTATAGAACTCACACAACCTAACAGAGTGCTTCGACCTAAGGAAGGCCGCGACCTAAGGGATTCAGCGACCTAAGATCTCGAGCTATGATAATAAGAAGATACTCACGACCTAAGATAGGTCGCTCACGACCTAAGGACATTGCATTAGAAGGCCGCCTTTTCTATGCCGCTACTGGTAAGGTCGCTTACGACCTAGAACTTGTTGAAACGAGCTTGCGTGTTCTTATTGAAGGGGGGCCAGTGCTTCTTAGGTCGGCTACGACCTACGACCTTACTTAGGTCGGTCACGACCTACGACCTTACTCCGAGCAAAGCCTATAAATACACCCCGAGTTCCAACTAGAAAGGGACTTTTTGGGGGCTCATTCATTTCAAGCGTCGTTACTCTGCTGCATTCCGAACTACTTCAAGCTTTTGAGATACAAAGAACGCTTCAAGGAACTTCACGAAGAAATCATACATGTTCAACGTGAATTCAAAGATTTTGATCGACATTGAAGTTGAGGCTACTTGTTCTAAATGACTTTAAACTCAAAGGGTGTTGTAATCGATGAATCTTGTAAAGAGTTGTAATAATATCAGCAATAAAGGAGTTTAAAGTGGACATAGGCTCTCTCTTAAGCCGAACCACTATAAATATCGTGTCTTTTAATACTTTTCTGTGATTCTTACTTTTTTCTGGTTCCCGTACCAACGGGTGGTGCTTTCACAACTACACTCTACACACCGGGGTGTTAGCGTTCAATTTTTAGCGTTAACATTTTTGGTGCTTTCACTGAGAATCGAACTCAGGCAAATCGTCATCATTGCTCCACGAAAGTTTGTTGAAGTAACCTCTCTGAAGACTAGAAGTTTATCCGAAATCATGGCTCCGGGTAGAAAGAGTAGATCTGTAAGATCTGGAAATGCTCAAGAGGGAACCTCCGCTTCCCCTGTATCGAATCAAGCAACTCCAGCTGTCAGAGTTACAAAGGCAGAGCTGGATGCTGCATTCTTAGGGCTGAACCAGCAGATAAATGCCCAAAATGCACAATTCGAGGCTCAGAATGCCCAAAATGCCCTAATTCTGAATAGGTTGAATGATTTGCTTGGGGCAAACCATCAACCGGCAGGTAATGAAAGGAACTTTGCTGGCAACATTCATGATGCTGAAGAAAGGAATGCTCCTGAAAGGGCTGCTAGCCCCTTTGAACAAACACTTCCTGAGGTTGGTGGATCTAGAACTCGACATGATGAGGAGTATCTTTCTGGGATGGTCCGACAAATCATGAAAGAGAGTATGCAGAGGTTTGAAGACGAGAAAGAATGGGGTTTTGCCCCAAGTAAAACTCCATTTACTGAGAAAATCTTAAAGGCTGAATTCCCAAGGAAGTTTGTCCCTCCAACCATTCCAGCTTACAAAGGAACAAGTGATCCGAACGAATTCTTGTATAAGTATGATTGGCACATGACAGGTGCCAGGGCTTCTGATGAAATAAAGTGCCGATATTTTCCTGTATACCTGGAAGGTGTAGCTCTGCTTTGGTTCACCAAGCTGCCAGTCCGATCTATCGATCAGTTTTCTGACTTAACCCGGAAGTTCAAGGAGCAGTTTAGACTATACGCTTCAAAAGCCAAGGATATTATGTCGTTGCCAAGTTTAGAACAGAATCCGGGTGAAACTATCAGATCTTTCTTGAATCGCTTTAATATAGCGCTGGCCGAGGTAGACAATGCAGAACCACGGATGATCTTGACCTATCTGATGAGGGCCATCGACAAGTCGAGCGAATTTGAAAAATGGCTTAACATGAAGGAACAAAATTCCCTTGAAAAATTCTACAAGAAAGCAGATGAGTTCATACGCCTGGAAAGCCGTCCTCTACCGGTAAAGGCAGTGTTAGAAAAAGCTGAAGATTACATTGCTGCTCCACGCAAGAGTGAATCTGCTAGACAGAAAAGGGAAAATAACGATGGAAAGAAACAGAAAAATCTGAAGAGGCCTCGTTCCTTCAAACCATCGGAATATACTCCTTTATCAGATACACCAGAGCATATATACCTTGCCACTAAAGATTCTGTTGAATATCCTAAACCTCATGTTCTGAGAACCGGGAGGAAAGCTGTGCAAAGTGGGAAATTCTGTCGCTTTCATAATCAACCTGGTCATGATACCGACGAATGCCGCCAATTGAAAATTTTGATTGAAGAGTTGCTAAGGGAAAACAAGCTGCAACAATTTGTGAAAAAGAATAGCAACAATCCTGCTTCGTCTAGTCAGGGGCAGCAAGCTCCTGCTCATCAGCCTAGGATAGGTGAGAAGGCAGTAGGGCATGAATCTGGAAGGCCCATTATCAATGTCATTACAGGAGGACCTCTCCCAGCAGGCAGAAGCTGGGGTGAGATGGAAAGGTATACCCGAGCTTTGAAATACGTACCGACCGAAGAAGATGTATTCATTTTGGAAGGTGCTATGCCCCTGAAGAAGCAAAGAACCTTCAATGATGATATTGTGTTCAGAGCCAGGGATTCCGTAGGTATTGAAGCTCCTACCTTGGATCCCTTAGTCATCTCGGCTGGTATCGGGCCAGCTATTGTCAGAAGAGTTCTCATTGATTGTGGCGCATCCTGCAATATCCTCTTCAAGAAAACATTCGACCAGATGAGGATCCCTATGGCTGATGTGCAAGCCTCATCGGCTGGCTTCACTGGGGAGCCAAAACAGCCGATAGGAACCATTGATTTGTTTGTGGAACTTGGAGAAGGAGAGAGAAAAGTGGTCCGCAAGCAAACTTTTGTGATTGTCGACGAATTTTCTGCTTATAATGCTTTCCTTGGCCGTCCAACTCTCGCAGCATTCAAAGTTGTTCTGGCCCCATGGTGCCTCACCATTAAATTTTCCACAGATAATGGAGTGGGAGTTATAAAAGGGGATCAAAATGCGGGGCGGGAATGTTATCTAACAGAGCTACGAGAAACCAGAAAAAGAGAATGGGAAAGGATGCGGTAGCCCCAGTCCGCATCAAAGAACCAGCCTTGTAGCAATTACAGGGCGGACCCTGCACTGGCGAGCACAGCGGAGCAAGGAAAGAAATGGATCCTAGAAAAGTCAGTGCAGGGGATAATAGAGTGGTACCAGTGGAAACGACAATACCAGTACCTGTTGACCCAAAGGACCCAAACAAGGTGTTGAATGTGGGTTCACAACTTAATGTGTCAATTCAGAATATCTTAATATCTTTTTTAAAGGCAAATTTGGCTGTTTTTGCTTGGACTCATGCCGATATGTGCGGAATATCCCCAGAAGTTGCAGTACACGCTCTAAATATTGATCCAAAATTCACACATGTGAAGCAGAAAAGGAGAACTCAAGGTCCAGAAAGGTCAGCAGCATTAAAAGAAGAAGTTGATCGGCTCATGGAGAATAATTTTATTAAAGAATCTACCTATCCGAATTGGGTTTCGAATCCAGTGCTGGTTAAGAAAGCCAACGGAAAATGAAGAGTATGCATCGATTTTTCAGATCTAAACAAGGCCTGCCCCAAAGACTGCTTCCCATTACCCAGAATCGATCAACTGGTAGACGGAACAGTGGGACACGAATTGTTATCTTTCATGGATGCTTACTCCGGATACAACCAGATCATGATGCATGAGCCAGATCAGGAGGACACAAGCTTTATCACTGACATTGGTCTTTACTGCTACAGAGTTATGCCCTTCGGGTTGAAGAATGCAGGGGCAACATACCAAAGACTTGTTAATGCTATGTTCAAACCGCAATTGGGCAAGACTATGGAAGTCTACGTCGATGACATGTTAGTAAAGTCTAAGAAAGCAGTGGATCACATAGAACACTTAGCAAACATGTTCGCAGTCCTCCGAAAATACGGAATGAAGCTCAATCCTTTGAAATGTTCATTTGGAGTGGAATCCGGCAAGTTTTTAGGTTTCATCGTGAGCGCTAGGGGCATGGATGCTAGTCCAGCTCAAATTACCGCCTTAAAGGAAGTCAAAGCTCCTAGAACAAAGAAGGAATTGCAAAGTCTCAATGGAAAAGTCGCCCCCTTGAGTCGGTTCATTTCCAAAGCCACAGATAAATGCATCCCATTCTTTGAAGAATGCAGGGGCAACATACCAAAGACTTGTTAATGCTATGTTCAAACCGCAATTGGGCAAGACTATGGAAGTCTACGTCGATGACATGTTAGTAAAGTCTAAGAAAGCAGTGGATCACATAGAACACTTAACGGACATGTTCGCGGTCCTCCGAAAATACGGAATGAAGCTCAATCCTTTGAAATGTTCATTTGGAGTGGAATCCGGCAAGTTTTTGGGTTTCATCGTGAGCGCAAGGGGCATCGAGGCTAGTCCAGCTCAAATTACCGCCTTAAAGGAAATCAAAGCTCCTAGAACAAAGAAGGAATTGCAAAGTCTCAATGGAAAAGTCGCCGCCTTGAGTCGGTTCATTTCCAAAGCCATAGATAAATGCATCCCATTCTTCGACGCCCTAAAGAAAGGAAAGAAAAACTTCGATTGGACTCCCGAATGCCAAAAAGCCTTTGATGAATTGATTCGCCATATGGAAACGCCTCCAATACTTTCTACGCCTGGCGATGGCGAGGATATTCTTATATACTTAGCAGTATCATCTCATGCTTTAAGTGCAGCGCTGATACGGGAAGACAAGAGGATTCAACATCCAGTTTACTATATCAGCAAAAGACTCACTGGGGCAGAGATGAATTACTCTAAGTTGGAAAAACTCGCCTATTGCCTACTAATTGCATCTAGAAAGTTGAGGCAATATTTCCAAGCTCATCCTATCAGAGTCCTCACTGATCAACCTTTAAAGCAAGTCCTGTTTCGCCCTGAAGCTTCGGGTCGTCTTCTAAAGTGGAATTTGAACTCAGTCAATATGACATCACTTATCATCCCCGAAAAGCAATCAATGGACAGGCTTTAGCGGATTTCATCGCAGAATTCACGGATAAGGGTAACGGTGAGGAGGAAACGATCGACGATTCCCCAATACAATGGAAGTTATATGTCGATGGCGCGAGAAACGACTACTGTTCTAGAGCCGGAGTTGTACTTGAGACCCCTGAAGGTCGATCATTATGCTATGCACTAAGATTGGAATTTCCTTCAACAAACAATGAAGCAGAATACGAAGCCCTTGTCGCTGGCATAAGGATTGCTAAAGAATTAAACATCCGAGCGTTACAGATCTTCAGTGATTCTCAGCTTATTGTATGCCAAGTCAAAAAGGAATTCCAAGCGCAAAGGGGAAATCTGCCCGCCTACTTGTCAAAGGCTTGGGAACTCCTGAGTGATTTCGATCATTACATGATAAGTCACATTCCTCGATAAGAAAACATGAAAGCGGATTCTCTCGCAAAGTATTCTAGCACAGGCGAAGCTCAATTTCTGGGGTTAACCCCAGTGGAGATCCTGTCGACCCCAAGCATTGATGAGACGGATATTGATTGGATCATGAGCATGTCTCAAGAGCAAGAATCATGGATGACTCCAATAATAGAATATATGCTCAATGGATCTTTACCGGAAAGTTCAAAAGAACGAAAGAAGCTACTGAGGAAAGCCTCTCGCTATATAGTTCAGGATGGCCAGTTATACAGACAGGGATTCTCAATGCCGTTACTTCGATGTGTATCCAGGGAAGAGTCCGAAACAATCCTAGCAGAGGTG
This sequence comes from Allium cepa, assembly GCA_030765085.1. NCBI lineage: Eukaryota > Viridiplantae > Streptophyta > Magnoliopsida > Asparagales > Amaryllidaceae > Allium > Allium cepa. The sequence continues at coordinate 726,541,605 of CM060937.1, read as the reverse complement.
CATGGGGGAGAATGTGGTGATCATTCAGGTGGCAAAACATTAGCAAAGAAAATTCTCCGATACGGATATTTTTGGCCAGAAATTAATCGAGATGCTGCAAGCTATTCCCGAAAGTGACAGATGCCAAAGATTTGCTAAAATTCCTAGAGCACCTTCTACTGAACTCACACAGATGGTCAGTCCATGGCCATTTGCAATTTGGGGAATGGATCTCATTGGGCCGCTACCAATTGCCAAATCTGGAATTAAATATGCCATTGTTGCTGTAGATTATTTTACTAAGTGGGCAGAAGCTGAACCACTGGCTACTATCACCTCAAAGAAGATGATAAGTTTTGTGACTAAAAACATCATTTACAGATACGGTGTGCCTCAAAAAATAATTACGGACAATGGTACTCAGTTTGAAAGTGAAGAATTCCAAGATTTTTGCAAACGGTTCAAAATCCGAAAGAGCTTCTCAGCAGTAGCCCATCCGCAAGCAAACGGGCAAGTGGAAGCAGTAAATAAAATTATCAAGTCAACCATTAAGAAGCAACTTAAAAGAACAAAAGGTGGTTGGGTCGATAAGCTACCGCTGGCACTATGGGCATACAGAACTACCCACAAAACTGCGACTGGGCATACTCCGTTTTCATTGGCATACGGATCAGAGGCAATGATTCCGGTAGAAATAGAGGTCCCTTCACATAGAAGAATCCATTTCAATCAAGCGAAGAATGAGAAACTACAGCTTGAGGCACTAGATCTCCTTGATGAAAAAAGAGAAGACGCTGAGCTCAGAATTGCATCTCATCAGCAAAAGATAGCCAGACATTTTAATTCCAAAGTTCGCCAACGCAGCTTTGAAATTGGAGATCTAGTCCTAAAGAGAATTATGACATCAACAGTTGTGTTTGGGCCAAATTGGGAAGGACCATATGTCATAGGTCAAAAGCTTCTGGACGGCACATACAAACTCACTACTGTCAAAGGAGATCAAATTCCAAGGGCATGGAACAGCAATCACTTGCGTCCATACTTTACTTGAAAATTTTGTTGAAATATTATAAAAAGAGTTATGAATGTATGATTCTTGTAATTAAAGGCAATTGTAAAACTGATGCAAGTAAATAATGAAAGAATATAAAGTGGATGTAGGCCCAATTTCCTAGCCGAACCACTATAAATCTTGTGTTCCTTATTATTATTACATGTTTGCTTTATTTTCGATATAAAAAGTACATAGAATGTATTGCTGAAATGTCGATTTAAATTTTTGCAGACAATGGAAGTGAAACTTGCACATAATAAGACCAAGTGATTCTCGCCAAATTTCGAGTCACAAAAGCCCCGAATTCAAATCCTAGATAGGAAGTACTTCAATTGAACGGCCTATGATTTCGACAGAAACGGGCCTTTGCTAATAAATTGAGATCGTTTGAACAAACAAACATCCAATTAAGAAGCTAATGCCCGTTCTCACGAACTTGCCTGACAATGAAGTACACTTCCTTGGATTAAACAAATTACTTGTAAGAAAAGGGAATGAAAGCTTGAAAAGAAAAAAAACAAACAGAGGATCACTGAAAAGGCATAAGCAAGTGGACAAGGGAACAACCAAAGCCATCATCGGCAGCACAAGTCCTCTTCGGAGGCACAACTCTTCGGAGGATAAAGACCTCTAATGGGTCATACGCCACAAAAAAGTAAGTTCTCTACTCAACAGAAAAGATTGGAGGAGTCATGACCCTCCAACCATGAGAGAGTAACTTCCAGGCGATGAAAACCCTCTCTGAGGCACATTTCACCAGGAGTTGAAGTGTTACGACCGCTCTTCGGAATTTCACTTCACCAGAGTTGAAATGCAAACAAAATAAAGACCTCTTCGGAGGCACATTTCACCAGGAGTTGAAGTGTAACAGCCGCTCTTCGGAATTTCACTTCACCAAAGTTGAAATGCAAAACAAAATAAAGACCTTTCTGGAAGTCCACGTTTCACCGAGATTGAAATAAAACTTCCAAGTGTTGAAACGTGAAAAGGCTTTCTTCGAAGGCACAACTCTTTGGAGGTACACGTTTCACAAAGATTGAAATAAAACTTCCAAGTGTTGAAACGTGAAAAATCCCTCCTCAGAGGTACAACCCCCTCCCGGAGACACAATCAAGAAGAAAGACCTCTTCGAAAGCCCACGTTTCACCGAGAATGAAATAAAACTTCCAAGTGTTGAAACGTGAAAAGGCTTTCTTCGAAGGCACAACTCTTTGGAGGTACACGTTTCACTAAGATTGAAATAAAACTTCCAAGTGTTGAAACGTGAAAAATCCCTCCTCAGAGGTACAACCCCCTCCCGGAGACACAATCAAGAAGAAAGACCTCTTCGAAAGCCCACGTTTCACCGAGATTGAAATAAAACTTCCAAGTGTTGAAACGTGAAAAGGCTTTCTTCGAAGGCACAACTCTTTGGTGGTACACGTTTCACCAAGATTGAAATAAAACTTCCAAGTGTTGAAACGTGAAAAATCCCTCCTCAGAGGTACAACCCCCTCCCGGAGACACAATCAAGAAGAAAGACCTCTTCAGAAGCCCACGTTTCACCGAGATTGAAATAAAACTTCCAAGTGTTGAAACGTGAAAAGGCTTTCTTCAAAGGCACAACTCTTTGGAGGTACACGTTTCACCAAGATTGAAATAAAACTTCCAAGTGTTGAAACGTGAAAAATCCCTCCTCAGAGGTACAAATTTCTATTTTAAAAAAAAATCCTCATCAAGAGCATACTTTAACTTTCAAAGGAAGAGTGATTTACCTATTCTAGAAAATAATCTTCCTCAAAAAAAAAAGGAAGAAAGTTAAAGTACCCTTCAGAGGCCCGCTTTACCACATAGAAGAATTCACTTGGCAAAATGCGTGCGTAAGCAAAAGAAAAAAGTGATTTCTTCGAAGGACAAAGCGTAAAAACTTATATGAAGGAAGTTGTACTCTACGAAAAATTTCTTCAAGAATGAAGTAATTATTCTTCAGAAAATAAGAGTGCAAGTCCCCTCAAAGTATAAAATATTACAGCAAGCTTATGGTATGGGGGCAACATGGTATAGTTACATACAAAATGGTATAGCTACATCGGTAAAGTACGCTCAAACAACATACCACAAGCTCACCGCAATATCATATAAATAAACTTGTGCAAAAATGAATAATAAATGCATTCTCAAATTCAAACGGAAGTTTGTGCAAATAAAGGATCATTTTATTCAATTGTATTGCAGATACAAGTTTCAAAATAAAAAGCAGGGGCCGATACCCGCACAATTCTCGACCAGTACATGCAAAAGACAAGAAGCTAAAAGCTGAAATCTTCATTTCTTCTTGCCACTTTTGGACCCTTTACCCGGCCGAATGGTTAGCTTTTCAGGTCGGTCTGTAGGCATAAGGGAAGAAGGGGAGGGAGGTACAACCGGTGCAACTTCCGGTTCCTCTTCAGTAGCAATGATTTTCTTCCCCCTCCTCTTCGACGTTCCGTGCTTCTTTCTCCCCTTCGAAGAAGACTCACTCCCTGGAGTAGCAAGAGTAGACAAAATTATGTCATCGGAAGGAGTCCGCTCCGGAGATATCTCACCTCCCTCAAGTCCTTCGTCTTTCTGCTCTTGCGAAGCGATAGGGTCATCTAAGCCATGAAGAGCCTCTATTTGCTCCTCTTGTGACCCGGGCTGTGAAGCAGAAGGAGGAGTCACCTAAAGAGATGGAGGAGGGATCATCGGAGAAGGCGAAGTCTAAACGATGCTCGATGCTTTCTCTACAGGAGAAAAGAGGTTAAAGTCAGTAAAAAGAGGAGGTAAAGGCTCATTAAGATTCAGGAGATAGTCAAAAAATTCATCAAAGTCGTGGGAAGTGAACAAGCAATCAGTTTGAACTGGTCCAGCAATAAAGTTACCGGCGGCGGTTGTCTTTATCATTTCAATCTCATAATCCTGGGCTTCGGTGCTCTCCTGAGGCTTCTCTACAACATGGGGAGTTGTAACTCCGAGATCAGTTTTATCTTGAGGAATAGAAGATGAGCTAGGGCCAGCTATATCAACATCAGCTGAAACCGAAGGAGGAACAGGGGCATTTACAAGCGCTTCCTTCTCTGAGCACCCCTCCCCTGTCGTTTCAGCTCGAAATTTAGCAAGCTGCTCTTTTCCCCTAGCTAGTGCTTCCCAAGTTGCCTCATCAAAATAATATTCTTGAAGATGGTCTTCGGAGTAACCAGCGCCTCCAAGCATATCTACGGCAGCCTCCCATACTTCAGCCAATGTAATCTCATATTTGGGACCCAGAAATGAAAGGCTGCCGCGCCCCAAGATACATTGAAGATAAAAATCAAATAATGTGGAGCCAATGTCAGCTTTGGTTTCTTGATGGGCCTCTTCGGCCACGAGTTTACCAGCAACAGCCTCGTCACGCTCCTTTTCGGCCATAGCAAGTCGAGTTTTTAACAACTCTATCTCCAAGCTTTGAGAGCCGGTCTGTTCTCGCAGCTGTAAAGTTTCAGCGCGATATTCTTCTATGACCTTCTCTTTGTGTGTAAGCTTATCTTCGACTGCCCTTTGACTGGCATGCGCATCTCGTACTTGTTGCTGAAGCATGCTCTCCTTTTGAGAATAGGAAGTAGATGAAGTAGCTAATTCTTCCTTAAGCTTTTCTACTTCCGCTTCCAGCTTTTCATTATAGGAAGCAATACTTCTCATTTCGGCGTCATGCTGCTCGAGGGTCTTCTGCCACTCAGTCTTATCGTTCTCCATTGTGAGCATGGCCTCGAGATTGGCTCGGTTAACCCTCTGAAGCTCGTCGACAAGTTTTTGCCAGTTCGACATTCTTTTAATATCGGTCCTGACAGTATCAAGATTTCGCAGCATAGCCGATTTGTCGAGAGGAACCAAGTCGAGATCAAATCGAACCCCTTTCAGGCACCACTGAGGGAATCGACTTTGAAGAGTGGGAGGACCTTGCCCAACTTGGTATGCGGGCCGGTTGATGATTGTTTGAATATCGGAACGAACGGGGGCAGGAGATTGAGCAGGAACATTTTCAAAAACTGTCGGCATTGTTTCTTCAGTAAGTTTAGCCCGCTTACTAGAAGAATCGTCCATGTGACCTTTACCTCTCTCATCGTGAGTCTTTCTTTTTTGGATATCATCATCTCTGTGAGGAGGGTCATGTCTTTCTTGTTCTCTTCGGTGACGTTCTTCATATGCTCGTCTCTCGTCTGCTTTTTTGATGGCCCTCTCTTCATCGGTTTCTCTTCGAGGGGGGAGATGACGTCTATAGTCGAATCGGCTGCGTCTCCCGTATTGTTTAAAGTCGTCATAATAAGAGCCGCTCTGCCCCATTGGAGAACCTGAAATTAAAGAAAAAACAAGGTTTGAGAATCTACCAGGAATAAGAAAGTCAAGTGCATCCTAAGTGCGTGTGACGTGTAAAACTACTCGCGGCAAACTAGACTACAAACCAGTCATCGACTGAGGGGTAGTGGTAGTTATTGTGGAAAATTGCACTTCCGGGGCTGTGGAAGTGTGCTTGAGAGTAGAAGTTGCTTCAATCGCTGGAGATGTGACTTTGGCAATGGCAGGATCATCCCTAAAAAGTTCTTGAGAAGTGACTATTATGTCACTTAAACTCCTAAAAATATCAACTCCAAGATCAACGTTCTTATCAGTATGAGGAAGGGGCTCCTCTTCTTCAGTTATGGGGGCAAGTGCAGGCTTTTCGGACGGCTCCGCATCATCCCTTGGAGTGGAACATTTTACTAGTGAAGTTTCTATAAAGGTTCCTCCCCGCATGTGCTCTTTAATAGAGACCGGGGCATCGGGAGTTTTCATCGGAGATTCGGGAACTTCAGTTGGAACTTCATGCGGTTGAGTGGAACGAGAAGAATGTAAAAGCTCAAACCGATGAAGAAGTTCATCTTTCAATAGAAATTTTGCGCTCCTCTCTTCAGCAGCCACAATGCTTAGCCTTTCAAAGACTGGCTTATGACTGGAATCTCTAGAAGGAGGAGGAAGTGCTGTAAAAATAAGGAATGGAATCGGCATCTAGCGATACGAACCATGAAAAACTTAGAATAAAATTGAAGAGAGAAGGGAAAGAAGATCTCACTTCCTATTCTCCAGTCTGCGTAAAATCCTGCGGGGCAACGAATATAGAAGAATTGATTCAAAAAACCATGTGCACTCTCCAGCAAATCCAAAATTAGTTTGCGGTTCCTCGCACCTCTTACAAGTACAATTGAAGGGTGGTCCTTGTTCTTCGCAAAAGTGCACAAGTAACAGATTTCCTCAAAACTCGGAAGACGGTCAAGAGTCCTCCTGAACAGAACGCACAATCCCATCAAAATGGCATAGCCATTGGGATGCAGTTGGAAAGGAGAGATCGTTAGTCGAAGAAGGATTTGTTAAAGAAATTCATTAAAGGGAGGAATTACTCCACTTAAGCACATTTGGCGATTAATGGCAACAAAACCGTAAGGTGGTCTATCAGCAAAATCATTTGGTCCAGGGAGTAAAACTTCTTCCTCGGCAATGCCAAATTGAACGCATAGTTGATTAAGCACCCGCTGTTTCAGAAGGGTAGGAGTTCTTTCCGGAGGGTTCTCTAGTGGAATAGCAATCGGGAAAGCCCCTTCGACGTGTTCTATCATCTCTTCTTGTTGAGACGTCATTCTACATAAGCAACTGGATGTTCAGATGTGAAGGTGCACGTTTCCTAAAAGTGTGAAGTGTTGTGCAAAACTAATAAAAATAACAAGCAAAATAACTGGATTTAAACTAGTTGACAACTGATCGATTGTGAGATTTCAGGACTCGTTAATTTAAAACTCAAGTGCAGTGTTAATTCAAACAAAATTTTAGCTTTGCTTTAATACTTCATTTGAGTCGGTTGATTTACAACATTTCATACACACAGTTCATTTAAGTTGATTATTCTTTATCGACTAATCTGTCATTCGATGTGGGCAGTCAGTGACAGTATATTCGTCCCATTCTTCTGCAAATGTTATGTTTAAACAGGTTGTTAGATTAAAAGTTAGAGCAATCTGTAAAGAAGTGTAACGAATTTCAAACGGTTCAAGTCCAAGCAGTTCAATCAAATTCTTTCAAAATTTTACAAGTCATAAGTTATCCAGACTGTTTCCAGCGACCTAGCATAGGTGGAGCTTCATTAGGTCGCATTGTGCAAATCAAGGAGCTTAAGGCTTTATGTCAAAATAATGCAAATTAGTCAAGTCCTAACTCGGCTGCGACCTAAAGCCTATGCCACAAAAGATAGGTCGTTGACATGTTAAGTCCCTATGCAGTCATTCAGAGATGATAGGTCGCTAAATTGTTAAGTCGTTCTGTTTAAAGTTCATGTGCAAATCTACTAAGTCGCTGACTTCCTATCCACGCAAAATCATCAAAGTACTAGGACGGCAACGACCTAATTTCTATGCCACAGGGATTTAGGTCAACAAGTTCTTAAGTCGCACCTTGGTTCAGGTTAAGGTGGTCCAGATTTGTTAAAGTATAAGGTCGGTCGCGACCTAAGATTTCAATCATCACTAAACTTAGGTCGTTACTTTCTTAGGTCGTTTTTAGGTCGCTCTGCTTTAAGTCTTATCTCATTCAAGAGAAAGTTAGATCGCTAGTATTAGGTCGCATGGTTCACATTCAAACAGACACCCCTAAGGTCGATTCCCCACTCACACGCTGCCACATCATCTCCTCCATTAACTCGTTAACCCATTAGAGCCTTCCTCATCTCTTCCAAATTTACAAACCAGCTAATTCGAATCACTGTAATTTACCATCTTCCTCCCACATCATCACGAATCACCCGAAAATCCAATTCAAATTGCCTCAAATCCACCATACATCTGATGTATTGCCATATTCACAAGAATCACCACGATAACTCAATGAAAAGGTTAATCGAATCGTGACTTATGGGAAAACGCAGCATACGAAAATGTATTAAGAACGACAAGTGGAATATTCGCGGTTTGATGTTGGATGTGGTCGAATGTTGATAGAATTCACTTACGCAATCTGATGATGGAAAAGATTAAAGATTGAGCTGATCGGAATCGTCCTCGAGAAGTTCAAAAGCTTGTTAATGGTAGAATGGATGCTGAAGCAGATGAAGAAGGAAAGGAGCGACCTACGGTATTTATATTCAGGGGCATTGGAACACGAATCGACAGCATGCGACCTAATCCTCTCTCTAAGTCGTCTACGACCTAACGACCCTCCAGAACACGAGTTAATGAAATCGAAGCATGCGACCTATAGCTTGGTCACATACTTCGAGGGGCAAATGTTAACTCCCCACTGCTAGCGACCTAACTAATGAAGCGACCTAGAAGTAGTTGCGACCTAAGGAGGCCACGACCTAAAAAATAGCGGCGACCTAAAGATTGTAACGACCTAAGAAGACTCCACGACCTATAGAACTCACACGACCTAACAGAGTGCTTCGACCTAAGGAAGGCCGCGACCTAAGGGATTCAGCGACCTAAGATCTCGAGCTATGATAACAGGAAGATACTCACGACCTAAGATAGGTCGCTCACGACCTAAGGACATTGCATTAGAAGGCCGCCTTTTCTATGCCGCTACTGGTAAGGTCGCTTACGACCTAGAACTTGTTGAAACGAGCTTGCGTGTTCTTATGGAAGGGGGGCCAGTGCTTCTTAGGTCGGCTACGACCTACGACCTTACTTAGGTCGGTCATGACCTACGACCTTACTCCGAGCAAAGCCTATAAATACACCCCGAGTTCCAACTAGAAAGTGAACTTTTGGGGGCTCATTCATTTCAATCGTCGTTACTCTGCTGCATTCCGAACTACTTCAAGCTTTTGAGATACAAAGAATGCTTCAAGGAACTTCACGAAGAAATCATACATGTTCAACGTGAATTCAAAGATTTTGATCGACATTGAAGTTGAGGCTACTTGTTCTAAATGACTTTAAACTCAAAGGGTGTTGTAATCGATGAATCTTGTAAAGAGTTGTAATAATATCAGCAATAAAGGAGTTTAAAGTGGACGTAGGCTCTCTCTTAAGCCGAACCACTATAAATATCGTGTCTTTTAATACTTTTCTGTGATTCTTACTTTTTTCTGGTTCCCGTACCAACGGGCGGTGCTTTCACAACTACACTCTACACACCGGGGTGTTAGCGTTCAATTTTTAGCGTTAACATAAATGAATGTTACATTTATGTGAATTGTAATACCATGTTTAAGAGATTGTTAAATTGTATATATAAAAGGAAATTTGATTAATTTTTTTAAAACCTTAATTAATATGGGTAATAAATTTAATATAAGAAAAACCAATGCAATTTTTGGATTAATCAGTGAAGCAATAATAATAAATAGTAATTAATTCAAAGTTTGTAACTTAGGAATAATGTAGATTAATATACGTTAGTTATTTAGGGTAAGGACTAAAATTGGTAATACATTTGCAATTAATGATAATAATGTTGATATAAGCTAATAAAATTTAAATGCTAATGCAATACTAATTTATGAATTTAATGTGATTACGAAATTGGAATTTGATAAATGCAGTAACTAACTCGGGGCATATAAATTTTATGGAATAAATACTAGATAGGTAAATTTAATGATTGTTAGTTGGTAATTTAAGCATGAATGGGAATAAATTGGGCAATAGTGAGAATTTTCAATTATTACCCATTCCTTTAATTTATTTAATTAGAATCTTAATCAAATGCAACATTCGTTGTTATTAGTAGTTTATAGTGGAAATAACGTAAACTTTATTCAGAATATGATAATTTGTTAAATTAAAAGAATGGAAAGTAGGATGTATGGATTTATTTGAATTTAATTTCTGATAATATGGTAATTGCAATTAAATGAAATTGAAATAGCTTATTTGAAATTCAGCTGGAATATGAGAATATTTAATGTAATAGTTGGATCAAATGGTAAACAAATCTATTTGACAATAATGAATGTAATAATTTTTGGTTAACTAAATTAAATGGAAATTTTGGTAATTTTATTTATAATTTGAAAACTTAATGAAATTGGAAGTTAACACTGAAATTTATAAATTAACCAACTGTACATTTACATTTGAATTTGTTAAAACATTTTAAAAGATTAAGGAATCAAAGTTGATAAAATTTGTCAATTATAGAAGTGAAATTAAAATTTGATTTATTTAATTAATTTATTTTTAATTTATTTTATTAATACAAAAATAGCCATTTTGGCCACTGACTCGGATTTCGACGAAACCAGTTTCATCGGATCCGTAACGGTGAATTATTGTAGGATTTCAAGTTTTGTATCGATCGGATTTGTCGTTTGATCATGTGGGCTTGAAATGCCTTGAAATCAATTTAATTGAAATCAACCGAAATTAATTTGAAAATATTAATTTCAGCATAACTTCTTCATACGATGGAATTTGGACGTGAAACTTTTTCCATCGCGTTTAAAATATTTTAAAACCCCTATTTTGATATGTGGGTTAACACAATTTCGTTCCGGAGTTAGAACGGGCTTTTTGGGCCATTTTGTCGTCAAGAAGTATATTCAACCCGATCCATTTATTCTTTTCCAAGCTTCTCTATAAATATCCGGTTATAAACACTAGCTCTCTATTTTCTCATTTGTCTACACCTATATCTTCTTCTCTCTCCTCCTCAATGGCAGACAAACGAATTCTAGATCCAATTTCAATTCAGATCCAAAGCTAAAAATTCATAGTCCTCGGAAAAATCTGGAAAAAATATACGTTGAAGCTCTCGACTAGCATAATTCACTGGTGGTGTTCATTTTTCGATTCAGTTTGTCGTTTGACCGGAAAAAATTGAAGAAGTTTAAGCCGTTTATCATTGTCGAAATCAAAGTCGTTGGATAGTCAAACCCTTTCTGGGTTTCAGAGAGAAAGCCAAGGGGATCTCATCTATATGATTGGTTTGTCGATTTGACGGTCGGATCATCGCCAAAATTGGATTAGGGTTTAGAAATCTTTGGCCGCCGGTGTTTGTTTTGGGAGTGTGCGTCGGTCTGGGGCGGCAACGGAGGTCGAGTGGGTGGAGGCGCCACGTGGGTGAGGTTGCGGGAGCCTGTAGGCGAGCAGAGTAGGTGCCGATAGTGGTTAGTCGCGTGCGTACTGGCGTTGGGTTCGCATCGTGCAAGTCGCGTTTGGGCTCTGGTACAGGATTGTGTTGATGACGTGGCATATAATTTGGGGTGAGAAATGTGTTCACTTTTATTATTTTATTTAATTGAAATTCAATCACAATTTTCACAATATCTATCACATACGAACACCAATTCACGTGCGATTTTTTTTGTTAGGATCGTAATAAAATTCCAGACTTGATGACGCTGGGTTGGACAAATTTTGAGTCGGTCAAATTTTTGGATTTAAATTGAATTTAAATTCAATTTAAATTCAAAAGGTGAGTGTTTTAACCCACTCACAACTTCTAAGATTTCTTATGTTTGTTAAATTGATTTATGATGTGTTTAGAAATTTATTTATAGTTGTTTCGCATATATTTCATCATTGTCTCAGTTAATTTGTATTCATAAATTTACTTGTTATTTAATTCATTTTGCATATAAACTGCCAGTTAAAATTTAGTTAAATTTATTATTGCATATAAACTGCTAGTTAAATTTATTTATTATTGCATATAAATTACAGTTGAATGGTTATTTAATTCATTATTAAAAAATTAATTGTGAGTAATTAATTATTATTTATTGATGTGATTGTTTGAATTGGACGACAAATTGATGAATGTTTGATGATTGATATGATGGACGAATTGATGCTGTATTTATATTGTATAAACTGCAAGTTATTATGCATTTTCATTTCATTCGGGATTACGGTTTGACATGATATACAACCGCATTTTTATTTTTAAATTGCGGATTGAAATGATAAATATCCGTATCACTTGACCATAGGATAGAAAATTATATACAGGCACCGTGGTATATATATAAAATTATTTTTGAAATGATTTTCTAGGTTTTGGAAAGAATGTGGTTCAATAGATATTAAATTTTGATATATATATATATATATAGTAAAATTCTTGAATTTAGCTATGTATAAATTTGTTTCGAATTTTAAATAAGCTAAATAATGAAGTTGATTTCGTTAACATAATATGGTTAAGTATATATTTGAAATTATATTGTATATAGAGTTATAATAACTCAAAAAAAGTAAGGTTGAAGATAAATGTGAATATGATTTGAATTAAAGTATTTAAGAATTTTCCACCAAAAATTTGTTTTGAAATGTAAATAAATTAAGATTTAAAAGGTATGATCTTATAACTTAATTTTTGATTTAAGGATTTAAACGAATATCAAATTAATTTAAAGAATATTATCAAGTTAATTTAATTAAAAGAATATCCTGTTATTGAAGTTTAAGGGTTTTAACTGAATAATATTTGTTTAGTAAGTATATATTTCAAATTTAAATAATAGGAATTGGATTTGATATATATATATATATATATATATATATATATATTAAATTTTCAAAGAATCCATTTTGAAATAGTGGAATATTTAAAGATTGAAATATATGAACTATAAAGTTTTGAAATATAGAATATTTAAGCTTTGAAATATATGGGAATTAAAATGGTTTATTTGGAGGTACAAATTGATATTGGGAATTTATTGTGAAATTTAAAGAAGCTGTTTATTTTATAAAGTAATATACTATTTAAACCATTAAGTATTAAAAGTTATGTTTCAAAGCTATGGTTTCAAGGTATATATATTTGAAAATATTATGATTTTGGGAAAGGGATATTTATAAAATAAAAATGATATCATATTGATTTGGGGTTTTAAAAATATAAATGATATCGTATTTATATGGTTTGAAAGAGATATTATATTCTGGTTTTAAAGTATAAATTATTTTGAAATAATCGCGGTGTTATAAGAATGATTGGTTGTTGAAGAGACCGGGATCGAAAGTTGTGATACTCTCTGCCAACTCCGAAAACCACTTTAACAACCGTGTACACGGTGGAGATTCTTGAATGAAGTAGGATGGTTGCGGCGTTTCCTTTGAGGTAAATACGTGGATCCAACTCCCGTGAGTTGGCATAAGGTGGCAAAAACAGGAGCGATTGACGGGCTAAGGGGGTTAGCGCCCTTTATCGGATACTCTACTTCGATACCGTACTCTGACTTTGGATTGATTCGTTGGCCACCTTTACTTTTGATTTAGGGAGGAGTTTGTCCGAGTTGGGCGGTAGCTGCGGCTACACGTTACCACCGGTCCGGAAGCGTAATTGGTATATCTAACCTGGCATTGCCTAGTTGTGTCGTGTCACCTACCCCATCGCCCCTTGTACGAGTTTGGTTTTCTCCCGTAGCCCATGGAGTATTTAGGGTAGTCTCCAGATCTGGATATGCACTTATACCGGATGGACTACTGGGACTATTACGTGTTAAGGTGGAAAATGTAAAGCCTTAATGCTATTTAAAAGTAAGTTTATTTTACAATTAGACACGATTATAATAGCGAAATATACTGCATAGTAAATAGTTAAACGGATCCTTAGGTGATATAAATCCCGAGCATCTATTGAGTTACTGCACTCATATTTATTTCTGTTAATTTAACTCACATAAGATCTTGTAGTTCTGACTCGAGTGTTTTGCCTTTTCAATTCGCTCGGGACAGTCCGAGCATTTCAGGATGGAAGACTTTATTTCTGGAGGACGAAGACGAAGATTTCATTATTTTTATTATTATATATATTATATGATTCCACTACACACTGTATTCCGCTGCATTGATATTTATTGCTGTGTGAACTCCGATGTTTGTTTTATAAAGAAGAATCAAATGTTTTGTAAATAGTTTTATGAACTATATATTGATTATTATATTTTATCCTTCCGCTATGAGATTCTGTTTTATTTTTTTCTTCTCTGTTTTCTTATTTACCCCATAATAATCCTCCTTTTCGTATGGTTTGAATTGGCACGTGTGTCGATATAAAATGTACGAAAAGGTGTGACATTACAACCTTTGTGTCATATAACCCATTCTGAATAATGATACGTTGATATGGATAGCATTTGAAGACCGGTGGTGAAGACCGGGTATTTGCGAGAATAATAGGATGACCTATCGATTATCTCTGCACTGAGTTGCTCCGGTATAGAGATTCCCTAAGCGATGGGAAGTCCGATCGGGATTGTGAACACCCGGATTGTAAGGGCTTCTTCGAAAGTCCCTTCGGTTCTGTTCGAACCCGAAACAGACTTGTATGGATGTATGTCTGACGTTACATTTTGAGACGTAAAGCAGATTTCTTTCAAATACATTTCTGTTGGTGGTGGAGAATTTATTCTCTTAGCTTAACACCCTTCTCTGAGACGTATGAGCTCAGAGGTTATGTAGTTGAAGGTTATCAGTAATATATTCCCTACTTGGTAATGTGGCATTTCGAGTGCTGCTGATCATTTGTTGATTAAAGTGTGGCTTTTGTGAAAAGCGTAGCTTTGTGGACGAGACTTCTTTGAACCTCACAATCCGGTTATGGTCGAAACAGGAATCGTAGCAGCAAGGTTATTTGAGGGTAGCGCCATCTGAGGGTATGTCATTTCCTTCTGGATTATGAGTGGTATCAAGGTATGGAGCCCAGATACTTACTTTGTGGTTGCTGCAAACTTATGGCTTTATGGTTGTTGGTTGAGAGGTACCTCGGAAAAAGGTCGCAAACGACCAGGGGGTGGCATACTCGTGTCAGTAGTTACATATTACAGAGGTAACCCGGCCTTGTGTAGCAGAGATTTGGTTATGATCCGTGGACGTCCCTCTAGAGGCGTTCCATTTTATTTGGGAAGTTCCTTTGCCCGACTATTTATTGGAAATCCAATCAAAACAATACGAGCCCTGTACAGTTTTAGTTGTAAAACCTGCCATTTACTTATAGTGGTCAACACTGTTTAGATGGTAGCTATAGTAGGCATAGTTCGGAATGTCTATGCTGGCTAAGATTAATATTATATTTTCGAAATGTTTTCCTGCACTTCGCACTTATAGCAATAATATTGAAAAGAAATTCTCTCGTATAATTGTTTGACTATCATAAGGAGAAATCTCCTCCAATTCTGCGTTTGCATTGTGTTTGTAGCGGGAGGCCTTATGGTAGTTTCATTTTCTAAAAGCATTGCGAATTGACTTTAAAATTCTCTTACTGTTTGTTTTTAAAGATAAACTGTTTATGTTGCTCACACAAGTCTCATGACTGACCTGGAGTTTATCGTTCCCTTTCTATACTCTGGGTGCCCACAATTTTCCACACGGGCAGCCTAGAGTCAGGTTATCAGTATTCTGGAGCGAAGTCAAAAAAGAGATGCTGTGGAGATCAGGAGAAAGCTGGATGGCAAGCGTATCACTAGTATATAGTATTTATTTTCTGCTGTTTGTTGTTATAAAACTCTGATAATGTAATGTTATGTAATGTATTTATTGATATAGTTCTTTGTTTTAAAGATATTCATTTATCTATTATATGTTGTTCCGCTGCGAAATGTGAGATTTTGTTGTTGTTTCCTTTTCTTCTTCTACCTCTTTCTTCTTTAAAACCTAACGGTTCGGTTTTCCGGCATTCGACTATTCGGCATTCGATACAGTGGACGTATTGATGTCGATTTTCGAGCGTCGAAAAATCGAGTCGTCGCAATTTATTTATGTTGATTTGTTCTTTTATTACATCATTTATTACTTTACAAAATAAACAAACATTTCTATGCCTCTTATTACGTTCATATCTTGTAATTATTGTCCTAAACTCATAAATGAAATACCAAGTTTCATTTTAAATTTCAATTGATTCCCAATCAAAGTTTAATAGCCTAAGTAAACTGGTGACAAATAATAACGGTCACTATTTGCCATAAATCACATTTATGGGTTTGTAGTTTACAACAAATGTTGCAATGACTCATATGATATTGATTTTATCCAATTACCATTAAATTTGTGGTATTTCATAAATCTATTCCATACTTACATTTTGTTTCGTATATTTCATTTATAACCAAATATAACATTTATATTTATATTCATTAATTTGTATTCCATTCAATTGATTAATTTATTAACTTTGATTAGTATTGTTTGCCTTGCATTTTAGTTATTATTTCATTAATTTATACTAACATTGATTCCTATCAAAATGGCACTTATTACGTATTATTCCGTCAATTTATATAGCTTTGAATATATTTCCCAATTTACAAATTACAATCAATTAAACCTTACAATTGTTTCAATAAATTGGAATTGCACTAAATTAGTCTTTTACAAATTACAATCAATTAAACCTTACAATTGTCTCAATAAATTGGAATTGCACTAAATTCGTCATTTATCAACTTGCCATAACCATATTCCTTAATTTACGTTCGGTTACTATTAAGCAATCTATTATTGCATTGGTTAATTCAATAGTTACTTTTTGTTTACTCATTTTCTATTTTATAACCAAATGTAACAATTTACACTATTTATCAATGGGATTTCACTTCAATTGTCAAAATCTAATTTTTATAACCATTGCTATAATTCATTCTTAACATTTACTTTAATATAAACTATACATTTTTTTATTTCTTCCTAAACTTAATTACAAAAATCTAATTAAATTAACCAATTTATTTATCAAAATTTACTGGTCGTTACAGATCGTTACAAAACTTGAAATCCTACAACAATTCACCGTTACGGATCCTAAGAAACTGGTTTCGTCAAAATCCGAGTTAGTGGCCAAAATGGCTATTTTCACATTAATTAAATAAGTTAACATTAAATTAATTAAATCAAATTTTAAATTCAAATTTTACAATTCACAATTTCTATCACCTTAAATCACCTAGTAACTTATAATCCTCTAAAAAAAATGTCTATATCAATACATTATTGACTATTTCAAAATTTATAGTGTTTAGTTTACAACTGCCATTAATCTTATTAATTATCATTTAATTCCAATAAATTGTTTTATTTGGTGACAATCTTTATACTCAATCAATTATTACTCAAATAATCAAGTTAATATTTGTTCTATAGTTCATTACATTAGTATCCTCCAATCTCCATTTTTATTTGTATTATTTACTATATTTCATTTGTTAGTTTTACTCATTAATTAAAATTTAAATCTCCAATTAATTCATTTATCTTGGTTTCATTCTTTTATTTCATCAATTGTTATTTTCTGAGACAAAATTTACATTGGTTTCATCTTATTGAATTAACATTATTTAATATCCTTTTACATTAATATTTCCAATATCATCTTTTTTACATTAACACAATATTTAATTATATTTATTGCAATTGTTTCCACTTTAATACAAAAGGCTAAATAAATAGGTAACGTATATTAATTGTTACCATTAATTTAAATCACATTATAAGTTTATTACTTACAAACCAATGTTACAATTACTTTCATAACACTAATTTTATTCCATTTCAATTCATTACACATTATTTTATCAATAAGTCAACTTTTAAAATTATCAGTTACCTTTTATATCCCGTTATAAATTAATGGACACATCAATACAACAAATATTATAATTCTTTACACAATACTGGTTTGATTCAATTACCATTAATAAATTAAATATTCACATTTGTTTCCTTACATTCCATTTATAACCAAGTATAACATTTACATTATTTCATTTATTCATTCAAAATTATTAATAATTTTCTTTGATTAACATTGTTGCATTTCATTTAAGCATTCATTTTGTTACTATATTACAAAAATTTTATATATCAAATCACCAAAATATCATTAATTTGACTAATTTAAATTATCGAAAACTACTGGTCGTTACACTCTCCCCCACTCAAAACTTTTCATCCCCGAAAAGGAAAAAGAAGGGAAAAGAAGAGATAAAGAAATCAGTACATCTTATCCAAAATATAAAATTTATAACAAATAAATTTACAAAATTAAATAATTCAAATAAAATATGTAAATTTGTGAACAACTAAATCCTCTATCTTAAAGTTAACAAAAGTTTGGAAAACATTTCAGAAAAATTTCTAAGTCCAAAATTTATGAAAAATTTCGACAGAGTTCCTTTGTACGAAGACGCTCGAGATAAATTATAATATCAATAAAACAATATATATCATAAATTTTCAAAATAATACATCACAATAGTGGGAAAAACAATATAATATCGCTATAAAACCGTAATCCGAGAAAGTACCTATTTGTCGAGCAGACAGCGCTTAATTATGAAACCAAAAGCAGTAGCAATTGCTTCCATAACCTGTATTTCACTTTTATAATCTAAAATGAGTTAATAATTATATAAAACGGAATATTTAAAGTTGTTTCAAACACTAAAAACAAATCAATATTAAACAACAATCACTTGCAATCACATCATACGATCATCATATGAAAACAATATAATCAACCATCCATCCATAGCAAACAAAACAAATGGTTTGCTCGGATTTAGACACTGTTAAATGCATAGAATGAAAAATAAGCTACTAAGTATACCATATACTCTACGGTCTTAGATAAAACTCAACAGATTTATTCATACATCCAAAACAATCAGAAGTATTTATTCCCTAATTAATTCCATAAGCCAAACAAACAACAAATGCCAAGTACTATTTAAGTTTATTCTTATTAATTTCATTTCATATCATTTACCTTAATTTAATTTCATTCATACAATTACTATTTCATTCATTCACTTTCACATTTTTTAACATATGTTATTTCCGTTCATTACTTAAAAAAATTCATTTTTCATTTACTTATATAATGTCGATTTCTTTTCATTACTTTATATTTAATTCTTACATAAGTTATTTTCATCCAATTAATTATAAAATTAATGAATGCATTATTCAAGTATTACATAAATTTTATTGCAGTTTAGTTCACATTTATTTATTTGTATATCTTGTTTTCATTAGATATTAATATTCATTAGTGCATAAATTCATTCTTAAGTTTCTTACCTTTAAATTTACATTGATTTTCTTATATAATGTCATTGTATATTAAATCAATTTTCTAAATCATTTCAACAATTTCTGCAGTTCTAGTCATTTTATTTAGTATAGTATTCATCTTATTATTTACTTTAATCATCCATAGTTTCAAACATTACTTAAGTCCAAAATCTTTTACTTACAGTATTCATCTTTCTATTTATTTTTATTATAAATAACTTCAAACATTTACTTAAGTTTGTTATCATTTGTTTATAATACTCACTTTTCTATTATATTTAATTAGTAGCATTTCAATTATAACTTAAGTTTATAACACCTATAATATCACATTTCTTATTTATAAAAGAATTTCATTTAACACTTTCATTACTTTAAGTTTTACTTGTATAATATTCCATTACATTTCTTATTAAACATTTCAACTTTTAATCTTTGGTAAATATATCTATATGTTTCTAGGAATGAAATTGAAAGTTACACAAGTTTCTCTTATTTCATTTTAGTTAACAAATAGTTACCATTTCTTATTTTCATTTTAGAAGTTCCATATATTAAATGGTAAAAATTTCATTCCATTTTATAATAATTGAAATCTCTAATTTATAGAAATATACGAAATAAATGTCGGGTTTTATTTTAAATCATTTAAAAATAATATATATAACCATATCTTTATGTATCTCAACTCATATTTAGAAATAAATTTTAAAATTTATTTATCAAAACAAATGTGTAGCAAACTACTACAACAACCTTCCCACTTTGAGACTCGAAGATGAATGTCGATGATGCGCGCAATCATTACTGAATTTTTTTTCTAGCGACAGAGAGGGGAGTACAGAACTTATTTCTTTCCAAAATTTCTATAAACCAATTCTTTCAAATCATATTGAAATATTCATATCAGAAAATACTTATAAATAAAACTAATATTATATTCCAAAGTTATTCTAAAGAAATTTTCAAAATCCCAGAACTTAAGTTCTAAAATTTCCAAATTAAAATTATTTATTTACAAACTTTTGTTTTTAACCAATATTTATAAATTTTCACTACCTAACAAACAAATATATTACAACCAAATATCTCAATTATAAAATTATTATTTTATATACAAAATATATAATATGAAATATTATTTCAGATAGCTATATTTCAAAACAAATATTGTATCGGTCTATCATATTAAGTGTTTAGAAATCCCTATTGATGTCATAGCGTCCTATGCACTTAATAGAGTTTATAAATACAAAACGGAACAAATTAACTCAATATAAAAACCTTTTATAACACTAACAAATACGATCTCTCGTATATACACTCTCGACGATTCATCATATGGTATTACTACCCTATTTAAATATGAGTCAGACCCCACAAAGCTAAGGTTATCGCTAAACCAAAGCTCTGATGCCAACTCTAACATCCCACCTTTTTGTACATTTTAGGCAGACACACATATCCACTTAAACCATACAAAAGAGCAGATTGTTATGGGGTAAATAAGAAAAAGTGGATAAAGAAAAAACAAAACAGAATCTCACAGCGGAATGATAAAATATAATAATCAAATAAACAGTTCATGAAACTGTTTACAAAACATTTGATTATACTAATGCAATACAAAATCAGAGTTACATAAACTATAAATAAATATACAAATGCAGCGGGAAAGTATGAATGCAGTGGAATAATATAATAAATAATAATAGTACAAATCTTCGTTTCATCCTCTAGAAAGTAAGGTCTTCAAATCCTAAAATGCTCAGCCTGACCCGAGCGAATTGAAAAGACAAAATACTCGAGTCAGAACTAAAAGATCTTGTATAAGTTAAATCAACGGAAATAAATATGAGTGGGACGGCGTCAGAGATGTTTATGGGGTTTGACATCTTTTATCTAGCGTCTAACATGAGTCCAGTAACTTAAGAGATGTTCGAGATTCACATCTCCTAAGGATCCATTAAACATTCTACTATGTAGTACAATACGCTATTATAATAATTTCTAAAGTAAAGTAAACTAATAAAATAACGTTAAGGCATTACGTATATCCCCCTTAACACATTTTTATGATGTCTTGCTCTATACAGATACTGTAAATTCCACTTGCAAGTGGGCTATCAATGAGCACTCCATAGGTATGACACAAAATAAACTCGTATAAGGTGCTCTAGGCCATGTGAACACGGCACTCGAGGCATTGCCATGGTAGATATATTAATTATGGATCCGTAATAGTGGTAGCACATAACAACTTCTACCGCCCACCACGAAACACATTCCCAAATCAAAATCAAGAGTGGCCACCAAATCAATCACAAAGCAATAGATTGGTATCGAAGAAATGTGTCTGATCGGAGGAATGACCTCACTTGGCCCAGCGTAGCTCCTGTTTTAGTCACATCTATGCTGACACACAGGAGTCAAGGTCACGTCATGCCTCATACAGAAATCGTTCGCCAAACCATCCTACTTCATTTCTAGAATCTCCACCAAGTGCATGGTTGTTAAAGGGGTTTTCGGTATTGGCAGAGAGTATGACAATATCTGATCCCTGTCTCTTTAACAACCAAACGCTTATTTCATACCAGATGGTTCTTTTACATTTTAAAAGTGAATTCACAATTGGTATCAAAATATCATATTCTTAAACCATATCGCTTTCAAATCATATTCACTTTCAAATCATATTTACCTTCGAATCATATTCACCACCAAATCATATTCACTTTCAAATCATTTTCACTTCGAAATCATAGTTCGAAATTATATTTCCTTTCAAAAGTCATAATTTCTTCTATAAACTCGTATTTCCAAAATAGGTTAAATCCTTACTTCGAAACCATCATTTTTAATCTATTATAACATTAAATACCAACTTAGGTTATAACATCATTTAACCTTATTCTCTTTTAAACCAATGAATTGAATTTTAACCACATCATCTTTACTTAGTCTGGAAAATTTAGAAATAGTTTAAATAATTATAAATATTTAAATAGTTATAAATAGTTAAAAACTCTGAAATAGCTTTTAAAATAGATTAATTAGATTTAAAATGAACTAAAATGGTCAAATTTTTTTTAAGGTAAATTAAATTGGTTTAAATTAGATTAAAATAATTTATATAGTTAATATTGTTTAAATAGTTTAATGAATTTGAAAATATTAATAATTAGAAATTTTAAAATAATATATTTTTAAAACAGTTCATAATAAAATATGAGTTTGAAATTTCATATCAAATTAAACTATTCAGTTCATTTCAACACATTTGGACCTATTTCAATTTCCAAATCAGCAAACTAAATTTCAAACCATCAATTTTCAAATTTCAATAAACTATTGAATTTTGTATTGTTTTCAATCTATGTTCAAATATCAATTTGAATTACTCCAATTTCAAAATAATACAAGTTATATTTCAAACAAATTCAATAGCTCAAATCCGATAGAATCTCATTTATACTTAAAAGTTTAACTTCAATCTTCCAGTTTAATTTCTTAAAGCAATTCCTTTAAACCAATACACATTTCAACATAAAACTTGATTTTTCAATAATAATACAATTTATATAAATTAATTTTATTTCAAAAAAAATCATTTAATTAATTCCAAAATTTAAGGACTTTAAAATAATTTAATTTAACCAAACCGGTTTCCGTATATAATTCTCTACCCTAGGGTCAAGTGATACCGATATTTATCATTTCAATCCGCAATTTAATATTTTACATTTATATATCATTTCAAACCGCAATCCTGAATTAAATAAATCCATAAAATCGCTCGAGTCTATCATTTCAACCCATAACGATTTTTCCCTAATCTATATATTATTCGGGTACATATCATTTCAACCCATAGTGAACTTGCAGTTATAATGATATAAATACAACATCCATTCAACCAATGTCAATAGTCACACATTTATCACAATCATCATCCAAATCCATCAAAAAATATCAATATATAAGTAATAACCAATAATATGTATTTAACTGGCAATTTATATTCGACAATAAATGAAATAACGATTTAATTCAAATAAATTCAAATTAATTGAGATGCCGATTAAAATATACCAAACAACCATAAATAAATTTCTAATAACATCATAAATTTAATTTAACAAACATAAGAAATTTTAGAAGTTGTGAGTGGATTAAAACACTCAACTTTGAATTTAAATCGAATTTAAATCCAATTTAAGCCCAAAATTCAAGTCTCGGAATCCGTCCAAACCAGCGTCAAAATGTTCGGAATTCCAATACGATCGCAACGCAAGAAACCACGCGTGAATCGGACCATGTATATGAATGTTATATGCGTTAGATCATTTGGAAAAAAAATTTAAATTAACATAAAATAAATAACTTACCCTCAAAACTTGCCACGTCATCAGCTACAACTATACTCGCGCACTGTTCAACATTCTCATAGGAAAACCCTAAGAGGAACCGCCGCATTTGCACCACCTTCCCCCGCCGATACTAGCCATCGCGGCCACGCCCTGACACGCTACCACCTTCCTGAGACCCTACGACCACTAGTGATTCTGCCACGTCGTCGATCGACGACGTCAAATTCCAGCAGCTGCCGCCTTCCAAAACCCTAGGTCAGGCTATCAATGACGATCCAACCATCACCAGGCCACACGAACAGTAATGATGCATTACTCTCGATGCTCTCTTCAAAACCATGCAAAAGAATCATTGATTGATCGTCGTTCATGACACCGTGATAAACGACCGAAACTAATTTGTCCAATTCCAGTTGCAGCGAAACCCAAATCGAAAAACAAGCTACATATTTGACCTGCGTTCATCGAGAGCTTCAATTTGATATATAATTCGATAGGGTTTGAGGAGTTTGAATTTTGGAATAGAGTTTGAAATTGAATTTGAAATTTAGGATTGTCTGCCATTGGAATGAGGAATTAAGAAGGAGATGTATGTACAGACAAATGAAAATAAGGAGTGGCTAGGGATTATAACAGGTTATTTATAGGTAGGTTAGAAATAGGATAAATGGAGAAGATTGATTGAACAATAAACGACCAAAAAAGCCCGTTCTGTCTCCGGAACGAAAATGGGTCATCACATATATCATCTAATATTTTTAAACTCAATGGAACAGGTTTCAAGTCCTAATTCAATCGTAAGAAGAAGTTATGTCCAAATTATCTTATTTCAAGTTGATTTCAATTAAATTGATTTTTAGGCGTATCGATCCCGTATGATCAAATGACAAGTCTGATCATTGCGAAACTTGAAATCCTACGACAATTCACCGTTACGGATCCTAAGAAACTGGTTTCGCCAAAATCCGAGTCAGTGGCCAAAATGGCTATTTTCACATTAATTAAATTAGTTAATATTAAATTAATTAAATCAAATATTAAATTCAAATTTTATAATTCGCAATTTCTATCACCTTAAATCACTTAGTAACTTATAATCCTCTAAAACAAGCATCTATATCAAGACATTATTGACTATTTCAAAATTTACAGTGTTTGATTTGCAACTGCCATTAATCCTATTAATGATAATTGAATTCCAATAAATTGTTTTTATTTGGTTTCAATCTTTATACTCAATAAATTGTTACTCAAATAACCATGGTTAATATTTTTCTATATTTCATTACATTATTATCCTCCAATCTCCATTTTTATTTGTATTAATTACTATATTTCAATTATATTGAATTTTGTCAGTTTACTCATTAATTAAAATTTAAATCCCCAATTAATTCATTCATCTTGGTTTTATTCTTTTATTATATCAATTATTACTTTATGAGATAGAATTTACATTGGTTTTGTCTTACTGAATTAACATTAGTTGATATCTTATTACATTAATCTTTCCAATATCATCTTTATTTACATTAACACAATATTTAATTACATTTGTTGCAATTGGTTTCCAATTTAATATAACAGGCTAAATAAATAGGTGATGTATATTAATTGCTAAGTTAACTTTAAATCACATTTATAAGTTTGTTACTTACAAACCAATGTTACAATTACTTTCAAAACACTAATTTGATTCCATTTCCATTCATTACACATTATTTTATCAGTAAGTCAACCTTTTAAATTATCAATTACCTTTTATATCCGATTATAAATTAATGCACACATTAATAGAACAAATATTATAATTCTTTGCACAATACTGGTTTTATTCAATTACCACTAATAAATTAATCTTCACATTTGTTTCCTTACATTCCGTTTATAACGAAGTTTAACATTTACATTATTTCATTTGTTCATTCAAATTGTTAATAATTTGCTTTAATTAACATTGTTACATTTCATTTAAGTATCCAGTTTTTTATTAAATTACAAAATTTTTATTTCTTTCAACATTAAATCACCAAAATCTCATTAATTTAACTAATTTAAATTATCGAAAATTACGGGTCGTTACATATTGAGACAGTTTTTATATAAGTTGTTTACAGTTAGTTTTTTAAGTTTTTTTCAGCCTATTTTATTCGACTATTTTTATTCAGCATTTTATTCGGTTATTTAAATTTATTGTGACGCCCCACCTCTATACCCACGCTAGCCAAGAACATTACGGTGAATGCTGTCAACTAGCACGGAGAATAAGGCTGTTGAGGAGCGACCATCCATGTAATTACTTTGTGGGAGCATCGATATGTCAGATAGTATAACATGCAATACTTTATCAAGTGCAAATCCGACATACCGACACAAACTCAAAGCTACTACACAATGGCTATAATATCTTCGGAAAACAAATACAGAAGTAAACATAACATAAATCAGTCACAGACAATTCATATCACAAAGGCGGAAATAGATATGAATATTACACTAGGAAGTGTACATCAGAGTAGTGGTCTAAAAAGATCCACAATATCACAAAAGAATAGTTACATGAACTAAACAAAAGAATAAGTATACATTATGGAGTCTATATCTCAAATGTATGCAGCAAAAACTACTAATCTAAGTAGTTAACCAAAAGTCAGAGAAATCAATCCCAAGAGAGAAGTCAAGCAGAAGCACCTGTAACATCTCGGTCTGACCCGAGTATTATTTAATAAGAAAATAATAAACGGATCAGTCTAACTATAGATATCAGATGAAACGATATAGAATAAGAGATATGACTAAACACATAATAATCACAATGCCAAGCTGTGATATATTTAAGTAATTGAAAAATCAACGAGAGATTAATCAATATCACCAAATCTACACAAGAAACAAAGAAATGCCATACTCCTTATTTCGTTCATCAAACCACAAATATTGACGATTATATTAATGTCAATCACAAAAGTCAATGACACACAAATTCACCAATTCACAAATATTGACAACAATATCAATGTCAATCACAAAAGTCAATGACGCACAAATTCACCAATTCACAAATATTGACATTAATATCAATGTCAATCACAAAAGTCAATGACGCACAAATTCACCAATGCACAAATATTGACAATAATATCATTGTCAATCACAAAAGTCAATGACACACAAATTCACCAATGCACAAATATTGATGTTAACGCTTAAATTTGAACGCTAACACCCCGGTGTGTGAAGTGTATTTGTGAAAGCACCACCCGATAGATCGGGAAAGAATTATAAGTAAGGAGATTGCAGAAAAGTAGTAAAAACACAAGTTTTATAGTGGTTCGGCCCAAAATCAGGCCTACGTCCACTTAGATTCTCTTTATTGCTGATATGAGTACAATTTATATCACTTTCTTCAATTACAATCAACTTCAGACAAATGGTTCAAACTCCCATGAAGAATAATCTTTCGAATTCATCTTGAATGATTGTGATTCTTCTTTGAAGTGTGTAATAGCGTCCTTGGAGTTTGGAGTGCTTGGAGTGTTGCTTGAGTTGAAAAAAATGGAAGAGTAACGGTGCTTCGAGAATTAGCCAAAAAAGGGGTCCCCTCCACATTGAATGTGGCCATGTATTTATAGGCAAATTTTTAGGCTGGAACTTTCAAGTCATGAGTCGTGACCGACTCATCATGAGTCGTGAGTCGTGGCCGACTCATCGTGAGTCGTCTGCGAGTTAAAAGTTGCCGTCTAAGATGAGGCGACCCTGGTCTTCTACACAGCAGCTTCAGGTTGAGTCATCAACGAGTCATCATGTACGACTCATCTTAAGTCTTAAATCATCAACGAGTCATCCCCTTGCAGCATGATTCTGAGCTTGTCTCTGAGTCGTGTGTCGTGAATTAACCTATCTTTTGAGTCGTAGCTGCCTTAGGTCATAGACTCCTTAAGTCGTAAGTCTTTTGAGCCGTAAGGTTTTATGACTCGGATCTCTCCTTGGGTCGTTGAGTCGTTAATGAACTTGAGTCGTAAGGTTTTATGAACCGTTCATCTCCTGAGTCGTAAACCCAATGGAATACTTAAGGGCCTCGAATGGATGAGTCGCGACCAAATGAGTCGGTCTTTGATGAGTCGGAGCCAGGTCAGATGAGTCGGTGATTCAATGAGTCGTGAGGTTTCTTGAGTCGGCAGCTTAATGAGTCGGCCTGTAGCATTGAGTCGCTACTAGTTGAGTCGGGGATTCTTTGAGTCGGTCCTTTCCTTAAGTCGTGAGGTCTCCTAAGTCGTTAGGCACCTTAAGTCGTAGGTCGTTTCAAGTCTTAACCCGTTGACGCCTCTAACTCGTAGGCCTTTTAGCTTGTATGCTGGAACGGGGTTAACATTTGCCCCTCGAAGCACACGCTTAAGTCGTAAGTCGTGTGCTTCGACTCATCATGACCCGTGCCGAGTCGAGTCCCAACATTTCCAGGTATAAAAATGCTTGAGTCGCTTCTCCTCTTTCTCACTTCTTATTACTTATCCCAGAGCCGCATCTGCCATTAGAGACCTTTCAACCTTTCGAAGGCGAATCCAAGTTAGCTGATCATCTATCCATCCTTTCCACTACATTGCGTAAGTGATTTCGAACTTCAATCCAACAACGTCCATTGCTAAGGCACAAATTTTCGCTTCCTGTTCCCAAATCATCGCCGCATGTCTCACTTGGGCTTTGATTTGAGTTGTGAACGATTCTGATCATTGTTGGCTACGTTGTTGTTGTGATCCTCTAGATTATAGCATCGCCCTTGATTTGTGGCAGCTTCATAACAGTTTTGGATCGGCGTTTGATAAACTGGTGGGATAAATGAGTAATAGGCTTAGTTGAGGAGTTTGCATTCCAGACCTACTTCACGACTTTATCGTCTTTTGGATCTTCCGACTTAAGGATTTTCTGCAATCTCAATTGCACACGGCTTAGATTTTAGGTTGTATTGGTTGTCTGATGACTTACAGCTTCGGTTGTACGAGCGACCCAGTCCTTTGAATTTGTTGCACGACCTATTCTTTAAGCCATGCACGACTTAAGCCTTGAGTCGTGAACGACTCAGCACTTGGCTATTTTCCATTCTGAGCTGCTTCTTGCGACTTAACCATGAACCGACCTAACGTACACCATGACTAAAGCCGTAAGTCGTGCCCGAGATAGGACTTGGAGATTTTCCCACTGTTTTTATGACTTATGACTCAAAGCTCTTAACTCGTAGGAAAGATTCTTGAGTCGTTGATGAGTTAGGACTTGTATGGATTTTGTTCGAACTTTGAACCATTACATGGTCTTTGAACCGTTGAACCCTATTGCGTTCATTGACGGGTTACCTTGACTTGCAGGCTAACAATCTGTCCAACACAATATTTACAGAAAATTGGGACGAATATACTGCCATTGACTGCCCACATCAAATGACAGATTAGCTTATAGCAGATAATCAAATTAAACAAATTGTGTGAAAGAAGTGCTCTAAATTAACAAATCCAAGTAGAATGCTAAAGCAATATTGAAACAGTCAACTGAAATTGACCGGTTTGCACTAACACCACATCTGAACTTTTAAGTTAATAAGTCCTGAAATTTGGTAGTCAACCAACTGCCAACTAGCTTAACTTCAGTTATATTTACTTGTTTATTTTCATTAGTTCTGCACAACATTTCACACTTTTAGGAAACGTGTACCTTCGCATTTGAACATCCGGTTGCTTGTGTAGAATGACCTCTCATCAAGAAGAGCCGATGGACCAGGCTGAAGATGTCTTTCCAGTAGCCATCCCTATAGACAACCCTCCGGAGAGAACATCCACAACTTTGAATTAGCGGGCATTTAACCAACTGCGCGTCCAGTTTGGCATTGATGATGCCGACATCCTATTTCCGGGGCCAAATGACACTGCTGACAATCCTCCCTACGGCTTTGTTGCAGTCAATCGCCAAATGTGCTTAAGTGGGGCGATTCCTCCTTTTAACGACTTTCTCCAACAGTTCCTGCTTCGGTTGTCTATCTCTCCATTCCAATTACACCCCAATGGCTACGCCATTCTGATGGGGTTATGTGTTCTATCCAGGAGAGTTTTGGATCGGTTACCAAGCTTCGAGGAGATCTGCTATTTTTGCTCATTCACGAAAACTAAAGACCATCCCTCCATCGTGGTTGTAAGAAGCGCTCGAAATCGCAAACTTATTACTGATCTCTCCGAAAGCGCTCACGGATTTTTGAATCAGTTTTTCTTCGTTCGCTGCCCTCCAGGGTTTTATGCCATCTGGAGAGTGGGAAGTAAGATTTCCTGTCTCTACTTTTTCCGTTTTGAAACTTTCTCGAGATCTGAACTCTCAGCTGCTAATTTCATTCTTTTCCTGTTTTTAGCACTTCCTCTCCCTTCTAGAGATCCGATTCATAAACAAGTTTTCGAGAGGTTGAGTGCCGTGGCTGCGGAAGAAAGGAGCATAAAATTTCTGCTGAAGGACGAATTTTTACACCAATACGGGCTTCTACACGCTTCTCGTTCTACGCATGCTCATGAAGTTCCAACAGAAGTTCCCGATTCTCCGACGAAAACTCCTGACGCCCCGGTTACTGTCGAACAACTCGCATCAAAAGAGTCTAATATTGAAGCTTCATTGGTGAAGTGTTCCACTTCTACCGACATTATGGGGTCATCCAGTAAGACGGTGCTTGCCCCGATCGAGGAAGAAGAAGAACCTTCACGGCCTCTCGGGGGGTTAGCTGATGTAGGAATTGAGAAAACAAGTCCCACCAAGCATGATGGTGACGATGTTTACGAGGGGTTGAGCGACATAATAGTGACTTCGCAGGAGCTTTTTAGAGAAGACCCTGCTCATGGTAAAGCTATACCTCCGACGATTGAAGCAACATCTGCCCTCCAACAGACTCTAACTCCTTCATCTCAAGAATTGTCATCAACAGTGAAATCTATCACTTCCCCCCAACAGAGGAGTGGTTCGTTAGTCCAACGCGAGTAGCTTGCACTTCACACACAACTAAGGATTTTCCAGCACATTTATGCACTTATCTTCTTATACTTTAAAGATTTCTGAAGCTCCTCTTTTCTTATTTCAGATTCTTTAATGACACGCGGCGGATCATATTATCAGGATTTCCAACGCTACGGGGGGCGTGGTCAATATGATTATCGGCGTTACTTTCCCTCCTATAGAGAGTCTGACGAAGAGAGGGCTGCTCGAAAGGCTCGTGAAAGGAGGGATGCAGAAGAGCGTTATGACAGAAGGGATAGGGATGAGCACCATGATTCTCTGCAGAGGAGTGATGACTCGCACAAAAGGAAATCTCACGACGACCGAGGAAAAGGTCATGTAGCTGAAGATTCAGGCAAACGAGCTCGACATGGTGAGAGACATGCTTCCGCTATTCCCGAAAAGCCTACTGCCCCTGCCCCTCTTGACATTACTTCTGACTCTCCTGCTCTTGGGAAGGAGGACATCCAGACAATAATAAGTAGGCCTAAATTTCAAGTGGGACCGGGCCCAGCCACTTTACAAAGTCGTTTTCCGCAGTGGTGTTTAAAGGGTGTGAGGTTCGATCTCGACCTAGTCCCTATTGACAAGCCTGCTATGCTACGAAATCTTGATGCCGTTAAACTTGATATCGAGAGGATGTCAAACTGGCAGAAGCTTGTTGACGAGCTTCAACGAGTTAACCGCGCCAACTTAGAGGCTATGCTCACCATGGAAAACGATAAGGCTGAGTGGCAAAAGGTCCTTGAGCAGCATGATACCGAGATGAGAAGTATTACTTCCTACAACGAGGAGCTCGAAGCAAAGGTTGAGAAGTTGAAAGATGAGCTTGCTGCTTCCTCTACTTCATACTCTCAAAAAGAAGAAGTGCTTCTCAGACAAGTTAGAGATGCTCATGCCAGTCAGAGAGACGCTGAGGACAGGCTTGAAGTACAAAAAAGAATCAGTGACGGCTATGTCTCTGATATTGCCGAGCTTCGAAAGAAAAACAACTCCCAGGAGGCGGAGATACAAATGCTCAAGCTTCAGCTTGCCAGAACTGAAAGGGAGCGCGATGAGGCTGTCGCCGGCAAAATCGCAGCCGAAGAATCTCATGAGGCGACCAAAAACAGCTTCGGCTCAACATTATTCGACTTCTATTTGCATAGCGTCTTGGGGCGTGGAAGCCTCGCCTTTCTTGGTCCCAAGTATGAGATCACTTTAGCTGAAGTGTGGGAGGCCGCCCTCGATATGCTTGGTGCTGAAGGTGCTGGTTATGACGAGCCAGCCCTGGAAAGGCATTATTTTGATGAAGACGCTCGCGCTGCTCTCGCCAGGGGAAAGGAACAACTTGCCAAACTAAGAACCGAAGTGACGGAAGGGGACCAGCTGGGGAAAACCACTTCAACTACTCTAGTCCAGCCACCTTCTTCGTCTGAAGTCGACATTATTGGTTCCAGTTCCCATCTCGCTTCTCCCACCAAAGTTACCGCTGATATTACAAGCACACAAGGTGGAGACGAGGGTGAAGAGAGCGCTGATGCGCAAGCTTATGAAGTCGATATCAGGAAACCAGCTTCTCCAGGTAACTTCACTGTTAATCTCGCTACCGTCAATTCTGCTCAAGCTGGTTACTCGTTTATTTCACATGAGTTTCACGAGCTCCTTGGCTATTTTCTCAACCTTGACGAGCCTTCATCTCCTCTCTTTACTGACTTCATTGGTGAACCCTCATCTCCTCTTTTTACTGACTTTAACCTTTTTTCTTCTATAGAGAGAGTACCAAGCACTGCTCAAACTTCGACTCCTCCGGTCATCCTTCCTTCGTCTCCTCCGGCGGTGCCTCCTTCTGCCTCGCAACCTGGATCACAGGAGGAACAAATAGAGGCTCTTCACGGCTTGGATGATCCCATCGCTTCGCAAGAGCAGAAAGATGAGAGACCTGAGGGAGGTGACATTTCCCCGGAACGGACTCCTTCTGACGACATTGTTCTATCAAAACTTGTCACTCCGGGGAGTGAGTCTTCCTCACAGAGGAGAGAGAAGCGTGGGACATCAAAGAGGAGGGGGAAGAAAATCACCGCCACTGAAGAGGAGCCGGAAGTTGGACCGGTTACACCTGCCTCTCCCACTTCCCTTATACCCACTGGTCGTCCTGAAAAGCTGGTTATTCGACCGAGTAAAGGGTCCAAAGGAGGGAAGAAGAAGTGAAGATTTTAGCTTTTTGCCTTTTGTATGAACTGGCCGAGAGTTGTGCGGGTACCGGCCCCCGCTTTTATTTTGAAAACCTGTATCTGCATTATAATTGAATAAAATGATTCTTCGTTTGTACAAACTTCTGTTCGAATTTGAGAATGCATTTACTATTTATTTTATTTCTTGCACAAGTTTATTTACACGATATTGCAGCGGGCTTATGGTATGTTGTTTGAGTATTACTTTACTGATGCAGCTATGCTACTATACCATGTTGCCCCCATACCTTAAGCTTGCTACAATATTTTATACTTCGAGGGGACTTGCACTCTTATTTGTTAAAGAATAATTATTTTATTCTTTAAAGAAAATTTTTATAGAGTACAACTCCCTTCGTATAAGTTTTTACGCTTTGTCGTACGAAGAAATCACTTTTTTCTTTTGCTTATGTGCATATTTTACCAAGTGAATTCCTCTATGTGGTAAAGCGGACCTCTGAAGGGTACTTTAACTTCCTTTTTTTTTTTTTTTTTTTTTTTACGATCATTTTCCATAGTAGGCAAATTACTTTTCCTTTGAAAGTTAAAGTACGCTTTTGATGAGGATTTTTTTTTTATATATATAGAAAGTTGTACCTCTGAGGAGGGATTTTTCACGTTTCAACACTTGGAAGTTTTATTTCAATCTCGGTGAAACGTGTACCTCCAAAGAGTTATGCTTTAGAAATCCTTTTCACGTTTCAACACTTGGAAGTTTTATTTCAATCTCGGTGAAACGTGGGTTTCCAAAGAGGTCTTTCTTCTTAATTGTGTTCCCGGGAGGGGGTTGTACCTCTGAGGAGGGATTTCTCACGTTCCAACACTTGGAAGTTTTATTTCAATCTTGGTGAAACGTGTACCCCCAACGAGTTGTGCCTTTGAAGAAAGCCTTTTCACGTTTCAACACTTGGAAGTTTTATTTCAATCTCGGTGAAACGTGTGCTTTCAAGAAGGTCTTTGTTTTTGCATTTCAACTTTGGTGAAGTGAAATTCCGAAGAGCGGTTGCTACACTTCAACTCCTGGCGAAATGTGCCTCCGAAGAGGGCTTTTATTTTGTTTACATTTCAACTCTGGTGAAGTGAAATCCCGAAGAGCGGTTATAACACTTCAACTCCTGGTGAAATGGGCCTCCGAAGAGGGCTTTTATTTTGTTTACATTTCAACTCTGGTGAAGTGAAATCCCGAAGAGCGGTTATAACACTTCAACTCCTGGTGAAACGTGCCTCAGAGAGGGTTTTCATCGCCTGGAAGTTACTCTCTCATGGTTGGAGGGTCATGACTCCTCCAATCTTTTTTGTTGAGTAGAGAACTTTCTTTTTTGTGGCGTATGACCCATTAGAGGTCTTTTATCCTCCGAAGAGTTGCGCCTCCGAAGAGGACTTGTGCCGCTGATGGTAGCTTTGGTTGTTCCTCTGTTCACTTGCTTATGCCTTTTCAGCGATCCTCTTTTTTTTTTTTTTTTTTCCTTTTCAAGTTTTCATTTCCCTTTCTCTCACAAGTGGCTTGTTTAATCCAAGGAAGTGTACTTCATTGCCAGGCAAGTTCGTGAGAACGGGCACTAGCTTCCTAATTGGATGTTTGTTTGTTCAAACGATCTCAATTTATCAGCAAGGGCTCGTTTCTATCGAAATCATTAGCCGTTCAATTGAAGTATTTCCTATCTAGGATTTGAATTCGGGGTCTTTGTGACTTGAAATTTGTTTATTGAATGATGGTGAGAATCGCTCAGTCTTATTATGCGCAAGTTTTATTTCCATGGTCTGCAAAAATTTAAATTGACATTTTAGCAATACATCTTATGTATTTTTATATCGAAAACAAAGCAAGCATATAATGATAATAAGGAACACAAGATTTATAGTGGTTCGGCCATGAAATTGGGCCTACATCCACTTTATATTTTTTTTCATTATTTACTTGCATCAGTTTCACAATTACTTTCAATTACAAGAATCATACATCCATAATTCTTTTTGCAATTTTTCAACAAAATTTTCAAGTAAAGTATGGACGCAAGTGGTTGCTGTTCCATGCCCTTGGAATTTGCTCTCCATCAACAGTGGTGAGCTTGAATGTGCCGTCAAGAAGCTTCTGACCTACTACATATGGTCCTTCCCAATTTGGCCCAAACACACCTGTCGCGGTCATAATTCTTTTCAGGACTAGATCTCCAATTTCAAAGCTGCGTTGACGAACTTTGGAATTGAAATGTCTGGCTATCCTTTGCTGATGAGCTGCAACTCTGAGGTTAGCTTCATCTCTTTTTTGATCAAGGAAATCCAACGCTTCAAGTTGCAGCTTTTCATTTTCCGCTTGATTGAAATGGATTCTTCTGTGTGAAGGGACCTCTGTTTCAACCGGGATCATTGCTTCCGATCCGTATGCTAACGAAAAAGGAGTATGCCCAGTTGCAGTTTTGTGAGTAGTTCTGTATGCCCATAGTGCAAGTGGTAGTTTATCGACCCAACCACCTTTTGCTTTTTCGAGTTGCTTTTTGATGGTTGATTTGATGATCTTGTTCACTGCTTCCACTTGCCCGTTTGCCTGCGGATGAGCTACTGCCGAAAAGCTTTTCTGGATTTTGAATCGCTTGCAAAAATCCTGGAATTCCTCGCTTTCAAACTGAGTACCATTGTCTGTGATTATTTTCTGAGGCACACCGTATCTGCAAATGATATTCTTGGTCACAAAGCTTATCATTTTCTTTGAAGTGATCGTAGCCAATGGTTCAGCTTCAGCCCACTTAGTAAAATAATCAACTGCAACAATAGCATATTTAATCCCTGATTTAGCAGTTGGTAGCGGCCCAATGAGATCCATTCCCCAAATTGCAAATGGCCATGGACTGACCATCTGTGTGAGTTCGGTAGAAGGTGCTCTAGGAATTTTGGCATATCTTTGGCACTTGTCACATTTTCGGGAGTAATCTGCGGCATCCCGATTAATTTCTGGCCAAAAATATCCGTATCGGAGAATTTTCTTTGCTAGTGTTTGACCACCTGAATGATCACCGCATTCTCCTCCATGCACTTCAGCTAGGATTGTTTTGGACTCTTCCCGGGATACACATCGAAGCAATGGCATTGAGAATCCCCGTCTGTACAATCGGCCATCCTGAATTACATAGCGAGAGGCCTTCCTTAGAAGCTTTCGTCTTTTTATCGAGTTTTCTGGCAGAGAACCCCTGAGTAGGTAATCCAGTATTGGAGTCATCCATGACTCTTGTTCTTGAGATACATTCATAATCCAGTCTATATCCATCTCGTCTATACTTGGCGCTGAAAGGACTTCTACAGGGACCAATCCCAATAGTTGAGCTTCACCAGAACTTGAATACTTTGCGAGGGAATCTGCCTTCATATTCTCTTCACGAGGAATGTGGCTTATTGAATAGTGATCGAGTTCGTATAGGAGTTCCCAAGCCTTTGACAAGTAGGAAGGCAGATTTCCACCTTTTGCTTGAAATTCCTTCTTGACTTGGCATACGATAAGCTGAGAATCACTGAAAATTTGTAATGCTCGAATGTTTAGCTCTTTAGCGATTTTCAGACCTGCAATAAGAGCTTCATATTCCGCTTCATTGTTTGTTGAAGGAAATTCCAGTCTTAGTGCATAACATAATGATCGACCTTCAGGAGTTTCAAGTACCACTCCGGCTCCAGAACAGTAGTCATTTCTTGCGCCATCAACATACATCTTCCACTGGATTGGAGAATCATTGATCGCTTTTTCCTCGCCATTATCTTTCTCTGTGAATTCTGCAATGAAATCAGCTAAAGCTTGTCCGTTGATTGCTTTTCGGGGGTGATAGGTGATGTCATATTGACTAAGTTCAATGTTCCATTTTAGAAGACGACCCGAAGTTTCAGGGCGAAATAGGACTTGCTTTAGAGGCTGATCAGTGAGTACTTTGATAGGATGAGCTTGGAAATATTGCCTCAGTTTCCTCGATGCAACTAGTAGGCAATAGGCGAGTTTTTCCAACTTGGAGTAATTCAGCTCTGCCCCAGTGAGTCTTTTGCTGATATAGTAAACTGGATGTTGAATCCTTTCGTCTTCCCGTATCAGCGCTGCACTTAGAGCATGAGGTGATACTGCCAAGTATATAAGAAGATCCTCACCATTGCCTGGCCTAGAAAGTTTCGGAGGCGTTTCCATATGACGGATCAACTCTTCAAAAGCTTTTTGGCATTCGGGAGTCCATTCAAAGTTCTTCTTTCCTTTTTTCAGGGCATCGAAGAACGGGATGCATTTATCAGTAGCTTTGGAAATGAACCGATTCAAAGCGGCGACCTTTCCGTTGAGACTTTGCAATTCCTTCTTCGTTCTAGGAGCTTTAACTTCTTTTAAGGCGGTAATTTGAGCTGGGCTAGCCTCTATGCCCCTAGCACTGACAATAAAACCTAAGAACTTTCCGGATTCGACCCCAAATGTACATTTCAGAGGGTTAAGTTTCATTCTGTATTTCCGGAGGACTGCGAACATTTCTGCTAAGTGTTCAATGTGATCCACTGCTTTCCTGGACTTCACTAACATGTCGTCGACGTAGACTTCCATAGTTTTGCCCAATTGCGGTTTGAACATAGCATTAACAAGTCTTTGGTAGGTTGCCCCTGCGTTTTTCAATCCGAAGGGCATAACTCTGTAGCAATAAAGTCCAACATCTGTGATAAAGCTTGTATCCTCTTGATCCGGCTCATGCATCATGATTTGGTTATAACCGGAGTAGGCATCCATGAAGGATAACAATTCATGTCCCGCAGTTCCGTCTACCAGTTGATCGATCCTGGGTAATGGGAAGCAATCTTTGGGGCAAGCCTTGTTTAGATCAGAAAAGTCGATGCATACTCTCCATTTTCCATTAGCTTTCTTGACCAACACAGGATTTGAAACCCAATTCGGATACGTAGATTCTTTGATGAAGTTATTTTCCATGAGTCGATCAACTTCTTCTTTTAATGCTGCTGACCTTTCTGGACCTTGGGTTCTTCTTTTTTGTTTAACTGGCGTAAACTTCGGGTCAATATTCAGAGCGTGTACTGCAACTTCTGGGGATATCCCACACATATCGGCATGAGTCCAAGCAAAGACATCCAGATTTGCTTTCAGGAAAGATATCAAGACATTCTGAATTGACACATTAAGCTGCGAACCCACATTCAACACCTTATTTGGGTCCTTCGGGTCAACAGGTACCGGAATTGTCGTTTCCACCGGTACTACTCTATTCTCCCCTGTACTGGCTTTTCTGGGATCCATTTCTTTCCGTGCCCCGCTGTGCTCGCCAGTGCAGGGTCCGCTCTGTAATTGCTACAAAGCTGGTTCCTTGATGCGGACTGGAGTTGCCGCATCCTTTCCCATTTCTCTTTTTCTTGACTCTCGCAGCTCTGTCCAATAACATTCTCGCGCAGCATTTTGATCCCCTTTTATAACTCCTACTCCATTGTCAGTAGGGAATTTAATAGTGAGGCACCACGGGGCTAGGATAGCTTTGAATGCTGCGAGTGTTGGACGGCCAAGAAAAGCATTATAGGCAGAAAACTCATCGACAATCACAAATGTTTGCTTTCGGGCCACTTTCCTTTCTCCTTCCCCAAGTTCTACAAACAAATCGATGGTTCCTACTGGTTGCTTTGGCTCCCCTGTGAAGCCCACGATTTTCTGTGATGAGGCTTGCACATCGATCATAGGGATTTTCATCTGGTCAAATGTCTTCTTGAAGAGAATATTGCATGATGCTCCGCAGTCAATGAGGACTCTTCTGACAATGGCTGGTCCAATACCAGCCGAGATGACCAAGGGATCTAAAGTAGGAGCTTCAATACCTGTAGAATCTCTGGCTCTGAAAATAATATCGTCACTGAACGTTTTCTGTTGTTTAAGGGGCGTAGTGTCTTCTAGAACAAAGACGTTTTCTTCGGCTGGAGCATATTTCAAAGCCCTGGAATATCTCTCCATCTCACCCCAACTTTTACCAGCTGGGTGAGGTCCTCCTGAAATGACATTGATAACGGGCCTTCCAGATTCGTGCCCCGTAGCTTTCTCTCCTGCCCCAGGCTGATGAACAGGGGCCCGCGGCCCCTGACTCGACGATGCAGAATTGTTGCTATTCTTTTTTACGAATTGCTGCAACTTGTTTTCTCTTAGCAACTCTTCAATCAGATTTTTCAGCTGGCGGCATTCATCAGTTTCATGACCTGGTTGATTGTGGAAGCGGCAGAATTTCCCACTTTGTATGGCTTTTCTCCCAGTTCTCAACGGGATAGGTTTAGGGAAATCGACGGAATCTTTAGTGGCGAGGTAGATGTGCTCCGGTGTATGTGATAATGGAGTATATTCCGATGGCTTGAAGGATCGGGGCTTCTTCAGATTACCCTGTTTCTTCCCATTACTATTCTCCCTTTTTTCCCCCACCGATTCATTCTTGCGTGGAGCGACAGTGTTGTCTTCTGCTTTTTCTAACACCGTCTTTACTGGTAAAGGACGGCTTTCCAAGCGAATGAACTCGTCTGCTTTTTTGTAGAACTTTTCGAGAGAGGTTGGCTCCTTCATATTTAACCATTTCCCAAATTCGCTTGACTTATCGATAGCCCTCATCAGATAAGTCAATATCATTCGTGGTTCAGCATTGTCCACCTCAGCCAGTGCTATATTGAAGCGGTTCAAGAAGGATCTGATAGATTCACCAGGATTCTGCTCTAAACTCGATAGTGACATAATATCCTTGGCCTTCGAAGCATATAGTCTAAACTGCTCCTTGAATTTTCTGGTCAAGTCTGAAAACTGATCGATAGATCGGACTGGTAACTTGGTGAACCACAATAAAGCCACGCCTTCCAGGTATACGGGGAAATATCGGCACTTTATTTCGTCGGAGGCCCTGGCACCTGTCATGTGCCAGTCATATTTATACAGGAACTCATTCGGATCACTCGTCCCTTTGTAAGCTAGAATAGTCGGAGGGACAAACTTCCTTGGAAATTCCGCCTTCAAGATTTTTTCAGTAAACGGAGTTTTACTTGGAGCGAAACCCCATTCCTTCTCATCTTCAATCCTTTGCATACTTTCTTTCATGATCTGCCGGACCATTCCAGAAAGATATTCCTCATCATGTCGAGTTCTAGATCCACCGGCGTCAGGTACTGCCTGCTCAAAGGGACTAGTAGGCCTTTCAGGAGCATTCCTTTCATTAACATCATGAATGTTGCCAGCATAGTTCCTTTCATTACCAGCCGGTTCATTGTTTGCCCCAAGTAAGTCGTTCAACTTATTCAGAATCAGAGCATTCTGGGCACTTTGAGCCTCTAGTTGTGCATTTTGGGCGTTTATCTGCTGGTTTAGCCCTAGAATCACAGCATCCAATTCCGCTTTTGTAACTCCAACAGACGGAGTGGGTAGATTAGGCACAGGGGAAGCGGAGGTTCCCTCTTGAATGTTCCCAGATCTGATAGATCTGCTTTTCCTTCCAGGAGCCATAATCTCAGATATTCTTCTGGTTTTTAAGGAAATTCTTTCTTCAAATCTCTGCGAAGCAATGATGACAGCTGTCCTGAGTTCAATTCTCAGTGAAAGCACCAAAAATGTTAACGCTTAAATTTGAACGCTAACACCCCGGTGTGTGAAGTGTATTTGTGAAAGCACCACCCGATAGATCGGGAAAGAATTATAAGTAAGGAGATTGCAGAAAAGTAGTAAAAACACAAGTTTTATAGTGGTTCGGCCCAAAATCAGGCCTACGTCCACTTAGATTCTCTTTATTGCTGATATGAGTACAATTTATATCACTTTCTTCAATTACAATCAACTTCAGACAAATGGTTCAAACTCCCATGAAGAATAATCTTTCGAATTCATCTTGAATGATTGTGATTCTTCTTTGAAGTGTGTAATAGCGTCCTTGGAGTTTGGAGTGCTTGGAGTGTTGCTTGAGTTGAAAAAAATGGCAGAGTAACGGTGCTTCGAGAATTAGCCAAAAAAGGGGTCCCCTCCACATTGAATGTGGCCATGTATTTATAGGCAAATTTTTAGGCTGGAACTTTCAAGTCATGAGTCGTGACCGACTCATCATGAGTCGTGAGTCGTGGCCGACTCATCGTGAGTCGTCTGCGAGTTAAAAGTTGCCGTCTAAGATGAGGCGACCCTGGTCTTCTACACAGCAGCTTCAGGTTGAGTCATCAACGAGTCATCATGTACGACTCATCTTAAGTCTTAAATCATCAACGAGTCATCCCCTTGCAGCATGATTCTGAGCTTGTCTCTGAGTCGTGTGTCGTGAATTAACCTATCTTTTGAGTCGTAGCTGCCTTAGGTCATAGACTCCTTAAGTCGTAAGTCTTTTGAGCCGTAAGGTTTTATGACTCGGATCTCTCCTTGGGTCGTTGAGTCGTTAATGAACTTGAGTCGTAAGGTTTTATGAACCGTTCATCTCCTGAGTCGTAAACCCAATGGAATACTTAAGGGCCTCGAATGGATGAGTCGCGACCAAATGAGTCGGTCTTTGATGAGTCGGAGCCAGGTCAGATGAGTCGGTGATTCAATGAGTCGTGAGGTTTCTTGAGTCGGCAGCTTAATGAGTCGGCCTGTAGCATTGAGTCGCTACTAGTTGAGTCGGGGATTCTTTGAGTCGGTCCTTTCCTTAAGTCGTGAGGTCTCCTAAGTCGTTAGGCACCTTAAGTCGTAGGTCGTTTCAAGTCTTAACCCGTTGACGCCTCTAACTCGTAGGCCTTTTAGCTTGTATGCTGGAACGGGGTTAACAATTGATAAAACTTATCAATGGAAATCACGAAAATTGGTGAAACACAAATTCTAGAAATCTACACAAGAAATCCAGAAATCACAAAGGGGGGGGGCCTATCACAAACGGGAGCATAAAGCCCACCAACACGTGTATCACAAATGGAACGCTAATTCCATGGTCGTTAACCATCACAAATTGAGCCGAAGCTCCACAAATGGCCCGAAGACCATGGGTTGCTACCCCACCAAATTGAGTCGAAACTCCACAAAACGGGGTTTAGTCTCCCTCGCAGACAAAGAGACATCGCACATTGCTAGTCTATATCACAAAGATGATCATCATGATCAACGAGAAGTGTCAATTACACTAAGCTAGTAAATATATGAGTTTAGCTTCATGTCCCATAACCACTTGCTTAACTTAAATATTTACGAACAAACTGTAGATCTCCACTATAAAATTGTCACAAGAGATTCAATCGAACAAGTCCAAGAATTAACCAACAAAGTGAACGCAAGCGTTTCATACCACTTGTTTTACTAAGTCGTTTAATTGGATTTCTCATACGAGTGAGGTAAAGGTTTATATATACTAATAGATTGGAAAACGGTTTTATAAACGAATTTGGTATTAAAATAGTATTGAAATCGTTTGAGGAAAGAGTTTTGATATTTACTACTAGTATAGAAAACCTTTATATTTTTAAAGTGACAAAACACAAAGGAGATTGTAGGAACAATCAATCACTAAAATTCACATTCAAAAACGTGAATAAAATCCAAAGAAATCGATACAAAATCCATCAAAGTGGATATATCTAAAATTCCCAAAGAAAAGGTCATCAAAGTCGATAATAAATGACAACAACAAAAGGGAGAAAACACGAATCGATTAAAGTTGGATATTCAAACGAATTAGAAAAATAGGCTAATCTGGCAAATAGAAGCAGGTCGGTTGACCGGACTCCCTGAGTCGGTCGACCGGACTCCCTGAGTCGGTCGACCGAACGAGACGTGGGAAACTTCTCGGGCACCAGGTCGGTCGACCGAACCAGGGGGGTTGGTCGGCCGAACCAGAAACAGAGGCAAATTTTAACTAGTAGGTCGGTCGACCGGACCAGGGGGGTCGGTCGGCCGAACCTGATGCTCTGCACAATGATGCCCATAAATTGATATGCAACCTCCACCAATTCGCAACCGAACAAGCACGGACGCTAGGGAATTATGCCTAACGGCTACCCGGCCCTATTGGCTCCTCGATGCATCACCAAACACATGTTCAAACATCAAAGTTATGATTTTTAAAGGATTGAACCCAAACCACCAAAAATTAGAATATTCACCAAATCAATCCAAACCAAAAGCAAGTGCACACGAATATGTGTTAGGAATTCATACCTAACAATCGAAGATAAATATAAGCATAGATGTGAGATAAAAATCTCACCTTTTCACAAAATCAAACAAGAAGAAGCTTGAAAGCAAATGGAGAATCAACCTCTCTTCAACACAA
The DNA here is from genome assembly GCA_030765085.1 of Allium cepa. Taxonomy (NCBI): domain Eukaryota; kingdom Viridiplantae; phylum Streptophyta; class Magnoliopsida; order Asparagales; family Amaryllidaceae; genus Allium; species Allium cepa. The sequence continues at coordinate 726,498,705 of CM060937.1, read as the reverse complement.
CCCAAATGAGCTTGAATCTATGCTCAAAACAAGAACATTCCCAAAATTAGGTTTAGAAATTTCTGAAATTGGTAAGAGAATAAGTTGGAGAAGATGAAGAGAATGCTTACCAATGGGTTCTCTTGAATTTGGAGCTAGGAAATTGAATTTGCAAGAGGAACTAGGGTTTTGGAGTTTTAATTTCCAATCTCTCCCACCATTAATACTCTAAAAACTGAAAAGAGAAGAGAATGTGGGTGAGTGGGGAAGAGTGGCTCAGATTTGAGCATAAGTTAACACAGGGCTGAGCCCAAACCAAACCCAAAGTGAAAAGTAGCAAAAATCAACTTTCTCCAAACATATCGAAGCTTATACTCAAAAAGGCCACAAACGGCATTTTAAACTCAATGGGAGTGGTCCCGAGTCCTAATTCGACCGTATGCAAAAGGTAGCTTTTCGGACTAAAGTCCGACTAACGATGAAATATTTAAATATAAAATCGACAAATATGCGGTTTGTTACATTTGTTTACTGTTATTTGTATTTATTTACATCTGTTTTTTTGTTAGAATTTAGCCTGTAAATGTTAGTTTCTTTTTATTCCTTTTTACGCGAATAAAATATAAGAATATTAAAAAGTAGAGAATTCACTAATATGGATTAAATAGAAATAAATAACGAATTTACTGAAATTCGATGTAAAATAAGAAAGAACTGTAATAAAAAGAAGATAGACTGAAATAGGCAAATTTGAGACATTTGCAAGCATGTTTATAACTAGTGGTTATAATTGAAAAGATAGAATATAAGAGTAACAATTATAACATTGGTTATAATTAAGCAGAAACAAAATAAAAGGCTTATTTTAAAACTTAGGTTAAGTTAATAAGAAAATTTAGCAGAAATAACAAAAATGGCTTATTTTAAGACTTAAACTAAGTTAATAAGCAAAAAATAGAAGTAGGACCCATACCAACATCATTCCCTTTTAGTCAGGAACTGATGGTCTCACAATAGTTAGATGAGGCTAGGACACGCTTATGCTAATTAGGGTAAACAAGTGGCCAATAGACAGAGACACAAATCTAAGGATTTGGGCAAGAGGCACAAACTAGAATTTGTTTGTTATGACCAGTATCGGAGCATTCCCTTTCAGGTCTAGGACCGATGGTCTTAAAACACTTAGGTGAGGCTAGGTAGCATTCCCTTTCAGGACTAAGACAGACGGTCTTAGAAAAATTAGGTGAGGCTGGACACACATATGCCAATTAGGATAAACAAGAGATCAAAAAAGGGAGCGATAGTTAGTGTGCACCGGCGATGACCGAGCGTGTGGCATCGATTACAGTAAATAATTCGCTACTGCATTCCACGTGCTAAGAAGTGTCTTTTATTGTTAACAATAGGATTGGTTCATAGTGGCACAATAGAGGTAGAAGGCCGATCAACGGGCAGAATTAGGATTTCAGCCTGATTAAATTCAGCCTAATCACAATAATCTAAGACAAGTGCAAACAATCACAATCAAAGAAAATATAATCGGAAATAATATTTTATCCCTGTTTTATCTTTTTTTTATTTTCCTTTCATACTAGAGCTGTTGCTTAGTCAATTACCCTTATCTTGCTTAGGAATGCTAGTAATTACTTTCACTCACAAGATTTATAGTCTGACCCACTCCTCTATTTCCCCTTCTCCCTCATAGGCCAGCAGAATCGAGGATAGTAGATTTAGATCACCTGGAGGTATATTATTGGAGTTCTTCATGTATACTTCTTCTTCTTTTCAGTTTTCTTTTCATTTGGTTTTTGATATACTGTACTTTATGAGATGGATGGTTTTTATGCACTTTAATGATGTGACTGGGATTTTATTTTTCACGAGACATGTGTATTTGGTTTTTAAGACATATTATATTTTGAAATGAAGTTTAACTTTAAATGTCTAGTTATTATTTAAATATTTCCGCTATTTTTATTTTTTTCTCTTGTTAATCTTAGTATCTGTGATGCTTTAGCTATACTTATAATGCACCACATTCTTCAGTGTGCCCATTATGGGTAATGGGTATACTAAGGGGTGTGTGGTGTTTCATTTGGTATCAGAGCCTAAGGTTACAGGATTCCTAAAAACTTGTTCGAAAAGCAAATTATTTTTCAAAAGTAACATATCTTCAAACTAAAAGTGCTTTTCAGAAAGAAACTCTTATTTTAGAAATGGTTTTTAAGTATAAGAGAGTTTTTACAAAAGTCCCCTCAAAGTCTAGTTCAACCTTCTTTCGAGCCTTTTTTTCTTTTCTTTGCATAGAATAGAACCGCCTAAATCTTCCAGTGGGTATCCAAGTCCCTGGCTGGTTCTATAGATACCTCCAAGCTACGGCACCAGAGGTGCAAGGGCAAGCGCCCTATGTAGCACCGGCGGGTAGAGATTGTGACGACCCGGAATTTTCTAGCAATATCAATTTAATAATCTGCATTAAATATTAAATTGATTTGATATATCTTTATTACTTAGACTTGAATTGATACTTTTCTTTTAATAAATATCTAACTGGTAAATTTTATCTGTTAAAATTAATGGTTTGTTTTCTATTTATAAATGTATATGTTTGTATACATTGTAAATAGATGAGATTTTGTTTTAAAGTTCAACTAATAAATTATGTTTTAAATTCTAATATATATTTTAGTGAATTAGAAATTATGATTTATTTGATATAAACTTTTCAAAGCTAAATAAACAAATAAATATGTGATTTTAAATACTTAAGATAAATGGTTAAATAGTTTGATACTTATTTTAACTTAAATTTAAATTTTAAATTTACTAACAAAAGGATTTGTTTTCTTTTCTTTTAGTATAGCTTGATTTAAAATATGAATTTAAAAATATATATGAGTTTTAAACATAATTTTCTCAAACAATACATTAACATTAATAAAATATGTAGTTTAAAATAAAAAGATGATTTATTCTATCTATCTTTTCAAATTTGATCATGTGTTTTATAAAATAAATAAAACAAAAATGCACATATAAAAATACAAGCCTATAAGATAAATTAGGTAAAATATAAGTAGTACATTAGTTAAATAACAACTATCAAGTCAGTTAGTTTTCAAACAACAAAACAAATATACATAAGTTAAATTTTATTGTAAAATATAAAATGAATACACTATAAATAATTATGCAACAATTAAATTACAAACAAATTATACATACAAGTTTAGTACAAACCAATTTAGATATGTGTGCAGGCTGAAGTAAAGCAAAATAAGGACAATAATAAAATACATGTTATACAAACAAGTAAAATCATATGGAGGCTAATGAACAAATATAAAGTGTGCATGCCAAATTGAATGAAACAAATGACAGTAAAAAGGAATTTTCAGATTTGTAAACCAACATAAGCAAACTGCAGCATATATGTATATGTTTAAAGCATCTAGATAAATATCTATTGTACAAACAAAATCCAGAAGCAAATCAAAAGTATGCAGGCTGAGATAAAAACAAACTGTATATGTATATAAGAAGCTTGTGTAGGAAGACATTATTAAATATCTTTAAACAAACAAACAAAACTAATTAATGTGAATCTTTCTAGCACTGCATATTAGCCTCCGTCTAAACAAATATCTCTGGTAAAAGTCTTTTTATTGTACAAATATTGTCTTAGTAGTATGAAACGTAATAATAATGTACCCTGTAACTTGTTTTATAAATATCAAGCTTCTTGCATATATAAATCTGCATATCAGTTCGACCTAGGAAAAAAATAAAATAAACTTCATTAAAACCTAAACAAAACATTCATCAACAACTTAGAAACCAAGGGATTAAACAGAAAAGGTTTCAGTTGCTTCAGGTTTCACATTTAAAGTCCTGTTCAAAATTGTAGCATCTGTTCTTCTCTGCAAATAGGTGAGTAACACTTTTAAGATTGACTTAAGTTTAAATTCTGATGCATGCCAATATTTGAATGCTTAAATAAATTGTGTGAACATTTATATATTCATTTTTCTATGGATATTTGAGAGATGAAGTTCTGCATATCTCAAGCCTGCATACTGTGTTTTCTATTTGCTGTGAGTAATATTTTTGTCAAACTCAAATATAAAAATGGTTGCTTTATTTATTTCTGAAATAAGTTTGTACGTGTACATATTTGAGAGTATCTCAGTGTATGTTTGGATGTGTGATGCATTTGGGTATGTGATGCATATATGATACCTGAAGAATACCTCTGTTCTAAAAATTTTCAAACCCAGATTAGTTTAAAAATCCCTACTGCTTGATCCATTTATTTTTATGACTTAGGATCAAAACAAGATTTGATTGTTAGGTTACAAAAGAGATGTTAAAAATTTATTTAAGCGAAACAAAATTTAAACTTGCTCTGGAAGGATAATAAGGACAGTGAAACTCAAATTTTGATAAAATCCAAACTTCATAATTACTTAGTTCAGGCATATAAACTAAAACACTAAACAAAAACTTTATTTTTAAGGCCTGAATCAGAATTTTTAGATAAAGCTTGGAGGAGCAGTTTGTGTCTTTTTGTTTGGAGCTTTTTAAGTCGCCGTGGGCGATCAACTCGACCTGGTGGTTTGAGATTCGGTCTGGAGGTGGAGGACTGTGCTGTGGAGCTGAGAAAAATAGGGGATGGCGGCGCAAATGGTGGTGGAAGCGTCGGTGGGGGTTTCAAGTTTTTAAACCTAATTTTACTGTGTTTGGAAGTTTCGATCACCGCGGCTAGCGTAGGCGTGCGAGTGGCACGTGGGTTTGAGGAAGGGTAGAGGGAAGACAATCGAAGTGGTAGCCGGAGTTTGGTGGCCTTCGGTGGTGGGACCACCGCGTGCGTGGCGTTGACTGGCATGGAGGATTGAGTGGTGTAGTTGTTTTCCAGGTTCTGTGTTATTTTCTCATTCGCGCGCGCCTGGGAATAAAACTCGAAGCAGCTTGTTCGTTATCACGGGGAAACTCGTACGTTTACTCGAAGGAACGCACAGAGGGTGCTCGGGTAGTTATACAGTTTCAAACTGTAACAGGTTTTTAACAGTTTTTTTGAACTTTTGTTTTAAAATTAAATCAATGTCAAAACTAGTACTTAATCAAAGTTTAAAAAGTGAACTTAAGTTTGTTTATGAATATAGTTGGAAATATCAAAATTCCATAATTTAAATTATTTAATAACTCAAAAGTGTTAAATATGTAAGTGTATTCCAAAAAGGGTTGAATCTCAAAAAAAAAATGAAATATAAATTGTTAAGAAGGATTCAAACAAGTTACTCCAAAAATTGATAACAAGAACTTAGATTTGAAATTCTAGATTTGGAAATAAAAGAAAGTTTTATAATTTAAATTTTTTAAATAAGTTTAATGCTATTGAATAAGTAAGTTTAAAGGGGTTTTGGGAAAAATTAGTTTTAAAACATTATTAAGGATAAATTGGGTTTATTTAGAAAGTAAATTGAAATAAATGTTTTTAAAACATGTTGAAAGTGAAAATTTAAATCAATAATAGAATAGTACCTTAAGTAATGACAACTTAGAATTTATATACATTAACTCTTAAGTTAATAAAGTAAGAATAATTTATGATTGATATTTTTTTAAAATTAGTAATTATGAATTTAAATGTATTAATCAAAGTGTAAATAATAAATTAATTAAATAATATGTGATTAAGAACCATAGATTAGGTTTTGATTTAAATTAATTAATTTTTAATGGTTAATAAAACTTATAATTAATAATGATTAATATAAGTTGATTATGTTAGAAGAAAATAATTAAATAAGTGTTAATGAAGATCATTAACTAGCCCATTTTGTAATTAATTAATGTAATTGATTTTTAATAATTTAATTTGATTAATTAATTCAATAATAATCATTGTAATAGTTTAAATGCAAATTATTTATTTGAAAAGTAATTAAGAAATTAATTACTTAGTAACTGAGTAAATTGATTTTATTTGAGTTAATTAATTTAGTTTAATTAACTGATATTTTGGAATTAAATTACTTAGAGAAGTAATTGATGGATATTTACTGGAAGTAAATTACTGGATGATGTTGTTAATGGAAGTAATTGGAGTATAATTACTTGAAATTAAAACTTGTTATTGAGAATTAATTAATTATGAATGATTAATTACTGTATGTTATAAATCAAGAGGATTAATATTTGTAATCTGAAGATTTGTATTCTTAATATAATTAACAAATGAAATGTAATTAAGATATTGATTTATTTGAGAATAATAAATCAACAAGATAATTAAATGGTAATAAATCGATATAAATGTAATTAATAAATGGATTTATTCAACATTAATTTATTGTAAATAAATTAAGGAAATTACTGGAATGTTGCAAAAGATATTTAAATCAAAGATTATTAATTTGAATATATATATATAGGTAATTGATAATAAGATTTGAATTATGTTAACTAATAAATTTTAGAAATTATTTGAGGATTTGGTATGTGTAATTACTTAGTGTAATTAATGGAGCATAATTACTTAGGAAAGTAATTAGATGATAATTGCTTGATGAAATTCATACAAGATAATTTGTAAGTAGAGTAATTTGAGTAATTTCTTTTGTAATTAATCAAAGGATTAATTTATGGAATTAATTAATCATGGAATGATTAATTTGTTAATAAGTAATTAAGGGTAATTAATTACTGGCTTGTTATTAATCAAAGGTGATTAACAATTGTGTATAAGTAAAGATTAATCACTTAATTAATTGAAATAAGCAATTTAATATAAATTGGAGATCATCAATTAATATAATTAATGATGTAATTAAGAATTGTAAATCAAGGAATAATTAATAGGGAAGTAATAAAATGTAATCTGCTATGAATAAATTAGAATAATTCATTTAAGAATTAATTAAGGACTAAATTATTCTTGTAATTAGAGAATGGTTAATTAATTTGATTTATAATTAATTAATGATTGTGAGAGCAGGATTTATGGAATGAATGATTAATTTAATTTATTTTAAATTAATTAAAAATGGAAGTAGTTAATTTAATTCATTTTAAATTAATTATAGATTGTGATTCATAAATCATTGCTTATGGATAATATTGATATTTCATTGATTGATTGTGATCTCAGAAATGAGATGGATAATATCTATGTGATATGGATGTATAGTTTAAGTATGATAATATTATATTATTTGTTTGGATGATGATATTAATTATCTGTTTATGATGATGTGATTATCTATTATGAGATGTGAATTGTCTATCTATGCATATTGATAATATTGAATTCACGATTAAGACTAAATAGACAACTTGGCCTTAAAATACACGTTTTGGATTTCGATGAGACCGGGATCGGTTTTCCTTATTAGGAATATTCGAAAACCACATCGATTCCAAATTAACGATAGGTCGTGAATCTGAAGTGAAGATGAAGGTTCTGAATGCAAGGGTTATCGTCGTTAACTCTGAGGGTGATTCCAAAACGAGTGTAACGAGATGATGCCTTCGGTTTCGTTCGAACCCGGAACGAACTTGTATGGATTGAATGCTTTCAACACATTGTCAGGCGGACGATGAGCATTCTAAAAGGTATGTTCTATAAAGGTAATCGTAACCTCAAGCCTCATCAACCGGAAATGGCTAAAACAGGGGAGATGCAGCAAGGTTAGGTGGGTCATGCCCAAGTAGGACAAGGATATTCCCCTGTCTAGATGTCCCTTTTTATTCGGCTGTGTGGGCAGTTGGTCTGCAGCCAACTGCGGGGTTTATCTTGTTCGGGACTGTTCAGTAAGGAATGGTTCCGTCCTTGTGTTGCAGGGGGTCGGGAGTGATCCTCGGTACGTTGATCTAGGCCACGTACTGTGACGGGCGGTACCCCAGTAGCCCTGCCATTGTATGGAATCCACAATCCAATAAGTGCCAACGGTTTTGATTGTATTACCCACTTTTGTGTCTAGTAGCTGGAATTTAATGAATGTAACAATTTTGGATATTTTTTATTTACTTGATAACCCTAGACCTATTATAATATCACTGGATTTCCTATCAAATGTTTTGGTTAGCGTAAGGTAAAAACTTTTCCATGTTTATGTGTGGGAAGTCTTACGTGATACCTTTGTTTTCAAAGGATTTTTCAAAATTAAGCAACTTTAACCTGTTACTCATACCAGACCATGTCTGACCCGAAGTTTATTTTTGTTTTTCATAAACTCTCGGGTACCCAAATTTTTACGGGTAGTCAAGGGATTCAGTTTTAGCTTTGACGAATTCTGGAGGAGCAATGGAGCAGGAGGCTTCAGTGTTGTAGATATATATATATATATATATATATATATATATATATATAGTTCAGCTGTTTGGTATCTCTGTGATATATGGTGTATTGAGTTGTATAACTAGACAGGTGTTTATAACTGTCTAGTATGTGATGTATTATATGTATCTCTCTGATTAATGTTATATATTATGTAAATACTTATGTGATTAATATATTTTATTCGTTCCGTTGTGAGATTCTGATGTTGTTGTTCTTTCTTCTCTATCTTTTCTATTTTCTCACCCTTTTCTTTCTTAAAAACGATGTTACTTCCTGGGCGTAGGAAGTGGGGTCGTTATAGTGGTATCAGAGCGTTAGGTTGAGTGAATACCCCGGCTCTTGAGTGATTTCTTTCCTGAGAGAGCGTATTTGTAATTTTGATATATATATATATATATATATATATATATATATTCTTATCTATTTGTTGGATTACCTGTTCGGGTTTTCCGATATAAGAATAAGAGTAGATTGAGTAGTGGTGTGTGTAACACGACTACTTCTGGTTGGAAGTATATCCGATGAGACTGTAGACCTAGTACCATCTCGAGTAAATTTGTGGTGTAAGGATTTCACCAAATCTCTGGAGGGAAACTGTTGAGATTTGGATTCCATTTTGTAGTACAAGATTGGATGAGTAGAATTTGGTTTTTGTCAGTTCAGCAGAAGCTAGAAATATTATTTTGGAACCTCAAGAAGTAGTAGTCGTGTGTTGAGATGCTGTAGCGATGGATTGTTCCGAAGAAGTTCTCAAAGATCTTTGGATAAGGAAGTGTGTCTGCATCAGTTCTGAGGTTGAGTTCAGCTGAATGTTGTGTTTGGCTTTGATCCTGAGTTTTTCGAGGAATTTTAGATTAAGGAGTTTTGGCATCAGTAGCAGTGTTGCAGCTCAGATTGTTCTGCCGGCACGCGACAAGGTCATTTGTCTGCAGTTCTTTAGAGGTGAAGTTAAGAGGCAGTTTTGTGAATCCATTTCTTCAATGGATTGGCTAGATACGCTTAAGTTATTCAGATAGGTAAGGAGAGTACAGTTTTCTTTGGATGTTAGCCTTGGTTGATCGCGAAAGAGACTTGCGATAGTTAAGTATTCTCTGGGATGGAAGGAATTCTTTTGGATATCTTTGAATAAGTCAGTGGTTTGTCTTAGCATCTGAGGAGTTGAGTTTAGTATCGACTGGATTTCAGAAGTAGTGCCGATGGTTCAGCTTAGTAATAGAATAGTTTCTAAAGAGAGGAATTGGTAAAACAGCTCAGATTTCAGAGGAATTTTTGAGTTTTATTTTGGATCTGTTGAATCACATTTTTGTAATGTGTTGTCCAGTTTGTGCTTATGTGCATCATGAGCATTTTCATCTACCCTAGATCAGAGTTGTGCAGCGGAAGCAGTTGGGAGTGCATCTGTTTTTCTTTTCTGGAAAAGAGAAGTTGTTTTCTACTAATGATAAAGGTTGTGTTCTTGGTTTTAGTTGGTTTTGAGTAAATCGTTCTACTGGATTGTTTTTGGATTCAGATTGTTTTAGGAGTTATCAGCGAAGGTTGAGCTAATCAGTAGGTTGAAGGCAGCTCTGGATTGTCAGAAGTATTTGGTGGACAAGAGACGAAGGAATTTGGATTTGGGAGTCGGAGATTTCATTTTGTATGAATTTTCTCTGATTCGAAGAAGCTCTGTAGATTAGTAGTATAGACTGTTTGGATTCTATAGATCGAGTATTTCGATATTCTACTGGGAAACTCTAGCGAACTCTATTTTGTATCGATAGTTTGCTTTGTTGATTGAGTAGATTGGTTGTGATGATTGTTAGCATGTGATTGATATATGCTTATGATTTAAAATTAATTAAAGTCTCAAATATATTACTAAATTACCTTTGCTTTTAAATTTCGGGGACGAAATTCTTTTAAGGGGGGAGGAATGTGACGACCCGGAATTTTCTAGCAATATCAATTTAATAATCTGCATTAAATATTAAATTGATTTGATATATCTTTATTAATTAGACTTGAATTGATGCTTTTCTTTTAATAAATATCTAACTGGTAAATTTTATCTGTTAAAATTAATGGTTTGTTTTCTATTTATAAATGTATATGTTTGTATACATTGTAAATAGATGAGATTTTGTTTTAAAGTTCAACCAATAAATTATGTTTTAAATTCTAATATATATTTTAGTGAATTAGAAATTATGATTTATTTGATATAAACTTTTCAAAGCTAAATAAACAAATAAATATGTGATTTCAAATACTTAAGATAAATGTTTAAATAGTTTGATACTTATTTTAACTTAAGTTTAAATTTTAGATTTACTAACAAAAGGATTTGTTTTCTTTTCATTTAGTATAGCTTGATTTAAAATATGAATTTAAAAATATAAATGAGTTTTAAACATAATTTTGTCAAACAATACATTAACATGAATAAAATATGTAGTTTAAAATAAAAAGATGATTTATTCTATCTATCTTTTCAAATTTGATCATGTGTTTTATAAAATAAATAAAATAAAAATGCACATATAAAAATACATGCCTATAAGATAAATTAGGTAAAATATAAGTAGTACATTAGTTAAATAACAACTATCAAGTCGGTTAGTTTTCAAACAACAAAACAAATATACATAAGTTAAATTTTATTGTAAAATATAAAATGAATACACTACAAATAATTATGCAACAATTAAATTACAAACAAATTATACATACAAGTTTAGTACAAACCAATTTAGATATGTGTGCAGGCTGAAGTAAAGCAAAATAAGGACAATAATAAAATACATGTTATACAAACAAGTAAAATCATATGGAGGCTAATGAACAAATATAAAGTGTGCATGCCAAATTGAATGAAACAAATGACAGTAAAAAAGAATTTTCAGATTTGTAAACCAACATAAGCAAACTGCAGCATATATGTATATGTTTAAAGCATCTAGATAAATATCTATTGTACAAACAAAATCCCGAAGCAAATCAAAAGTATGCAGGCTGAGATAAAAACAAACTGTATATGTATATATGAAGCTTGTGTAGGAAGACATTATTAAATATCTTTAAACAAACAAACAAAACTAATTAATGTGAATCTTTCTAGCACTGCATATCAGCCTCCATCTAAACAAATATCTCTGGCAAAAATCTTTTTATTGTACAAATATTGTCTTAGTAGTATGAAACATAATAATAATGTACCCTGTAACTTGTTTTATAAATATCAAGCTTCTTGCATATATAAATCTGCATATCAGTTCGACCTAGGCAAAAACTAAAATAAACTTCATTAAAACCTAAACAAAACATTCATCAACAACTTAGCAACCAAGGATTAAACAGAAAAGGTTTCAGTTGCTTCAGGTTTCACATTTAAGGTCCTGTTCAAAATTGTAGCATCTGTTCTTCTCTGCAAATAGGTGAGTAACACTTCTAAAATTTACTTAAGTTTAAATTCTGATGCATGCCAATATTTGAATGCTTAAATAAATTGTGTGAACATTTATATATTCATTTTTCTCTGGATGTTTGAGAGATGAAGTTCTGCATATCTCAAGCCTACATACTGTGTTTTCTACTTGCTGTGAGTAATATTTTTGTCAAACTCAAATATAAAAAGGGTTGCTTTATTTATTTCTGAAATAAGTTTGTATGTGTATATATTTGAGAGTATCTCGGTGTATGTTTGGATGTGTGATGCATTTGGGTATGTGATGCATATATGATACCTGAAGAACACCTCTGTTCTAAAAATTTTCAAACCCAGATTAGTTTAAAAATCCCTACTGCTTGATCCATTTATTTTTATGACATAGGATCAAAACAAGATTTGATTGTTAGGTTACAAAAGAGATGTTAAAAATTTATTTAAGCTAAACAAAATTTAAACTTGCTCTGGAAGGATAATAAGGACAGTGAAACTCAAATTTTGATAAAATCCAAACTTCATAATTACTTAGTTCAGGCATATAAACTAGAACACTAAACAAAAACTTGATTTTTACGGCCTGAATCAGAATTTTTAGATAAAGCTTGGAGGAGCAGTTTGTGTCTTTTTGTTTGGAGCTTTTTAAGTTGCCATGGGCGATCAACTCGACCTGGTGGTTTGAGATTCGGTCTGGAGGTGGAGGACTGTGCCGTGGAGCTGGGAAAAATAGGGGATGGCGGCGCAAATGGTGGTGGAAGCGTCGGTGGGGGTTTCAAGTTTTTAAACCTAATTTTACTGTGTTTGGAAGTTTCGATCACTACGGCTAGCGTAGGCGTGCGAGTGGCACATGGGTTTAAGGAAGGGTAGAGGGAAGACAGTCGAAGTGGTAGCCGGAGTTTAGTGGCCTCCGGTGGTGGGACCACCGCGTGCGTGGCGTTGACAGGCATGGAGGGGTGAGTGGTGTAGTTGTTTTCCAGGTTCTGTGTTTTTTTTTCATTCGCGCGCGCCTGGGAATAAAACTCGAAGCAGCTTGTTGGTTATCACGGGGAAACTCGTACGTTTACTCGAAGGAACGCGCGGGGGGTGCTCGGGTAGTTGTACAGTTTTAAACTGTAACAGGTTTTTAACAGTTTTTTTGAACTTTTGTTTTAAAATTTAAATCAAAGTCAAAACTAGTACTTAATCAAAGTTTAAAAAGTGAACTTAAGTTCGTTTTTGAATATAGTTGGAAATATCAAAATTCCATAATTTAAATTATTTAATAACTCAAAAGTGTTAAATATGTAAGTGTATTCCAAAAAGAGTTGAATCTCAAAAAAAAAAATGAAATATAAATTGTTAAGAAGGATTCAAACAAGTTACTCCAAAAATTGATAACAAGAACTTAGATTTGAAATTCTTGATTTGGAAATAAAAGAAAGTTTTATAATTTAAATTGATTTAAATAAGTTTAATGCTATTAAATAAGTAAGTTTAAAGGGGTTTTGGGAAAAATTAGTTTTAAAACATTATTAAGGATAAATTGGGTTTATTTAGAAAGTAAATTGAAATAAATGTTTTTAAAACATGTAGAAAGTGAAAATTTAAATCAATAATAGAATAGTACCTAAAGTAATGACAACTTAGAATTTATATTCATTAACTCTTAAGTTAATCAAGTAAGAATAATTTATGATTGATATTTTTTTTAAATTAGTAATTATGAATTTAATGTATTAATCAAAGTGTAAATAATAAATTAATTAACTAATATGTGATTAAGAACCATAGATTAGGTTTTGATTTAAATTAATAAATTTTTAATGGTTAATAAAACTTATAATTAATAATGATTAATATAAGTTGATTATGTTAGAAGAAAATAATTAAATAAGTGTTAATGAAGATCATTAACTAGCTCATTTTATAATTAATTAATGTAATTGATTTTTAATAATTTAATTTGATTAATTAATTCAATAATAATCATTGTAATAGTTTAAATGCAAATTATTTATTTGAAAAGTAATTAAGAAATTAATTACTTATTAACTGAGTAAATTGATTTGATTTGAGTTAATTAATTTAGTTTAATTAACTGATATTTTGGAATTAAATTACTTAGAGAAGTAATTGATGGATATTTACTGGAAGTAAATTACTGGATGACGTTGTCAATGGAATTAATTGGAGTACAATTACTTGAAATTAAAACTTGTTATTGAGAAGTAATCAATTATGAATGATTAATTACTGTATTTTATAAATCAAGAGGATTAATATTTGTAATCTGAAGATTTGTATTCTTAATATAATTAACAAATGAAATGTAATTAAGATATTGATTTATTTGAGAATAATAAATCAACAAGATAATTAAATGGTAATAAATCGATATAAATGTAATTAATAAATGGATTTATTCAAGATTAATTTATTGTAAATAAATTACGGAAATTACTGGAATGTTGCAAAAGATATTTAAATCAAAGATGATTAATTTGAATATATATATAGGTAATTGATAATAAGATTTAAATTATGTTAATTAATAAATTTTAGAAATTATTTGAGAATTTGGTATGTGTAATTACTTAGTGTAATTAATGGAGCATAATTACTTAGGAAAGTAATTAGATGATAATTGCTTGATTAAATTCATACAAGATAATTTGTAAGTAGAGTAATTTGAGTAATTTATTTTGTAATTAATCAAAGGATTAATTTATGGAATTAATTAATCATGGAATGATTAATTTGTTAATAAGTAATTAAGGGTAATTAATTACTGGTTTGTTATTAACCAAAGGTGATTAATAACTGTGTTTAAGTAAAGACTAATCACTTAATTAATTTAAATAAGTAATTTAATATAAATTGGAGATCATCAATTAATATAATTAATGATGTAATTAAGAATTGTAAATCAAGGAACAATTAATAGGGAAGTAATAAAATGTAATCTGCTATGAATAATTTAGAATAATTCATTTAAGAATTAATTAAAGACTAAATTATTCTTGTAATTAGAGAATGGTTAATTAATTTGATTTATAATTAATTATTGATTGTGAGAGCAGGAATTATGGAATGAATGATTAATTTAATTTATTTTAAATTAATTAAAAATGGAAGTAGTTAATTTAATTCATTTTAAATTAATTATAGATTGTGATTCATAAATCATTGCTTATGGATGATATTGATATTTCATTGATTGATTGTGATCTCAGAAATGAGATGGATAATATCTATGTGATATGGATGTATAGTTTAGGTATGATAATATTAAATTATCTGTTTGGATGATGATATTAATTATCCGTTTATGATGATGTGATTATCTATTATGAGATGTGAATTATCTATCTGTGCATATTGATAATATTGAATTCACGATTAAGACTAAATAGACAACTTGGCCTTAAAAGACACGTTTTGGATTTCGATGAGACCGGGATCGGTTTTCCTTATTTGGAATATCCGAAAACCACATCGATTCCAAATTAACAATAGGTCGTGAATCTGAAGTGAAGATGAAGGTTCAGAATGCAAGGGTTATCGTCGTTAACTCTGAGGGTGATTCCAAAATGAGTGTAACGAGATGATGCCTTCGGTTTCGTTCAAACCAGGAACGAACTTGTATGGATTGAATGCTATCAACACATCGTCAGGCGGACGATGAGCATTCCAAGAGGTATGTTCTATAAAGGTAATCGTAATCTCAAGCCTCATCAACCAGGAATGGCTAAAACAGGGGAGATGCAGCAAGGTTAGGTGGGTCATACCCAAGCAGGACAAGGATATTCCCCTATCTAGATGTCCCTTTTTATTCGGCTGTGTGGGCAGTTGGTCTGCAGCCAACTGCGGGGTTTATCTTATTCGGGACTGTTCAGTAAGGAATGGTTCCGGACTTGTGTTGCAGGGGGTCGGGAGTGATCCTCGGTACGTTGATCTGGGCCACGTACTGTGACGGGCGGTACCCCAGTAGCCCTGCCATTGTATGGAATCCACAATCCAATAAGTGCCAACGGTTTTGATTGTATTACCCACTTTCGTGGCTAGTAGCTGGAATTTAATGAATGTAACAATTTCGGCTATTTTCTATTTACTTGAAAACCCTAGACCTATTATAATATCACTGGATTTCCTATCAAATGTTTTGGTTAGCGTAAGGTAAAAACTTTTCCATGTTTATGTGTGGGAAGTCTTACGTTATACCTTTGTTTTCAAGGGATTTTTCAAAATTAAGCAACTTTAACCTGTTACTCATACCCGACCCATGTCTGACCTGAAGTTTATTTTTGTTTTTCATAAACTCTCGCGTACCCAATTTTTTACGGGTAGTCAAGGGATTCAGGTTTAGCTTTGACGAATTCTGGAGGAGCAATGGAGCAGGAGGCTTCAGCGTTGTAGATATATATATATATAGTTCAGCTGTGTGGTATCTCTGTGATATATGGTGTATTGAGTTGTATAACTAGACATGTGTTTATAACTGTCTAGTATGTGATGTATTATATGTATCTCTCTTATTAATGTTATATATTATGTAAATACTTATGTGATTAATATACTTTATTCGTTCCGCTATGAGATTCTGATGTTGTTGTTCTTTCTTCTCTATCTTTTCTATTTTCTCACCCTTTTCTTTCTTAAAACCGATGTTACTTCCTGGGCGTAGGAAGTGGGGTCGTTACAGATGTGACGACCCGGAATTTTCTAGTAATATCAATTTAATAATCTGCATTAAATATTAAATTGATTTGATATATCTTTATTAATTGGACTTGAATTGATACTTTTCTTTTAATAAATATCTAATTGGTAAATTTTATCTGTTAAAAATTAATTGTTTGTTTTCTATTTATAAATGTATATGTTTGTATACATTGTAAATAGATGAGATTTTGTTTTAAAGTTCAGCTAATAAATTTTGTTTTAAATTCTAATATATATTTTAGTGAATTAGAAATTAAAATTTATTTGATATAAACTTTTCAAAATTAAATAAATAGATATGTGATTTTAAATACATAAGATAATGTTTAAATAGTTTGATACTTATTTTAACTTAAGTTTAAATTTTAATTTATTAACAAAAGGATTTGTTTACTTTTCTTTTTAGTATAGTTTGATTAAATTATGGGTTTAAAATGATATATGAGTTTTAAATGCAATTTTGTAAAACAATACAATGACATATATTATAAAATATTGTAGTTTATAATAAAAAGATAATTTAAGTTATCTACCTTGTCTAAGTGATAAATGTGTTTTTATAAAATAAATAAAATAAAAATGCACATTATAAAAATACAAGCCTATAAGATAAATTAGGTAAAATATAAGTAGTACATTAGTAAAATAACAACTATCAAGTCATTTAGTTTTCAAACAACAAAACAAAAATAACAACATTCACATGCATTTCAAAATATAACAAGTCAACAATTAATCTAGAAACAATTAAGTTTTTAAGTTTGTAAACTATCACAAATGAACTGCAGTATATACATATATGTATATGTTTTAAGCATCAAGAACAAAAGAAGAACATGAAGTAAAGACAGTAACAAAAACTCTTGTAAACAAATTGGTCAGCAAAGCATACTAAGTATAAATCATTATGAATACATTTAACATTCTGTTTATATATTAACAATAAATATGTTCAAACAGAGATCTGCAAGTATGAAATGAATAAAAACATATTAGTACAAAACAAAGCTGCAATATCTTTATACAAACAAGAAAAATCATATGCAGGCTAATGAACAAATATAAAGTATGCAGGCCAAATTGAATGAAACAAATGACAGTAGCCAAGATAAACAACTTTGTATATGTATGAAGCTTGTGAAGGAAGACATTATTAAATATCTTTAAGCAAACAAACAAAACTAATTAATGTAAAATCTTTTTAGTACACTGAGTATTTCATTTCAGCCTCCAACCTAAAATATCTTGTTGCAAAAATCTGTACAAACAAAGATGCGTATGCAAATATTGTCTTAATAGTATGAAACATAATAATAGTTGTTAACCCCGTTTCGCCCACGAGTTAAGAAGCCCACGAGTTAAGGAGCTAACGACCTAGCAAGATAAGACTCGGAAAAGATACCGACTTAAGGTTCAACAGGGGATGCCGATCTAAGACATAAGGGAGCCCGACCTAACGGCTTGAGAAGCATGCCGGCTTAAGACTCAAAAAGGGCTACCGACTTAAGAGAGATGCCGATCCAGTGATCTGATGAATGTGCCAACATAAGACTTAAGGCCTCCACGACTCAAGAGACCTACGACTTAAAAGGTGAACTGACCCAACAACCTTAACTCATTGCCGACTTAAAACGAATGACGACTCAATGGTTGCCGATTTAATAACTCAGAAGGGACAGCGACTCAAGGTACTTTGCGACTCAAATACCTTTACAAAAGTTTCCGACCTAAGGCTTTAAATGGATAACGACCTAATGCCTTAAGGAGTACCGACTTAGGAAGTCTACCGACCTAAATTGAGTGTTGATCTAATTACCTAAGGAAGCTGCCGACCTAATTGATCAGGACTTGGAAAGGTGCACGACCTATACTTAAGTCGGCAACTGACTTAACAACGTATGCTAAGCCGTCCACGACCTAAAGGCTACTAAAATGCAAGTCCGATGCCGTGTTATGGAGATAATGCTATATTGACTCGGGGGCGACCTAGGTGAAACCGTAGAAGGGCCAGGTGACTCGGCCGCGACTTGCCTTAAGCCGGCCACAACCTAGCTTATCTCGGCGACGACTTAAGACAGATGGTATGAGTTCAGGCAAGCTTGCTTCCATTAAGCCATGGACTTGGCTCGGTGAATCGGCCACGACATATGGTAAGTCGGCCACGGCTTATACTAAGTCGGCCGCGACTTAGAACTTGGAAATAAATTCTGCCCAGAAAATCACGCCTATAAATACAGCACTAACTCCAACTAGAGAGGGACTTTTGGCACATTCTCTTCAAGCGCTGATACTCTGCTGCATTCCAAACCGATTCAACACTCGAAGCTCTTGAGACACTAGGAACACTACATACAACTTCAAAAAGAGATCGTAAACATCCAACATGGATTCGAAGACACTCATTTCCATTGAAGTTTAAGCTACTTGTTCTAAGTCTTTTGTAATTCAAAGTGTATTGTACTTGAGAAGATTTGTATCAACTTGTAACGTGATCATCAATAAAAGTACTTAAAGTGGACGTAGGCTATACCCATAAGCCGAACCACTATAAAATTGCTGTTGTTCACTGCTTTTCCGCTATTACTTGCTCGTAATTCTTTCCCGATCTATCGGGTGGTGCTTTCACAACTACACTTCACACACCGGGGTGTTAGCGTTCAAATTTAAGCGTTAACATTTTTGGTGCTTTCACTGAGAATTGAACTCAGGAAAACTCTCATCATTGCTTCACAGAGATTTGAAGAAAGAATTTCCTTAAAAACCAGAAGTATATCTGAGATTATGGCTCCTGGAAGGAAAAGTAGATCTATCAGATCTGGGAACATTCAAGAGGGAACCTCCGCTTCCCCTGTGCCTAATCTACCCACTCCGTCTGTTGGAGTCACAAAAGCGGAATTGGATGCTGTAATTCTAGGGCTAAACCAGCAGATAAACGCCCGAAATGCACAACTAGAGGCTCAAAGTGCCCAGAATGCTCTGATTCTGAATAAGTTGAACGACTTACTTGGGGCAAACAATCAACCGGCTGGTAATGAAAGGAACTATGCTGGCAACATTCATGATGTTAATGAAAGGAATGCTCCTGAAAGGCCTACTAGTCCCTTTGAGCAGGCAGTACCTGACGCCGGTGGATCTAGAACTCGGCATGATGAGGAATATCTTTCTGGAATGGTCCGGCAGATCATGAAAGAAAGTATGCAAAGAGTTGAAGATGAGAAGGAATGGGGTTTCGCCCCAAGTAAAACTCCGTTTACTGAAAAAATCTTGAAGGCGGAATTTCCAAGGAAGTTTGTCCCTCCGACTATTCCAGCTTACAAAGGGACAAGTGATCCGAATGAGTTCTTGTATAAGTATGATTGGCACATGACAGGTGCCAGGGCCTCCGATGAAATAAAGTGCCGATATTTCCCAGTATACCTGGAAGGCGTGGCTTTACTGTGGTTCACCAAGTTACCAGTCCGATCTATCGATCAGTTTTCAGACTTGACCAGAAAATTCAAGGAGCAGTTTAGACTATATGCTTCGAAGGCCAAGGATATTATGTCACTATCGAGTTTAGAGCAGAATCCTGGTGAGTCTATCAGATCCTTCTTGAACCGCTTCAATATAGCACTGGCTGAGGTGGACAATGCTGAACCACGAATGATATTGACTTATCTGATGAGGGCTATCGATAAGTCAAGCGAATTTGGGAAGTGGTTAAATATGAAGGAGCCAACCTCTCTCGAAAAGTTCTACAAAAAAGCAGATGAATTCATTCGCTTGGAAAGCCGCCCTTTACCAGTAAAGACAGTGTTGGAAAAAGCAGAAGACAACACTGTCGCTCCACGCAAGAATGAATCGGTGGGGCAAAAAAGGGAGAATAGTAATGGGAAGAAACAGGGTAATCTGAAGAAGCCCCGATCCTTCAAGCCATCAGAATATACTCCATTATCACATACACCGGAGCACATCTACCTGGCCACCAAAGATTCCGTCGATTTCCCTAAACCTATCCCTTTGAGAACTGGGAGAAAAGCCATACAAAGTGGGAAATTCTGCCGCTTCCACAATCAACCAGGTCATGAAACTGATGAATGCCGCCAGCTGAAAAATCTGATCGAAGAGTTGCTAAGAGAAAACAAGTTGCAGCAATTCGTGAAAAAGAATAGCAACAATCTTGCATCGTCGAGTCAGGGGCAGCGGGCTCCTGTTCATCAGCCTGGGGCAGGAGAGAAAGCTACGGGGCATGAATCTGGAAGGCCCGTTATCAATGTCATTTCAGGAGGACCTCACCCAGCTGGCAAAAGTTGGGGTGAGATGGAGAGATATTCCAGGGCTTTGAAATATGCTCCAGCCGAAGAAGACGTCTTTGTTCTAGAAGACACTACGCCCCTTAAACAACAGAAAACTTTCAGTGATGATATTATTTTCAGAGCCAGAGATTCCACAGGTATTGAAGCTCCTACTTTAGATCCCTTGGTCATTTCGGCTGGTATTGGACCAGCCATTGTCAGAAGAGTCCTCATTGACTGCGGAGCATCATGTAATATTCTCTTCAAGAAGACATTTGACCAGATGAAAATCCCTATGATCGATGTGCAAGCCTCATCACAGAAAATCGTTGGCTTCACTGGGGAGCCAAAGCAACCAGTAGGAACCATCGATCTGTTTGTAGAACTTGGGGAAGGAGAAAGGAAAGTGGTCCGAAAGCAAACCTTTGCGATCGTCGACGAATATTCTGCTTATAATGCTTTTCTTGGCCGTCCAACACTCGCAGCATTCAAAGCTATCCTAGCCCCGTGGTGCCTCACTATTAAATTTCCTACTGACAATGGAGTAGGAGTTATAAAAGGGGATCAAAATGCTGCGCGAGAATGCTATTGGACAGAGCTGCGAGAGTCAAGAAAAAGAGAAATGGGAAAGGATGCGGCAACTCCAGTCCGCATCAAGGAACCAGCTTTGTAGCAATTACAGAGCGGACCCTGCACTGGCGAGCACAGCGGGGCACGGAAAGAAATGGATCCCACAAAAGCCAGTACAGGGAAGAATAGAGTAGTACCGGTGGAAACGACAATTCCGATACCTGTTGACCCGAAGGACCCAAATAAGGTGTTGAATGTGGGTTCACAGCTTAATGTGTCAATTCAGAATGTCTTGATATCTTTCCTAAAAGCAAATCTGGATGTCTTTGCTTGGACTCATGCCGATATGTGTGGGATATCCCCAGAAGTTGCAGTACACGCTCTGAATATTGACCCAAAGTTTACGCCAGTTAAACAGAAAAGAAGAACCCAAGGTCCAGAAAGGTCAGCAGCATTAAAAGAAGAAGTTGATCGACTCATGGAAAATAACTTCATCAAAGAATCTACATATCCGAATTGGGTTTCAAATCCTGTGTTGGTCAAGAAAGCTAATGGAAAATGGAGAGTGTGCATCGATTTTTCTGATCTAAACAAGGCTTGCCCCAAAGATTGCTTCCCATTACCCAGGATCGATCAACTGGTAGACGGAACTGCGGGACATGAATTGTTATCCTTCATGGATGCCTACTCCGGTTATAACCAAATCATGATGCATGAGCCGGATCAGGAGGATACAAGCTTTATCACAGATGTTGGAGTTTATTGCTACAGAGTTATGCCCTTCGGATTGAAAAACGCAGGGGCAACCTACCAAAGACTTGTTAATGCTATGTTCAAACCGCAATTGGGCAAAACTATGGAAGTCTACGTCGACGACATGTTAGTAAAGTCCAGGAAAGCAGTGGATCACATTGAACACTTAGCAGAAATGTTCGCAGTCCTCCGGAAATACAGAATGAAACTTAACCCTCTGAAATGTACATTTGGGGTCGAATCCGGAAAGTTCTTAGGTTTTATCGTCAGTGCTAGGGGCATTGAGGCCAGTCCAGCTCAAATTACCACCTTAAAAGAAGTTAAAGCTCCTAGAACGAAGAAGGAATTGCAAAGTCTCAACGGAAAGGTCGCCGCTTTGAGTTGGTTCATTTCCAAAGCTACTGATAAATGCATCCCATTCTTCGATGCCCTGAAAAAAGGAAAGAAGAACTTTGAATGGACTCCCGAATGCCAAAAAGCCTTTGAAGAGTTGATCCGTCATATGGAAACGCCTCCGATACTTTCTAGGCCAGGCAATGGTGAGGATCTTCTTATATACTTGGCAGTATCATCTCATGCTCTAAGTGCAGCGCTGATACGGGAAGACAAAAGGATTCAACATCCAGTTTACTATATCAGCAAAAGACTCACTGGGGCAGAGCTGAATTACTCCAAGTTGGAAAAACT
Source organism: Allium cepa (assembly GCA_030765085.1). NCBI lineage: Eukaryota > Viridiplantae > Streptophyta > Magnoliopsida > Asparagales > Amaryllidaceae > Allium > Allium cepa. Next base: position 726,475,979 of record CM060937.1, on the reverse strand, counting down.
CGCCTATTGCCTACTAGTTGCATCGAGGAAACTGAGGCAATATTTCCAAGCTCATCCTATCAAAGTACTCACTGATCAACCTCTAAAGCAAGTCCTATTTCGCCCTGAAACTTCGGGTCGTCTTCTAAAATGGAACATTGAACTTAGTCAATATGACATCACCTATCACCCCCGAAAAGCAATCAACGGACAAGCTTTAGCTGATTTCATTGCAGAATTCACAGAGAAAGATAATGGTGAGGAAAAAGCGATCAATGATTCTCCAATCCAGTGGAAGATGTATGTTGATGGCGCAAGAAATGACTACTGTTCTGGAGCCGGAGTGGTACTTGAAACTCCTGAAGGTCGATCATTATGTTATGCACTAAGACTGGAATTTCCTTCAACAAACAATGAAGCAGAATACGAAGCTCTTATTGCAGGTCTGAAAATCGCTAAAGAGCTAAACATTCGAGCACTACAAATTTTCAGTGATTCCCAGCTTATTGTATGCCAAGTCAAGAAGGAATTTCAAGCAAAAGGTGGAAACCTGCCTTCCTACTTGTCAAAGGCTTGGGAACTCCTATGTGAACTCGATCACTATTCAATAAGCCACATTCCTCGGGAAGAGAATATGAAGGCAGATTCCCTCGCAAAATATTCAAGTTCTGGTGAAGCTCAACTATTGGGATTGGTCCCTGTAGAAGTCCTTTCAGCGCCAAGTATAGACGAGATGGATATAGACTGGATTATGAATGTATCTCAAGAACAAGAGTCATGGATGACTCCAATACTGGATTACCTACTCAAAGGTTCTCTGCCAGAAAACTCGATAGAAAGACGAAAGCTACTAAGGAAGGCCTCCCGCTATGTGATTCAGGATGGCCGATTGTACAGACGGGGATTCTCAATGCCATTGCTTCGATGTGTATCCCGGGAAGAGTCCAAAACAATCCTAGCAGAAGTGCATGGAGGAGAATGCGGTGATCATTCAGGTGGACAAACATTAGCAAAGAAAATTCTCCGATACAGATATTTTTGGCCAGAAATTACTCGGGATGCTGCAGATTACTCCCGAAAATGTGACAAATGCCAAAGATATGCCAAAATTCCTAGAGCACCTTCTACCGAACTCACACAGATGGTCAGTCCATGGCCATTTGCAATTTGGGGAATGGATCTCATTGGGCCGCTACCAACTGCTAAATCAGGGATTAAATATGCTATTGTTGCAGTTGATTATTTTACTAAGTGGGCTGAAGCTGAACCATTGGCTACGATCACTTCAAAGAAAATGATAAGCTTTGTGACCAAGAATATCATTTGCAGATACGGTGTGCCTCAGAAAATAATCACAGACAATGGTACTCAGTTTGAAAGCGAGGAATTCCAGGATTTTTGCAAGCGATTCAAAATCCAGAAAAGCTTTTCGGCAGTAGCTCATCCGCAGGCAAACGGGCAAGTGGAAGCAGTGAACAAGATCATCAAATCAACCATCAAAAAGCAAATCGAAAGAGCAAAAGGTGGTTGGGTCGATAAACTACCACTTGCACTATGGGCATACAGAACTACTCACAAAACTGCAACTGGGCATACTCCTTTTGCGTTAGCATACGGATCGGAAGCAATGATCCCGGTTGAAGCAGAGGTCCCTTCACACGGAAGAATCCATTTCAATCAAGCAGAAAATGAAAAGCTGCAACTTGAAGCGCTGGATCTCCTTGATGAAAAAAGAGATGAAGCTAACCTCAGAGTTGCAGCTCATCAGCAAAGGATAGCCAGACATTTCAATTCGAAAGTTCGTCAACGCAGCTTTGAAATTGGAGATCTAGTCCTGAAAAGAATTCTGACCGCGACAGGCGTGTTTGGGCCAAATTGGGAAGGACCATATGTAATAGGTCAGAAGCTTCTTGACGGCACATTCAAGCTCACCACTGTTGATGGAGATCAAATTCCAAGGGCATGGAACAGCAACCACTTGCGTCCATACTTTACTTGAAAATTTTGTTGAAAAAATTGTAAAAAGAATTATGAATGTATGATTCTTGTAATTGAAAGCAATTGTGAAACTGATGCAAGTAAAAAATGAAAGAATATAAAGTGGATGTAGGCCCAATTTCATGGCCGAACCACTATAAATCTTGTGTTCCTTATTATCATTATATGTTTGCTTTGTTTTCGATATAAAAATACATAAAATGTATTGCTAAAATGTCGATTTAAATTTTTGCAGACAATGGAAATAAAACTTGCGCATAATAAGACCGAGCGATTCACACCATCATTCAACAAACAAATTTCAAGTCACAAAGACCCCGAATTCAAATCCTAGATAAGAAATACTTCAATTGAACGGCTAATGATTTCGATAGAAACGAGCCCTTGCTGATAAATTGAGATTGTTTGAACAAACAAACATCCAATTAGGAAGCTAGTGCCCGTTCTCACGAACTTGCCTGGCAATGAAGTACACTTCCTTGGATTAAACAAGCCACTTGTGAGAGAAAGGGGAATGAAAACTTGAAAAAAAAAAAAGAGGATCGCTGAAAAGGCATAAGCGAGTGAACAGAGGAACAACCAAAGCTACCATAAGCGGCACAAGTCCTCTTCGGAGGCGCAACTCTTCGGGGGATAAAAGACCTCTAATGGGTCATACGCCACAAAAAAGAAAGTTCTCTACTCAACAAAAAAGATTGGAGGAGTCATGACCCTCCAACCATGAGAGAGTAACTTCCAGGCGATGAAAACCCTCTTTGAGGCACATTTCACCAGGAGTTGAAGTGTTATAACCGCTCTTCGGGATTTCACTTCACCAGAGTTGAAATGTAAACAAAATAAAAGCCCTCTTCGGAGGCCCATTTCACCAGGAGTTGAAGTGTTATAACCGCTCTTCGGGATTTCACTTCACCAGAGTTGAAATGTAAACAAAATAAAAGCCCTCTTCGGAGGCACATTTCGCCGGGAGTTGAAGTGTAGCAACCGCTCTTCGGAATTTCACTTCACCAAAGTTGAAATGCAAAAACAAAGACCTTCTTGAAAGAGCCCGCGTTTCACCAAGATTGAAATAAAACTTCCAAGTGTTGAAACGTGAAAAGGCTTTCTTCGAAGGCACAACTCTTTGGGGGTACACGTTTCACCGAGATTGAAATAAAACTTCCAAGTGTTGAAACGTAAAAAATCCCTCCTTAGAGGTACGACCCCCTCCCGGGGACACAATCAAGAAAAAGACCTCTTTGGAAGCACACGTTTCACCGAGATTGAAATAAAACTTCCAAGTGTTGAAACGTGAAAAGGCTTTCTTCGAAGGCACAACTCTTTGGGGGTACACGTTTCACCGAGATTGAAATAAAACTTCCAAGTGTTGAAACGTGGAAAATCCCTCCTCAGAGGTACAATTTTGTATAAAAAAAAAAATCCTCATCAAAAGCGTACTTTAACTTTCAAATGGAAAATGATCGTAAAAAGAAAAGAAGTTAAAGTACCCTTCAGAGGTCCGCTTTACCACATAAAGGAATTCACTTGGTAAAATATGCACATAAGCAAAAGAAAAAAGTGATTTCTTCGAACGACAAAGCGTAAAAACTTATACGAAGGGAGTTGTACTCTATAAAAATTTTCTTTAAAGAATAAAATAATTATTCTTTAACAAATAAGAGTGCAAGTCCCCTCGAAGTATAAAATATTGTAGCAAGCTTAAGGTATGGGGGCAACATGGTATAGTAGCATAGCTGCATCAGTAAAGTAATACTCAAACAACATACCATAAGCCCGCTGCAATATTACATAAACAAACTTGTGCAAAAATAAATAGTAAATGCATTCTCAAATTCAAACAGAAGTTTGTACAAACGAAGAATCATTTTATTCAACTATAATGCAGATACAGGTTTCAAAATAAAAGCGGGGGCCGGTACCCGCACAACTCTCGGCCAGTTCATATAAAAGACAAAAAGCTAAAATCTTCACTTCTTCTTCCCTCCTTTGGACCCTTTACCCGGTCGAATGACCAGCTTTCCAGGTCGGCCAGTGGGTATAAGGGAAGTAGGAGAGGTAGGTGTAACCGGTTCAACTTCCGGCTCCTCTTCAGTGGCGGTGATTTTCTTCCCCCTCCTCTTTGATGTCCCACGCTTTTCTCTCCTTTGTGAGGAAGACTCACTCCCCGGAGTGACAAGTTTTGATAGAACAATGTCGTCAGAAGGAGTCCGTTCCGGGGATATGTCACCTCCCTCAGGTCTCTCATCTTTCTGCTTTTGCGAAGCGATGGGATCATCCAAGCCGTGAAGAGCCTCTATTTGTTCCTCCTGTGATCCAGGTTGCGAGGCAGAAGGAGGCACCGCCTGAAGAGATGAAGGAAGGATGACCGGAGGAGTAGAAGTTTGAGCAGTGCTTGGTACTTTCTCTACAGAAGAAAAAAGGTTAAAGTCAGTAAAAAGAGGAGATGAAGGTTCACCAATGAAGTCAGTAAAGAGAGGAGATGAAGGCTCATCAAGGTTGAGAAAATAGCCAAGGAGCTCGTGAAACTCATGCGAAATAAACGAGTAACCCGCTTGAGCAGAATTGACAGTAGCGAGATTAATAGTGAAGTTACCTGGAGAAGCTGGTTTCCTGATATCGACTTCATAAGCTTGCGCATCAGTGCTCTCTTCACCCTCGTCTCCGCCTTGTGTGCTTGTAATATCAGCAGTAACTTTGGTGGGAGATGCGAGATGGGAACTGGAACCAATAATGTCGACTTCAGACGAAAAAGGTGGCTGGACTAGAGTAGTTGAAGTGGTTTTCCCCAGCTGGTCCCCTTCCGTCACTTCGGTTCTTAGTTTGGCAAGTTGTTCCTTTCCCCTGGCGAGAGCAGCGCGAGCGTCTTCATCAAAATAATGCCTTTCCAGGGCTGACTCGTCATAACCAGCACCTTCAGCACCAAGCATATCGAGGGCGGCCTCCCACACTTCAGCTAAAGTGATTTCATACTTAGGACCGAGAAAAGCGAGGCTTCCACGCCCCAAGACGCTATGCAAGTAGAAGTCGAATAATGTTGAGCCGAAGCTGTTTTTGGTCGCCTCATGAGATTCTTCGGCTGCGATTTTGCCGGCGACAGCCTCATCGCGCTCCCTTTCAGTTTTGGCAAGCTGAAGCTTAAGCATTTGTATCTCCGCCTCCTGGGAGTTGTTTTTCTTTTGAAGCTCAGCAATATCAGAGACATAGCCGTCACTGATTCTTTTTTGTGCTTCAAGCCTGTCCTCAGCGTCCCTCTGACTGGCATGAGCATCTCTAACTTGTCTGAGAAGCACTTCTTCTTTTTGAGAGTATGAAGTAGAGGAAGCAGCAAGCTCATCTTTCAACTTCTCAACCTTTGCTTCGAGCTCCTCGTTGTAGGAAGTAATGCTCCTCATTTCGGTGTCGTGCTGCTCAAGGACCTTTTGCCACTCAGCCTTATCATTTTCCATGGTGAGCATGGCCTCTAAGTTGGCACGGTTAACTCTTTGAAGCTCATCAACAAGCTTCTGCCAGTTTGACATCCTCTCGATATCGAGCTTGACTGCATCAAGATTGCGCAACATAGCAGACTTGTCGATGGGGACCAAGTCTAGGTCGAATCTCACACCCTTTAAGCACCATTGTGGAAAACGACTTTGTAAAGTGGCTGGGCCAGGTCCCACTTGAAATTTAGGCCTGCTTATTATTGTCTGGATGTCCTCCTTCCCAAGAGCAGGAGAGTAAGAAGTAATGTCAAGAGGGGCAGGGGCAGGGGCAGTAGGCTTTTCGGGAATAGTGGAAACATGTCTCTCACCATGTCGGGCTCGTTTGCCTGAACCTTCAGCTACATGACCTTTTCCTCGGTCGTCGTGAGATTTCCTTTCGTGCGAGTCATCACTCCTCTGCAGAGAATCATGGTGCTCATCCCTATCCCTTCTGTCATAACGCTCTTCTGCATCCCTCCTTTCACGAGCCTTTCGAGCAGCCCTCTCCTCGTCAGACTCTCTATAGGAGGGAAAGTAACGCCGATAATCATATTGACCACGCCCCCCGTAGCGTTGGAAATCCTGATAATATGATCCGCCGCGTGTCATTGAAGAATCTGAAATAAGAAAAGATAAGCTTTAGAAATCTTTAAAGTATAAGAAGATAAGTGCATAAATGTGCTGGAAAATCCTAAGTGTTGTGTGATGTGCAAGCTACACGTATTAAGCGACAAACCACTCTTTGGTGCAGAGGTGATGATAGCTTGGGTATGAGGAGTTGATGTTTGTGTTGGTGTTTGTCGAAGAAGAGACGTCGCCTCAATTACAGGAGAGATAGTTTTAGATACGTCATCTCTAAAAAGCTCATGCGAAGTCACTATTATGTCGCTCAACCCCTCATAAACATCGTCACCATCATGCTTGGTGGGACTTGTTTTCTCAATTCCTACATCAGCTAATCCCCCGAGAGGCCGTGAAGGTTCTTCTTCTTCCTCGATCGGGGCAAGCACCGTCTTACTAGATGACCCCATAATGTCGGTAGGAGTGGAACACTTCACCAATGAAGCTTCAATATTAGACTCTTTTGATGTGAGTTGTTCGACAGTAACCGGGGCGTCAGGAGTTTTCATCGGAGAATCGGGGACTTCTGTTGGAACTTCATGAGCATGCGTAGAACGAGAAGCGTGTAGAAGCCCGTATTGGTGTAAAAATTCATCCTTCAGCAGAAATTTTATGCTCCTTTCTTCCGCAGCCACGGCACTCAACCTCTCAAAAACTTGTTTATGAATCGGGTCTCTAGAAGGGAGAGGAAGTGCTGAAAAGAGCAAAGAATGAAGTTAGCAACTGAAAGTTCGGATCTCGAAAAAAGTTTCAAAAACGAAAAAATGGAAACACTAGTCTTACTTCCTATTCTCCAGATGGCATAAAACCCTGGAGGGCAGCGAGCAAAGAAAAACTGGTTCAAAAATCCATGAACACTTTCAGTGAGATCGGAAAGGAGCTTGCGGTTTCTAGCACTTCTCACAATAATGAGTGAAGGATGATCTTTACTCTTTGTAAACGAGCACAGATAACGAATTTCTTCAAAACTCGGTAGGCGATCAAGAGTTCTTCTAAACAAAACACACAACCCCATCAAGATGGCATAACCATTAGGATGAAGTTGAAATGGAGAGATCGTCAACCGGAGAAGAAGAGTTCGAAGGAAGTCATTAAAAGGAGGAATCGCCCCACTTAAGCACATGTGGCGGTTGACTGCAACGAAACCATAGGGAGGATTATCAGCAGTATCATTTGACCCAGGGAATAGGACATCGTTTTCAGCAAAGCCAAATTGAGTGCGCAGCTGAATAAATGTTCTCAAAGATAGAATAGTCGAAGTTCTTTCCGGAGGATTCTCTATCGGAACTGTTGTCGGGAAAGTTTCTTCTTCTTGAGTTACCACTTCTTCTTCTCGGTGGGAAGTCATTCTACATAAACAACTGGGTATTCAAACATGAAGGTGCACGTTTCCTAAAGTGTGTGAAGTGTTGTGTAGAATCAATCAAGCAGTAAACAAATATAACTGGAATGAAAACTAGCAAACATTTGTTAGTTATGAAATTCAGGGATTATTGTTTTAAGCCTAGATATGCAAGTAAGATGTTAGTGCAGACAAATCAGTTCAGATTGTTGATACTTTGCACTAATATTTAACCCTAATTGATTGATTCGCAAACATTTCATGCAATATAATTAAGTTGTTTGTTTTGTCTTGACTAATCTGTCATCTGACGTGGGCAGTTAATGGCAGTATTTTCGCCTTGGTTCTCTTTGTTTGTTATTTTTAGCAGGTTAGCAGCTTATAAGTTAATGCGGCATAATACAAGGAGATTCAGGCAAGTTTAAAGTTCAAAAATTCAGACAATTTAGTTCGGTAGCTCAAGGCAAATGCTCAAAGTAGGCCTATGCTCCTAAATGATAACACGTCTGAAGCTCAAGTATTAAGTCGACTACGATCTAGGAGTCTTTCACGCGTTAAGGCTAAGTTCCTGGGTCTTTAAGTCGGTAGTCCTCTAGGTCGTAAAGGAGTAAAAGAGAGGAAGGCTCTGGTTCAAGAAGTGGTGTGAAATTCTCCAAGTGTTAACTCGGCCGCGGTTTAAAGGCTTAACTCGGCCGCAGTTTAAAGGATTAACTCGGCCATAGTTTCAAGGCTTGGATCGGCAGAAGGTAAAGTCGGTAAATCTCCCTCAAGTGATAGCACGGCCGCGATTTAAGGATTGGGTCAACCGAAAGCCAAGCCTCCCAAGGTCACCAGGTCACATCTAAATCAATACCTCGCCATGCTCAACCCGTTAACCCATTAGCCACTCTCTCAACCAAAAAATTCCCACTTCAATTATACTATTTCATGCATTCAGATCATCCAAGATACCAATTCGAAACCTCTGCTAAGTCAGCGCCTGGCAAACCTAGCACAAATTAAAATCGTCTAGCCTAAAGTAGTAAACCATCTTCATCATGTCACTAATCATTTAAAGCCAAATCGAGCAACCTAAGGTTCACCAACCATAATTGTAACGGAATTCATGATGAAGCATCGTACGAAGAGGCGGTTTGATTTTGGGAGACGGAATTCATGAATCAACGATAATCTATGATCAGGGAAGAGGAATGTTTACTTACACAGTGGATAACAGAGGTTGTCGGTAGTTAATTGATCGAGATCGCCTTTGAAAGCTTAAAGATGAGACAATGGCAGGAACGGTTCAGGAGATAAGCAATGAGAAGAGTGAGATAGGGGGAACGACTTAAGCTTTTATATCAGGAGGCACTGGAACTTAAATCGGCGCAACCGGGTTATGATAAGTCGAAGCACACGACTTACGACTTAAGCGTGTGCTTCGAGGGGCAAATGTTAACCCCGTTTCGCCCACGAGTTAAGAAGCCCACGAGTTAAGGAGCTAACGACCTAGCAAGATAAGACTCGGAAAAGATACCGACTTAAGGTTCAACAGGGGATGCCGATCTAAGACATAAGGGAGCCCGACCTAACGGCTTGAGAAGCATGCCGGCTTAAGACTCAAAAAGGGCTACCGACTTAAGAGAGATGCCGATCCAGTGATCTGATGAATGTGCCAACATAAGACTTAAGGCCTCCACGACTCAAGAGACCTACGACTTAAAAGGTGAACTGACCCAACAACCTTAACTCATTGCCGACTTAAAACGAATGACGACTCAATGGTTGCCGATTTAATAACTCAGAAGGGACAGCGACTCAAGGTACTTTGCGACTCAAATACCTTTACAAAAGTTTCCGACCTAAGGCTTTAAATGGATAACGACCTAATGCCTTAAGGAGTACCGACTTAGGAAGTCTACCGACCTAAATTGAGTGTTGATCTAATTACCTAAGGAAGCTGCCGACCTAATTGATCAGGACTTGGAAAGGTGCACGACCTATACTTAAGTCGGCAACTGACTTAACAACGTATGCTAAGCCGTCCACGACCTAAAGGCTACTAAAATGCAAGTCCGATGCCGTGTTATGGAGATAATGCTATATTGACTCGGGGGCGACCTAGGTGAAACCGTAGAAGGGCCAGGTGACTCGGCCGCGACTTGCCTTAAGCCGGCCACAACCTAGCTTATCTCGGCGACGACTTAAGACAGATGGTATGAGTTCAGGCAAGCTTGCTTCCATTAAGCCATGGACTTGGCTCGGTGAATCGGCCACGACATATGGTAAGTCGGCCACGGCTTATACTAAGTCGGCCGTGACTTACAACTTGGAAATAAATTCTGCCCAGAAAATCACGCTTATAAATACAGCACTAACTCCAACTAGAGAGGGACTTTTGGCACATTCTCTTCAAGCGCTGATACTCTGCTGCATTCCAAACCGATTCAACACTCGAAGCTCTTGAGACACTAGGAACACTACATACAACTTCAAAAAGAGATCGTAAACATCCAACATGGATTCGAAGACTCTCATTTCCATTGAAGTTTAAGCTACTTGTTCTAAGTCTTTTGTAATTCAAAGTGTATTGTACTTGAGAAGATTTGTATCAACTTGTAACGTGATCATCAATAAAAGTACTTAAAGTGGACGTAGGCTATACCCATAAGCCGAACCACTATAAAATTGCTGTTGTTCACTGCTTTTCCGCTATTACTTGCTTGTAATTCTTTCCCGATCTATCGGGTGGTGCTTTCACAACTACACTTCACACACCGGGGTGTTAGCGTTCAAATTTAAGCGTTAACAATAGTGTACCCTATAACTTGTTTTATAAATCTCAAGCGTCTTGCATATATCAATCTGCATCAGTTCGACCATTCTAAGAACTGAGTAAACACTATTTTATATTCAAACAAACTTCAAACAAAACAACAATACAAATTCAATTCAACCTGAGAATCAAAGAAGAGAGTTCAACCTATAAATTTCAAGCCTACTTCAACAAAAAGGTGCCTCTGTTCTTCCATATCTCTGTGACACTTTTAAGATTTACTTAAGTTTAAATTCTGATGCATGCCAACATTTGAATACTTAAATAAATTTTGTGAAAATTTATATATTCAGTTTTTTTTTCTGGATATTGGTGAGATGAAGTTCTGCATATCTCAAGCTTGCATACTGTGTTTTCTATTTGTTGTGAGTAATATTTTTGTCAAACTCAAATATAAAAATGGTTGCTTTATTTATTTCTGAAATAAGTTTGTATGTGTACATATTTGAGAGTATCTCAGTGTATGTTTGGATGTGTGATGCATTTGGGTATGTGATGCATATATGATACCTGAAGAATACCTCTGTTCTAAAAATTTTCAAACCCAGATTAGTTTAAAAATCCCTACTGCTTGATCCATTTATTTTTATGACTTAGGATCAAAACAAGATTTGATTGTTAGGTTACAAAAGATATGTTAAAAATTTATTTAAGCTAAACAAAATTTAAACTTGCTCTGGAAGGATAATAAGGACAGTGAAACTCAAATTTTGATAAAACCCAAACTTCATAATTACTTAGTTCAGGCATATAAACTAAAACACTAAACAAAAACTTGATTTTTAAGGCCTGAATCAGAATTTTTAGATAAAGCTTGGAGGAGCAGTTTGTGTCTTTTTTTTTTGGAGCTTTTTAAGTCGCCGTGGGCGATCAACTCGACCTGGTGGTTTGAGATTTGGTGTGGAGGTGGAGGACTGTGCCGTGGAGCTGGGAAAAATAGGGGATGGCGGCGCAAATGGTAGTGGAAGCGTAGGTGGGGGTTCCAAGTTTTTAAACCTAATTTTTCTGCGTTTTGAGTTTGGGATCACTGCGCCTCGTACAAGTATTCGAGTGCCACGCGTCTTTGGGTTTAGGTAGGGGAGAGATAGTCGATGTGATGACCGGAGTTTGGTGGCCTCCGGTGGTGGGAGCATAGCATGCGTGGCGTTGATAGGTATGGAGGGGTGAGTGGTGTAGTTGTTTTTCAGGTTTTGTTTTTATCCTGTTGTTTTTGCGCGCCTGAGAAACTCGAAGTAGCATGTTGGTTTTCACGGGGAAACTCGTACGTTTGCTCGAAGTAAACATAAGGGTGCTCGGGTTGTAGTTGAACAGTTTTAAACTGTAACAGGTTTTTAACAGTTTTTTTGAACTTTTGTTTTAAATTTAAATCAAAGTTAAAACTAGTACTTAATCAAAGTTTTAAAAGTGAATTTAAGTTTGTTTTTTAATATAGTTGGAAATATTAAAATTCCATAATTTAAATTATGTAATAACTTAAAGGTATTTAAATATGTAAGTGTATTCCAAAAAGAGTTGAATTCAAGATGAAATATAAATTGTGAAGGGAAAGTTTAAACAAAGTTATCTCTTGAAAATTTGAAACAGGTCTTAAAATTGAGACTTTAGATTTGGAAATAAAATAGAGTTTTGTAAATTTAATTGATTCAATTTACATAAGTTAAATGTTAAAATATACTATTAAACATATGAGTTTAAAAGTGTTTGAAAAATTAGTTATAAACTTTATTAAGGGGAAAATTGAATTTATTCACAAAGTAATTGGAACAGATGTTTTTAGAACATTTTGAAAATAAAATCCATAATAAGAATAATTACTTTGAGTAATGAAGTTTTAGAATTTTATATGCATTAACTTTTAAGTTGATTAAGTAAGAATAATTAATGATGGATATTAATTAATTTGGTAATTATAAGTTTAAAAGTAGTAATTTAAGTTAATTAATGAATTAATTAACTAATATGAGATTAAGAACCATAAATTAGATATTTACTTAAATTAATAAATTTTAATGGTTAATCAAACTTATAATTAATAATGATTAATATAAGTTGATTATGTTAGAAGAAAATAATTAAATAAGTGTTAATGAAGATCATTAACGAGATTATTTATAATTAATTAATGCAATTGATTTTTAATAAATTAGTTGGATTAATTAATACAATAATAATCATTGTAATAGTTTAAATGTAAACTATTTATTTGAAAAGTAATTAAGAAATTAATTACTTATTAATTGAGTAAATTGATTTGAGTTAATTAATTAACAGATATTTTGGAATTGAATTACTTAGAGAAGTAATTGATGGATAATTACTGGAGGTAATTAACTGGAAGATGTTGTTAATGGAAGTAATTGGAGTATAATTACTTGAAATTAACCAAGAGATTAATTAAGCTTGTTATTGGGATGTAATTAATTAAGAACGATTAATTACTGTTTGTTATTAATCAAGAGGATTAATATTTGTGATTTGAAGATTTGTATTCTTAATATAATTAACAAATGAAAATGTAATTAGAAATCATTAATTAAAATAATTAATGATGGAATTAGAAATTGGTTTATTTGGGAATAATAAATCAATAAGATAATTAAATGGTAATAAATCGATATAAATGAAATTAATTAATGGATTTATTCAAGATTTATTTCTGTAAATAAATCCAGGAAAACTACTGGAATGCAGTAAAGGATATTTAAATCAAAGATGATTAATTTGAATATTTAAGTAATGGATAATAAGATTTAAATTGAGTTAATTAATATTAATTAATTTAAGAAATCATTTGATGATTTGGTATGTGTAATTACTTAGTGTAATTATTGGAGCAAAATTACTCAGAATAGTAATTGGATGATCATTACTTGATGAAATTAATACAAGATGATTTGTAAGTGAAGTAATTTGGGTAATTTCTTTTGTAATTAATCAAGGGATTAATTTATGGAAATAATTAATCATGGGATGATTAATAAGTAATTAAGGATAGTTAATTACTGGTTTGTTATTAATCAAAGGTGATTAATAATTGTGTTTAAGTAAAGATTAATCATTTAATTAATTTAAATAAGTAATTTAATATAAATTGAAGACCATTAATTAATATAATTAATGATGTAATTAAGAATTGTTAATTAAGGAATAATTAATTAAGGAAGTAATTAAATGTTAATCTATTATGAATGATTCAGAATAATTCATTTTAGAAATTAATTAAAGACTAAATTATTTCTTGTAATTAGAGAATGGTTAATTAATTTGATTTATAATTAATTAATGGTTGTGAAAGCTAGATTTATGGAATGAGTAATTAATTTAATTTATTTTAAATTAATTAAGATGGAAGTGGTTAATTTAATTCATTTTAAATTAATTATAGATTGTGATTCATAAATCATTGCTTATGGATGATATTGATATTTCATTGATTGATTGTGATCTCAGAAATGAGATGGATAATATCTATGTGATATGGATGTATGTTTTAAGTATGATAATATTTAATTATCTGTTTGGATGATGATATTAGTTAACTGTTTATGATGATGTGATTATCTATTATGAGATGTGAATTATCTATCCATGCATATTGATAATATTGAATTGACTGTTAAGAATAAATAGACAACTTGGCCTTAAAAGACACGTTTTGGATTTTGATGAGACCGGGATCGGTTTTCCTTATTTGGAACATCCGAAAACCACATCGATTCCAAATTAACGATAGGTCGTGAATCTGAAGTGAAGATGAAGATTCTGAATGCAAGGGTTATCGTCGTTAACTCTGAGGGTGATTCCAAAATGAGTGTAACGAGATGATGCCTTCGGTTTCGTTCGAACCCAACGAACTTGTATGGATTGAATGCTTTCAACACATCGTCAGGCGGGCGATGAGCATTCTAAGAAATATGTTCTATGAAGGTAATCGTAACATCAAGCCTCATCAACCGGGAATGGCTAAAACAGGGGAGGTGCAACAAGGTTAGGTGGGTCATGCCCAAGCAGGACAAGGATATTCCCCTGTCTAGATGTCCCTTTTTATTCGGCTGTGTGGGCAGTTGGTCTGCAGCCAACTGCGGGGTTTATCTTGTTCGGAACTGTTCAGTAAGGAATGGTTCCGGCCTTGTGTTGTAGGGGGTCGGGAGTGATCCTCGGTACGTTGATCTAGGCCACGTACTGTGACGGGCGGTACCCCAGTAGCCCTGCCATTGTATGGAATCCACAATCCAATAAGTGCCTACGGTTTTGATTGTATTACCCACTTTTGTGGCTAGTAGCTGGAATTTAATGAATGTAACAATTTCGGCTATTTTCTATTTACTTGAAAACCCTATACCTATTATAATATCACTAGATTTCCTATCAATTGTATTGGTTAGCGTAAGGTAAAAACTTTTCCATGTTTATGTGTGGGAAGTCTTACGTGATACCTTTTCTTTTCAAAGGACTTTTGAAAATTAAGCAACTTTAACCTGTTACTCATACCAGACCCATGTCTGACTCGAAGTTTATCTTTGTTTTTCATAAACTCTCGGGTACCCAAATTTTAACGGTAGCCAAGGGATTCAGGTTTAGCTTTGACGAATTCTGGAGGAGCAATGGAGCAGGTGGCTTCAGCGCTGTAGATATGTATATATAGTTCCGCTGTGTGGTATCTCTGTGATGTATGGTGTTTTGAGTTGTATAACTAGACAGGTGTCTATAACTGTCTTGTATGTGATGTTCTATATGTATCACTCTGATTGATGTTATATATGTTATGTAAATACTTATGTGATTATTATATTTTATTCGTTCCGCTGTGAGATTCTGATGTTGTTGTTCTTTCTTCTCTATCTTTTCTATTTTCTCACCCTTTTCTTTCTTAATAACGATACTACTTCCTATGATTTTCTCACCCTTTTCTTTCTTAAATAAAGCACAGACTTGTCAACGCCCCCTTTTCTTTCTTAATAATCGGGTTCGGAGTTCATCTTTGAAGTGTAAGAGTTTGGTTAAGCTATAATTTGGATCTGTCGGGTGGGCAGAAGTAAAGTCAAGATATTTTGATACGTCCAGGTGTAGTAGCTGTGTGATGAGACACAGTGACTATGAATATCTCCGACGATATTTCTTTGGAACAAGTAAGGAAGAGTGACTGCTTCGGTATTGCGGCTGTGCTCAGCTGGGTGTTTTGTTTGGTTTGAGGTTCGAGTTTCTCGAAGAGCATTGGATAGAAAATCTTAGCATATGTGGCAGCAATGCAGCTTGGGATGTTTTCGGTGTTGGCAAGGGATCTTCTGGCTTAGCAGTTTTTCTGTAATGGAATTCAGAAGTAATTATGTAGACCCGTTTCTTCGATGGATTCGCCACCTAAGTGTAAGCTGTTCTGATTTGTAAAAAGAGAGCAGTATCTTTGGAAATTGGCTGTATAGATCGCAAAGGTGACTTGCGATGGTTTGTGTGTTCTTTTGGGGTTCAGAGATTTTTCTAAATTTCTTCTGGAAGTTAGAGTTTTGTTAACATCTGGAAATTGAGTTGGTGAAGCAGCTCGGAATTTTGGTGGAACTTCTGAGTTTTATTTTTTAGAAGGTGTTGACCAGTCTGTGCTTGAGATCATCATCATCATTTTCATCTGTTCAGTCAGAGTGGCGCAGTGGAAGCATGGTGGCAGCCGTTTTAGTTTGGAAGCAATTGGATATTGCAGTGTTTGGATTAGAAAGTTCTACGGGAAATTTCTCATAATTTGAGGCCAGTTTGGAGTGCTCATGTTCTATCTTTTCTAGATGCGAGAGATGTGAGTTCTGTTTTCTGATTTTGGAATAGGGTTGTGTTCTGAGTTTTGGTTGATCTTGGAAAGATCCATTTGTTGGATTGTCTTTGGTTCAGTTTGTTTATAGGGCATCGACAAGGGTTAAGCTGATCAGTAAAGATGAAGGAAGCCCAGGATCGTCCGAAGAGTTTTGTGGATAAGAGACGAAGGAATTTGGAGTCCGTAATCGGGGATTTGATTTTGGATAAGTGTTTGTTTTCAGAATTGAATTGTCAGTTTGGATAACTGGAATTCGGAGTGTTTCACGTATCTCTGAGGGAGTACGTGTAAGATCTATCTTTGATTTTAGAGTCGGCAGTTTAGGGAATTTCGGTTGTTGGATCAGACTTGAGTTTGGTCTGATATTTTGATTTGTTTTGTAGATCTAGATGAGTGGGAACTCTGTAGTTTAGTAGTAGTTTTGGTTGTTTGGATTCTATAGGGCGAGTAACCCGTATTTATACTGGTGGAAACTCAAGAAAATTCTATTTAGAATTTTGTCTGGATAGTTAGATTTGTTTGTTTGGATGAATTGGTTGCTATGATTGTTAGTTTATGTTGATATATGCTTGTGTTTCAAATTTAAATTTTTAATGGGATTATTAAATTACCTTTGTTTTAAATTTCGGGGACGAAATTCTTTTAAGGGGGGAAGAATGTGATATCCCGGAAATTTGGGACAATATCAATTTAATAATCTACATTAAAAATTAAATTGATTTGATAATATTTGTTAATAATATAGAAATTGATTTAATAATATTCTTTTAAATAAATATTTAACTGATAACTTATCTTTTAAAAGTTAATCAAGTTTCCTTCTATTTATAATGTATATATATATATATATCCGTATATACTGCAAATGGATAATTTTTGTTTTAAATTTAATAAACAGACATGTTTTTAATTCTAATATTTTTGATAATTTAGAAATTTGATATTTAAGCTATTTAATAAATGATCATATGGTTTTAAATTACTCAGGATTAAAGTTTAATTTGTTTAAAATAATTTTAGCTTGCATTTAAATTTAGCAAAAGGTTTGTTTAATTTGTTTTAAATTTATCTTTATAAAATTAAGTAGTTTATTTATAAAGAGATAAATTCTATTATAAATCATTTTGACTTAATAATGAGCTCTATTAATATTGTAAATCTTTACAAATGAATTTTTAATAAAATTGTTATTTCAACTTTAATTATATTTGTGTGTTTGAATGAAAGTTATGATTTGGAAATTAAGAATAAAGGTTTCAAAATGTTTAAATTAAAATAAACATTTATTAATATTAATATAAGTATAAAATAAAATAATAATAAGTAATCAAATATTTGTTAGTCTATGTTTAAAAAAATAAAATAAAAATAAAAGTGACACACATGTTAGGAATAGAACTAAATACCTAAGACTAAAGACATAGCAAAGAAAAAAAAAAGAATAAGGCCTGTAAGAAATTTGTAGTGCAAGCTAATGCAAAGGAAAATTCAAAACACATGCTTGTAAGTATGCAAGACAAAATAATTGAAGTATGCAGGCAAGAATAGGGAAGAAAAAAAAAGACAAGTATGCAAAGCCTAATAAAATATCTTCATTCTAGTCAAATGAAATTGGTCAAAGTCTAAAAATAACAGCTCACTAAAGATGTATATTATAGTTCGAACAAGAAACAATAAAACAAATATCTATAACAGTAGCTTCATATACAAGCTAAATCTTGTACACTTACACATATCTTTTTGCAGCTGTACATAATTATGCTTATGTTAACTAATAGAGGAACCAAGTCTTAATCACTATCATCTCAGCACATAATGTTGTCAATTCAAGTGAATATAAATCTGTACATCTCAGATTAAAAAAAATCTGCTATATCAAAAACAAGTAAAACTTGTACATATGGTAACCTACAGCTGTTCAACAGTTTTCCTATTTATATATCCTACTATTTTAGTTTGTTCACAATCACTTAATAAACTTAGTAAACCAGAAAAGCAAGAAAATGTAGGCATATCCATTTTTACAAACTGAAAACAACACTCGTGCAAGATGATTAGAAGATCAAAGTAAGGACTATTTCCAGTTTTACAAGTTCAACAACTGTTTACAATCAGAGGTGCTCTGTCCCTCTTTTCAAAGCAAAGGTGAGTAACATTGTTTTCTTTAAATCTAAGAATAAATATGGTTGAATGTTTTCTGTGATAAAATGTTGTGGTATGTATATATGTAAATGAATCTGATAGTGCATGTTTATGTCCATTTAAACACCCTCTGTTAGTTTCCAGTTTTCTTGTTTAGATTTAAATTAATAATTCTCTTCAGTAAATTGTTAATAGAACTTAGTTACAAATAAAGGCTGTTTGTTTCATTATGCATTTATGTTTAGAAGCCTGGTTTAGTTAAACTTCATGTCTGTGTGTCTCAGAGAGCTAAAAACAACAGTTTTGATAAACAAAGTAAAATCTCAACTTGTAATTTGGAGGTCCAGTATTAAAAATTTGGAAAAAACAACTATAATATAATTTTTTTGAACTAAAAATCATAAATTTTAGTTTGGGTTTTAGGGAGTGGTTCTGGTTTAAATAAGATATGAGTATATGGGTTTTTCTGGTGATCAAGTGGACTGGAGGGGTCGGGGTTCTTCAGATCGATGGAGGAGTGGCTGATGATGCTGGGAAAAATAGGTGGCGGTGATGAAGTTCATCAGGGGAGATGTGGTAGTGGGTTTTCACCTAGAACCCTAAAGTTTTGTTGTGTATAAAGAATTGATCGCCACGGCCCATGTTGGTGATCGAGTGCAGGGATATTTGGGGTGGTGATAGTTGGGTTGCAGTCGAATAAGATGCCGGAGTTGTAGACACTCATATGGTCGGAGAGTGGAGAACTCGAGGGTGACAGGTTTTGAAGTGGGGGTGTTGGTGTTTCCAGGTTGCAGAGGAGAAGGTGTGTTTTTGTTTTCGAGCAAGGGGCTAGCTTCTGGTGATTGTGATGGGATCTGGAGGTGACTGGCGTCGTGTGGGAGTGCCAGGGGATGGCCGGAGTTGGCTGGGACCACGGTGCACGTGCACCGTGCCAGTGAAGTATGGTGGTGTTTTTTTTTGGTATGAAGATGTGACGCCCCACCTCTATACCCACGCTAGCCAAGAACATTATGGTGAATGCTGTCAACTAGCACGGAGAATAAGGCTGTTGAGGAGCGACCATCCGTGTAATTTCTTTGTGCGAGCATCGATATGTCAGATAGTATAGCATGCAATTCTTTTCAAGTGGAAATCCGACATGCCGGCACAAGCTCAAAGCTACTACACAGTGGCTATAATATCTTCGGAAACAAATATAGAAGTAAACATAACATAAATCAGTCACAGGCAATTCATATCACAAAGGCGGAAATAGATATGAATATAACACTAACACATGAAAGTGTATATCAGAGTAGTGGTCAAAACGATCCATAATAATACAAAGGAATAGATACAAGTGCTAGACAAAAGAAATATACATCATAGAGTCTGTATCTCAAATGTATACAACAAAAACTACTAAACTTAAGTAGTTAGCCAAAAGTCAGAAGATGGTTCCAGATAGGAAGCCATGAGGAAGCACCTGTAAAATCTCAGTCTGACCCGAGTATTATTTAAGAAGAAAATAATAAACGGATCAGTCTAGCTATAAATATCAGATGAAGTGATATATAATAAGAGATATGACATAAACATATAATAATCACAGTGCCAAGCTGTGATAACTAAGTAATTGAAAATCAACAAGAGATTAATAAATATCACAATAATCTACTCAAGATAAAAAGGAATGTCATACTCCTAATTTCATTCACCAAGCCACAATAAATGACATATATATCAATGCCCATCGTAAAAGTTGGTGAAACATAAATTCCAGAAATCAACACACGAAATCCAGAAATCACAATAAATAGAAACAACGACGTCGTACAGCGGGACATCCGATGAACCAAATCACAATAAAAAGGATGTCCAATCCCAAAAAAATACTGAACATCGATGCACCTAGGAAGACAGGTCCCATGTACAGTCGAACATCGACGCACCTAGAAAGATACGCCCCATGCTCTAGCATCGATGCACCTAGAAAGATACGCCCCATGCACAAATAAACATCGATGCACCTAGAAAGATACACCCCATGTAATGTCGAACATCGACGCACCTAGAAAGATACGCCCCATGCTCTAGCATCGACGCACCTAGAAAGATATGCCCCATGCACAAATAAACATCGATGCACCTAGAAGGATACACCCCATGTAATGCCTAACATCGATGCACCTACAAAGATACACCCCATGCAAAGTCGAACATCGACGCACCTAGAAAGATACGCCCCTTGCATAGACGAACATCGACGCACCTAGAAAGATACGCCCCATGCATAGACGAACATCGACGCACCTAGAAAGATACTCCCCATGCATAGACGAACATCGACGCACCTAAAACGGTACGACCCATGTATAAAATGAGATGAAACTCAATAAAATGAGGAACAGTCCTCCACATAAACAAAGAGACATCGCACATTGCTAGTCTAAACCACAAAGATGATCGTCATGATCAAAGAGAAGTGTCAATTACAATAAGCTAGTAAATATATGAGCTTAGCTTCATGTCCCATAACCACTAGCTTAACTTAAATATTTACGAACAAATTGTAGATCTCCACTAGAAAATTGTCACAAGAGATTCAATCGAACAAGTCCAAGAATTAACCGACGAAGTAAACGCAAGCGTTTCATACCACTTGTTTTACTAAGTCGTTTAATTAGATTTCTCATACGAGTGAGGTAAAGATTTATATATACTAATAGATTGGAAAACGGTTTTATAAACGAATTTGGTATTAAAATAGTATTGAAATCGTTTGAGGAAAGAGTTTTGATATTTACTACTAGTATAGAAAAACTTTATATTTTTAAAGTGACAAATCACAAAGAAGATTGTAGGAACAATCAATCACTAAGATTCACATTCGAAAACGTGAGTAAAATCCAATGAAATCGATATAAAATCCATCAAAGTGGATATATCTAAAATTCCCAAAAGAAAATAAGTCATCATAGTCGATAATAAATGACAACAACAAAAGGGAGACAACATGAATAGATTAAAGTTGGATATTCAAACGAATTAGCAATATAGGCTAATCTGGCAAATAGAAGCAGGTCGGTCGACCGGACTCCGTGAGTCGGTCGACCGAACCAGAGGTAGGAAACTTCTCGGGCACCAGGTCGGTTGACCGAACTGGGGGGTCGGCCGGCCGAACCAGAAACAGAGGCATTTTTTTACTAGCAGGTCGGTCGACCGGACCAGGGGGTCGGTCGGTCGGCCGAACCTGATACTCTGCAAATTGATGCCCATAAATTGATGTGCAACCTCCACCAATTCGCAACCGAACGAGCACGGACGCTAGGGAATTAAGCCTAACGGCTACCCGGCCCTATTGGCTCCTCGATGCATCACCAAAAAACACATTTGAACCTCAAAGTTATGATTTTTAAAGGATTGAAGTCAAAACACTAAAAATTGGAATATTCACCAAATAAATCCAAACCAAAAGCAAATGCACACGAATAAATATTAGGAATTCATACCTAACAATCGAAGATAAATATAAGCATAGATGTGAGATAAAAATCTCACCTTTGAATCCGAAAACAATGAATGAGAAGCTTGAAGACGAAGGAAGATCAACCACACTTCAATCTCAACACAAGAAGCTTGAATCTAAGCTTAAAAGAGAAACATTTCCTAAATTAGGTTTATGAATTTTCTGAAATCAAAGAGAGAATGAGTTGGAGAAGAAGAAGAGAAGCTTACTAATGGGTTCTTCTAGTAGTTTGGAGCAAGAGCTTGGTTTGCAAAAGAAAACTAGGGCTTGGAGTTTTAATTTCCGCTCTTCTCCACCATTATTATAAAAGCTTGAGTATAAGGAAATGAAGAATGAAGTAATGAAGAGGAGAGGGGGTTGGGACTGAATACATAAGTGGGTTAATGGGCACGGCCCAAACCAAAGCCCTAAGTGAAAAAGGTCAAAATTCGACTTACTCCAAACATATCGAAGGTTATACTCAAAAAGGTCGCAAACGGCATTTTGAACTCAATGGGGGTGGTCTCGAGTCCTAATTCGACTGTTTGCAAAAAGTAGCTTTTCGGACCAAAATTCGACGAACGATAAAATATTTAAATAAAATATTTAAATATAAAATCGATAAATATGCGGGTTGTGGCAGCAGAGTTTGGTCTCAGGGAATACTCGAGTCAATCGAGTGTGTAACTCGAAGCAAGGTGGTGGAGGACTCGAAGCACTGAAGTGGTTTGGTAATTGTGATGGTTCCAGGTTTAAACTGTCACAGTTTTTAGTATGCAGGGCTGGCCTCGGGAAAAGTCTCGGGTTATTTGCCTTTTTACTCGAAGCAGGGAGGCAGTTGACCCGAAGCAGGGAGGCAGTTGACCCGAAGCAATTTGTTTTGGTCTCAGGTGAAAGTTGAATTTGCTACAGGTTGTATAAACTGCCTGTAGATTCTAAATTTAAACTAAATTTAAAGCAAAATAAAATGTAAGCTAGTTGAAATCATGATGTAATTGAATTTAAGTTTGTCAACTAAGATTTTAAAAAGTCTAAATCTAATTACAAGTATAAATTCAAATTTATAGTTTGAATCTAAAATGCAGTTTTAAAATATTTAAAGGGGTTTCAGATTTAAAACTTGATAATTTCTAGATTTTAAAATTAGATCTGAAACAAAATGTTGCTGCAGTTAAATTCGATTTTTGTTAAAGTTTTTGATTCAAATGGATATTTGAATTTTAAAGTTCAAAATGCTTTTGGATTTAAAAATCGAGTTTCTAATTCTGGTTGTTAAAAGAGAGTTTGAATCAAAGTTTTTAAATATGAATGTTTTAAAAATTTAAGTTCAAATAAAATAGTTTTGAAAAGTAAATTTGTTGCAAATAGAATTAACTTGATTTTGAGAATTCTTGGTTTAAGATATTTGAATGAAAAATAAATAAATTGTTTAACTTGAGGTTTGCAAGTTAAATATTAATGTAATTTGGAAATTTAAATTTGAATTAAAAATTCAAATAGTTTAATTTAAAAGATTTTCTTATGTAAGTTCATGTGTAAATGTTACTTACATTTATTTAAAAGATTTTAATTATAATCATTTTGACTCTTCAATTCGAATAATATTTGAATTTAAATTTAAAATGTAATGTTAATGAATTAAGGAATAAATTATCTTAAGAATAATAGGGTAATTAAGGAATGACTTATGTATTTAAGTTAATAATTTTAATTGATTTATAACTAAAGATCAATTAAGAAGTAAATTAAGAAATGTTATTAGTAATAATTAATTCATATATATGATTAATTTTGGATGATTAATTAGATAATCTATTAAATGGAATTACTTGATAAAAGTAATTAAGAGATTTATTGCTTATGGCAATTAATTTTGCTAGGATGAGTAATTTAAGTTAATTAATTTAAGGAAATCATTTGATAAATTGATAAGTGTAATTACTTAGTGTATGCAATGGAGCACAATTATTTAAGAAAGTAACTAATGATAATTACTGAATGTAATTAGTGAAAGATTATATGTTAATAAAGTAATTTGGATAATTACTTTTGAAATTAATCAGAGGATTAATTAATGGAGATAATTAATTATGGGATGATTTATTTTTTAGATAAGTAATTAAGGATAATTAATTACTGGTTGATATTGATCAAAGGTGATTAATAATTGTGCTTAATACAAGATTAATCACTTAATGTGATTAATAAAGTAATTTAATCTAAATTACATATCATTAATTAATATAATTAAGGATGTAAATTAAAAATTGTTTAATTAAGTAATAATTAATAATGTGGAGATTAATTTATGAAATTAATTAAGAATAAATGTAATTAATTATAAATGAAGTAATTAAAAGTTAATTACTAGGAATAATTTAGAATAATTAATTTGTAAAATTAATTAAAGACTAATTACTTACTGTAATTAGAAAATGATTAATTAGAGGAGTTAATCAAGATAAATATCTAGAGCTAAATTAATTAATTTGTATAAATTTAATTATTGGTTGTATAAGCAGGATTTATAGATGAAGTAATTAATTTAATTTACTTTAAATTAATTAGAGATAGAAGTAGTTAATTTAATTCATTTTAAATTAATTACAAATGGTAAGATTATAAATCATTGCTTATGGATGAATGAAATTAATATTTCATTTGATGGTTGTGAACTCAGATATGAGATGAATAATATCTAGGTGACTTGGATGTTTGTTTAAGCATGATAGTATATTTTTATCCGATTGGGTTGATAATTTTGATTATCTGTTTATGATGATGATATGATTATCTACTGTGATATTATGAATTATCTATCTGTGTGTATATTGATGATTTTGAATTAAACTGTTAAGACTAAATAGACAACTTGGCCCTAAAAGACACGTTTTGGATTTCGATGAGACCGAGATCGGTTTTCCTTATTTGGAACATCCGAAAACCACATCGATTCCAAATTAACGATAGGTCTTGAATCTGAAGTGAAGATGAAGATTCAGCGTGCAAGGGTTGTCGTCGTTAACTCTGAGGGTGATTCCAAAATGAGTGTAACGAGATAATGCCTTCGGTTTCGTTCGAACCCGGAACGAACTTGTATGGATTGAATGCTTTCAACACATCGTCATGTGGGCGATGAGCATTCTAAGAAATGTTTTCTATAAAGGTAATCACAGCCTCAAGCCTCATCAACCGGGAATGGCTAAAACAGGGGAGGTGCAGCAAGGTTAGGTGGGCCATGCCCAAGCAGGTCAAGATTTTCCCCTGTCTAGATGTCCCTTTTTATTCGGCTGTGTGGGCGTTTGGATGTACACCAACTGCGGGGTTATCTTGTTCGGGACTGTTCAGTAAGGAATGGTTCCGGCCTTGTGTTGCAGGGGGTCGGGAGTGATCCTCGGTACGTTCGTCCAGGCTACGTACTGTGACGGACGGTACCCCAGTAGCCCTGCCATTGTACGGAATCCACAATCCAATAAGTGCCAACGGTTTTGATTGTATTACCCACTTTTGTGGCTAGTAGCTGGAATTTAATGAATGTAACAATTTCGGCTATTTTCTATTTACTTGAAAACCCTAGACCTATCATAATATCACAGAATTTCCTATCAAATGTTTTGGTTAGCGTAAGGTAAAAGCTTTTTCATGTTTATGTGTGGAAAGTCTTACGTGATACCTTTTATTTTTAGAAGATTTTCAAAGTTAAACAACTTTAACCTGTTACTCATACCAGACCCATGTCTGACTCGGAGTTTATTTTTGTTTTTCATAAACTCTCGGGTACCCAAATTTTTACGGGTAGCCAAGGGATTCAGGTTAGCTTTGACGAAATCTGAAGGAGCAAGGGAGCAGGTGGCTTCAGCGTTGTAGATATATATTGGTTCCGCTGTGTTAGTGTTTATTCTGTAACCCAGACTTCCTATGCCCAGGAAGACGTATCGTTATTAAGAAAAGAAAGAGGTGAGAAAGTAGAAAAGATAGAGAAGAAGAAGAAACAACAAAAGAATCTCAACAGCGGAACGAATAAAATATAATATATCATATAAGAGAGTACATAGTATCATATACATTAGAGCTGCACAGAAAATACAACACATACTAGACAGTTATAAACATCTGTCTAGTTAATACAACTCAAACATCACAGAGATACAACACAGCGGAAATACAGAATAAACACTAACACAGCGGAACCAATATATATCTACAACGCTGACGCCACCTGCTCCATTGATCCTCCAGATTTCGTCAAAGCTAACCTGAATCCCTTGGCTACCCATAAAAATTTGGGTAACCGAGAGTTTATGAAAAACAAAAATAAACTCCGGGTCAGACATGGGTCTGGTATGAGTAACAGGTTAAAGTTGTTTAAATTTGAAAATCTTCTAAAAATAAAAGGTATCACGTAAGACTTTCCACACATAAACATGGAAAAGTTTTTACCTTACGCTAACCAAAACATTTGATAGGAAATTCTGTGATATTATGATAGGTCTAGGGTTTTCAAGTAAATAGAAAATAGCCGAAATTGTTACATTCATTAAATTCCAGCTACTAGCCACAAAAGTGGGTAATACAATCAAAACCGTTGGCACTTATTGGATTGTGGATTCCATACAATGGCAGGGCTACTAGGGTACCGCCCGTCACAGTACGTGGCCTGGATCAACGTACTGAGGATCACTCCTGACCCTCTGCAACACAAGGCCAGAACCATTCCTTACTGAATAGTCCCGAACAAGATAACCCCGCAGTTGGTGTACATCCAACCGCCCACACAGCCGAATAAAAAGGGACATCTAGACAGGGGAAAATCTTGTCCTGCTTGGGCATGACCCACCTAACCTTGCTGCACCTCCCCTGTTTTAGCCATTCTCGGTTGATGAGGCTTGAGGCTGCGATTACCTTTATAGAAAACATTTCTTAGAATGCTCATCGCCCACCTAACGATGTGTTGAAAGCATTCAATCCATACAAGTTCGTTCCGGGTTCGAACGAAACCGAAGGCATTATCTCGTTACACTCATTTTGGAATCACCCTCAGAGTTAATGACGACAACCCTTGCACGCTGAATCTTCATCTTCACTTCAAATTCACGACCTATCGTTCATTTGGAATCGATGTGGTTTTCGGATGTTCCAAATAAGGAAAACCGATCCCGGTCTCATCGAAATCCAAAACGTGTCTTTTAGGACCAAGTTGTCTATTTAGTCTTAACAGTTTAATTCAAAATCATTGATATACACACAGATAGATAATTCATAATATCACAGTAGATAATCATATCATCATCATAAACAGATAATCAAAATTATCAACCCAATCAGATAAAAATATACTATCATGCTTAAACAAACATCCAAGTCACCTAGATATTATTCATCTCATATCTGAGTTCACAACCATCAAATGAAATATTAATTTCATTCATCCATAAGCAATGATTTATAATCTTACCATTTGTAATTAATTTAAAATGAATTAAATTAACTACTTTTATCTCTAATTAATTTAAAGTAAATTAAATTAATTACTTCATCTATAAATCCTGCTTATACAACCAATAATTAAATTTATACAAATTAATTAATTTATCTCTAGATATTTATCTTGATTAACTCCTCTAATTAATCATTTTCTAATTACAGTAAGTAATTAGTCTTTAATTAATTTTACAAATTAATTATTCTAAATTATTCCTAGTAATTAACTTTTAATTACTTCATTTATAATTAATTACATTTATTCTTAATTAATTTCATAAATTAATCTCCACATTATTAATTATTACTTAATTAAACAATTTTTAATTTACATCCTTAATTATATTAATTAATGATCTCTAATTCAGATTAAATTACTTTATTAATCACATTAAGTGATTAATCTTGTATTAAGCACAATTATTTAATTTGTAATTAACCACTTAGGTAGATTAATGAACAATTAATATTTAATTAAGAGATTTAAATAAGAATTAAGAAATGATTAATGAAGTAATCAACAATTAAAAATTTTATAATCAAGTTATTTGATTTATAATTAAGGTTTTCAACTAATGATTAAGGAAAAGCTAATTAAGTAATTAATGTTAAACAAATTGATTTAAGTGGATTACTTGAGTAATTAAGGAATTAATTACTTATTGTAATTAATGAATTGTTTAAGTTAATTAATTAAGTTTAATTAATTTAAATAATTATTCGGTGATGTGATAAATGTAATTACTTGGAGAAGTAATTGATGATAATGACTAGAAGAAATTGATTGAGGATGATAATGAAAGTAATTTGAGTATAATTACTTTGTGCAATTAATCAAGGTATTGATTAAAGGAAATCAGTTGAGGAGTAATTAAGTGATGTGATAAGAGTAATTAAAAGTGGTTGATTTCTGAATAGTATTAATCAGGAGTGATTAATAAAGGTAGTTTAATTAAAGATTTGATTACTTAAGATAATTAATTTAATATAGGATAATGAATTTTAAATGTAATTAGTAATCATTGATAAAGGTAATTAATATTAAGAGATTAAAGGATAATTAATTGGTGTAAGTACGAAATAATAATAATATTTTTAATTGAAGGAAATTCCATATTTGGATAAGATAATTGAATTGTGAAAATAATTAAAGGATGATTACTTGAAATTAAATGTTAATTAATCAAGTAAGATTAAGTGGACTGGTTTTATTAATTGATTGATAATTGGTTAATAGTTATATAAGCAAGACTTATAATGGTTAAGTAATTAATTTAATTTTTTTTAAATTAATTAGAGATGCAAGTAATTAATTTAATTCATTTTAAATTAATTATAGCTGATATGATTGTTCATATATGGATGAATGATATTGTTTACCTTGAATGGTTTGAGATTTGTAGTATAAGATAAATGATGCAGTGTGAAATTTATGCTTGATTGTAGTAGATAATATGGATTATCTGTTGTGATGATAATATTGCCTATCTGTTTATGGTGATAGTGTTGATTATCTATTGTGATACTGTGAATTATCTATCTGTGTGTATATGGATAATTGAAATGAAATTGTTTGTAAACTTTAAAACAACTTGGCCCTAAAAGACACGTTTTGGATTTCGATGAGACCGGGATCGGGTTTCCACATTTGGACATCCGAAAACCACATCGATCCTAATTAACGTTAGGTCGTTAATCTAAAGTGAAGATGAAGGTTCAGAATGCAAGGGTTGTCGTCGTTAACTCTGAGGGTGATTCCAAAATGAGTGTAACGAGATAATGCCTTCGGTTTCGTTCGAACCCGGAACGAACTTGTATGGATTGAATGCTTTCAGCACATCGTCAGGCGGGCGATGAGCATTCTAAGAAATTTGATCTCTAAAGGTAATCGTAGCCTCAAGCCTCATCAACCGGGAATGGCTAAAACAAGGGAGATGCAGTAAGGTTAGGTGGGTCATGCCCAAGCAGGACAAGATATTTCTCCTGTCTAGATGTCCCTTTTTATTCGGCTTTGTGGGTGGTTGGGCGCGCAAACCATGGGGTTTATCTTGTTCGGGACTGTTCAGTAAGTAATGGTTCCGTCCTTGTGTTGCAGGGGATGAAGGGAGTAATCCTCGGTACGGTGATCTAGGCCCCGTACTGTGACGGGCGGTACCCCAGTAGCCCTGCCATTGTATGGAATCCATTTTCCAATAAGTGCCCACGGTTTTGATTGTATTACCCACTTTTGTGGCTAGTAGCTGGAATTTAATAATGTAATAATTTCGGCTATTTTCTATTTACTTGAAAACCCTAGACACTATTATAATATCACAGAATTTCCTATGAAATGTTTTGGTTAGCGTAAGGTAAAAACTTACCCGTATTTATTTGTGGGAAGTCTTACGTGATACCTTTATTTTCAAATGTTTTTCAAAGTTAAACAATTTAAACCGTTTACTCATACCAGACCCATGTCTGACCTGGAGTTTATTTTTGTTTTTCATAAACTCTCGGGTACCCAAATTTTTATGGGTAGTCAAGGGATTTAGGTTAGCTTTGACGAATTCTGGAGGAGCAATGGAGCAGGAGGCTTCAGCGTTGTAGATATCTATCTAGTTCCGCTGTGTTAGTTAGAGTATGTTGTATTTTGAGATGTATGCAGTGACTGATGTATGTATAAAAAGGGTCAAGTGTATAATATTGTATAACTCTGATATATGTAAACTATGTAATTGTTATGTGATGTATTACATTTTATTCCATTCCGCTGTGAGAGTGCGTGATTGTTGTTTTTTCTTTCTCTTTCTTTTCTATTTCTATCCCTTTCTTTCTTCATGATGATACGTCTTCCTGGTAGTAGAAAGGCGGCTCTGATACCAAGTGTGAGAAAATCACACCCAATTGATTATTAAAGTTCAAAAATCCTTTGAAAACAAAAGCATCTCGTAAGACCACGCCACAAATAAACATGTCGGGTTTTTACCTTACGATAGCTAAAACAATTTTTATAGAAATCCTCTGATATTATAATAGAGTCTATATACAAATACTTATAAAATAGCCGAAATTGTTACATTCATTAAATTCTAGCTACTAGCCACAAAAGTGGGTAATACAAACAAAACTCGTACAAGGCTCGTAGGGAGAATGGATTTCCAACTAATGAATAGGCACTGGGGTACCACCTGTCACAGTACGGGGCCTAGATCACCGTACCAAGGATTACTCCCTTCATCCCCTGCAACACAAGGCCGGAACCATTCCTTACTGAACAGTCCCGAACAAGATAAACCCCGTGGTTGGCGCGACCAACCACCCACTAAGCCGAAATATATAAAAAGGGACATCTAGACAGGGGAAATATCTTGTCCTGATTGGGCATGACCCACCTAACCTTGCTGCATATCCCCTGATTTTCAGTCATTCCCGGTTGATGAGGCTTGAGGCTAAGCGTTACCTTTAGAACGTTTTCACTTAGAATGCCCATCGTCCACCTGACGATGTTTCGCAAGCATTCATCCATACAAGTCCGTCCCGGGTTCGAACAGAACCGAAGGCACTATTCCTACTACATCCATTTTGGAAATGTCCTCAGGATTAGTAGCGACTAGCCCTTGCACTTCACTGCTCCATCTTCGACTCCGAACACGTTTCACGAAACGTACAAACCGGATCGAGCCACTCGGCGCGCCACAACCCCACGACTCGAACAGTGCTCGCGCGATACACGGTGGGTTCCACCAGAAATTTCGAAACCCTCCTCCTCTTTCGCGACCTCGACTCGATGAGGACGTGATTGCTTCATCTAGGGTTTCGAACGAAATGCTCGGCCCTTCTTGATTACGCGATTTCAATCGCTCATTTATCTCTTTTTTTTTTCCGAATGATTTTCAATCTATGACCTGGAAGAAGAAAACAAAAGGGAACCGGCGAGCTAATAATTTAGAGAGGGTGAAGCGTGATTTTCGTTTACAATAGTTCGGCAATTATTATTTTATTTCTCTGCGATTTGAATTAAAGAAAAAGGGGATTGGAAAGTAAGAATTTTAAAGAGAAAGTGGGAAAGAAGATGGCTTCTGCAAGAAGACGATCTGTACTTGATTTTAAGTTAAGTGAGGAGGCGTACACAAGAAGGCTCATCAATTTAAATAAAAAAAATAAAAAAATTCAGTGCGTTTCTACATCGTACACTTACATACTGGCTCCGATAAATACGAAATTTGAAATCCGATAATAATTCAATATTACGGACCCAATGGAGCTGGTATCGTCGAATTCTGAGACTGTGCCTCAGAAGGCTATTTTAAATTCAATTTAAACTTTAAAATTTCAAAACTGAACAGATTACTGTTAAATTAAATTTTAAAACTTCTATCACCCTCAGTATTATCAATATAAATTTTATAAGCTTTCAAATTATTTTTAATAGGCTTAAAATTATAGATACAACATTTCATCCAATTTTAAATTGTTAAATTTAATAATTCAATTACCAAATAAATTGTGATATTCGTAATTCAAGTAGAAATTAATCTATCGAATATGCAAAATCAATTAAATATTCCGATTTTAAATATTTAAAAATTCTGGGTCGTCACATTCCATTTAAATTTTATTTACAATTCATTTATTTACATTTCATTTAACAATCATTTCTCAACTTATTTAAACCAACACTTCATTTGATACTTATTCATTCCATCATTTATTTATTCAATACAATTAGTTTATCCACATTCACTTAAACCATTCTAATAAACTCGAAACATTCTATTTTCCTTATTGTCTCAAGTTATTTCAATTCCTTAATAATTTAAATGGTTTACAATTCTTTATTTAAGCATTTTCATTCCATTAAATATTATCGGCAACTCGCCGAATTTTATTACAATTAAAATTTATCTTTACTTGATTAAAACCAATCCAATATTATTAAACTTTGTTTAAGTTGAATTAAATTCAACTCTCTTCCATCTATTCAGCTTAAGTCAATTTACTTCAATTTATACAAACTTTATACTTAAGCTCGTTTCATTTACAAGTAAAATTTCTTTTTTCAATTTAACTTGATTTTATTCTAATCCAATCCCATTTTAAATCTGCAAATTTCATTTGATTGGTTATTATAAAATTTAACTTTCCAGATTCAACTCATTCAATTTATTACCTGGCTATTTTATAAGTACTTGTATATAGACTCTATTATGATATCAGAGGATTTCTATAAAAATTGTTTTAGCTGTCGTAAGGTAAAAATCCGACATGTTTATTTGTGGCGTGGTCTTACGAGATGCTTTTGTTTTCAATGGTTTTTTAAAACTTTAAAAAATCAATTCGGTGTGATTTTCTCACGCTGGTATTCTAGACTGACTCGGGTATTATTTAACTGTAATGCTCGGGTCAGACCGAGTATTATAGGATATAGGTTATGATGCTGTGGAGCTCGGGAGACGAGCTGGATGACGATATGTATTCTCATACTTGTGTGTATATATATTTCCGCTGTTTGATTTGTTATGTATTCATTGTATGTTATTGATGTGAGCTGTGACTGATGTACTCTAATGATGTAATATATGTAAACAGATATATTTGATTTTGAGTAAAAATTATTTACTACCTATTATAGTTTATTCCGCTGAGATGGTTAGATTCTGATGTTGATTTTGTTTTCTCTTATTCTACCTTTTCTTCTTAAACCCAAATGGTTCGTATTTCTGTGCAACTTGAGTTGATTGTTGTAGAATAGTATTGACTCAAGGGGTACGGATTTGCGGGAAGTTACACTCTGATACCACTGTAACGACCCCACTTCCTACGCCCAGGAAGTAACATCGTTTTTAAGAAAGAAAAGGGTGAGAAAATAGAAAAGATAGAGAAGAAATAACAACAACATCAGAATCTCACAGCAGAACGAATAAAATATATTAATCACATAAGTATTTACATAATATATAACATTAATCAGAGAGATACATATAATACATCACATACTAGACAGTTATAAACACCTGTCTAGTTATACAACTCAATACACCATATATCACAGAGATACCACACAACTGAACTATATATATATATATATATATATATCTACAACGCTGAAGCCTCCTGCTCCATTGCTCCTCCAGAATTCGTCAAAGCTAAACCTGAATCCCTTAACTACCCGTAAAAATTTGGGTACCCGAGAGTTTATGAAAAGCAAAAATAAACTTCGGGTCAGACATGGGTCTGGTATGAGTAACAGGTTAAAGTTGCTTAATTTTGAAAAATCCTTTGAAAACAAAGGTATCACGTAAGACTTCCCACACATAAACATGGAAAAGTTTTTACCTTACGCTAACCAAAACATTTGATAGGTAATCCAGTGATATTATAATAGGTCTAGGGTTTTCAAGTAAATAGAAAATAGCCAAAATTGTTACATTCATTAAATTCCAGCTACTAGCCACAAAAGTGGGTAATACAATAAAAACCGTCGATACTTATTGGATTGTGGATTCCATACAATGGCAGGGCTACTAGAGTACCGCCCGTCACAGTACGTGGCCTAGATCAACGTACCGAGGATCACTCCCGACCCCCTGCAACACAAGGCCGGAACCATTCCTTACTGAACAGTCCCGAACAAGATAAACCCCGCAGTTTGCTGCAGACCAACTGCCCACACAGCCGAATAAAAAGGGACATCTAGACAGGGGAATATCCTTGTCCTGCTTGGGCATGACCCACCTAACCTTGCTGCATCTCCCCTGTTTTAGCCATTCCCGGTTGATGAGGCTTGAGGTTACGATTACCTTTATAGAACATACCTCTTAGAATGCTCATCGTCCGCCTGACGATGTGTTGAAAGCATTCAATCCATACAAGTTCGTTCCGGGTTCGAACGAAACCGAAGGCATCATATCGTTACACTCGTTTTGGAATCACCCTCAGAGTTAACGATGATAACCCTTGCATTCAGAACCTTCATCTTCACTTCAGATTCACGACCTATCTTTAATTTGGAATCGATGTGGTTTTCGGATATTCCAAATAAGGAAAACCGATCCCAGTCTCATCGAACTCCAAAACGTGTCTTTTAAGGCCAAGTTGTCTATTTAGTCTTAATCGTGAATTCAATATTATCAATATGCACAGATAGATAATTCACATCTCATAATAGATAATCACATCATCATAAACAGATAATTAATATCATCATCCAAACAGATAATTTAATATTATCATACTTAAACTATACATCCATATCACATAGATATTATCCATCTCATTTCTGAGATCACAATCAATCAATGAAATATCAATATCATCCATAAGCAATGATTTATGAATCACAATCTATAATTAATTTAAAATGAACTAAATTAACTACTTCCATTTTTAATTAATTTAAAATAAATTAAATTAATCATTCATTCCATAAATCCTGCTCTCACAATCATTAATTAATTATAAATCAAATTAATTAACCATTCTCTAATTACAAGAATAATTTAGTCTTTAATTAATTCTTAAATGAATTATTCTAAATTATTCATAGCAGACTACATTTTATTACTTCCCTATTAATTATTCCTTGATTTACAATTCTTAATTACATCATTAATTATATTAATTGATGATCTCCAATTTATATTAAATTACCCTATTTAAATTAATTAAGTGATTAATCTTTACTTAAACACAATTATTAATCACCTTTGATTAATAACAAACCAGTAATTGATTACCCTTAATTACTTATTAACAAATTAATCATTCCATGATTAATTAATTCCATATATTAATCCTTTGATTAATTACAAAAGAAATTACTCAAATTACTCTACTTACAAATTATCTTGTATGAATTTCATCAAGCAATTATCATCTAATTACTTTCCTAAGTAATTATGCTCCATTAATTACACTAAGTAATTACACATACCAAATCCTCAAATAATTTCTAAAATTTATTAATTAACATAATTTAAGTCTTATTATCAATTACCTATATATATATGTATATATATTCAAATTAATCATCTTTGATTTGAATATCTTTTGCAACATTCCAGTAATTTCCTTAATTTATTTACGATAAATTAATCTTGAATAAATCCATTTATTAATTACATTTATATAGATTTATTACCATTTAATTATCTTGTTGATTTATTATTCTCAAATAAATCAATATCTTAATTACATTTCATTTGTTAATTATATTAAGAATACAAATCTTCAGATTACAAATATTAATCCTCTTGATTTATAACATACAGTAATTAATCATTCATAATTAACTACTTCTCAATAACAAGTTTTAGTTTCAAGTAATTGTACTCCAATTACTTCCATTAACAACATCATCCAGTAATTTACTTCCAATAAATATCCATCAATTACTTCTCTAAGTAATTTAATTCCAAAATATCAGTTAATTAAACTAAATTAATTAACTCAAATCAAATCAATTTACTTAGTTAATAAGTAATTAATTTCTTAATTACTTTTTAGATAAATAATTTGCATTTAAACTATTACAATGATTATTATTGAATTAATTAATCAAATTAATTTATTAAAAATCAATTACATTAATTAATTATAAAATGAGCTGGTTAAGTGACTTTAATAACACTTATTTAATTATTTTCTTCTAACATAGTCAACTTATATTAATCATTATTAATTATAAGTTTTATTAACCATTAAAAATTTATTAATTTAAATCAAAACCTAATCTATGGTTCTTAATCACATATTAGTTAATTAATTTATTATTTACACTTTGATTAATACATTTAAATTCATAATTACTAATTTAAAAAAAATAACAATAATAAATTATTCTTACTTGATTAACTTAAGAGTTAATGTATATAAATTCTAAGTTGTCATTACTTAAGGTACTATTCTATTATTGATTTAAATTTTCACTTTCAACATGTTTTAAAAACATTTATTTCAATTTACTTTCTAAATAAACCCAATTTATCCTTAATAATGTTTTAAAACTAATTTTTCCCAAAACCCCTTTAAACTTACTTATTCAATAGCATTAAACTTATTTAAATCAATTTAAATTATAAAACTTTCTTTTATTTCCAAATCTAGAATTTTAAATCTAAGTTCTTGTTATCAATTTTCGGAGTAACTTGTTTGAATCCTTCTTAACAATTTATATTTCATTTTTTTTTTTTGAGATTCAACTCTTTTTGGAATACACTTACATATTGAACACTTTTGAGTTATTAAATAATTTAAATTATGGAATTTTGATATTTCCAACTATATTCATAAACAAACTTAAGTTCACTTTTTAAACTTTGATTAAGTACTAGTTTTGACTTTGATTTAAATTTTAAAACAAAAGTTCAAAAAAACTGTTAAAAACCTATTACAGTTTAAAACTGTACAACTACCCGAGCACCCCCTGCGCGTTCCTTCGAGTAAACGTACGAGTTTCCCCGTGATAACCAACAAGCTGCTTCGAGTTTAATTCCCAGGCGCGCGCGAATGAAAAAAAAACACAGAACCTGGAAAACAACTACACCACTCACCCCTCTATGCCTGTCAACGCCACACACGCGGTGGTCCCAGCACCGGAGGCCACCAAACTCCGGCTACTCCACCAACCATTATCCCTCTACCTCTCCTCACAGCCACGCGACACTCGCACGCTTGTACGCGACGCGGTGATCCCAAACTCAAAGTGCAGTAAAATTAGGTTTAAAAAACTTGAAACCCCCGCCGACGCTTCCACCACCCATTACGCCGCCATCCCCTATTTTTCCCAGCTCCACGGCACAGTCCTCCACCTCCAGACCGAATGTCAAACCACCAGGTCGAGTTAATCGCCCACGGCGACTTAAAAAGCTCCAAACAGAAAAACACAAACTACTCCTCCAAGCTCTATCTAAAAAATTCTGATTCAGGCCTTAAAAATCAAGTTTTTGTTTAGTGTTTTAGTTTATATACCTGAACTAAGTAATTATAAAGTTTGGGTTTTATCAAAACTTGAGTTTCACTGTCTTTATTATCCTTCCAAAGCAAGTTTAAATTTTGTTTAACTTGAATAAATTTTTTACATCTCTTTTGTAACCAATCAAATCTTGTTTTGATCCTACGTCATAAAAATAAATGGATCAAGCAGTAGGGATTTTTAAACTAATCTGGGTTTGAAATTTTTTGGAACAGAGGTGTTCTTCAGGTATCATATATGCATCACATACCCAAATGCATCACACATCCAAACATACACTGAGATACTCTCAAATATGTACACATACAAACTTATTTCAGAAATAAATAAAGCAACCATTTTTATATTTGAGTTTGACAAAAATATTACTCACAGCAAATAGAAAACACAGTATGCAAGCTTGAGATATGCAGAACTTCATCTCTCAAATATCCAGAGAAAAATGAATATATAAATGTTCACACAATTTATTTAAGCATTCAAATATTGGCATGCATCAGAATTTAAACTTAAGTAAATCTTAAAAGTGTTACTCACCTATTTGCAGAGAAGAACAGATGCTACAATTTTGAACAGGACCTTAAATGTGAAACTTGAAGCAACTGAAACCTTTTATGTTTAATCCCATGGTTGCTAAGTTATTGATGAATGTTTTGTTTAGGTTCTAATGAAGTTTATTTTAGTTTTTGCCTAGGTCGAACTGATATGCAGATTTATATATGCAAGAAGCTTGATATTTATAAAACAAGTTACAGGGTACATTATTATTATGTTTCATACTACTAAGACAATATTTGTACAATAAAAAGATTTTTACCAGAGATATTTGTTTAGATGGAGGCTGATATGCAGTGCTAGAAAGATTCACATTAATTAGTTTTGTTTGTTTGTTTAAAGCATCTAGATAAATATCTATTGTACAAACAAAATCCAGAAGCAAATCAAAAGTATGCAGGCTGAGATAAAAGCAAACTGTATATGTATATATGAAGCTTGCGTAGGAAGAGATCCTATTAATCCGCCTGTAGTAGCCAATTTTTATAAGCTATGCAAGGACTTTGCTAATCTAGGAGGTAAGAAATTCTCTGGCATGGAGGATTTAGTGGAGCCACAAGCTTGATTGAGGAATATGGAGCGGATATTTAGGCTGTTAGGATTAGAGGACCGATAGAGAGTTCAGCTTGCATCTTGGCATCCGAAGGGAGAAGCTTCTTATTTGTGGGAGATCATAGAGATAGAAGGTAGTGACATTGGTTGGTTTGGATTTCAGGAAAGGTTTGAGAGAAAGTTCTTGTCAATAACCGAGGAAAGCATGTAGTTGGAGAATTTCATTAGTCTAAAGCAAGGGATTCTTTCGTTGGAAGAATATAAATCAGTTTAATGAGTTATCACGGTTCAGGATGGAGCTTGTTTATACACCACATAAGAAGGCCATCAAGTTTGCTAAGGGTTTGAACTCGCCCCTCCAAGGATTGGCATTGACACATGTACCTATGGAAGCGACGTTTTGGTCTCTTATGGAGATAGCTCTCATGTCAGATGCTGTTAAGGAAGGAGAAGTTAAGGAGGTTTCTAAATCAGAAAACTTTAAGAAGTAATGGTGGAAGAATAAGAGGGATAAGTACAAGCAGAAAGGAGGAGGACCTCAAAAGCAGATCAAGAAGGGCCGTCGGAATTGTGGATTGGTTAGGCATTCGACAAAGGACTGTTAGAAGGACATGATGAAGGGGAGGTGTTATAATTTTGGGCCCCTGGGCACCTTAGTAGAGCTTGTCCTCAAAGAGCAGAGGGCAGGTGTACCTACATTATCGAGGTAGGAAAGTCTCTGTAGAAGGTTTGATCTCTATTTTAGATTTTTCTATTCGGACTCTTTTTAACTTTGGAGCATCGCATTATTTCATTTCTAGTTCCTTGATTGATTATTTCTCTAGTAGTAGACCCTATAGTTGTTTCAAACACCATACGAGGATTGGCACATTTATCCAAGATTTGTAGGGATTTGAAATTTTTTATACTAGGCGTAGAATTTTACTGTGACGCCTTATATTGGGATTTCCGGGATATGGGATGATTTTCGAGATGGACTGGTTAACCCCTTATGGAGTGATATTATACTGCGAAAGGAGAGTCGTCAAACTAGAAACATGTAGCGGGAGGACTCTCGAGGTTTCTTACTACCCGTAAG
The DNA here is from genome assembly GCA_030765085.1 of Allium cepa. NCBI lineage: Eukaryota > Viridiplantae > Streptophyta > Magnoliopsida > Asparagales > Amaryllidaceae > Allium > Allium cepa. The sequence goes on along the minus strand of CM060937.1, from coordinate 726,436,722 downwards.
GGTCAGTCATGTTGATCTTCCTTTATTCCCTTAATTCATCACTAGAAGATTTAGATTCTGTTCTGGTCGTTAGAGATTTCCCAAACTTTTTTGAAGAGGTTAGGTGACTACCCTCAGAGAGAGAGATCTGTCTGAATGACAATGCTAAGCTGGTGGCATTGCCCGTGAGACATATGGCTCCTAGGGAGAGGAAGGAGTTAAGTAAGAAGATCGGTGTGCTATTAGAGAAAGGCTTCATCAGACAAAGCATATCTGAGCAGGGAGCGCCGGTCATCTTCACTAAAAGGCTGATAGTTCCCTTCGACTTTGCGTAAACTATAGAGAGTTGAATAAGCTCACGAAGAAAAACCGTTATCCACTTCCTAGGATATATGGTCTTTTTGACTAGTTGGTTGGCTCTTCATTATTTTCTTATCTTGAATTATCCACTATATTTTATCAGCTTAGGGTCGTTGACGATAGCATAGATAAGACACCATTTAGGACATCCAATAGATTCTTTGAGTGGTTGGTTATGCTGTTTGGACTGACCAATGGCCCGGCCTATTTTGTAGATTCGATGAGATGTTTTTTTTGAGATGTCCTAAATAATTTTGTTGTAGTATTCATGGATGTCATTCTGGTATTTTCCAAGAGTATAGAAGAGCATGCTATTCATCTTGAGGAGGTTTTTCGTACACTTTATGTTCATCAGTTGAAAGCAAAATTCTCGAAGTGCCACTTTTGGCATGAGGAGGCGCATTTCTTGGGGCATGTAGTCTCAAGAGAGGGTTTAACTATGGATCCCGCTAAAATAGTAGCAGTACAAGATTGGAAGGCCCCCAAGAACGCTACTAAAGTTAGAAGCTTTCTAGGTTGGGCTGGCTATTATAGGAAGTTTATCAGAGATTTTGTTACGATTATAGCACTACTTTCTTGCCTCATTAAGAAGAATATGGCGTTCGTGTGGGACTTCGATTGTGAGGGTTCCTTCATGATGCTGAAGAGGGCCCTTACTAGTGCACCAGTGTTAGTTTTACCCAACAGAGTTAAGCCTTTTACAGTATACACTGATGCATGTGGGACTGGTCATGGAGCAGTACTGATGGCAGTAGGGAGGATAGTATGTTATGGAAGTAGACAGTTGAGAACTCATGAGAAGAACTACCCTACCCATGATTTGGAGTTAGCTTCTATTGTTTTCATGCACAAGTCTTGGAGACATTACTTGCTAGGAGAGAGGTTCGTGCTTTCCACTGACCATAAATCATTGAAGTACCTATTCTCACAGAAGGATTTAAACCTGAGGTAGCAGCATTGGATGGAGCTTCTAGCATCACTTGACTTTGATATAGCTTACACCCTTGATAAAGGGAACGTGGTTATGGATGCGTTAAGCAGGAAGAGTGCAACCCTAAGTCCAATGTTCGTGGAGTGGAAAAACGTAGAGTTTATTTCCACCTTTGATTTTAAGCCCACTTCGGACATTACCCTAGATTATTGGCAGCACTTGAGGTTAAGCCTACCCTCATAGATCAGATTGGCTCAAGGCATCGAGAGGATTTGGAGCATATGGATATTTTGGATAGGACTAGAAAAGGGGAGGTCTCTTGACATCTCCAACGCTATTCCACTGATAGTAAAGGGTGCCTATGGAGAGATGGAAGACTTTTTGTCCCCCACACTAGTTATTTGGTGAGAGCAGTTCTAAAAGAAGCACACCATTCTCAAATGACTATCCATCTGAGTGGTGATAAGATGTATAGGGACATGAAGAGAGTGGTTTATTGGAGTGGCATGAAGAAGGATGTGGCAGAGTTTGTAGCTAACTGTCTTGTGTGCTAAAGAGTTAAGGCGGAGCAGCAGAAACCCCGTGGATTGCTTCAACCATTGGATGTACCCGAATGGAAGTGGGATAATGTTTCGATGGACTTCATAGATGGTTTACCCCAATCTAGGAAGGGGAATACCAATATTTGGGTGATTGCAGATCATTTGACTAAGAGCGCCCACTTCATTCCGGTCAAGTGTAAGAGGACGACACCTTATTTGGCATCCTTATATGTTCATGAGATAGTCTGACTTCATGGAGTTCACTCTAGCATAGTTTGCGATAGAGACCCTATCTTTACTATCAAGTTTTGGAGAAGCTTACAAGAGGCTTTAGGGATGCAGCTTAGATTGAGTACAACCTATCACCCCCAGACGGATGGCCAAACAGAGGGAGTTAATAGATTTCTTGCGGATTTGTTGAGGATGTGCATTCTTGATTTTGGAGAAACTTGGAAGGAACATCTTCCTTTAGTGGAGTTCACATATGATAATAGTTTTCAGGCTAGCATTGGGATGGCACCTTTTGAAACTCTTTATGGAAGACCTTACAAGTCGCCTTCATGTTGGATGGAGTTACAGAGAGATTGCTAGTAGCTCCCGACACGGTTAGAGAGACTTCGAAAAAGATTGATTTGACTAGAACGAGAATGAAGAGGGTCCAAGATAGATAGAAATCATATGTAGATAAGCCAAGAAGGGATATTGAGTTCGAGGTAGGAGATTGTTTTTCAGTAAGGTGTCTTCTCTAAGAAAGGTAGTGAGGTTTGGATCAAATGGGAAACTTTCTCCCAGATTCGTAGGACCGTTCTCAATTGTAGAAAGAGTAAGGAAGATGGCGTATCGGATAAAGCTACCGGAGAGGCTCACAGGAGTTCACGACGTTTTTCATGTTTCACACTTGAGAAAGTGCTTACACGATTCAGTAGAGGTTGTAGAACTTAGTCAACTGGAGGAAGTTGAAGTGGAAAGAGATGCATTGATTCATCGCATTCCCTACCAAGATCATTGGACGTGATAGCAAGAAGCTTAGGAATAAGGAAGTGCCTTTGGTTAAGTTGCAGTGTGAAGACAACATTGTGGATGCTACGTGGTAGGCTAAGGAGAAAATACGTGCCTCTTATCTGCTTCTTTTCGATGGTACATCTTGAATTTCTTATTTCCATCTTTAGTTTTGAATAGGTTATTTCCTTTGGTATCCCTTGGGAGGGTACATCATACGGTTTAACCTATGGATGGTAGGACTGAATGTAAACAAGTTCCTAGAACCAGTTATGTATGATAGACGCTAGTGGTTGCAAGTGTTTTCCTGTGGATGCTAATGGACGCATATAAACACACTAGACATTATTATCTCTTAGGGATCGGCCTACTAGGTCACTAAAGCATACGCATATGGATGTGTGCGCACTTGCATTTTTCTTTTTATTTTCGTGGTTGCTATTAATGGATGATAATCATATGATTTTTGCATTTGGGTGATGACTGTAGCATGCACATATGAACTACTAGTTATCATTAGAAAATTTGCATTCATTTGGATAAATGGCATAGGCATAATTACATAAAAAGGAGGTCGACTAAATTAGTAGACCGCGTAATCTTTTGCATTAGTTAGGGACATTGACATCACACTATTACATATATCATAAATTTCATTAGAAAACTTAAGGATAATGGATGCAATGGATGGTGGTTGAATATTTGTTTGTGGAATTTGAATGAAAATATTTATTTCATTGTTCTGTCCTTGGAGATTATGGATAAAATACTTTAAGGAGGGCAGAATGTAACAACCCAAAATTTGAGCTATAATAATTAATTAATGAATTAATTAAATAATCATATAAGTTTGTGAAATTGTCAAAATCAAGCTACGAGAGTTGCAGCATTGTGTCCGTGGCGATTTTCTAATCATTTTCCGTACATAACTTGTCGAAATCCGAGTCAGTAAGGAGAAGATACGAGAGAAAAACAAAATCATAAGAAAAAAAATTAAATGACTAGGTCAACCCATGCCTTGGTCAGGTCGACCCTAGGATCGACCCCTAAAGTAACTAGGTTGACCTATAGGTCGACCCACCTTAGTTAATGCATATAATTCGTCTAGTCTTGAGAAAACACATCATATTTTGATTTTTCATCAATCCTATGCGTTCGTGCTTCCACCCGACGGTTCCTAGCGAGCCTATGACTTGGTTGCACCATATTTAATCTTCAAATCCAACGGTCTGAGATCCCTATGCTACACTACAAATAAGATCCTATGCCTAGCTATTTTTCTCATTCGAATTTTCTCCCAATTGGGTTCATTGCCTGAGGCTGGACCCTAAAAAGAATTTTTTTTCTTGGTAGGAGATCTTTTTAATAAAAATATTCTATGCCCTAGAAGTGGATCCGGGAAGGCCATGGAATAGTGCTAAGGACCACATGTGAGTGTTTTGTAATTATTTTAGATTTTTAAGTAATTTAAAATAATATGGTTCTTAATAGATGTAGTTTTTCTGCAATTTTGAGACAGATTTTATATAAGTTATTTACAGTTAGTTTTTAAAGTTCTTTTCAGTCCATTTTATTCAGCTATTCTACTCAGCTATTTGTAGTTATTTACCCTTATTTTATTTATTTACATATGTTTTACATTAGAATTTAGCCCGTAAATGTTAATTTCATTTTATTCCTTTTTATGCGAATAAAATATAAGAATACTAAAAAGAGGAGAATTCGGTAATATGGAAATTAAACAGAAATAAACATTGAATTTAAAGAAGTTAGATGTTAAATAAGAAAGAACTGTGATAAAAAGAAGATAGACTGAAATAGGCAAATTTGATACATTTGCAAGCATGTTTATAACTAGGGGTTATAACTAAAAATATAGAATCGAAGAGTAACAATTATAAAATATGTTATAATTAAGCAGAAAGAACGGAAAAGGCTTATTTTAAAACATAGATTAAGTTAATAAGCAAATATAGCAGAAATCACAGAAGAGACTTATTTTAAAACTTACACTAAGTTAATAGGCAAAAATCGAAGAAGGGCCCATAACAACAACATTCACTTTCAGTCAGGAACTGACGGTCTCATAATAGTTAGGTGAGGTTGGGACACGCTTATGCTATTTAGGGTAAATAAGTAGTCAATAGACTGAGGCTCAAATATAGGGATTTGGGCAAGGGGCGCAAATTAGAATTTGTTTGTGAGGACCAGTACATGCAGCATTCTATTTTAGGTCTAGGACTGATGGTCTCGCAACATTTAGGTGAGGCTACTCAGCATTTTCTTTCAGGATTAGGACTGATGGTATCATAACATATTAGGTGAGGCTAGGCGTGCTTATGCTAATTAGGGTAAAAAAATAGGACAAAAGAGGGAGCGGTAGTTAGTGTGTACTGGCGATGATGGAGCGTACGACATCGATTAGGGTAAATAATTCGCTATCGCGTTCCAAGCGCCAAGAGGTGTCTTTTGCTGTGACCAACATGATTAGTTCACAGTCGCACAAAAGAGATAGAAGGTCGATAATTTGGTAGACTTAGGATTTCAGCCTGATTAAAATAGATTTAGTATTGCAGCCTAATCACAGCAATCTAAGACAAGTGCAAACAATCACAACCAAAGAAAATAGAATCAAAAACAGTATTTTGTCCCAGTTTTATCTTTCCTATATTTTCCTTTCATACTGGAACTATTGCGTAGTCTATTATCCTTATCTTGCTTAAGAATGCTAGTAATTAATATCACTCACTGGACTAATAGTCCGACCCACTACTCTATTTTCCCTTTTCCCCCATAGGCCCGCAAAATCGAGGATAGTAGATTTGGAGATACATTATTGGAGTTCTTCATGTATTCTTCTTCTTCTTCTCGATTTTCTTTTCATTTGGCTTTAATGTACTTGTACTTTATGAGAGGGACGCTTTTTATGTACTCTGATGATGTGACTGAGATTGTATTTTTCACGAGACATGTGTATTTGGTTTTAAAGACATATTCTGTTTTGAAATGAAGTTTAATTTTAAATGGTTAGTTATTATTTAAATGATTACGCTATTTTATTTAATTTTCATTTGAATCTTTGTCTTTATGATGCTTTAGGTATACCTATAATGCACCACATTCATTGGTGTGCCCTTTTTGGGTGTACTAAGGGGTGTGGGGTGTTTTAAGATTCCTCAAAGGGAATAGTCACAGTTGAAGAGGAAGTGGGAGCCTTGATGTCCTTGGAACTAGCGGGCGAGATGGTGAGAGATGAACCTTAATCAAAGGAAAAATCATAAGACGACCGTATTACAAACCTCATTAAAGTCATGATAAAAAGTATCAGGATAATTATGTTGAATAGGTGAGGAAGTAGAAAAGGCTTTTCGATTACTAACAACCAAGGATCGTTTTTCGTTAGCATCTCCTATGACCGTTGGAGGTTCCCCAAGCATTCTGTGGCTTTCCATAATCAAAGAGTATTTAAGGAGATTGGCTTCATTCAAAAGTTTAAGTTTGTCCTCTATATTTTTAGAATCTTGGTTCAAAGCACTAATTGTGGTGGCAATAGAGGAATTAGTCCATTTGGAAGGAGATTCTTAAAGAGAATGTTACCGTGAATGAACAACAAAATATAGTATAGACAATAGGAGGCAATAAACCTTGGTGGGAACAAAGAAGGACCCTTTAATTCTAGGGGATAGCACATAATGTAAAAGAATTGATTTTCCCAGTCCCTTGCTTTGTCAATCTGATTAATAATTAAGCTCTTCAGGTGAGGAAGAAGGTGGTACATAGAACCTTCTGATTGCTTGCCCACTTTCATAAGATTTACTGATGAATGAATGGTTTCAACATTAAGTGAGGGGAGGTTAGCATCTTTGGAAAGTATCTCTAGGAAACTTAGATAGTTATGAGAGTTGTAAGTCAGTTGTATCGAAGGAATACCAAAGTGTTCTAAGAATCGTATAAGAAATTCTGGAATGTGAAGGTAGCCTGAGTGCTAAATGTTGATAGGAGTAAAAGCGAAAAATCCTTCCAAAGGATTATCTATTCCACTGGATGGACCAAAACCATAGCTTCTATGTCTACAATACCAATCCACTGAAGGATGTTATCCACTTCACTCTGGGAAGTTATAGAGGATTGACTAAGCCTATGATCTCCCTTCTCTAAAACAGGAGAATTCAAGCATCCTTTAGAAGAAGAGGGTTTGGTATAGTTCTTACTAGCCATTTATCTGCCAAATTGTTAGAACCGCCAGTTTATGTTTCAATGATAACAAGTATACAATCATATATACATATATAGACCTTATCAAGATTGTAGGTATATGCTAAAAGAAGACACCGTGCTCGAAGATATTGAGGCTCAAAGAGAAACGATGATTCATTGACTATACTGATGTTAGTAAGGTTATTCTACTATAAAAGAGTCCTAGATAAAGTATTGTTAAGGTCTCTTTGAGTATATATGCATACACGACCACACATAATTTCATATGCATCAAAATTGAGTTTGAAAACTAAATTTACACCTCATAAACGTCTGAGATAAAACCACAAACGTCTGTGACAATTCTTGGGTTAAAATTTTCTGAAGTCATAGACATTTGAGGTTTTACCAAAGATGTCTGTCATGTACAAAAACTGTCAATTTTGGAATGGCACTTCTATTTGAAATAAAAAGAAATCACATTTTAATGAAAGATTACAGCCATTAAAGTGAAAAGACTTTCTCAAATAGTGCCAACTCTTCATCTGCACCTTTTTGAATCTATAAATACTACTTTGCTTTAGAAGTAGAAATCAACTAGCTGAATCAATCTATTCTTTTTTCTCATGATTTCAAAACACTTTCTTGCATATACGTTGTTCACATACTCTCAATCTATTATAAACAAAATATAATTTGGACTAAATCACTTCCTACAACTCAATGCATTCATATTCATATGGTCAAAGGAGATCATTGGAAGATTTGACCTACAAGTCAAAAACTGCGTTATTTGGAACACAAGACTGCCAGAAATACTTTTTTATTAGCCTATTCATCTGGGCGAAGTGAGGTTAATTTTGTTAATGGAAACACCGAATGGGAGCTTCGGGACTAGACGTAGGACGGGATGTCCTAACCCGTATAAAAACTCTGATTTGCATGGCTTTTATACTTTACTCTTTATTGTCTACTATAGTATTAAATTATACACTTGCATATTATACACAAGTTAAATAATATACGATCCACAAAGCTTTCAATTGGTATCCGAGCTAGGTTATTTCAATCTACAAAAACACTTAATTGAAATCATTAAAATGGAAAGTACATTTCAAGAAGATCAATCAACTTCTATCACCCACTATTTATTAGTTCTAATTATGCTTATTGGTCAACACGTATGCGAATTTTTATGGAAGCAAATGGACTAGCAATATGGCTACAACTCAAAATAAATATGAAGCACTTTATGATGATATTGGCACATGGACTGATGCACAAAAAGAAAATGTAACATCCCGCCTTGACGCACGCTTTATATCGACACACGTGCCAATTCAAACCATATGGAAGGGCGGATTGATATGGGGTAAATAAGAAAAACAGAGAAGAGGAAAAAAACTAAACAGAATCTCACAGCGGAAGGATAAAATATAATAATAAATATACAGTTCATAAAACTGTTTACAAAACATTTGATTCTTCTTCGTACAATAAATATCAGAGTTCAAATACCAATAAATACCAATGCAGCGGAATTAAATAGTGTAGTGGAATAGTATAGTAGATAGTAATACTACAAATCTTCGTCTTCGTCCTCCAGAATAAAATCTTCAAATCCTGAAACACTCGGACTGACCCGAGCGAATTGAAAAGACAAAACACTCGAGTCAGAACTAAAAGATCTTATGTAAGTTAAATCAATAGGGATAAATATGAGTGCAGTAATTTAAAAGATGCTCGGGATTCACATCTCTTAAGGATCCGTTAAACTATTTACTATGTCGTATATTTCGCTATTATAATAGTGTCTAATTGTAAAACAAACTTACTTTTAAATAACGTTAAGGAGTTACCCAATCTCCCCCTTAACACAATAATGGTCCCAGTAGTCCATCCAATATCATAGTCCCTCCTGATCGGGAAGCCACCAGTGGATACCACACGGGCTACGGGAGAAATCCAAACTCGTACAAGGCGCGATAGGGTAGGTGACACGACACAACTAGGCAATGCCAGGGTAGGTATACCAATTACGCTTCCGGGTCGGTGGTAACAAGTAGCCCGCAGCTACCGCCTACCTCGAACAAACTCCCCCAAATCAAAGAAATCAAAAGTGAAGGTGGCCAGCGAATCAATCCAAAGTCAGAGTATAGAATCGAAAGGAAGTGTCCGATCAAAGGTGCTACCTTATTAACCCGTCAATCGCTCCTGTTTTAGCCACCTTATGCCAACTCACGGGAGTTGGGTCCACGTATTTACCTTACAGGAAACGCCGCCAACAACCTACTTCTTTCTGGAATCTACACCGCGTACACGGTTGTTAAAGTGGTTTTCGGAGTTGGCAGAGAGTATGACAACTTCTGATCCCGGTCTCTTTAACAACCAAACGTTATTATAACACCGCGGTCATTTAAAAATAATTTTACTTTAAAACCAGAATAAAATATCTATTTCAAAACCGTATAAATACGATATCCTTTCCATTACAAAACAAACTAATTTGATATTATTTTTATAAACCCCAAATTAATATAATATCATTTTATTTCAATATATTTTTCTTTCCAAAATTATATTACTTTAAAATTTATAATAATTGAAAACCAAACATTTGAATTATAACTTTCAAACATAAAACTACGAAATTTGTAGCTTTAAAACCATAACTTTCAAAACTTGGATGGTTTGGATATTCAAATGGTATATAGAATAAAATAGTTTGCAATTAAAATAATTTTTATAAAATAAAATAATTTCCACGACTTACAATTTATTTGATTTAAAATTAAGTCAAAATCCATAAATTTCAAAATCGCTTTAAGTTTCAATAACCACTTCAATTTCAATATATTTCAAACTTTGAATATTAAACAACTGGAACTAAGGTTGGAAATTTCTATTCAACAATTTAAAGTCCTATTATTTAGTTTGAAATATTTGCATAATAAACCCGTAATCATTTAAGTAAAACTCAAATTACTTTTATCTAAAAGAATTCCTTCAATTTATTTATACTAGAAATATCCATTTAATTCATCTTGAAATAAAATTCAGTTATAAATATCATACTATTTTTTTTAAATCCCAAGTTAATAAATTCTAGATCAACTTATGAAGTTAAATTCTTAATTAAGCTCGATTCCAAATAAAATTTTCAATTTAACTTCCAATATTAATTGGTTTAAATCATTTAAAACTCTATATATTCTCAATATCTTAACATGTACTTAACCATATAATATAAAATAATCAAACTCCAATATTCATCTTATTTATTTTATGTAACAAATTTATACACAGCTTAAATTCAATAGTTTAACTATAGATGTATATAAAATAAGATTTTATATAAGATCAAAAATTAATATTTATTAAACCTTATCCTATCCAAAACCTTAAGTCCTTTCAAAAATAATTTTATATATATATATATATATATATATATATACCGCGGTGCTTGTATATAATTTCTATCCTATGGTCAAGTGATACGGATATTTATCATTTCAATCCGCAATTTAATAATAAAATGCGGTTGTATATCATTTCAAACCGCAATCCCGAATGAAATTAAATGCATAACAACTTGCAGTTAACATAAATAAACATCCATTCATCCAAATATCAATCATCAACCATTTATTACAAACCACCATCCAATTTAAATAAACATCAATATAGAGCATATGAAATATAACAGTTACTAAATAACAGGTATTAACTAACAGTTTATATTCAATAATAAATTTTGATAACTGTTTAACTAGCAGTTTATATGCAAATAAATAAATTTTAACTGTCAAACTTATATGCAATAATAAAATTATGTAAAAGTTAAATTAAAAAAATGCGATGTAACAGCGATGATGAATAAAACATGCCAAACAGTCATAAATAAATTTCTACTCATATCTTAAATCAATTTAACAAACATAAGCAACCTTAGAAGTTGTGAGTGGGTTAAAACACTCACCTTTGATTTTAGCCCATAAAAATCCAAACGGAAGCACAAAACTCAACAATCTCCAAATTAAACTAAATCATTTTCATGTTGTCTGGAATATAAATTTAAATCCAACAGAAGAAATCGCGCGTGAATCAAAGTTTATATGCAAAAGGTATTCATGTTACAAGAAGTGTTATTAAAATAAAAATTAGTACGCATTAAAAATTATATAAATAAACAAATTTTAATACTTACGTTTTCTCAAGATGAGGCTTCAGGAAAAGATTGAAGAACAACTAAGATAAGGACAGGAAGTGTATGAAAAATGAAAAAGAATCATTTTTGTAAAAGAGTGCTTTTGGATTTGCAAGAATAAGAGCTTTTGAATATAAGGTGTTAGGAGAAACAAAATGTAAAAGAAGAAATAAGATGTAGATTATTTAAATTAGGAAACGAATGTGGAGGGACAAAAATAAATCTCACGTTTTATTTTTAAAGCTTCGGGCATTAATAGTGCATAAGGAAATGTACGTAGGAATGGAAAAGTTTGCAAACGAAAGTAAAATTTTGTATACGTGAAAATGAGGTGGCAAGAAATAAATACAATCTAAGAGTCTAGGCTCAGGTATTAAACAGAAGGAGAGAAGAAAAAAAAGGATCGACTATTAATAATAAGGTAACTATTTTAAAACGTTCATGCAACAATTAATAATAAAAAAATGAAGGGACCATGTACCTCGCACAACCTTTTTAAATTTAATTTTTTTTGTAACGTAACCAAATTAACTTCATTAACTCAAATAATATTCAAATTTGTATGCATTTAGGTTTTTATCTATGCATAATAAAATATTTATACTTACCTTAAAAATGAAAACGTTTGATTTTGTTTTCTCAAAATGATCTTTTATTTCCATTAAAACACCCTTTTTGTTTAACACAAAACATGCGTTTCTTTTATTAAATCTATTAATTGCAATCAGCGTTTCCTTTCCTTTTAATTGAAATATTTGAATTATATTAATCGCAGTTACTTACAAAATTAAATTTTAAAACAGACAACCAGAATGGATAAAAAAATAGAACAATTGTTTATTTAAACACGTTTATAAATTTATTGTTTATACACAAGAGTAATAAATAGATTATTTTCCTATTCTTGAAATCAGTCTGTAAGCTAAAACACAGTTCAAATAAACATATATTTCTTTCTTTAAAATCAATCTTTCTATTCTTTATTTTAATGAAATTAAACCTGCATTTACAAATGAAACATTCATTTTATTTGGTGTAAATTTTCTTTTTATTAAATCAAACTTTCCCTATATTTTAATAAAACATATGCTGCTTTTATTTACACCTATTAATTTACAATTAGTACTCTCTCTCTCCTATAAATTGAAAATTTTCAATTACATTTATTTCAGTTGATTAAGTTTTGAAATGGACTAAATGAATGTAATGAGAAGTATACCAATTAATTCCTATCTAATAGTAATTTAAACATATTAATACACTATTGGATACAAACAGTAATTATATATTTCTTACTATAATAATAGTTTCTCATCTTGATTTACTTACAAATTTATAATTCTTTAAACCCAATTCCATCTCAATTTAAAGTAGCTTAATTCATCCATTATAGAATTTATTTCAGTTTCTTAAAATAACACCTTTATTATAAATTGAATCCAATTTATTTTAATAAGTTTCCAATTAAACGGATTAGATTTAATTCCAACCCTTAAATTGAGTCTATTATAACTCTATACCACAGTTAACACTTGTCTCACATTTCATTCCATTGACATTCTCAATTTCATCTTCCATGCAAATTTTATTTCATTACCTAAATATACACCTATTTACATTTTAAATTTGAAGGAATATTATGTTTTTTAAATGCGTATTTCTATATATTGAACACATAAATTACGGTCTACAAATACTTTACATTCTATAACTTACTCTACATTCTATAACTTACTTTACATACTTTTTCGTATTAATTTCTTAATTATCAAAATTTCAACTTATTCCCCAAATCCACAAATTATTACTTAACATAAATCTACGCTTTTATTACTTTACGTTCACACTTCTGTTACTCTATAATTAATCACCAAGTAACGTGTAACAACCCGCATATTTACCGATTTTTATATTTAAATATTTTATCGTTAATCGGATATTGGTCCCAAAAGCTACTTTTTGCAAACGGTCAAATTAGGACCAGAGACCACTTCCATTGAGTTAGAAATGCCGTTTTCAATCTTTTTAAGTATAAATTTTGATATGTTTGGGGTTAGTGGAATTTCACTAACTTTTCCCGCTTTGGACTTTGGGTTGGTTTAGCCTATTAAACCTAAGTTCCAACCCCTTCTCCTCATCTCTTCATAAATTCCTACCTAACTCTAGTTTTAGCATTAATGGTGAGTGGAAAGGGAAATTAAAATTCCAAGCCCAAGTTCATTAGAAAATTCAACATCCAACTCCAAAATCAAAGTGAAGACATTGGATTCAAGCTTGTAGTTGCTTCTCTATTGACTTCAAGCTTCTTCTTCATTGAATTTGTGCAAAGGTGAGATTTTTATCTCACAATTCTAGTCTATAACTATATCGGACTGTTGGGAATGATTCCTCGTCACTTTAGCATGTACATTTGCATTTGGTTTGGATTGGATTGGCGAAAAACTCCAAATTTTAGTGATTTTGGGTGAAACCTGCATTTAGGTCGCACTGCCTCGGAATTAGGTCGTTCTGGTGGAAAATTCGTCTCGGAGTTAGGTCGCAAGGTCGTAAGTCGTAGGTCGCTCGCCTTTAGGTCGTGCCACTTTAGGTCGCTCGGCCTTGGCTACCTCGTTAGGTCGCGTGACCTTAGGTCGTTCCCCTTTAGGTCGTATGACCTTAAGTTGTTCACATGGGTTAGGCCTGTAAACCATTAGGTCGCCCGAATGAGTTAGGTCGTTGAACCTTAGGTCGTTTACCCTTTAGGTCGCGTGTTCCACTAGGTCGCGTGAACCCTTAGGTCGTTGGACCTTATTCCCTCTTAGGTCGGCAACCACTAGGTCGTTTGCCTTGCTTAACTCGCGAACGCCGTTAGGTCGCAAGCCTTTAGGTCGCATGACCCTATCTTCCTTAGGTCGTTGAACCTTGTTTCCTTGGGTCGTTAGACCGTTAACCCATTAGGTCGCGCATCACCCTAACTCGCTCGGCCTTGCCTTCGTTAATTCGTGAGACATTTTAGGTCGCGCATCACCTTAACTCGCTCGACCTTGTTTAGGTCGTTAGGTCGCGAACACCTCTAGGTCGCTCGACCCCTTATACTCATAGGTCACTCGATCCTATTTTCCCATTAGGTCTTCACTAGGTCGTACCGTTTTGGACAGGGCGCTGCCCCGCACCCCGCCGGGGGCGCTGCCCCCTGGACCCCCACGACCTGACCGGGCAGGTCGAACCCCGTAGTAGGGGCGTTGCCCCCGCACCCTCACCTTGGGGGGTTGCCACCCCCTGGACCCCCCTCCGTAGGGGATCTTATCTGAAAAACGTTCAACAGAACTTGCTTTGTTGAGATGTTGAGTTGACCATTCTTCGAGACAAACTATCTTTGGCTTCTCGGTCGATTTTATGGTATCACGGCCTTGCTAAAAAGGCGGGATAACAACTTTAGAAATATGAAGGTTTCAATACTAATAGTAAGTATCACAACTCTTTCAACAAAATGATTTCAACTCTATTTTCAATAACAAAGCTCTTTTCTTAAACCATTTTCCAATCTACTAGTATATACAAACCTTTACCTCAGTCGGATGAGAAATCTAATTAAACGGCTTAGTAAAACAAGTGGTACGAAACGCTTGCGTTCACTTCGTCGGTTAATTCTTGGACTTGTTCGATTGAACCTCTTGTGACAATTTTCTAGTGAAGATTTACAGTTTGTTCGTAAATATTTAAGTTAAGCAAGTGGTTACGGGACATGAAGATAAACTTTTATATTTACTAGCTTAGTGTAATTGACACTTCTCGTTGATCATGACGATCATTTTATGATTTAGACTAGCAATTGTGCGATGTCTCTTTGTTTGCAAGGTTAGACTAGACCTCATGGGTGTGATTCCTACTCACGCATATCTCTTTGTCCGCAAGGTTAGTCTAGACACCATTTGTGTGATTCCACTCACACATACCTTTTTGTTGCGAGGTTAGGCTAGACACCATTTGTGTGATTCCACTCACGCATACCTTTTTGCTTTTTGGTCAGCCTAGACCACATCTAGGCGATTCCGACTCACCCATATGGGGTAGCTCCCCATGGTTTTCGGACCGTCATGTGATAGGCCTCTTTTCCTTTTTATGTGATTTCTGGATTTCTTGTGTTAATTTCTGGAATTTATGTCATTGACTTGTTATGAGTACAAGTTTAGGGTACGATGCCCTCTTTGGATCTTTGAGAAGATTCTTATGATATCGATTTATCTCTTATTGATTGATCTTCTGTTGATTATCATTTGCATAATTATAGTAGTATGTCAGTATGGATATTTTATGTTTATTCCACATATTTCATTCTATACCATGTCATCTGATATTTATAGCTAGACTGATCCGTTTATTATTTTCTTAAATAATACTCGGGTCAGACCGAGATGTTACAGGTGCTTCTGCTTGACTTCTTCCCGAGATTTGCTACTCTGACTTTTGGCTAACTATTTAGATTAGCAGTTTTTGTTGTATACACTTGAGATATAGACTCATTGTTGTATTCTTTTGTATAGCACGTGTTGCTATTCTTTTGTATTATTGTGGATCTTTTTGACCACTACTATGATGTACACTTTCATGTGTTAGTTATATATTCATATCTTCTTCCGCCTTTGTGATATGGATGTCTGTGACTAATTTGTGTTATTCTTATTTCTATGTTTGTTTCCGAAGATTATTTATAGCCACCGTGTGATAAACAATCACATGGATGGTCGCTCCTCAACAGCCTTATTCTCCGTGCTAGTTGACAGCACTATACCGTAGTGTTCTTGGCTAGCGTGGGTATAGAGGTGGGGCGTCACATAACGTTATCATCAAACCAACATTAATTAGTATATTAAATGCTTACATTTATTTCTCTATATCCAATTTGTTTCAACTTTATTTACATTGATACTATTCCCTTATTTTGGTTATTCTTATCAACTTGTTCTAACCTTATTTCCTAAATTTCCGTTATTGTAAACCTATATATATATATATATATTAAATTAAATTTAAAATTCCAATTCAATCAACCATTTCAACATGCAACTTGTAATAACTACTTACTGGTATGAATGGAATTATCATTTATTTCACACTAAATGCCACAATTTAGTGAATTAATTGAAATTGATCACAAATTAACTTGACAACCTAATAAAATAAGTAACATATAATAAATATTGTCATTAACTCTTAATTACACTTTTAGAGGTTCGTTGTTTACACCCCAACTATTGTAATTACTTACATAAAACTGGTTTTACTCAATTAACATTTATTACAAACTATTCCAAAATTTATTCAATATTTATTAGTTCTCTTATATTATATTTATAACCAAGTGTAACTTTTAATTTGAATTGGTTGGATTTCCTTTCAAGTTATTAATAATTAACTTATACTAAGATATTCATTAATTTATTCCAATTACCGTTACAGTGTTTTTTTATTACAAAATCAATTAAATAGTTTACTTTCTCGTATTAAACTATACACCTGTATAATCCTTTCCGATATTCATTTATTAGAATTCTATTTAAAATTTCAATCTCTGGTAATAACTCATTTATTATACTTTTGCATATCAATAAACAAGGTTCCAAATAAATAGGATTTATAAAATTCAATTTTTTATAATTAAGTCTATTACAACCAATGAAATATTTCATAGGTTAATTATTAACATTTTCTTCATTACCAATTATAACAATTATATTTCATTATAATTTAATTCCAAAATCTTACAAATATGACAAATTTAATTAACGAAATTTATGGGTCTTTACAATCTCCTCCACTCAAAATTTTTCATCCCCGAAAAGGATAAGAAGTGAAAAGAAGAAATGAGAGATCAATATATCTTTGTTAAATATTAAATTTATAAAGAAATAAGTTTACAAAATAAAATAATTTAAAATAAAATATACCAATTTATACCCATTTAAATCTTTTATACATAAATTATTAAAGTTTGTAAAACATTTTCAAATTTTCTAAGTCCAAAATTTACGAAATTTTTTGGCAGAGTCTCTTTTGTACGGAGAGGCTCGGGAGAAAATAAAATATTAAATATAACAAAATATCACATATATTACCCAAAATATTATATCCCAACACGGGAAAATATATAAAATAGCGCTATAAACCGAAATCTGAAAACGTACCTAATTGTCGGGCAATTTACGTTTATTTTATGGAACCAAAAGCAGTAGCAATTACTTCCATAACTTGCATTTCACTTATAAAATCCAAAGGGTTAACAATTTATATAAAGTGAAATATTTAAGTGGTTTCAATCACTAATAACAAATCAATACAACAACCATCAATTTCAACAAACACCATACACAACAAATACAAAACAACCATTCAATCAAACAAACAAATAGTTGTTTGGGTTCAAAACATTTAAATTGCACGGAATGAAGAATAAACTACCAGCACATCATTTACTCAACGGTCTTAGATAAAATTAAATAGATTATTCATTCACCCAAATCCGATTTTTAAAGTATCCTTCCCCAACAACATCAACTAAACAACAACAATTCCAACAACAAATCAAATTTTTTTATTATTTATTTCATTTCATAAATTTGTTGTTTGATTTTTTTCTTTCTTTCTTTTTATAAATTTATTTATTTTATTCATATTTAACCGAACTTCTTAGTAGGTAAATTTATTAACCCAAGTTCATAGTCAAAATTTCTCTTTTCCAGCATTCATCTTTTATTCTTATTTTATTCAGAATTCTTCACCTATTCACTTAAGTTTATAATTGCTTACTTACAATACCTAATTTCCATGATAGTTAATTTGTAGCATTAAATTATACTTAAGTTTATACAACTACACATCAATTCTTATTTATTAAAGAATTTCATTAATTATTTATATCACCTCAAGTTAATTACTTGTATAATATCTATTACATTTTCTTATTAACATTTTCAACTTTTATATCTTTTGGTAAGTTATATATATGCCTTTAAGAATGGAATCGAAAGTTATACAAGTTTTTTTTGTCAATTCTATTAATGTATTAATGGTTCAGTAATTACATCCATGTTTTACAAATTTCAAATTACCTCTAATTCCATTCATTTATTTAATGCTTATATTTCTATTATATTAAAATTTTACTTTAATTAAAAGTTCCAATTGTTAATTAGTTATAATTCAATTTACTACATTAATTGAGCTATTAATTAACTAAAACTTAAGAACCAAATACCGGGTTTAATTTTAAATCATTTTAAATAATAGATACATATATGCTTACAGCCTATATATATCCCTTTATATTTCAAACAACTCAAAAAATTTATATTTGTTTTTTTATCAAAAATGAATCTGCAGTAAAACTACTACAGTGGCCTTCCCCTTCGAAACTCGAAAATGAAAGCCGATGATGCGGCCGCCATCATCGAAATTATTTTCCAGCGACAGAGAGGAAAGTAAAAAACTTATTTTTCAAAATCTTCTTTAAAACAATTCTTCCGAATTATATTGAAATATTTATGTTAGAAAATACTTATAAACAACATTATTATATTCCAAAATTTATTTGAAAGAAATTTCAAAACCCCGAAACTTAAGTTCTAAATTTCCAAATTTCATTTATTTTATTTATCAATCTTATTTCTATTATTATTTATACACTTTATTACCTAACAACCAATCTATTTCAGCCAAATATGTATATCATTTGAAAAAAATTTATTTTATATATAGAAAATATAATAAGCAAAATTATTTCATTCACATATATAAAACAAATATTATGTCGGTCTGTCCTATTAAGTGTTTAGAAATCCCTATTGATGTCACATCGTCCCATGCACCAACCATAATTTATAAATACAAAACGGAACAGATTAACACAATATTAAAACCTTTTTATAACACTAACAAATACGCTCTCATATATACATACTCTCGGCGACTCCCATAGGGTATTACTACCCTATTAATAAAGAGTCAAACCGCACAAGCTAAGGTTTATCGCTAAACCAAAGCTCTGATACCACATTGTAACATCCCGCCTTTTCGCACGCTTTAAATCGACATACATGCCAATTCAAACCATGCGAAAGGGCGGATTGATATGGGGTAAATAAGAAAAACAGAGAAGAGGAAAAAAACTAAACAGAATCTCACAGCGGAAGGATAAAATATAATAATAAATATACAGTTCATAAAAATGTTTACAAAACATTTGATTCTTCTTCGTACAATAAATATCAGAATTCATATATCAATAAATACCAATGCAGCAGAATTAAATAGTGTAGTGGAATAATATAGTAGGTAGTAATACTACAAATCTTCGTCTTCGTCCTCCAGAATAAAATCTTCAAATCCTGAAACGCTCGGACTGACCCGAGCGAATTGAAAAGACAAAACACTCGAGTCAGAACTAAAAGATCTTATGTAAGTTAAATCAACAGGGATAAATATGAGTGCAGTAACTTAAAAGATGCTCGGGATTCACATCTCTTAAGGATCCGTTAAACTATTTACTATGTTGTATATTTTGCTATTATAATAGTGTATAATTGTAGAACAAACTTACTTTTAAATAGTGCTAAGGAGTTACCCAATCTCCCCCTTAGCACAATAATAGTCCCAGTAGTCCATCCAATATCATAGTCCCTCCTGATCGGGAAGCCACCAGAGGATACCACACGGGCTACGAGAGAAATCCAAACTCGCACAAGGCGCGATAGGGTAGGTGACACGGCACAAGTAGGCAATGCCAGGGTAGATATGCCAATTACACTTCCGAGCCGGTGGTAACGCGCAGCGCGCAGCTACCGCCCACCGCAAACAAACTCCCCCAAATCAAAGAAATCAAAAGTGTGGCCACAGAATCAATCCAAAGTCAGAGTATAGTATCGAAGGGAAGTGTCCGATCAAAGGTGCTACCCTATTAACCCGTCCATCGCTCCTGTTTTAGCCACCTTATGCCAACTCACGGGAGTTGGGTCCGTGTATTTACCTTACAGGAAACGCCGCCAACAACATACTTCTTTCTGGAATCTACACCGCGCACACGGTTGTTAAAGTGGTTTTCGGAGTTGGCAGAGAGTATGACAACTTCTGATCCCGGTCTCTTTAACAACCAAACGTTATTATAACACCGCGGTCATTTAAAAATAATTTTACTTTAAAAACCAGAATAAAATATCTATTTCAAAACCGTATAAATACGATATCCTTTCCATTACAAAACAAACTAATTTGATATTATTTTTATAAACCCCAAATTAATATAATATCATTTTATTTCAATATATTTTTCTTTCCAAAATCATATTACTTTAAAATTTATAATAATTGAAAACCAAACATTTGAATTCTAACTTTCAAACATAAAACTACGAAATTTATAGCTTTAAAACCATAACTTTCAAAACATGGATGGTTTGGATATTCAAACGGTACATAGAATAAAATAGTTTGCAATTAAAATTTCTTTATAAAAGAAAATAATTTCCTTGACTTACAATTTATTTCATTTATAATTAAGTCGAAATCCATAAATTTCAAAATCGCTTTAAGTTTCAATAACCACTTCAGTTTCAATGTATTTCAAACTTTGAATATTAAACAATTGGAACTAAGGTTGGAAATTTCTATTCAACAATTTAAAGTCCTATTATTTAGTTTGAAATATTTGCATAATAAACCCGTAATCATTTAAGTAAAACTCACATTACTTTTATCTAAAAAAATTCCTTTAATTTATTTATACTAGAAATATCCATTAATTCATCTTGAAATTGAATTCAGTTATAAATATCATACCTTTTTTTTTAAATCCCAAGTTAATAAATTCTATATCAACTTATGAAGTTAAATTCTCAATTAAGCTCGATTCCAAATAAAATTTTCAATTTAACTCCCAATATTAATTGGTTTAAATCATTTAAAACTTTATATATTCTCAATATCTTAACATGTACTTAACCACATAATATAAAATAATCAAACTCCAATATTCATCTTATTTGTTTTATTTAACAAATTTATACACAGCTTAAATTCAATAATTTAACTATAGATGTATATAAAATAAAATTTGATATAAGATCAAAAATTAATATTTATTAAACTGTATCCTATCCAAAACCATAAATCCTTTCAAAAATAATTTTATATATATACCACGGTGTCTGTATATAATTTTCTATCCTATGGTCAAGTGATACAGATATTTATCATTTCAATCTGCAATTGAATAATAAAATGCGGTTGTATATCATTTCAAACCGCAATCCCAAATGAAATGAAATGCATAACAACTTGCAGTTAATATAAATAAACATCCATTCATCCAAATATCAATCATCAACCATTTATTACAAACCATCATCCAATTTAAATAAACATCAATATAGAGCATATAAAATATAACAGGTACTAAATAACAGGTATTAACTAACAGTTTATGTAACGGCCCAGAATTTCTGTCATTTGAAATTCATATATTTAAACGATTTTAAATATCAACAAGTAAAATTTATAAGTTGAATAATTTATATTTCGAATATTTAGATTTAATTGGATAACTAAATCGATAATTTAATATTTGAAATTACAGAAATAATTGGAGATTGGGTTTAATGTGATTAAAATTGATTTATAAAGTTATATTAAATCATATTAATGTAACGATCGCGATTTTTCGTTGCCGAAAAATCGAACCGTTAGGGTTTTAGAAGAAGAAAGAGGTAGAAGAAGAAAGAAAAGAAAGAGAGGAGAAAACAGAAAACAAGTAACAGAACGAGAAACAATAACAGAATCTCACAGTCGCGGCGGAACAACATATAATAGATAAATGAATATTCATTAAAACAAAAGAACTATACATTTTATACATTACATCACATTACATTACATCAATCAGAGTGTACGACAACAACAGCGGAAAAGAAATACTATATACAATAGATAATAGACTACGCTATCTGGCTCGCCTCCAGATCTGCACAGCAACTCCCGAATCCAGAATAACCTGATAACCTAACTCTAGACTGCCCGTGTGGAAAATAGTGGGCACCCAGAGTTTAGGAAAGGAACAATAAACTCCAGGTCAGTCATGTGACTGGTGTGAGAACTCAAAACAGTTAATCTTTAAACAAGCAACAAGAAAATTTAAATTTTGAAATCCGCAATGCTTTTTGGAAAATGAAACTACCATAAGGCCTCCCGGCACACACACAATGCAAACGCACACATGGGGGAGATTTCTCCTTATGATAGTCAAACATGCTTACTACGAGAAAAATTCTTTGATATTATTACTAGTGCATAGTGGAAAATATTTCGAAAGTATAATATAAATCCTAGCCAGCATAGGTACCATGATGCTATGCCTACTATAGCTGCCATGTTAAATGGCAGGTTCCACAACTAAAACCGTACAAGGCACGTATTGGATGAATGGATTTCCAACAAATGGTCAGGCTAAGGAACTTCCTACTGCCACATGGGATCGCCTCTGGCGGGACGTCCCGAGAAACTAACGTTACGGTTAGATCTCTGCCAACACAAGGCCGGGTTACCTCTGTAACTAGGTAACTACTACACGAATATGTCATCCCCCGGTCCTTTGGGACCTTTATCCGAGCGCTCGATACCAACAACACCACACAGAAATAGATATAGTGTTTCCACATGAGTAAATATCTGGGCTCCATACCATGATACCACCCTTTTCCAGAAGGAAATGACATACCCTAAAGGGCGCGACCCTCATAACCTTGCCGCATATTCCTGTTTCGACCATTTCCGGGGAGTGAGGTCCTGACGAAGTCTCGTCCACAAAGCTACGCTTTGTGCAACAAAGCCATGCTTCGGGTCCACAGATGACCAAAGCAATAATCACAAAGATAAATGATCAAACAAATGATCATATCACAAATGACAAACCAATGATCATCACACAGCAGCACTCAGCATGCCACATTACCAGATTGGGAAATATCGCTGATAACCTTCAACTACATAACCTCTGAGCTCGTACGTCTCAGAGAAGGGTGTTAAGCTAAGAGAATAAATTCTCCGCCACCAACAGAAATGTATTTGAAAGAAATCTGCTCTATCTCTCAAAATGTAATGTCAGTCATGTAACCATACAAGTCTGTTCCGGGTTCGAACAGAACCGAAGGCACTTCCAAAGAAGCCCTTGCAATCCGGGTATCCACAATCCCGATAAAATTTCCCATCACAAAGGAAATCTCCATATCGTAGCTAACGATGCGGAGACAATCGATAGGTCATCCTATCGTTTTCACAAATACCCGGTCTTCAACACCGGTCTTCAAATGCGATCCAAACGACGTATCGCATATTCGGAATGGGATATATGACACAAAGGTCCTCTCCCGGCTAAACCGAATAGCGAGCGCTTATTTTAAAAATAAGTGTGCATTCAATTCCAAACAAACACAATCAATACCATCCAAGGGTAAATATTGATAGTCGGTTATTTAACTATCAATAAAGATGCGCCACATCATCAGATTCCAAATAATTTTTCCAAAATTATTAAGTCCCAAAATATCTTTACAAGATATATATACACAATTTCCAAATAATTGCCCAATTTATTTGCTTTACCAAAACACCTTCACGATATAATTTCCACACTTAACCATTTGAAAACCCATTTCAAATTAAACACCTCAACCATTTGAAAACAAATTTCAAATTACACAACTCAACCATTTGAAAACCAATTTCAAACTACAATTCATCTTTTATACCTTTTTGAAAACAAATTTCAAATTACAAATAAATCCTTACCGATTTAATTTAACTTACGTTCCAAATTCGTAAATTTTATTTCCATATTTTAAAAATAAATCAACATTTATTTTTAAACAAATTTCCCTTCCTATTTATAAATTCCAAAGTGGATTTAAATTCCAAGCATCTACTAGCATACGATTCCTAAATCGATTTCAAGTTATTTGCTTTCAATTACCTTAAAGGTGAATTCACAAAAACCGTTCCATTTCATATTAGAAAACCATTCCCATGCTTATTTTAAAAATAAGTAATTCACAAATTTATTTATTTTCAACGATTTGAAAATATTCCATATACTTAAATCACAGTTAAGTATTTATTCCATTCTCTTTAAGAAAACATTCCTTTTATTCACATTTATTTGGGTTAAAAACGAATGTTGCGTAAAACATCGTTACGACAACCCAAAAACACTAGTATATGGATTTGAAATAAAAAAATGGATACATAAATCCAATACTATACAAATTATCCCCTTCTGTTTCTCGAAAACGTCTATTTCAACAATCAATGTTGAAATCTATGTTTTCAATACTCAATACATTTTAAAACACCTTTAATTCGTTTTAAATTCCTTTTAAAACATTCCTTTCCCAAAAACAAACCCATTTTATTTAATAATCTATTCAATATTCAAAATAGTGAATATAGCCCACTTAACAAATTCCCATATTTCAATCTATCAAATTCGATGAATTTCAAATTTATAAACATAGTTTATAAATTCCATTTCTATTATAAACCCCAATTTTATAAATTCCTTTATTAATCCGATGCAATTTACATAACCCAATTTCATACCCAAAAGCCATATTGTAAGTTAAATACTTATAATATTATTTATTTACCAAATCGTTCCTTTGAACTTCACCAATTTAAAATCTTATCACTTACAAGATTTCTTTATGGTTTATAATAATTTCAACTAATGAAATCTTCATTTATTAACAATTTCTATAAAATTCCCCTTTTTAATGCCCAAATCCATTTCTATAAGTTAATAACTTATAAACTTAAAATTTTCCAATAACCATTCGTTTTATAAATTTCACATTTATTAATCTATAAATCCTAGTGAAATTCATGTTATACATCAACTTAACACTTTATAAATTTATTCTATAACTTCAATAATTTTTATTTAAAAACATCCATTTATAAAATCCTTTATGTAAACCATTAATAATAATAACTTCCCAAAAACCAAATTTAACTATTTTATAAAAACCTATTATTGTTAAAAATTTCTTTTAAGTTATATTTTATAAAAATATAAATTTTTAAAACATAAAAATTTATCCATCTATTTATTTTAAAATTTAATCAATTCAAAATTTTTAATAAACCATATTCTTTGAAAAATCGATTTAAAACCCCTTTTAAATTCAAAACCGTTATTTTAATTTTTAAAAATTTGAATCCGATGATGCAACAACATCAGATGGTCAATCACGGGAATAAGTGTCACATATCAATATGATTATCAAAAATCAACATAATATTTATAAACAAATAAATATGTGAGGAATCCAGTTGGATCCCTCCAACCTGTTACCCTGCATCCACAGACGTTAGCACAATACCAATTCCACTTCAAGGTGGAATATCGCGGTATATGGGATTTTATAAATATTCCGCTTAATAACGGCGCAATAGGGTCTCATCCGCTATACGAGGCGGGAAATCAAATCCAATATATACATATGCCAATATATATATATTGCTATATATAATATATATCCTATTTTATCTACTACCACAATCAATCAACAACTATCAATCAATATTAACTATTCAAAATTTTAAACAAAACCTTTCGATTGAGTGAGGAGTTCTCACCTTGATTTTATTTTCGTTTTCGGCGTTCGTTTCGAATAAAATTAAACGAACGTTTAATTTTACCCGAAATTCAAACGAGCTCCAATCGACTCCAAACCAGCTGCATTGCGAAGAGCTCGGCGATACGAAGCCAACGCAAAAAATCTCGTTCAATTTGGACCTCGCAACAAAAAGTTATACTATTTTAAACGTTGTACACTTAAATTTACAATTAAATTTCATATCAAAGGAAAATACACCCAACCTCTCACGCATGGGCCCCACACACCCTCTCCTTCTCTGCGCGTTTCATCTCCAGGTTATCATCGTGCAAAAGAAACCCATAAGCTCCAATCTAGGGTTTGAAATCGCCCCCAAACCGTCGCGTTCCAGCTCGATCAGGACGTGCCACTTTGAAGCCCTCGTCAACCCCCATGCTCGGCCACCACCCCTTGGAGCTCGGCCCCCTCCTCCACCTTGAGGAATGCACGAAACGCACGGCCTTCATGGCCCCCTAACGACCACCACGCAACTCCGATTCAGATCACTACCGTTGGATACGTAGTGCTCGAGGCTCTCTTCGTTTTGTTAGTTGGGAACTTCTCTCGAAAGTGAACGGATTGGAAGAAAAATCAAGATGAAAATCGTTGCGTTCTGGCCATGGAAAAATTTAGGGCCGGCCATAGGTGGTAGTGGCTAGGGTTTTGAAAATAATATATACATATAACCATATTATTTTAATATTAAAATCACCAATTTGACACTTTTGCAAACGAACTCCAAATGACGCATGCCGCCAGGCGATCCTAATGTTTTTCCACATTCCGGACGCAATGGAACAGGTTTCGTAAGCTAATTCGGAAGTATGTGTGAGATACGACTATAAACGCTCAATTTAAACTTAAACCGATTTAAACGATTTCTAGGCGTTTTGGCTTGTACCGGACAAACGGCAAATCCAAACGACTTGAAATTTGAAATCTTACAATAATATTACATTACGGATCCGATGAAACTGGTTTCGTCGAAATCCGAGACCGTTTGAAAAATGGCTATTTTAACTCGCTAAATTAATATTAAAACGATATCGATGCGTTTCGAGCTGCCACGGTCAAACGACAACTCTGTTTGCTACGAAAATTGAAATCCGATAATAACTAACTATTACGGATCCAATGGAACTCGTTTCGTTCAATTTTGAGACTGTTCAAAAATTGGCTATTTTTCAGTCGATAATTAAATATTAAAATATTCGATTTTTTACAAATAAATTCCAAATTCAGTTTTACAAGTTCCAAAATATTTCTATAACTTTAATATGATATAAAAAAATTTTCCAAACCATTTCCAATCATATTTAACCCAATATTCAATTATCTATGGAATTTCACTATTAATTAATCGATTTAAATGACCAATTAAATCCAATATTCAAGAAATAAATTATTTAACTTAAAATTTTCACTTATTAATATTAAAAATAAATTAAATATTCAAATTCAAGTTATCAAAAATTCTGGGTCGTTACAATCTTCCCTCCTTAAAAGAATTTCGTCCTCGAAATTGCAAGTTAAGGAGAATAATTCATAATCCGTTTATTATTTTTCCAAAGCTAATCAGTTTTATTAACTTTCTAACCTAAATATTTTTATTAAAGATTCACTATTATTTCAATTAGCTTTCCAACTCCAATTATAAGTTTCAAACAACATTGTTTATTTGACAATTCAAATTTAAATTTAAATTCAAATTCCCAAACTTTCAAAATTTCTCAAAATTTTTCTAACACCCGAAATTTTCGAAAAATTTCGCCAGAGTCTCCTTTGCGTGGCTAGATCGGCACGACTACAAAATGGCACCACGGCCCCTCAGAATCAAAAAGAAAAGAGAAAGCCAAGTGGCTGGAGAAGGAAATCATCAAATCTCATATAAAAACTGAAATACGTACCTTTTTGTCGAGCGTTACAGATTTTTTTAACTTTGAAATCAAAATCCCAATTCCTTTATAACCTGTATATCCTGCTAGCATAATATCTAATTATAATATTCAAACCAATTTGCCAATTCAATTATAAAATTTCCAATACGTGCTTCTTATACCACTTTTAGCTTACTATTAAAGTTGCATATTCATTTTCATTCAACTTTGCATTTCAATTTTCATTTGAATTCAATTACATAGCTTTTAATTTAACAAATTCAATTTCTTTAACACTTAAGGAATTTACATACAACCAACCAACAAGCAATAACGACCAATGTACATCCAATACAACCAAATTTATTTATTTTACTTACATTCAATTTGGTTCAACTGTTTTAATTCCAATTGGTTTAACATTCAATTGATTTTCATCCAATTATTCAACTAACTTCAATGAATTTACACTTACATACATCGTTTCATATCAACTTACTTACATTCGATTGATTAACATTCAATCCATTCTTTAATTCAATTGCTAGTTCTTTTTTTTACAAATAAAATTGAATTTCATTTATATAACTTAAGTTCACCTTTTTTAACAATTTCATTTACTCACTTTATTCACTTACTTTGATATTAACATCAATTCTTTCAATATTCCTTAAGTTATATTCCATTTCAACTTTATTTACATCATTTAATTCACTTGATTATTTAACTTTGATGCAAAGATCGATTTTTTATTCAACTTCACTTAAGTTATTCCATTTAAACATCATTTGTTAATTAAACTTAAGTTTTACTTATCAATTCAATTCGGATTTTAAATTCCAAAGTAAATCCTATTTAACTTTTACTTAAGTCAAATTCATATCAATATTCAAATTCATATTCCATTTTACTTAACTTAATTGTTTAACCACTTCAACAACTGGTTTCACTTACATTTTCCCATTTAATAAGTTATAAAACTTATTATTCAACTTCTAACTTATATTATAAGTTCAAAACCTTTTTCACTTATATTTATCAATTTCAAATTGAATTTTAATTTCAAATTGGTTTATTACAACAAAACTTCAATTTTTAATTCATTTTTGTAGCAAATCCATCACATAGAAACTCGAAAATGATACTGATGATGCTGCAGTCATCACCCTTATTATTTCCCAGTGACAATAGTGAAATCAATGCTAATTATTCTTTCAAAAAGTTTTCTTTCTATTCATAAATCACTTTTATAAACCTTTTACTTATATAATTTTACTTCTTATATACATACATGATTATCTTACAATTGTAACTCATTATTAATTATAATTTCATCTTATGATTCATTGGTTTATACCATTATTCTTTTTACAATAGTTGCTTTTATTAGCTTATTCAAACAACTTTTAATTATTTTATATATATATATCATTTACAACAACCAAGCAATCAATTATATACACACTTCAATAATTCTTGAAAAATTATTTTCTTTTTATATATAAAATATAATCGAGGTAAAATTATTTCATTTACCCAATTTAAAACAATATTGTGTCGAATTGTTCTATTCAAGTGTTTAGGAACCCCTTCGATTCAGTTTTCGAGGCTGCGCCGACGAAGGTTCATATACCACTCAACAAACCAATCATCACAATATAAAACAATTTTATATTCACTAACAAATACGCACTCATATCTATTATTACACTCACACTCATTCTAGAGTACTGCTGACTCTATCTCTAATGAGTAACACCCAACAGAGCAGGTTGTCGCTTAACCATAAGCTCTGATACCAAATGTAACGATCGCGATTTTTCGTTGCCGAAAAATCGAACCGTTAGGGTTTTAGAAGAAGAAAGAGGTAGAAGAAGAAAGAAAAGAAAGAGAGGAGAAAACAGAAAACAAGTAACAGAACGAGAAACAATAACAGAATCTCACAGTCGCGGCGGAACAACATATAATAGATAAATGAATATTCATTAAAACAAAAGAACTATACATTTTATACATTACATCACATTACATTACATCAATCAGAGTGTACGACAACAACAGCGGAAAAGAAATACTATATACAATAGATAATAGACTACGCTATCTGGCTCGCCTCCAGATCTGCACAGCAACTCCCGAATCCAGAATAACCTGATAACCTAACTCTAGACTGCCCGTGTGGAAAATAGTGGGCACCCAGAGTTTAGGAAAGGAACAATAAACTCCAGGTCAGTCATGTGACTGGTGTGAGAACTCAAAACAGTTAATCTTTAAACAAGCAACAAGAAAATTTAAATTTTGAAATCCGCAATGCTTTTTGGAAAATGAAACTACCATAAGGCCTCCCGGCACACACACAATGCAAACGCACACATGGGGGAGATTTCTCCTTATGATAGTCAAACATGCTTACTACGAGAAAAATTCTTTGATATTATTACTAGTGCATAGTGGAAAATATTTCGAAAGTATAATATAAATCCTAGCCAGCATAGGTACCATGATGCTATGCCTACTATAGCTGCCATGTTAAATGGCAGGTTCCACAACTAAAACCGTACAAGGCACGTATTGGATGAATGGATTTCCAACAAATGGTCAGGCTAAGGAACTTCCTACTGCCACATGGGATCGCCTCTGGCGGGACGTCCCGAGAAACTAACGTTACGGTTAGATCTCTGCCAATACAAGGCCGGGTTACCTCTGTAACTAGGTAACTACTACACGAATATGTCATCCCCCGGTCCTTTGGGACCTTTATCCGAGCGCTCGATACCAACAACACCACACAGAAATAGATATAGTGTTTCCACATGAGTAAATATCTGGGCTCCATACCACGATACCACCCTTTTCCAGAAGGAAATGACATACCCTAAAGGGCGCGACCCTCATAACCTTGCCGCATATTCCTGTTTCGACCATTTCCGGGGAGTGAGGTCCTGACGAAGTCTCGTCCACAAAGCTACGCTTTGTGCAACAAAGCCATGCTTCGGGTCCACAGATGACCAAAGCAATAATCACAAAGATAAATGATCAAACAAATGATCATATCACAAATGACCAACCAATGATCATCACACAGCAGCACTCAGCATGCCACATTACCAGATTGGGAAATATCGCTGATAACCTTCAACTACATAACCTCTGAGCTCGTACGTCTCAGAGAAGGGTGTTAAGCTAAGAGAATAAATTCTCCGCCACCAACAGAAATGTATTTGAAAGAAATCTGCTCTATCTCTCAAAATGTAATGTCAGACATGTAACCATACAAGTCTGTTCCGGGTTCGAACAGAACCGAAGGCACTTCCAAAGAAGCCCTTGCAATCCGGGTATCCACAATCCCGATAAAATTTCCCATCACAAAGGAAATCTCCATATCGTAGCTAACGATGCAGAGACAATCGATAGGTCATCCTATCGTTTTCACAAATACCCGGTCTTCAACACCGGTCTTCAAATGCGATCCAAACGACGTATCGCATATTCGGAATGGGATATATGACACAAAGGTCCTCTCCCGGCTAAACCGAATAGCGAGCGCTTATTTTAAAAATAAGTGTGCATTCAATTCCAAACAAACACAATCAATACCATCCAAGGGTAAATATTGATAGTCGGTTATTTAACTATCAATAAAGATGCGCCACATCATCAGATTCCAAATAATTTTTCCAAAATTATTAAGTCCCAAAATATCTTTACAAGATATATATACACAATTTCCAAATAATTGCCCAATTTATTTGCTTTACCAAAACACCTTCACGATATAATTTCCACACTTAACCATTTGAAAACCCATTTCAAATTAAACACCTCAACCATTTGAAAACAAATTTCAAATTACACAACTCAACCATTTGAAAACCAATTTCAAACTACAATTCATCTTTTATACCTTTTTGAAAACAAATTTCAAATTACAAATAAATCCTTACCGATTTAATTTAACTTACGTTCCAAATTCGTAAATTTTATTTCCATATTTTAAAAATAAATCAACATTTATTTTTAAACAAATTTCCCTTCCTATTTATAAATTCCAAAGTGGATTTAAATTCCAAGCATCTACTAGCATACGATTCCCAAATCGATTTCAAGTTATTTGCTTTCAATTACCTTAAAGGTGAATTCACAAAAACCGTTCCATTTCATATTAGAAAACCATTCCCATGCTTATTTTAAAAATATGTAATTCACAAATTTATTTATTTTCAACGATTTGAAAATATTCCATATACTTAAATCACAGTTAAGTATTTATTCCATTCTCTTTAAGAAAACATTCCTTTTATTCACATTTATTTGGGTTAAAAACGAATGTTGCGTAAAACATCGTTACGACAACCCAAAAACACTAGTATATGGATTTGAAATAAAAAAATGGATACATAAATCCAATACTATACAAATTATCCCCTTCTGTTTCTCGAAAACGTCTATTTCAACAATCAATGTTGAAATCTATGTTTTCAATACTCAATACATTTTAAAACACCTTTAATTCGTTTTAAATTCCTTTTAAAACATTCCTTTCCCAAAAACAAACCCATTTTATTTAATAATCTATTCAATATTCAAAATAGTGAATATAGCCCACTTAACAAATTCCCATATTTCAATCTATCAAATTCGATGAATTTCAAATTTATAAACATAGTTTATAAATTCCATTTCTATTATAAACCCCAATTTTATAAATTCCTTTATTAATCCGATGCAATTTACATAACCCAATTTCATACCCAAAAGCCATATTGTAAGTTAAATACTTATAATATTATTTATTTACCAAATCGTTCCTTTGAACTTCACCAATTTAAAATCTTATCACTTACAAGATTTCTTTATGGTTTATAATAATTTCAACTAATGAAATCTTCATTTATTAACAATTTCTATAAAATTCCCCTTTTTAATGCCCAAATCCATTTCTATAAGTTAATAACTTATAAACTTAAAATTTTCCAATAACCATTCGTTTTATAAATTTCACATTTATTAATCTATAAATCCTAGTGAAATTCTGTTATACATCAACTTAACACTTTATAAATTTATTCTATAACTTCAATAATTTTTATTTAAAAACATCCATTTATAAAATCCTTTATGTAAACCATTAATAATAATAACTTCCCAAAAACCAAATTTAACTATTTTATAAAAACCTATTATTGTTAAAAATTTCTTTTAAGTTATATTTTATAAAAATATAAATTTTTAAAACATAAAAATTTATCCATCTATTTATTTTAAAATTTAATCAATTCAAAATTTTTAATAAACCATATTCTTTGAAAAATCGATTTAAAACCCCTTTTAAATTCAAAACCGTTATTTTAATTTTTAAAAATTTGAATCCGATGATGCAACAACATCAGATGGTCAATCACGGGAATAAGTGTCACATATCAATATGATTATCAAAAATCAACATAATATTTATAAACAAATAAATATGTGAGGAATCCAGTTGGATCCCTCCAACCTGTTACCCTGCATCCACAGACGTTAGCACAATACCAATTCCACTTCAAGGTGGAATATCGCGGTATATGGGATTTTATAAATATTCCGCTTAATAACGGCGCAATAGGGTCTCATCCGCTATACGAGGCGGGAAATCAAATCCAATATATACATATGCCAATATATATATATTGCTATATATAATATATATCCTATTTTATCTACTACCACAATCAATCAACAACTATCAATCAATATTAACTATTCAAAATTTTAAACATAACCTTTCGATTGAGTGAGGAGTTCTCACCTTGATTTTATTTTCGTTTTCGGCGTTCGTTTCGAATAAAATTAAACGAACGTTTAATTTTACCCGAAATTCAAACGAGCTCCAATCGACTCCAAACCAGCTGCATTGCGAAGAGCTCGGCGATACGAAGCCAACGCAAAAAATCTCGTTCAATTTGGACCTCGCAGCAAAAAGTTATACTATTTTAAACGTTGTACACTTAAATTTACAATTAAATTTCATATCAAAGGAAAATACACCCAACCTCTCACGCATGGGCCCCACACACCCTCTCCTTCTCTGCGCGTTTCATCTCCAGGTTATCATCGTGCAAAAGAAACCCATAAGCTCCAATCTAGGGTTTGAAATCGCCCCCAAACCGTCGCGTTCCAGCTCGATCAGGACGTGCCACTTTGAAGCCCTCGTCAACCCCCATGCTCGGCCACCACCCCTTGGAGCTCGGCCCCCTCCTCCACCTTGAGGAATGCACGAAACGCACGGCCTTCATGGCCCCCTAACGACCACCACGCAACTCCGATTCAGATCACTACCGTTGGATACGTAGTGCTCGAGGCTCTCTTCGTTTTGTTAGTTGGGAACTTCTCTCGAAAGTGAACGGATTGGAAGAAAAATCAAGATGAAAATTGTTGCGTTCTGGCCATGGAAAAATTTAGGGCCGGCCATAGGTGGTAGTGGCTAGGGTTTTGAAAATAATATATACATATAACCATATTATTTTAATATTAAAATCACCAATTTGACACTTTTGCAAACGAACTCCAAATGACGCATGCCGCCAGGCGATCCTAATGTTTTTCCACATTCCGGACGCAATGGAACAGGTTTCGTAAGCTAATTCGGAAGTATGTGTGAGATACGACTATAAACGCTCAATTTAAACTTAAACCGATTTAAACGATTTCTAGGCGTTTTGGCTTGTACCGGACAAACGGCAAATCCAAACGACTTGAAATTTGAAATCTTACAATAATATTACATTACGGATCCGATGAAACTGGTTTCGTCGAAATCCGAGACCGTTTGAAAAATGGCTATTTTAACTCGCTAAATTAATATTAAAACGATATCGATGCGTTTCGAGCTGCCACGGTCAAACGACAACTCTGTTTGCTACGAAAATTGAAATCCGATAATAACTAACTATTACGGATCCAATGGAACTCGTTTCGTTCAATTTTGAGACTGTTCAAAAATTGGCTATTTTTCAGTCGATAATTAAATATTAAAATATTCGATTTTTTACAAATAAATTCCAAATTCAGTTTTACAAGTTCCAAAATATTTCTATAACTTTAATATGATATAACAAAATTTTCCAAACCATTTCCAATCATATTTAACCCAATATTCAATTATCTATGGAATTTCACTATTAATTAATCGATTTAAATGACCAATTAAATCCAATATTCAAGAAATAAATTATTTAACTTAAAATTTTCACTTATTAATATTAAAAATAAATTAAATATTCAAATTCAAGTTATCAAAAATTCTGGGTCGTTACAATCTTCCCTCCTTAAAAGAATTTCGTCCTCGAAATTGCAAGTTAAGGAGAATAATTCATAATCCGTTTATTATTTTTCCAAAGCTAATCAGTTTTATTAACTTTCTAACCTAAATATTTTTATTAAAGATTCACTATTATTTCAATTAGCTTTCCAACTCCAATTATAAGTTTCAAACAACATTGTTTATTTGACAATTCAAATTTAAATTTAAATTCAAATTCCCAAACTTTCAAAATTTCTCAAAATTTTTCTAACACCCGAAATTTTCGAAAAATTTCGCCAGAGTCTCCTTTGCGTGGCTAGATCGGCACGACTACAAAATGGCACCACGGCCCCTCAGAATCAAAAAGAAAAGAGAAAGCCAAGTGGCTGGAGAAGGAAATCATCAAATCTCATATAAAAACTGAAATACGTACCTTTTTGTCGAGCGTTACAGATTTTTTTAACTTTGAAATCAAAATCCCAATTCCTTTATAACCTGTATATCCTGCTAGCATAATATCTAATTATAATATTCAAACCAATTTGCCAATTCAATTATAAAATTTCCAATACGTGCTTCTTATACCACTTTTAGCTTACTATTAAAGTTGCATATTCATTTTCATTCAACTTTGCATTTCAATTTTCATTTGAATTCAATTACATAGCTTTTAATTTAACAAATTCAATTTCTTTAACACTTAAGGAATTTACATACAACCAACCAACAAGCAATAACGACCAATGTACATCCAATACAACCAAATTTATTTATTTTACTTACATTCAATTTGGTTCAACTGTTTTAATTCCAATTGGTTTAACATTCAATTGATTTTCATCCAATTATTCAACTAACTTCAATGAATTTACACTTACATACATCGTTTCATATCAACTTACTTACATTCGATTGATTAACATTCAATCCATTCTTTAATTCAATTGCTAGTTCTTTTTTTTACAAATAAAATTGAATTTCATTTATATAACTTAAGTTCACCTTTTTTAACAATTTCATTTACTCACTTTATTCACTTACTTTGATATTAACATCAATTCTTTCAATATTCCTTAAGTTATATTCCATTTCAACTTTATTTACATCATTTAATTCACTTGATTATTTAACTTTGATGCAAAGATCGATTTTTTATTCAACTTCACTTAAGTTATTCCATTTAAACATCATTTGTTAATTAAACTTAAGTTTTACTTATCAATTCAATTCGGATTTTAAATTCCAAAGTAAATCCTATTTAACTTTTACTTAAGTCAAATTCATATCAATATTCAAATTCATATTCCATTTTACTTAACTTAATTGTTTAACCACTTCAACAACTGGTTTCACTTACATTTTCCCATTTAATAAGTTATAAAACTTATTATTCAACTTCTAACTTATATTATAAGTTCAAAACCTTTTTCACTTATATTTATCAATTTCAAATTGAATTTTAATTTCAAATTGGTTTATTACAACAAAACTTCAATTTTTAATTCATTTTTGTAGCAAATCCATCACATAGAAACTCGAAAATGATACTGATGATGCTGCAGTCATCACCCTTATTATTTCCCAGTGACAATAGTGAAATCAATGCTAATTATTCTTTCAAAAAGTTTTCTTTCTATTCATAAATCACTTTTATAAACCTTTTACTTATATAATTTTACTTCTTATATACATACATGATTATCTTACAATTGTAACTCATTATTAATTATAATTTCATCTTATGATTCATTGGTTTATACCATTATTCTTTTTACAATAGTTGCTTTTATTAGCTTATTCAAACAACTTTTAATTATTTTATATATATATATCATTTACAACAACCAAGCAATCAATTATATACACACTTCAATAATTCTTGAAAAATTATTTTCTTTTTATATATAAAATATAATCGAGGTAAAATTATTTCATTTACCCAATTTAAAACAATATTGTGTCGAATTGTTCTATTCAAGTGTTTAGGAACCCCTTCGATTCAGTTTTCGAGGCTGCGCCGACGAAGGTTCATATACCACTCAACAAACCAATCATCACAATATAAAACAATTTTATATTCACTAACAAATACGCACTCATATCTATTATTACACTCACACTCATTCTAGAGTACTGCTGACTCTATCTCTAATGAGTAACACCCAACAGAGCAGGTTGTCGCTTAACCATAAGCTCTGATACCAAATGTAACGATCGCGATTTTTCGTTGCCGAAAAATCGAACCGTTAGGGTTTTAGAAGAAGAAAGAGGTAGAAGAAGAAAGAAAAGAAAGAGAGGAGAAAACAGAAAACAAGTAACAGAACGAGAAACAATAACAGAATCTCACAGTCGCGGCGGAACAACATATAATAGATAAATGAATATTCATTAAAACAAAAGAACTATACATTTTATACATTACATCACATTACATTACATCAATCAGAGTGTACGACAACAACAGCGGAAAAGAAATACTATATACAATAGATAATAGACTACGCTATCTGGCTCGCCTCCAGATCTGCACAGCAACTCCCGAATCCAGAATAACCTGATAACCTAACTCTAGACTGCCCGTGTGGAAAATAGTGGGCACCCAGAGTTTAGGAAAGGAACAATAAACTCCAGGTCAGTCATGTGACTGGTGTGAGAACTCAAAACAGTTAATCTTTAAACAAGCAACAAGAAAATTTAAATTTTGAAATCCGCAATGCTTTTTGGAAAATGAAACTACCATAAGGCCTCCCGGCACACACACAATGCAAACGCACACATGGGGGAGATTTCTCCTTATGATAGTCAAACATGCTTACTACGAGAAAAATTCTTTGATATTATTACTAGTGCATAGTGGAAAATATTTCGAAAGTATAATATAAATCCTAGCCAGCATAGGTACCATGATGCTATGCCTACTATAGCTGCCATGTTAAATGGCAGGTTCCACAACTAAAACCGTACAAGGCACGTATTGGATGAATGGATTTCCAACAAATGGTCAGGCTAAGGAACTTCCTACTGCCACATGGGATCGCCTCTGGCGGGACGTCCCGAGAAACTAACGTTACGGTTAGATCTCTGCCAACACAAGGCCGGGTTACCTCTGTAACTAGGTAACTACTACACGAATATGTCATCCCCCGGTCCTTTGGGACCTTTATCCGAGCGCTCGATACCAACAACACCACACAGAAATAGATATAGTGTTTCCACATGAGTAAATATCTGGGCTCCATACCATGATACCACCCTTTTCCAGAAGGAAATGACATACCCTAAAGGGCGCGACCCTCATAACCTTGCCGCATATTCCTGTTTCGACCATTTCCGGGGAGTGAGGTCCTGACGAAGTCTCGTCCACAAAGCTACGCTTTGTGCAACAAAGCCATGCTTCGGGTCCACAGATGACCAAAGCAATAATCACAAAGATAAATGATCAAACAAATGATCATATCACAAATGACCAACCAATGATCATCACACAGCAGCACTCAGCATGCCACATTACCAGATTGGGAAATATCGCTGATAACCTTCAACTACATAACCTCTGAGCTCGTACGTCTCAGAGAAGGGTGTTAAGCTAAGAGAATAAATTCTCCGCCACCAACAGAAATGTATTTGAAAGAAATCTGCTCTATCTCTCAAAATGTAATGTCAGACATGTAACCATACAAGTCTGTTCCGGGTTCGAACAGAACCGAAGGCACTTCCAAAGAAGCCCTTGCAATCCGGGTATCCACAATCCCGATAAAATTTCCCATCACAAAGGAAATCTCCATATCGTAGCTAACGATGCAGAGACAATCGATAGGTCATCCTATCGTTTTCACAAATACCCGGTCTTCAACACCGGTCTTCAAATGCGATCCAAACGACGTATCGCATATTCGGAATGGGATATATGACACAAAGGTCCTCTCCCGGCTAAACCGAATAGCGAGCGCTTATTTTAAAAATAAGTGTGCATTCATTTCCAAACAAACACAATCAATACCATCCAAGGGTAAATATTGATAGTCGGTTATTTAACTATCAATAAAGATGCGCCACATCATCAGATTCCAAATAATTTTTCCAAAATTATTAAGTCCCAAAATATCTTTACAAGATATATATACACAATTTCCAAATAATTGCCCAATTTATTTGCTTTACCAAAACACCTTCACGATATAATTTCCACACTTAACCATTTGAAAACCCATTTCAAATTAAACACCTCAACCATTTGAAAACAAATTTCAAATTACACAACTCAACCATTTGAAAACCAATTTCAAACTACAATTCATCTTTTATACCTTTTTGAAAACAAATTTCAAATTACAAATAAATCCTTACCGATTTAATTTAACTTACGTTCCAAATTCGTAAATTTTATTTCCATATTTTAAAAATAAATCAACATTTATTTTTAAACAAATTTCCCTTCCTATTTATAAATTCCAAAGTGGATTTAAATTCCAAGCATCTACTAGCATACGATTCCCAAATCGATTTCAAGTTATTTGCTTTCAATTACCTTAAAGGTGAATTCACAAAAACCGTTCCATTTCATATTAGAAAACCATTCCCATGCTTATTTTAAAAATAAGTAATTCACAAATTTATTTATTTTCAACGATTTGAAAATATTCCATATACTTAAATCACAGTTAAGTATTTATTCCATTCTCTTTAAGAAAACATTCCTTTTATTCACATTTATTTGGGTTAAAAACGAATGTTGCGTAAAACATCGTTACGACAACCCAAAAACACTAGTATATGGATTTGAAATAAAAAAATGGATACATAAATCCAATACTATACAAATTATCCCCTTCTGTTTCTCGAAAACGTCTATTTCAACAATCAATGTTGAAATCTATGTTTTCAATACTCAATACATTTTAAAACACCTTTAATTCGTTTTAAATTCCTTTTAAAACATTCCTTTCCCAAAAACAAACCCATTTTATTTAATAATCTATTCAATATTCAAAATAGTGAATATAGCCCACTTAACAAATTCCCATATTTCAATCTATCAAATTCGATGAATTTCAAATTTATAAACATAGTTTATAAATTCCATTTCTATTATAAACCCCAATTTTATAAATTCCTTTATTAATCCGATGCAATTTACATAACCCAATTTCATACCCAAAAGCCATATTGTAAGTTAAATACTTATAATATTATTTATTTACCAAATCGTTCCTTTGAACTTCACCAATTTAAAATCTTATCACTTACAAGATTTCTTTATGGTTTATAATAATTTCAACTAATGAAATCTTCATTTATTAACAATTTCTATAAAATTCCCCTTTTTAATGCCCAAATCCATTTCTATAAGTTAATAACTTATAAACTTAAAATTTTCCAATAACCATTCGTTTTATAAATTTCACATTTATTAATCTATAAATCCTAGTGAAATTCATGTTATACATCAACTTAACACTTTATAAATTTATTCTATAACTTCAATAATTTTTATTTAAAAACATCCATTTATAAAATCCTTTATGTAAACCATTAATAATAATAACTTCCCAAAAACCAAATTTAACTATTTTATAAAAACCTATTATTGTTAAAAATTTCTTTTAAGTTATATTTTATAAAAATATAAATTTTTAAAACATAAAAATTTATCCATCTATTTATTTTAAAATTTAATCAATTCAAAATTTTTAATAAACCATATTCTTTGAAAAATCGATTTAAAACCCCTTTTAAATTCAAAACCGTTATTTTAATTTTTAAAAATTTGAATCCGATGATGCAACAACATCAGATGGTCAATCACGGGAATAAGTGTCACATATCAATATGATTATCAAAAATCAACATAATATTTATAAACAAATAAATATGTGAGGAATCCAGTTGGATCCCTCCAACCTGTTACCCTGCATCCACAGACGTTAGCACAATACCAATTCCACTTCAAGGTGGAATATCGCGGTATATGGGATTTTATAAATATTTCGCTTAATAACGGCGCAATAGGGTCTCATCCGCTATACGAGGCGGGAAATCAAATCCAATATATACATATGCCAATATATATATATTGCTATATATAATATATATCCTATTTTATCTACTACCACAATCAATCAACAACTATCAATCAATATTAACTATTCAAAATTTTAAACAAAACCTTTCGATTGAGTGAGGAGTTCTCACCTTGATTTTATTTTCGTTTTCGGCGTTCGTTTCGAATAAAATTAAACGAACGTTTAATTTTACCCGAAATTCAAACGAGCTCCAATCGACTCCAAACCAGCTGCATTGCGAAGAGCTCGGCGATACGAAGCCAACGCAAAAAATCTCGTTCAATTTGGACCTCGCAGCAAAAAGTTATACTATTTTAAACGTTGTACACTTAAATTTACAATTAAATTTCATATCAAAGGAAAATACACCCAACCTCTCACGCATGGGCCCCACACACCCTCTCCTTCTCTGCGCGTTTCATCTCCAGGTTATCATCGTGCAAAAGAAACCCATAAGCTCCAATCTAGGGTTTGAAATCGCCCCCAAACCGTCGCGTTCCAGCTCGATCAGGACGTGCCACTTTGAAGCCCTCGTCAACCCCCATGCTCGGCCACCACCCCTTGGAGCTCGGCCCCCTCCTCCACCTTGAGGAATGCACGAAACGCACGGCCTTCATGGCCCCCTAACGACCACCACGCAACTCCGATTCAGATCACTACCGTTGGATACGTAGTGCTCGAGGCTCTCTTCGTTTTGTTAGTTGGGAACTTCTCTCGAAAGTGAACGGATTGGAAGAAAAATCAAGATGAAAATCGTTGCGTTCTGGCCATGGAAAAATTTAGGGCCGGCCATAGGTGGTAGTGGCTAGGGTTTTGAAAATAATATATACATATAACCATATTATTTTAATATTAAAATCACCAATTTGACACTTTTGCAAACGAACTCCAAATGACGCATGCCGCCAGGCGATCCTAATGTTTTTCCACATTCCGGACGCAATGGAACAGGTTTCGTAAGCTAATTCGGAAGTATGTGTGAGATACGACTATAAACGCTCAATTTAAACTTAAACCGATTTAAACGATTTCTAGGCGTTTTGGCTTGTACCGGACAAACGGCAAATCCAAACGACTTGAAATTTGAAATCTTACAATAATATCACATTACGGATCCGATGAAACTGGTTTCGTCGAAATCCGAGACCGTTTGAAAAATGGCTATTTTAACTCGCTAAATTAATATTAAAACGATATCGATGCGTTTCGAGCTGCCACGGTCAAACGACAACTCCGTTTGCTACGAAAATTGAAATCCGATAATAACTAACTATTACGGATCCAATGGAACTCGTTTCGTTCAATTTTGAGACTGTTCAAAAATTGGCTATTTTTCAGTCGATAATTAAATATTAAAATATTCGATTTTTTACAAATAAATTCCAAATTCAGTTTTACAAGTTCCAAAATATTTCTATAACTTTAATATGATATAACAAAATTTTCCAAACCATTTCCAATCATATTTAACCCAATATTCAATTATCTATGGAATTTCACTATTAATTAATCGATTTAAATGACCAATTAAATCCAATATTCAAGAAATAAATTATTTAACTTAAAATTTTCACTTATTAATATTAAAAATAAATTAAATATTCAAATTCAAGTTATGAAAAATTCTGGGTCGTTACAATATTGGAGTTAGAACAAAGTTTGTGAACTTTTAAAATTGAATTACAAGTTAAATTGCAGAAATTGAATATTTTAAAAAAATTGATCGACTAGTGAAAATAGTCATTTTTCAAACAGTCTCGGATTTCGACGAAACTAGCTTTATCAGATCCGTAATGTTATATTATTATATGGTTTCAAATTTCGTGCCAATCAAATTTACGGTTTGTCCGGGGAAAGCCAAAACGCATAGAAGTTGGTTTAATCGATTTAATTTAAATTTGATCTGTAACAACCCAGGATTTCGCCCAATTTATAATCAAATGATGATTGTTCTAGCTTATTGCTAATTGAAGTTTTTTTTTTAAATTCAGTTTAAATTCTTTTAAAAATTCGTTGAATATCGGTGGGCTTTGAAAAAAATGAATCGTGGCCCATGTTTTATTTTGGGGCCGTGAACACTTTCAAGGTAATAC
The DNA here is from genome assembly GCA_030765085.1 of Allium cepa. Lineage (NCBI taxonomy): Eukaryota > Viridiplantae > Streptophyta > Magnoliopsida > Asparagales > Amaryllidaceae > Allium > Allium cepa. Next base: position 726,393,515 of record CM060937.1, on the reverse strand, counting down.
GCGATCCCCCTTTTCATTTGCATTCGTTCGATAACCCTATAACCCGATCCTCCTTTACCATTCCCATTTGTAACCCTTAGAGAAAAAAACAATGACGAAAATGGTTGCGGCTCGTTGCCCTTTTCTTCAAATTAGGGTTTCGAGTTCAAACATGCTCGATTCTTTGATTGGCTATGGCGTCGACCCTAGATTGATCGATGGTGACTTCGGCTGTTCGCTCGAGATGCTTTTGGGCTTTGCTCGATTCGTCGTTCTCGCGCGCGTCAGTATAAGGTGAGTAATTCAAATTACTCACATCTAGTCCTTCCTTAGTATGGTGCTTCTGCAATTTGATTTTCGGTTCGATGTTGATACTTTCTGACTTGAGATAGTTGAATTAATTTGCATTTTTATGGTGACCTCGGCTTTGAATTCTTGTCAACTTCGTGTTGATGTTGCTGATTTCTTGTTTTCTAATATTCACTGCATTGTTTTATTTCGTGACCACTATGGCTCGACTTCCATTTGACTTCGGCCACGTGGTTGCGTGAATGTGATTCCATGGCATTGTTAAGTAGCTCACTGCTTCAACTTGATTTCTTGAAAACTATTTTGAAAAAAAAAATGTTTGGCTTCGGCATTGACTTTGACTTGTAGTTGTTTTCGACTGCAAACTTGATTTTGTTCGTTCTTGTTGTATTCGACACTGATTTTTGAAATCTGCAAACTTAGTTGTGAAAATATTTTGGAGGAGAATTTACTTTGACTTAGATATTTTCTTTAGCGTTGACTACGGGCTGTACTTTGGTTTAAAACCATTGATCTATGATTGTGGAATTTATCTGTTGTTTTGTTTCGGCCACAGTATTACAATTTTCCACTTGTTGTAAGTGCTGCCTTAACTGGGTTCTTCACTGACTTGTACACAATGTTGCTTGATTCTGCTCTGAATTGCTAATGTCTTCGACGTTGTTCACTGACCTATACATTTTGTAATTACTGATGCAAGCTATATTTTTGGGCATGTACCGTGTGTAGTTGTTGTTGCCCCGTCCATCTGCTTCTGGTAGCACCGTCGACCCTGTTCATTTGGGTCTATATTTTTGTAACATTAGCTGTTTATGTTGTATACAAATTTGATTGCATCATGTTGCAACAGTTTCGAGTCAGATGCCTTTTGAAGTTTGCATCTGTAGGATTCATTGTTTTATATGTTAGAGACTTCAATTATGCTTTGTCCGGTAATGTGCTTTCGACCTAATAGCACTGTCCAGTTTTACAATTGCCTTTCATATATATATGTTTACACCTGAGTTCACATGCATTGTTTCTTGCATATATATACCAGTATGCATGCATTTACATCGCTGTTTATTATCCTGCACCACTTGCATACCATCTGAAGCTTGATATGCTAGCTTGTAGTTCATGTGTTCACATTGATGTACTACACCTCTTCTTCATACAACACACTTGTAGTTGATGTAATCTTAGAGTTTGATTATTTATTGCGGCTGTCTTGACCAATTGAGACAATTTGCATACCTGTTTCACGTAGTATTGAGCATATGTAGATTGCGTTCATGAGGATTCATTGATGAGGACTGTGTTTAATTTATAAATAAGCAGTTGTTAAATTACATACATACGAGATTATGCATCCATGCTGTCTAATTCATTTAGTTGTTCACTTTTGCCTTAGTGACCATTGCAATTGATTATGCAGTTTGTGTTTCATGTAACCTATTTCATGTAGTCTTTGGTTTCACTGATCGCTTATGTACATGCTTGCATCTTTGTCATTTAGAGCCTGCGTTATATTTGAGCGCATGTATGCTTGGTTCTCTTGCATACTTGTTCATCTTGTAGTTCACTGTATTGATTCACATATGCAGTATAGTTGCAGTCTTCCCTTTTCTGATGTGTGCTGTGGTGCCATTTCATTGGTTCTCTCACCTTCATTCGGCTGTGTCTTCATGTTGTACACTGTCTTGTCAACTTGCTCATTGGAGTTATACTGCTTCTCGTTGCACCTCTGATTCATTTTTCCATGTGCAGTTTGTTATGTACATTCATTGGGTACATCATCACTGTAGTGGCAAGGCAGTGCACGCAAGCGAAAACTGCAGCCACACGGTATCGATTTTATTGGTATTTCTTTTACTTTTGATCCATGGATCCTTTGCGTATTTTATATGCCGTATTGGCGAGGAAGTGCACGCGTACGTGTACTGCAGCCAATCGGTTTTGATGTTGTTAAGTGACATTTCAATTATTGAATTGATTTGATTTAATTTAATCATTTTGTGTTAATTGCCAATTAGGTAATTCTGATGTTTTCTTTTAAATATATCTTCATTGATATTCTTTTCATTCATCTTTGTTGATATTTTGAATCTGCTGATTTGTTGTTTAACACTATTACGTGTTATATTTACCGTTATCCGATTCTCTTCTAGAAGGGTCGGATAGACGGAATTTACTGTGACAGTCGTCTATTCATATTTAATTATTATTGCTTCTGTGCACTAATAACTGAGTTTGAATTAGACTGACCCGTGTATTATTTTCTTTTGAATATAATACTTGGGTCAGACCGAGTATTTACAGGTTGTTGATATCTTACTTTGGGTTGTTGCTAGAGTTATGAAGTCTTTTCATGTTTTGGAGTAGTGTTGTCATTGTATAGGACGTTGTATATTCATGTATATTATTCACGATAATGTATTTGTATATGTAACTTCCAGAGTCGACAGTTGTAGTTGTATCATATGTATGTATCGCATGTATATCAACTGACTTCAGTTATATATATAGATATGAGACTTTTCTGTTTAATCTGTGTTCTGCATTTATATTATCTGTGTTATTACTATATATTTAGTCCTAAACTATTATGAACCATCGTAGTTCGTTTTATACTGGAATTGGATATGTCGATGGGAGTAAATAAATATGAGATGAAAAATTTAAAATATATAACACTCCTATCGAGGTAACCAATACTAGTGTAAGGCCTAACTACGGATGGCCGCTCCTATCCAGCCTTATTCTTCGTGATAACAGACAGTATTTCTTTTAATACTCTTTGTTATTTCGAGCATAGAGGTGGGGCGTCACAGTTAGCATCAGAGCTTGGGGTTTATGGACATAATATAAAACATAACTTAGATGGAACATGTGTTACAACTATTTATCGATGTTTTATGTGCTTTGAGTCAAAACTAACGTTTTAAAATTCTGATGAAATTTTTAAATATCTTTAGTTAAAAATAAAAGTGAAATTATGCTTTGATGATTTGATTGATTGTGTTCTGTTTACCAGAGTGCGCAGCGGAAACAATGAGACTGTCTTCGCTGTGTACAGCTGATAATTAATTTGATTTAAAAATCAAAATATGAAAATGAATTTAATTTCGTTATGTTGTTAACCAGTGGATTTGATTTGTGGAAACTTCTTGTTGGTTTTCTTTGATGCTAATCATATCTGATTAGATTTCTGCTGTTTTAAAATATCTATATTGAAGATATAATAGAATGATTTCTTTGTTCATTTTGCGGTATACGTGCAAATTTATGTTGCACGTTACTGCATTAATTTTACGTTGAACCGATGCTTGGTTATGAAACGTATTTTGTTGCCGTTATTATTATAGCGGGATTTTTACACCAATGCTATATTTTGAAGCAAGGTGTTTTGTTGACATTTTTAATGAATGAAAATTCACTGATATTGTATTTCGATGTGAATCATTTTGATGAGATTTTGACGTTTAAAATTACTGTCGCTTTGACTTCAGTAACCGTCAAATTTTAAAGTGGATTTTCAAGCGGTTATCCCGCAATGCTGATTTTGAGATTAGTTTTATGTTGTTTTGAGAAGTACCATTTCTTTGTTGAAGTTGGTACTTATGTTGCTGATTTAGTCACGTGAGTATAAAAAAGTGTTTTAAAATAAAAATTGTTTTCAAAAATTTTTCAGTTTACGTTTTCAAAAGAATGAGAAAGAGATTTAAACGATTCAGTAAAATCGAGGACTATGAACCCTTTCTTTTACTGATTTGCTTAATTCCGGACTTGTTCGTTTGAGAATGTAAATTATTACTTTTATAAAATAAATGAAATTGTTTTCAGAAGTTTTGCATTTTACGCTTTCAAAAGAATGAGGAAGCGATTTAAACGTTTCAGCAAAATCGAGGACTATGACCCCTTTCTTTTACCGATTCGTTTAATTCCGGACTTGTCCGTTTGAGAATGTGAAATGTTATTTTTGAATACACGATTTTGCACTTTCAAGGAAACGATGAAGAGAATCAAACGATTTGGTAAAACTCGTGGTATGGGACATGAGCGTTTGCTATTTCGGTTAATTCCGGACTCGTTAATTGAAACATTTGTTGTTTGATGATTTTGATGATTTCACACGTTCAAGGAAACGATGAAGAGAATCAAACGATTTAGTAAAACACGTGGTATGGAACATGTGCGTTTGCTTTTCGGTTAATTCCAGACTCGTTAATTGAATATTTGTTGGACCTTCGGGTCATATGTTGGACCTTCGGGTCAATACTAGTACCAGACCTTCGGGTCATTTGTTGGGCGCCAAAATTATGTTGGGTACTTGGTAGGCTTCGGCCATTTATTGATGCACGTGCGGCGTAGCTAAAACTAGCCATTTGTTGGGATCGATCCACCTTTTATGTTGATTTTCTAGTTATCTTAATTGGTTCTAGATATTTGTTGTTTCCAATTATCAACAGGTAATTGGATATTTGTTGATATGAGTTCTGATTGTCATTTTTGATAATCGGATATTTGTTGATTTGATTATCATTTTTGATAATCGAATATTTGTTGATTTGATTATCGTTTTTGATAATCGAATAATTGTTGATTTGAGATTTGATTATCGTTTTTGATAATCGAATAATTGTTGATTTGAGATTTTGATTATCGTTTTTGATAATCGAATATTTGTTGATTTGATTATCGTTTTTGGTAATCGAATAATTGTTGATTTGAGATTTGATTATCGTATTTGATAATCGAATAATTGTTGATTTGAGATTTGATTATCGTTTTTGATAATCGAATATTTGTTGATTTGAGATTTGATTATCGTTTTTGATAATCGAATAATTGTTGATTTGAGATTTTGATTATCGTTTTTGATAATCGAATATTTGTTGATTTGATTATCGTTTTTGATAATCGAATAATTGTTGATTTGAGATTTTGATTATCGTTTTTGATAATCGAATATTTGTTGATTTGATTATCGTTTTTGATAATCGAATAATTGTTGATTTAAGATTTGATTATCGTTTTTGATAATCGAATATTTGTTGATTTGAGATTTGATTATCGTTTTTGATAATCGAATAATTGTTGATTTGAGATTTTGATTATCGTTTTTGATAATCGAATATTTATTGATTTGATTATCGATTTTGATAATCGAATAATTGTTGATTTGAGATTTGATTATCGTTTTTGATAATCGAATATTTGTTGACTTGATTATCGTTTTTGATACTCGAATAATTGTTGATTTGAGATTTTGATTATCGTTTTTGATAATCGAATATTTGTTGATTTGATTATCGTTTTTGATAATCGAATAATTGCTGATTTGAGATTTTGATTATCGTTTTTGATAATCGAATATTTGTTGACTTGATTATCGTTTTTGATAATCGAATAATTGTTGATTTGAGATTTGATTATCGTTTTTGATAATCGAATATTTGTTGATTTGAGATTTGACTATCGTTTTTGATAATCGAAAAATTGTTGATTTGAGATTTTGATTATCGTTTTTATAATCGAATATTTGTTGATTTGATTATCGTTTTTGATAATCGAATAATTGTTGATTTGAGATTTGATTATCGTTTTTGATAATCGAATATTTGTTGATTTGAGATTTGATTACCGCTTTGATAACTAGATATTTGAGGTTTTGCAATTTGTGCTTTGTGTTTTCTAATTATCTTTGTTGATAATTAGATTTTGCTGTTTTCCAATTATCGTATCGATAATTATATATGGCTGTTTAGAGATTTCTGTGTTCTAATTTTCTAATTGATAATTGAATAGTGCCGATAATTGCATCTATTCAGTTTTGTTGTTTATTGATTATCTATTTGATAATTAGATTTTGTTAAGAATTTGTGAATTTATTTTATGGAATTAAAAGATTTCTTTGGCGTTTATATTCTCGACTTTTATTTTTCTAGCTTAATCAGCTTATGATAGAAAAATAATTGTTATTGACGACTTTACTTATGAAAATTGCGGGGACGCGATTTTTATAAGGAGGGGAGTCTGTAACAACCCAGGATTTCGCCCAATTTATAATCAAATGATGATTGTGCTAGCTTATTGCTAATTGAATTTTTTTTTAAATTCGGTTTAAATTCTTTTAAAAATTCGTTGAATATCGGTGGGCTTTGAAAAAAATGAATCGTGGCCCATGTTTTATTTTGGGGCCGTGAACACTTTCAAGGTAATACGCGATCCCCCTTTTCTAACCCTATAACCCGATCCTCCTTTACCATTCCCATTCGTAACCCTTAGAAAAAAAAACAACAACGACGAAAATGGTGGCGGCTCGTTGCCCTTTTCTTCAAATTAGGGTTTCGAGTTCAAACATGCTCGATTCTTTGATTGGCCATGGCGTCGACCCTAGATTGATCGATGGTGACTTCGGCTGTTCGCTCGAGATGTTTTTGGGCTTTGCTCGATTCATCGTTCTCGCGCTCGTCAGTATAAGGTGAGTAACTCAAATTACTCACATCTAGTCCTTCCTTAGTATGGTGCTTCTGCAATTTGATTTTTGGTTCGATGTTGATACTTTCTGACTTGAGATAGTTGAATTAATTTGCATTTTTATGGTGACCTCGGCTTTGAATTCTTGGCAACTTCGTGTTGATGTTGCTGATTTCTTGTTCTCTGATATTCACGTAATTGTTTTATTTCGTGACCACTATGGCTCGACTTCCATTTGACTTCGGCCACGTGGTTGCGTGAATGTGATTCCATGGCATTGTTAAGTAGCTCACTGCTTCAACTTGATTTCTTGAAAACTATTTTGAAAAAAAAATGTTTGGCTTCGGCATTGACTTAGACTTGTAGTTGTTTTCGACTGCAAACTTGATTTTGTTCGTTCTTGTTGTATTCGACACTGATTTTTGAAATCTGCAAACTTAATTGTGAAAATATTTTGGAGGAGAATTTACTTTGACTTAGAAATTTTCTTTAGCGTTGACTACGGGCTGTACTTTGGTTTAAAACCATTGATCTATGATTGTGGAATTTATCTTTTGTTTTGTTTCGGCCACAGTATTACAGTTTTCCACTTGTTGTAAGTGCTGCCTTAACTGGGTTCTTCACTGACTTGTACACAGTGTTGCTTGATTCTGCTCTGAATTGTTAATGTCTTCGACGTTGTTCACTGACCTATACATTTTGTAATTACTGATGCAAGCTATATTTTTGGGCATGTACCGTGTGTAGTTGTTGTTGCCCCGTCCATCTACTTCTGGTAGCACCGTCGACCCCGTTCATTTGGGTCTATATTTTTGTAACATTAGCTGTTTATGTTGTATACAAATTTGATTGCATCATGTTGCAACAGTTTCGAGTCAGATGCCTTTTGAAGTTTGCATCTGTAGGATTCATTGTTTTATATGTTAGAGACTTCAATTATGCTTTGTCCGGTAATGTGCTTTCGACCTAATAGCACTGTCCAGTTTTACAATTGCCTTTCATATATATATATATATGTTTCCACCTAAGTTCACATATATTGTTTCTTGCATATATATACCAGTATGCATGCATTTACATCGCTGTTTATTATCCTGCACCACTTGCATACCATTTGAAGCTTGATATGCTAGCTTGTAGTTCATGTGTTCACATTGATGTACTACACCTCTTCTTCATACAACACACTTGTAGTTGAAGTAATCTTAGAGTTTGATTATTTATTGCGGCTGTCTTGACCAACTGAGACAGTTTGCATACCTGTTTCACGTAGTATTGAGCATATGTAGATTGCGTTCATGAGGATTCATTGATGAGGACTGTGTTTAATTTATAAATAAGCAGTTGTTAAATTACATACATACGAGATTATGCATCCATGCCGTCCAATTCATTTAGTTGTTCACTTTTGCCTTAGTGACCATTGCAATTGATTATGCTGTTTTTGTTTCATGTAACCTGTTTCATGTAGTCTTTGGTTTCACTGATCGCTTATGTACATGCTTGCATCTTTGTCATTTAGAGCCTGCGTTATATTTGAGTGCATGTATGCTTGATTCTCTTGCATACTTGTTCATCTTGTAGTTCACTGTATTGATTCACATATGCAGTATAGTTGCAGTCTTCCCTTTTCTGATGTGTGCTGTGGTGCCATTTCATTGGTTCTCTCACCTTCATTCGGCTGTGTCTTCATGTAGTACACTGTCTTGTCCACTTGCTCATTTGAGTTATACTGCTTCTCGTTGCACCTCTGATTCATTTTTCCATGTGCAGTTTGTTATGTACATTCATTGGGTACATCATCACTGTAGTGGCAAGGCAGTGCACGCAAGCGTGAACTGCAGCCACATGGTATCGATTTTATTGGTATTTCTTTTACTTTTGATCCATGGATCCTTTGCGTATTTTATATGCCGTATTGGCGAGGCAGTGCACGCGTGCGTGTACTGTAGCCAATCGGTTTTGATGTTGTTAAGTGACATTTCAGTTATTGAATTGATTTGATTTAATTTAATCATTTTGTGTTAATTGCCAATTAGGTAATTCTGATGTTTTCTTTTAAATATATCTTCATTGATATTCTTTTCATTCATCTTTGTTGATATTTTGAATCTGCTGATTTGTTGTTTAACACTATTACGTATTATATTTACCGTTATCCGATTCTCTTCTAGAAGGGTCGGATAGACGGAATTTACTGTGACAGTCGTCTATTAATATTTAATTATTATTGCTTCTGTGCACTAATAACTGAGTTTGAATTAGACTGACCCGTGTATTATTTTCTTTTGAATATAATACTCGGGTCAGACCGAGTATTTACAGGTTGTTGATATCTTACTTTGGGTTGTTGCTAGAGTTATGAAGTCTTTTCATATTTTGGAGTAGATGTTGTCATTGTGTAGGATGTTGTATATTCATGTATATTATTCACGATAATGTACTTGTATATGTAACTTCCAGAGTCGACAGTTGTAGTTGTATCATATGTATGTATCACATGTATATCAACTGACTTCAGTTATATATATAGATATGAGACTTTTCTGTTTAATCTGTGTTCTGCATTTATATTATCTGTGTTATTACTATATATTTAGTCCTAAACTATTATGAACCATCGTAGTTCGTTTTATACTGAAATTGGGTATGTCGATGGGAGTAAATAAATATGAGATGAAAAATTTAAAATATATACCACTCCTATCGAGGTAACTAATACTAGTGTAAGGCCTAACTACGGATGGCCGCTCCCATCCAGCCTTATTCTTCGTGATAACAGACAGTACTTCTTTTAATACTCTTTGTTATTTCGAGCATAGAGGTGGGGCGTCACATGATCGTTTATTGTCGTAACATGCACAGATGATCGAATTGACTCTCGATACCTATTCCATTGTGTTCGGATCGTGGGGGTAAATCCTAGAAACGCCGGTCACCACGCGAGATTTAGAGTTCGAAAAATTCGGAATGAATAGTGTTTTGAGACATTTTCTATATAAGGACTTGTGTATTTATATTTTTCACAAACCAAAACCCTAACCCTAATCTAACCCTAGCCGCCAGTAAACAGAAACAATGGCCGAAATTTTATTTCTTTCCTCTATAATTTTCTTTCAATCCGTTAGCAATCAAGCAAAACTACCAACTACAAAATTGAAGATGGAATCAAGATCTATAGTTTGAACCATGGTGATCGAGTATTATGCGATGGATCGTCGGCAATTGGAGCTTGAATGCGCACGTCTCGGCACGAATTTTGAGAGCCTAGGGAGGCCGAGTTCAACGTTGTTTATGGTGGTGGTAGCATTCGTGATGAGCTTCGACGTGATGGTCTCTGATCGTATTCAAGCGGCTCGTGGTGGTCGCGTGATTTAGGTCAATGGTGGCGGCTAATGGGCTCGAACGCGATTTTATCTGAAAGGGGAAGAAGCACTTGCATGCGGCCCATATGCGAGGAAGTTTAAAAAAATAAAAAGATTTTTGTAAATAATTATATATATTAATGTGTACAAATTTAAACTATCATAACTTTTTGATACGAGGTCGAAAACGCACGAAACGAATTGCGTCGGATTCATATGGACGAGCACTGTGCAATGGAGCTGGTTTGGAGTCGTTTGGAGCTAGTAATAATTTAGGGTAAAATTAAACGCACGTTTAATTTTATTCGAAACAAAACGCTACAATTGTTATCGAAAACTCAAGGTGAGAACTTCTCACTCAATCGAATTGTTTCGATTTAAATTTTAAATAGTTAGATTTAAAATTGCTTGATTGTGTGATTGGATGATAGTTATTATCTGTTATATTGAAATAGACCATATACGCCGTATATTAAGCAGATGTTATTTATTAAACACATATACCGCGGTAATTCCATCTTGATATGGAATTGGTATCATATATGTACTTGGAGTTGATTTCCTGCATTATATAGCGGATGAGACCCTATTGCGCCGAATAATAGCGGATAATATTTTATAAATCCTGTGAGGACCCGCAAATCCGTACTCCTTGAATATACACTAATCTCCATAGATTAACTCAAGATGAACAGAAATACGAATTCTCAATGTTTTAGAAAAAGAAAAATGTAGCGACCCGTAGATTTCATGGATTTAATTTGGTCAAATTAAGTTGTAATTAAATTTAGAAGAAAAATAAATTAAAAACCTACTTATAGTAATTCGAAGTTAATTCAAATGATTTTAAGTAGTGAAAAGAATTTTACCAGCGTATGAGTTGAATATGAGGAATTTGAGGAAATTATTAAACTAATATAATGTAATAAACATTGTTAACAGTAAATGGAATATGATAATAAGAAAAATTGCAAGTTTGTATTTATGGGCGAAATAATATTGATAGGTAATAATTGTTGTAGAGAATAAATTACAAATGTATAAATTGTATAATGGTAACAACTATTGTTCGTTACCAATGCATTTAATTTATAGCGATTAAATAAGAAATAACTGAAAATTTTGAAGGAAAAATCAATAGAAAGGTTAACTACATGCATAAGATGGAAAGTTGAATAGAATTCTAATAAATGATAATAATGGAAAATATATACAATCAATGTAGGTAATTTGAAATTACAAATGATTAAACGTTTCTTGTGATAATGAATAAATAACGAAAGGAGTAAGCATATTTATTTAGAGTATTAATTACTATTGGGTAGAGATTTAAGTAACAACGTTTAATGCAATGTAAGTAATGACATTTTTAAGTCAATAATAAGGAATTGGGAATCATATCTATGAAATGACAACGAGAATACAAGATGATAAATGCCAATTAAGGGTAATAATTAAGAAACTTAATGAAATCCCAATTTTATACAAAATAATTTAAAAGGTCAGGTTTGGTTATAATTTGAACATAAGTAAATTGAATTTGTAGTATGAAAATATATGCAGAAATTGATTTTTGTAATAAAGGATTTTGTATGTGACAAAAAGGTAACGGTAGTGTTTATGGTAGGTTGCCTATTCATTTATTTAGATTGTTAGTTGGAACTGGAAATAAGTTTGTAATAAATATAAATAAATGATACATTTATGTAACCAATGTAAATTTTACTTATAATATAGCAAAAGGTGGATTTAAGAAGTGAAATTGTAGAATTTGAAGCTAATTAATAATAGACATAGTAAAGATGGCAATCCAATCAAATGCTTAGGAATCAGATTTATTGGAAGGTAACCTAATTTATAAATAAATGGTAAGTATTAAGATATAATTCTATATAAATTGAAATTGATTGTAGATTTAGTGTAGTAACGTTAAGGCTAACTGAATTTGATTGATAGATGGAATTAAAATCAAGATGGATAGGTAACGAACTTAAAAATTTAATAAGTGAATTTATTTCAATCAGTGCAATAAAAGGATACGTAAATAAATGGTAAGATGAAATGGTAAAAATTTTGATGTTAATTAAATGTTTTTTTTTTGAATTGAAATAAGTATTATAATGGGCACATTTAGTTACTTTAAAGTGAAACGGAAATTTTAACGCAATAGTTTGAATGCAATATTAAATTCATCTAATTTATAATAAAGATTCGTTAGATTTATTTAATAGAAATTTTGGGACTTTTAATAGATAATTGCTGATGTTGAATGGAACAAAGGAATTGAATTTAACATGAATAGCATGAATAGCATGAATATTAATAAAAGAAATTATGTAATAATTGATTTATTTTAGCATTTATGAATGAAATAGGAATTTAGGTTTAAGCAAGTGATGAATAAGATGTTGTGCAATCCAAATTAATATAGTAATTGTGAGTAATAAGAGCTTATTTGAGATTCTAATTTTTTTTATATATGTTTTACAATTTCAATATAAATGGAAATAGTAGCAATACAAAGAAAGGCAAAATTTTTGAATATAGTAGTTAAGAAAAGGCAAACAAATCCTTCCATCTAAATCCAATTTAAAATAAAGCTTAATTATTGCAGTGGTTAGAATTAAATATTATGCTAGTCGAATACTAACTAATTCATTGAAATACCTATTCATGAAAAACAATTGAAAGGTTTTATTTGGTTATAATTGGTAGATTTGAAATAAACGTAAAGTTATATTAATTGACGTAATAATACGCAGTAAACTATAAGGTCATAGTCAAAGTTAAATTTAAGTAAATGCTTGGAATTTACAATATCTGTATTTACCGTAATTGAATTCAAACACTGAAATTTATAAATATATTTACTTGACATTGATATCTGGGTTTGTTTAATTTGTTGTAACTAAAGTGAAATTATAAAAATGATCAAATTTTCAATTTTAAAGTCAAAAATTTTAAAGATTGAATTTAATTAATTTATTTGCCTATTTATTTAATTAATATAAAAATAGCCATTTTGGGCACGGACTCGGATTTCGACGAAACCAGTTTCATCGGATCCGTAACGGTGAATTATAATAATGTTTCAAGTTTCGTAGCGATCGGACTTGTCGTTTGATCGTACGGACTCGAAACGCCTTGAAATTTACGCATTTTGAAATCAATGTGAAATTTTTGTTTTTTGGCATAACTTCTTCATACGATCGAATTTGGTCGCGAAACTTTTTCCATCGCGTTCAGAATATTTTTAAACACCTATTTGGATATATAGTTTTAACAAATTCGACTCCGGAGGCATAGCGGGCTTTTTGGACCATGGTTTGTCACGCACGTTCGCGTATCCAGTCTAGCTACCCTACCTCTAGCCTATCTATAAATATACAGCTATAAACCCTAGCTCCTTTCTTTTTCATTTGCTGTACGTTCATTTCTTCACTCCTTTCTCTTCCCCAAATGTATACATCTCAGATCCAATTCCAGATCCATCCACAGTTCAAAATCAAAAGTCAAAACTCAAAAATTTCAGAAAATTCCAGAAAAAATATATGTTGAAGTATTCGATACGCGTAAAATACTGGTGAAATTCGTTTTTCAATTGGAGCTGTCGTTCATCCAGAATAAATTCAAACAGCCCCAAAACCGTTCATCATCGTCGTGCAAAACTTTATCGGATCGAGATTCTGTTTCTGGGTTTTGGAGAGGGAACCGAGGGGAGCGCATCTATGTAATTTGTTTGGCAGTTCAACGGTTGGATCGTCGGGAATTTTTGGCTAGGGTTTACAGGTGCGGCTGCGTGTTTGCATTACTGGAAGGAGGCCGTGTGAAATCATGTGTACAGGGATCAATAATGACGTGGCATAGTATAGTTATGTAAGTGTGTCATTTTTATTTTGAATTCAATCATCATTTTTCGCCATAACTTTCTCATACGAAGTCGGATTCACACGAATTTTTTTTTGTTAGGATCGTAATTTAATTCCGGACTCGATGACGCTAGTTTGGACGAATTCTGAGACGGGCGAATTTTTGAGTTTAAATTGAATTTAAATTCGATTTAAATTCAAAAGGTGAGTGTTTTAACCCACTCACAACTACTAGAAGCTTTTATGTTTGTTAAATAAATTTTTGAAATAAATAGAAATTTATTTATGAGTTTTGGCATGTTATTTCATTCATATCTGTTACATTGCATTTTATTGAATTTAACTGTAAATTTAATTGATTTATCGCGCATTAATTGACTGTTAGAAATTATTGTTTGCATATGAACTGCTAGTCAATAGTTATGTAAATTATTACTAAATAAACTGTTGGATTAATAGTTGATAAAATTTAATTTGAATAAACTGCCAGTTATCCCCTGTTATATATGATCATATATATATATATATATTGTTATTGATAGATATTGGTTGATGATTGCGATTGGATGATGGATGTTGTTGATGAATGAATGTTTATTTCATATCATTAAATTGCAAATTTTCATGCATATTTCATTTTCTTTCGGGATTGTGGTTTGAAATGATATATAACCGCAAATTTTTATTTTTAAATTGCGGATTGAAATGATAAATATCCGTATCACTTGACCATAGGATAGAAAACTATATACAGGCACCGCGGTCTATATATAACTATTTTTAATGTGATTTCTATGGTTTGGATGGAATACGGTTTATAAAAATCTTAAATTTTTATACTGAATAAATGTTTTCTTCCATATTTATATACATATGAAGTTGAAAATTTGAAATAAAAAGGTGTATAAATCTCTTTATTTAAAAATGGAAGAAAATTTAGAAAATGGAGATTTATAACTTATATCCTATGTTTTAATGTTAAGTTGGAAATTTTAAGATATGATATTTGTAATTGGATTTTCCCCAAAATAAATAGAAATGAATATTCTAGTAAAAATTGAATTTGGAAATATATATATATATATATATATTTTACTAGAAATTGAAGTCTTATTAATTATGGATTTTATGTGAATGGTCAAGATTAATTAATAGAATATTGATTTTGAAAGGATAAAAATCCAACTTTAGTTGAAATATTAATGCTCCAAAATGGATATAAATATATATAAAATTGAAATGGTTTTGCGACTTGAAGTAATATTTTGGATTTTGGTTTAACTTTAAAAGAAGAAATATTTGGAAAGCCATGTAATTTATTTCTTTATAAAGCAACAGTAAAGTTAAACTTTTTTTTTTATTCGCATACCGTTGAATATCCAAACCATTTAGTTTTGAAATTATGGTTTTAAAATGCTATGGATTTTCGAAGAATTATGTTGAAAGTTACAAACAGAATATTGGTTACATGGGATATTAAATAATAAAAAGTGACATAATTTTTTTGGAAAGGAATAATTTTATTTGGGATAAACGATATCATATTGTTTTGGGTTTTAAAAGAAGAAATGATATCGTAATATTACGGTTTGAAATGGATTATATTCTGGTTTTAAAAGTATAAACTATTTTTAAATGACCGCGGTGTTATAATAACGATTGGTTGGCAAAGAGACCGGGATCGGATATGGACATACTCTCTGTCGATACCGAAAACCACTTTGACTAACCGTGTACGCGGTGGAGATTCCAGAATGAAGTAGGTGGTGGCGACGTTTCCTGTAAGGTAAATACGTGGACCCAACTCCCGTGAGTTGGCATAAGGTGGCTAAAACAGGAGCGATTCTCAGGCCAATGAGGTCATTCCTCTGATCGGACGCTCCTCTTCGATATTATACTTTGACTTGGATTTGATTCAGTGGCCACTTCTATATTTTGATTTTGGGGAGTTAGTCCGAGGTGGGCGGTAACTGCGGCTACGCGTTTCCACCAGCCTGGATAGCAATTGGTATATCTACCCTGGCATTGCCTCGTTGTGCCGTGTCACCTACCATATCGAGCCTTGTACGAGTTTGGTTTTCTCCCGTAGCCCGTGTGGTATCCTCTAGTTGCTTCCCGAGTAGGAGGAGCTATGATATTGGATGGACTACTGGGACTATTACGTGTTAAGGTGGAAAATGTAAAGCCTTAACGCTATTTAAAAGTAAGTTTATTTTATAAATAGACACTATTATAATAGCGCAATATACTACATAGTAAATAGTTTAACGGATCCTTAGGAGATGTAAATCCCGAACATCTCTTGAGTTACTGTACTCATATTTATATTCTGTTTATTTAACTCACATAAGATATTCTAGTCTGACTCGGGTGTTTTTGTCTATTCAAATTCGCTCGGGTCAGTCCGAGCATTTCAGGATAGCAGATTTTAGCTTTGGAGGACGAAGACGAAGAATAAGTATTATGTTATATATAGTATTACACCACACTCTTTCTATTCCGCTGCATTGCTTGTATTGGTATGTGTAACTCTGATATTTATTGTAAAAGAAGAATCAAGCTTTTGTAAACTGTTTATGAACGGTATATTTGTTATTATATTTTATCCTTCCGCTGTGAGATTCTGTTTTTGTTTTTATTTCTTCTCTGTTTTTCTTATTTACCCCATAACAATCCGCCCTTGTGTATGCTTTGAATTGGCACGTGTGTCGGTTTAAAATGTGCAAAAAGGCGGGATGTTACAGTTGGTATCAGAGCTTTGGTTTAGCGATAAACCTTGGTTTTGTGGGGTTTGACTCTTTGTTAATATGGTAGTAATACCCTATGGGAGTCACTGAGTGTATATATATGAGAGAGCGTACTTGTTAGTGTTAATAAAAGATTTTGATATTGTGTTAATCTGTTCCGCTTTGTATTTATAAATTCTAGTTGATGCATAGGACGCTATGTCATCAATAGGGATTTCTAAACACTTAATAGGACAGACCGACATAATATTTGTTTTTTTTATAGGTGAATGAAATAATTTTGCCTATTATATTTTCTATATATAAAAATATTTTTATAAAGATATATATCTATTTGGTTGCTATAGGTTGGGTGTTAGGAAATAAAAAATATTTATAATAATTGAAGCTAAGTTGAAATTATAATAAATCAAATTGGAGATTTTAGAACTTAAGTCCGGGATTTTGAAAATCTGTTTTCAAAGGATTTATGAAGTATAATGATTTGGTTTATAAGTATTTTTTTATAAATATTTAGTATAATTCGGAAGAATTGTTTGGAAGAAGATTTTGGAGAAAATAAATTTTTGTACTTTCCTCTCTGTCGCTGGAAAATAAATTCGGTGATGACGGCCGCATCATCGACTTTCATTTTCGAGTTTCGAAGGGAAAAGGCCACTGTAGTAAATTCTACTGCAGATTTATTTTGAATTTTCTAAAAATTTTCTTTTATTGTTCTAAATATAATTAGAGATATAAAAGTTGCAAGAAATTAATTATCTATTATTTTGAAATAAATTGAAATTTAACCCGGTATTTAATTCTAATTTTTTCCGTTAATTAAATGTTTAAAATTTATTAGTGAAATAAAAGTTAAGTAATAAATGGATTGAAACCTCTAATTTAAGTGAGAAAATTAATGCTAGGTATAAAGGAAGTTAAAATTTTAACTGATAAATAATGGTAAAGATTTATTGAAAATCAACGAATTAAAAGGGTTGAGATTAAACTTGTATAAGTTCTTTTGCTTTTTCTTTAACATAAATAACTTACCAAGTATAAAAAGTTGAAATGTGAATTAAGAGTGGAATAGAATATTATACAAGTAGAATTTTTGGAAATAATGAAGTATTCAATAAATTACTGGTATAAATAAGAATTTAATGGTATTAACTTAAGTGATGATTGGAATTTTACTAAAATTAAAGGTTGTATTATTAACAGGTGATTTTAACCTTAAGAAAGTAAAAATGAAATTCCTTAATTTATAAAGTTTGATTGTAGGGTTATTAACTTAAGTACGCCTTAATTTCCCCCCATTCTAATATAATAGAAAGTAAGTAATATAAATGACTGTAAACCCTAAGTAATTAATTAATAAAATTCCTTATTTTTAAGAATGAAGGTTAAAGGGTTAATAATTTAGTGTAAATAAAAAGGGTTACTGTAATTAAATATTATAGAAAGTGGGTATTTAAACTGTTACTACTATTAAATATAATGGAAGCTTCAACATTAAATAAATGAATGAGATTTAAGGTAAGTTGAAATTGTAAATTATAAAACAAATAAATATTAATTAAAGAAATGGAGAAGAAACTTGTAAATTTTCACTTACATTCCTAAAACATACATAACTTACCATATAATAAAAAGTTGCAATGTTAGTAGAAAAAATTGAAATGACTATAATTAATAGTGGATGAATAAATAAAAACTTCCACTTATAAGAATGAATGTTAGCAGATTAAGAATTTAAGGGAAATCTTACAAGTGAAGAGTAAGGAAATGAAGATATTCAAAATCTTTGTTGTTATTAATGGGAATTTATTCTATAAACTTAAGTAATAAAGGAAATACAAGTATAAGGAATTTTGTGATAATTGGAAAATAAAACTTGTAAGAAAAAAAAAAGAAATTCCTCCATAAATGAAGGAAAGAAAATCAAACCACTGAATTATGAAATAAATATATAATAAGCTATTGTGGTGTTGATTTGAATTGTTTGGTTGATGTATGGTTGTTGGGTAAGGAATTTTGGAGTTGTTGGAGGAACAATAATCTATCTCTATTCCATCTAAGACTGTTGAGTAAAGGATGCACTTGATAGTTATTTTACATTTCGTACAATTTCGGAATTTGAACCTAACAACTAATTGTTTGTTTGATTGAATGATTGTCTGTTGGTGGCATGTGCTGTTTGTTAAAATTTATGGTTGTCGCATTTGATTGGATATAAATTATTGAATCTACCCAAACATTTCACTGTAAAATAAATATTTAACCTCTTAGATTATATAAGTGAATACAGGGGTTGGAAGCAACTGCTACTGCTTTTGGTTCCAAAATAATAAGCGTTTTGCCCGACAAATAGGTACGTTTTCGGATTACGATTAAAGCGCTATTTATATATTTTCCCGTATGGGATATTTTATTTTGGATATATGTAATATATTTGTATATTTGGATATTATATTTTCTCCAGAGTCCCTCCGTACAAAGGAGACTCTGCCAAAAATTTTCGTAAATTTTGGACTTAGAATTTTGTTACAGATATTTTTCCAACTTTAATAATTTAAGTATTAAAAGACACAATGATTATAAAACAAGTGTAATTCATTAAAGGAAATTAATTTAGTAAATTATTGTTATAAGTTAATATTTGAAACTAGATATACTGTTTTATTCTTCTTTCTCCCTTCCTTTTCCTTTTCGGGGACGAAAAGTTTTGAGTGGGGGAGAGTGTAGCGACCCGTAGATTTCATGGATTTAATTTGGTCAAATTAAGTTGTAATTAAATTTAGAAGAAAAATAAATTAAAAACCTACTTATAGTAATTCGAAGTTAATTCAAATGATTTTAAGTAGTGAAAAGAATTTTACCAGCGTATGAGTTGAATATGAGGAATTTGAGGAAATTATTAAACTAATATAATGTAATAAACATTGTTAACAGTAAATGGAATATGATAATAAGAAAAATTGCAAGTTTGTATTTATGGGCGAAATAATATTGATAGGTAATAATTGTTGTAGAGAATAAATTACAAATGTATAAATTGTATAATGGTAACAACTATTGTTCGTTACCAATGCATTTAATTTATAGCGATTAAATAAGAAATAACTGAAAATTTTGAAGGAAAAATCAATAGAAAGGTTAACTACATGCATAAGATGGAAAGTTGAATAGAATTCTAATAAATGATAATAATGGAAAATATATACAATCAATGTAGGTAATTTGAAATTACAAATGATTAAACGTTTCTTGTGATAATGAATAAATAACGAAAGGAGTAAGCATATTTATTTAGAGTATTAATTACTATTGGGTAGAGATTTAAGTAACAACGTTTAATGCAATGTAAGTAATGACATTTTTAAGTCAATAATAAGGAATTGGGAATCATATCTATGAAATGACAACGAGAATACAAGATGATAAATGCCAATTAAGGGTAATAATTAAGAAACTTAATGAAATCCCAATTTTATACAAAATAATTTAAAAGGTCAGGTTTGGTTATAATTTGAACATAAGTAAATTGAATTTGTAGTATGAAAATATATGCAGAAATTGATTTTTGTAATAAAGGATTTTGTATGTGACAAAAAGGTAACGGTAGTGTTTATGGTAGGTTGCCTATTCATTTATTTAGATTGTTAGTTGGAACTGGAAATAAGTTTGTAATAAATATAAATAAATGATACATTTATGTAACCAATGTAAATTTTACTTATAATATAGCAAAAGGTGGATTTAAGAAGTGAAATTGTAGAATTTGAAGCTAATTAATAATAGACATAGTAAAGATGGCAATCCAATCAAATGCTTAGGAATCAGATTTATTGGAAGGTAACCTAATTTATAAATAAATGGTAAGTATTAAGATATAATTCTATATAAATTGAAACTGATTGTAGATTTAGTGTAGTAACGTTAAGGCTAACTGAATTTGATTGATAGATGGAATTAAAATCAAGATGGATAGGTAACGAACTTAAAAATTTAATAAGTGAATTTATTTCAATCAGTGCAATAAAAGGATACGTAAATAAATGGTAAGATGAAATGGTAAAAATTTTGATGTTAATTAAATGTTTTTTTTTTGAATTGAAATAAGTATTATAATGGGCACATTTAGTTACTTTAAAGTGAAACGGAAATTTTAACGCAATAGTTTGAATGCAATATTAAATTCATCTAATTTATAATAAAGATTCGTTAGATTTATTTAATAGAAATTTTGGGACTTTTAATAGATAATTGCTGATGTTGAATGGAACAAAGGAATTGAATTTAACATGAATAGCATGAATAGCATGAATATTAATAAAAGAAATTATGTAATAATTGATTTATTTTAGCATTTATGAATGAAATAGGAATTTAGGTTTAAGCAAGTGATGAATAAGATGTTGTGCAATCCAAATTAATATAGTAATTGTGAGTAATAAGAGCTTATTTGAGATTCTAATTTTTTTTATATATGTTTTACAATTTCAATATAAATGGAAATAGTAGCAATACAAAGAAAGGCAAAATTTTTGAATATAGTAGTTAAGAAAAGGCAAACAAATCCTTCCATCTAAATCCAATTTAAAATAAAGCTTAATTATTGCAGTGGTTAGAATTAAATATTATGCTAGTCGAATACTAACTAATTCATTGAAATACCTATTCATGAAAAACAATTGAAAGGTTTTATTTGGTTATAATTGGTAGATTTGAAATAAACGTAAAGTTATATTAATTGACGTAATAATACGCAGTAAACTATAAGGTCATAGTCAAAGTTAAATTTAAGTAAATGCTTGGAATTTACAATATCTGTATTTACCGTAATTGAATTCAAACACTGAAATTTATAAATATATTTACTTGACATTGATATCTGGGTTTGTTTAATTTGTTGTAACTAAAGTGAAATTATAAAAATGATCAAATTTTCAATTTTAAAGTCAAAAATTTTAAAGATTGAATTTAATTAATTTATTTGCCTATTTATTTAATTAATATAAAAATAGCCATTTTGGGCACGGACTCGGATTTCGACGAAACCAGTTTCATCGGATTCGTAACGGTGAATTATAATAATGTTTCAAGTTTCGTAGCGATCGGACTTGTCGTTTGATCGTACGGACTCGAAACGCCTTGAAATTTACGCATTTTGAAATCAATGTGAAATTTTTGTTTTTTGGCATAACTTCTTCATACGATCGAATTTGGTCGCGAAACTTTTTCCATCGCGTTCAGAATATTTTTAAACACCTATTTGGATATATAGTTTTAACAAATTCGACTCCGGAGGCATAGCGGGCTTTTTGGACCATGGTTTGTCACGCACGTTCGCGTATCCAGTCTAGCTACCCTACCTCTAGCCTATCTATAAATATACAGCTATAAACCCTAGCTCCTTTCTTTTTCATTTGCTGTACGTTCATTTCTTCACTCCTTTCTCTTCCCCAAATGTATACATCTCAGATCCAATTCCAGATCCATCCACAGTTCAAAATCAAAAGTCAAAACTCAAAAATTTCAGAAAATTCCAGAAAAAATATATGTTGAAGTATTCGATACGCGTAAAATACTGGTGAAATTCGTTTTTCAATTGGAGCTGTCGTTCATCCAGAATAAATTCAAACAGCCCCAAAACCGTTCATCATCGTCGCGCAAAACTTTATCGGATCGAGATTCTGTTTCTGGGTTTTGGAGAGGGAACCGAGGGGAGCGCATCTATGTAATTTGTTTGGCAGTTCAACGGTTGGATCGTCGGGAATTTTTGGCTAGGGTTTACAGGTGCGGCTGCGTGTTTGCATTACTGGAAGGAGGCCGTGTGAAATCATGTGTACAGGGATCAATAATGACGTGGCATAGTATAGTTATGTAAGTGTGTCATTTTTATTTTGAATTCAATCATCATTTTTCGCCATAACTTTCTCATACGAAGTCGGATTCACACGAATTTTTTTTTGTTAGGATCGTAATTTAATTCCGGACTCGATGACGCTAGTTTGGACGAATTCTGAGATGGGCGAATTTTTGAGTTTAAATTGAATTTAAATTCGATTTAAATTCAAAAGGTGAGTGTTTTAACCCACTCACAACTACTAGAAGCTTTTATGTTTGTTAAATAAATTTTTGAAATAAATAGAAATTTATTTATGAGTTTTGGCATGTTATTTCATTCATATCTGTTACATTGCATTTTATTGAATTTAACTGTAAATTTAATTGATTTATCGCGCATTAATTGACTGTTAGAAATTATTGTTTGCATATGAACTGCTAGTCAATAGTTATGTAAATTATTACTAAATAAACTGTTGGATTAATAGTTGATAAAATTTAATTTGAATAAACTGCCAGTTATCCCCTGTTATATATGATCATATATATATATATATATATATTGTTATTGATAGATATTGGTTGATGATTGCGATTGGATGATGGATGTTGTTGACGAATGAATGTTTATTTCATATCATTAAATTGAAAATTTTCATGCATATTTCATTTTCTTTCGGGATTGTGGTTTGAAATGATATATAACCGCAAATTTTTATTTTTAAATTGCGGATTGAAATGATAAATATCCGTATCACTTGACCATAGGATAGAAAACTATATACAGGCACCGCGGTCTATATATAACTATTTTTAATGTGATTTCTATGGTTTGGATGGAATACGGTTTATAAAAATCTTAAATTTTTATACTGAATAAATGTTTTCTTCCATATTTATATACATATGAAGTTGAAAATTTGAAATAAAAAGGTGTATAAATCTCTTTATTTAAAAATGGAAGAAAATTTAGAAAATGGAGATTTATAACTTATATCCTATGTTTTAATGTTAAGTTGGAAATTTTAAGATATGATATTTGTAATTGGATTTTCCCCAAAATAAATAGAAATGAATATTCTAGTAAAAATTGAATTTGGAAATATATATATATATATATTTTACTAGAAATTGAAGTCTTATTAATTATGGATTTTATGTGAATGGTCAAGATTAATTAATAGAATATTGATTTTGAAAGGATAAAAATCCAACTTTAGTTGAAATATTAATGCTCCAAAATGGATATAAATATATATAAAATTGAAATGGTTTTGCGACTTGAAGTAATATTTTGGATTTTGGTTTAA
This sequence comes from Allium cepa, assembly GCA_030765085.1. NCBI lineage: Eukaryota > Viridiplantae > Streptophyta > Magnoliopsida > Asparagales > Amaryllidaceae > Allium > Allium cepa. Next base: position 726,369,642 of record CM060937.1, on the reverse strand, counting down.
CTTTAAAAGAAGAAATATTTGGAAAGCCATGTAATTTATTTCTTTATAAAGCAACAGTAAAGTTAAACTTTTTTTTTTATTCGCGTACCGTTGAATATCCAAACCATTTAGTTTTGAAATTATGGTTTTAAAATGCTATGGATTTTCGAAGAATTATGTTGAAAGTTACAAACAGAATATTGGTTACATGGGATATTAAATAATAAAAAGTGACATAATTTTTTTGGAAAGGAATAATTTTATTTGGGATAAACGATATCATATTGTTTTGGGTTTTAAAAGAAGAAATGATATCGTAATATTACGGTTTGAAATGGATTATATTCTGGTTTTAAAAGTATAAACTATTTTTAAATGACCGCGGTGTTATAATAACGATTGGTTGGCAAAGAGACCGGGATCGGATATGGACATACTCTCTGTCGATACCGAAAACCACTTTGACTAACCGTGTACGCGGTGGAGATTCCAGAATGAAGTAGGTGGTGGCGACGTTTCCTGTAAGGTAAATACGTGGACCCAACTCCCGTGAGTTGGCATAAGGTGGCTAAAACAGGAGCGATTCTCAGGCCAATGAGGTCATTCCTCTGATCGGACGCTCCTCTTCGATATTATACTTTGACTTGGATTTGATTCGGTGGCCACTTCTATATTTTGATTTTGGGGAGTTAGTCCGAGGTGGGCGGTAACTGCGGCTACGCGTTTCCACCAGCCTGGATAGCAATTGGTATATCTACCCTGGCATTGCCTCGTTGTGCCGTGTCACCTACCATATCGAGCCTTGTACGAGTTTGGTTTTCTCCCGTAGCCCGTGTGGTATCCTCTAGTTGCTTCCCGAGTAGGAGGAGCTATGATATTGGATGGACTACTGGGACTATTACGTGTTAAGGTGGAAAATGTAAAGCCTTAACGCTATTTAAAAGTAAGTTTATTTTATAAATAGACACTATTATAATAGCGCAATATACTACATAGTAAATAGTTTAACGGATCCTTAGGAGATGTAAATCCCGAACATCTCTTGAGTTACTGTACTCATATTTATATTCTGTTTATTTAACTCACATAAGATATTCTAGTCTGACTCGGGTGTTTTTGTCTATTCAAATTCGCTCGGGTCAGTCCGAGCATTTCAGGATAGCAGATTTTAGCTTTGGAGGACGAAGACGAAGAATAAGTATTATGTTATATATAGTATTACACCACACTCTTTCTATTCCGCTGCATTGCTTGTATTGGTATGTGTAACTCTGATATTTATTGTAAAAGAAGAATCAAGCTTTTGTAAACTGTTTATGAACGGTATATTTGTTATTATATTTTATCCTTCCGCTGTGAGATTCTGTTTTTGTTTTTATTTCTTCTCTATTTTTCTTATTACCCCATAACAATCCGCCCTTGCGTATGCTTTGAATTGGCACGTGTGTCGGTTTAAAGTGTGCAAAAAGGCGGGATGTTACAAAAAAGGTAGAAGAAAAGAGAAAAGATAGAACGGAAAGAAAATAGCAGAACAACATCAGAATCTCACAATTGCAGCGGAACAACATATAATAAATAAATGAATAATCTTTAAACAAAGAACTATATCAGTTATTACTTTACATCACATTACACTACATTTCATTATCAGAGTGTACAACATCAAACAGAGGAAAAGAAATACTATATACTAGTAATACGCCATGCCATCTAGCTTGCCTCCAGCAACTCCTGAATTCCAGAATATCTTGATAAACCTTAACTCTTGACTGCCCGTGTGGAGATTGGTGGGCACCCAGAGTTTAGGAAGGAAAACAATAAACTCCGAGTCAGTCATGTGACTGGTGTGAGAACTCAAAACAGTTTATTTATCTTTAAAATCAAAATAGAGGAATATTTTTAAAGTCAATTCGCAATGCTTTTAAAAATGAGACTACCATAAGGCCTCCCGCACGCACACACAATGCAAACGCAGAATCGGAGGAGATTTCTCCTTATGATAGTCAAAGATGCTTGATACGCATTAAAAAGAACATTTGATATTATTACTAGTGCATAGTGTAGGAAAAATTCATTTCGAAAATAAAGATATAAATCTTAGCCAGCATAGACATTTCGAACTATGCCTACTATTGCTACCATCTAAACAGTGGTGACCACCATAAGTAAATGACAGGTTCTACAACTAAAACCGTACAGGGTTTCGTATTGGGAATTGGATTTCCAACAAATGGTCAGGCCAAGGAACTTCCCATTGCCACATGAGAACGCCTCTGGAAGGACGTCCCCGAGAACCTAACCGGATCTCTGCCAATACAAGGCCGGGTTACCCCTTACTGGGTAACTACTGACACGAGTATGCCATCCCCCGGTCCTTTGGGACCTTTATCCGAGCGCTCTTAATCAACATCACACCAAAATAATAAGTGTTTTCAACATGAGTAAGTATCTGGGCTCCATACCATGATACAACCCTTTTCTAGAAGGAAATGCACATACCCTAAAGGGAGCTACCCCTCATAACCTTGCCGCATCTTTCCTGTTTTGACCATTCCGGGGTTTGAGGCTCGACGAAGTCTCGTCCACAAAGCCACGCTTTATACAAAAGCTATGCTTTGGGTCAACAAATGATCATAGAAAGGATCACAAAGATAAACTATAAAACAAATGATCATATCACAAATGATCAAACAATGATCATTTCACAGCAACACTCAGCATGTCACATTACCAAATTGGGAATATATTGCTGATAACCTTCAACTACATAACCTCTGAGCTCGTGCGTCTCAGAGAAGGGTGTTAAGCTAAGAGAATAAATTCTCCGCCACCAACAGAAATATATTTGAAAGAAATCAGCTTTATATCTCAATTTGTAATGTCAGACATACAATCCATACAAGTCTGTTCCGGGCTCGAACAGAACCGAAGGCACTTACAAAGAAGTCCTTGCTATCCGGATATCCACAATCCTGATCGGATTCACCATCACATATGGAGAACTCTATACCGGAGCAACTCGGTGCAGAGTCAATCGACAGGTCATCATATCGCTCTCGCAAATACCCGGTCTTCAACACCGGTCTTCAAATGCAATTCATAACGACGTATCACATATTCGGAATGGGTTATACGACCCCAAGGTCCTTTCCCGGCTAACCCGAATAGTGAGCGCTTATTCAAAAATAAGTGTGGCATTCAAATTCAAACAAATCACAAGTGATACCCTTCAAAGGTAAATATTGATAGTCGATTATTGAACTATCAATGGATATTCACAACATCACCAGATTCCAAATAATTTTCCAAATTATTTATTTCCCAAAAATATCTTTACAAGATATAAAATTTCCATACCTCAAAAATTAATCAATATTTATTTTTAAACAAATTCCCCTTCCTTTTATAAATTCCATAGTGAATTTACATTCCAAAATATCTATGAATATACAACTTCAATTATTCATTTTCAATTTATCTTCAAAAAGATAAATTCTCAAAATATTCACTTTATATTGGAAAACATTTCCATACTTACTTATTAAGTAATTCTCAAATCCATTTATTTTCAACACTTAGAAAATATTCAATATACTTAAATCGAGATTAAGTACATATTTCATTCTTTAAGGAAATCATTCTCTTAAACATATTTATTTGGGCCAAAACGAATGTTGCGTAAAACATCGTTACGACAACCCAAAATCACTAGTATAGGGATTCAAAATTAAAATAGATATATAAATCCCAATACTATACAAAACATTTCCTTTCGGAAATCATTTACTATAACAACAGTGTTATAGTCCACCATTTCCTTATATTTCTCGAAAACGTCTATTTCAACAATAAATGTTGAAATCTATGGTTTCGAATCTTAACACATTTAAAAACATCGTTAGATCGTTTTAATTATTTAAAACATCACATCCAAAACATTTTTTTTAACATATTATTCACTATTCAAAAACGTGAATATAACTTGTTAACCAATTTCATCCTTTCTATTCATTTTATTTTAAAGGATTATTCACTGTCTAAAACGTGAATATAACTCCATAAATAAGTTATAACAATTTACTTATCAAAATAAGTCGTTTGCGAATTTATAAAACAATGTTTATAAATTCCATTTCTATTTATTTTATAACAACTTCCTTTTATAAATCTCCTTTATTAACCTATTCAATTATATAACTCAATTATATACTAAAAGTTCATATTATAAGTTAAACACTTATAATTTATTTGTTTGCAAAAATCGTTCCTTTAAACTTCCCAAATTATAAATATTATAACTTATAAGATTCATTTAGTCACCCAAAACTTATTCTTCAAATAACTTTACAAATTCTATAAACCTACTGTTTATAAAATTTCATTTCTAACTTCACCGTTTATAATTCTATGAATTTCATTCACTTATGAAATTCATTCACAATTCATTCTAACACTTATAAAAGCTCGTTTTATAATTCCAATCTTTTTAATCTATAAATATCAATTTATAAATCTTTCATATAAATCAATTTATATTATTATTTCAAAACGTCTTTAAAGTCCTTTATAATTTCACCATTCTCTTTGATTTATAAAATAATCAAATTTCATAAATCCTATTTTTAAACTTTTTATAATAAATTCAAAAATCCCAATTTAAACTATTTTATAAAACCATTAACCCCATATTTTCAAAAATCAACTTTTATCTACATTTCTCAAAAAACAAAATTTTATAACATTAAAATTATACGTTTTTTTTTAAACGAATCAATTCCAAAATTATTTTATAAAACGTATACTCTTCAAAAATCACTTTAAAAAATCATTTTAAAATTCCAAAATTTGGCCCAATGATGCTACACACCAAATAGTCAATCACGTCAACAACGACATCATATATCGATATGATAATCAACGAATATCAAAATATCCATAATAAAATAAATACTGTTGAGGAATCCAGCTGGATCCCTCCAACATGTTTTCCTGCATCCAAAGATGTTAGCACAATACCAATTCCGTTCCAGTACGAAATTATCGCGGTATATGGTATTTAAAATATTATCCGCTTAATAGACGGCGCAATAGGGTCTCATCCGCTATATACTGCGGGAAATCAATTCCAAGTACATAAATAATACCAATTTCACTGTTTATGAAATATTCGTGGTATATGTTTTAAATAAATAACATCCGCTTACTAACGGCGCATGATGTCTATTTTAACAATCAATATATAACAATCATCATTCAAACATGCATTCAAGAATTTTAAATATAACTATTTAAAATTAAAATCGAAACCGATTCGATTGAGTGAGAAGTTCTCACCTTGATTTCAATTTCGTTTTAGCGATTTATTTCGAATAAAATTAAACGCACGTTTAATTTTACCCAAAATTTTCGCTAACTCCAAACGACTCCAATCCAATTCCATAGCGTAGTGCTCGTCCATACGATTCCAACGCAACTGGTTTCGCGCGTTTTCGACCTCGTATGAAAAAGTTAAGGCATTATAAAGTTTGAACAATTTATATTATAATTTATTTTACAATTTCTTTTATTATTTTCACAACCTTTCATCCAGACCGTCCAATCCTATGCCCTAGAATCTCGGCCGTGCCCTGATGTTTCTTCCCCCTCAGCAAATTCGAACGCGACATCTACCCATAGCCGCCCCCAATTCGGCCATTAACGCGACCAACTCGAGCTGCTTGAAGACGATCAATGACCATCAAATCGAAGCCTCACTCGAACGCTACCCACGGCATGAACCACTCGAAATTCGGCCCCTTGTAGCTCTCGATTTTCGTGTCCAAACGTGAGGCAAACGCAGCCTATTTGCTGTCGATCTATCGCACCAAATCCAATCACAACCGTTGGATAGCAAGATCTCACCGCCCTCTACGACTTTCATGTTGAAAGTTTCTTGGATTGCTTCACGGATTTAAAGAAAATTGGATGAGAATGAAGTGGATTTTCGGCCATTCGTATATAATGGAGGCAGTGGCCTGATGAAAACCCTAGTTTGTTTTCTCTTTTGCAAAATGAAAATTTATGGGGGCTTATATAGAAAATTTTGCAAACACTATTCATCCCGGCTTTTCTGAACTCCAAACGAAGCGTGCCGGTTGGCGTTTCTAAGGTTTACCCCACGTTTTGAACACAATGGAACGTGTTTCGGGAGCTAATTCGGTCATCTGAGCGAGTTATGGCAAGAAACATTCGATTTTAAATTAAACCGATTAAACGATTTTCTAGGCGTTTTAGCTTGCACCGGACAAACGGTAAATCCGATTGACACGAAATTTTAAACCATACAATAATATCACATTACGGATCCGATGAAACTGGTTTCGTCGAAATCCGAGACTGTTTGAAAAATGACTATTTTAACTCGCCAAATTAATATTAAAAACAATTTCGATGCGTTTCGAGCTGCCACGATCAAACGAAAACTCCGATTGCTACGAAAATTGAAATCCTATAATAACAAACTATTACGGATCCTATGGAACTAGTTTCGTCCAATTTTGAGACTGTTCGAAAATTGACTAATTTCACTAGTCGATTTAATATTAAAATATTCAATTTTCGCAAATAAACTCTTAATTCGATTTTAAAAGTTCCATAACATCATTCTAACTCCAATATGATAAAATAAAATTTTACAAATCATTTTTAATCGTATTTAACCCAATTTTCAATTATTTCTGTATTCTCACATATTAAATTATCGATTTAATTATTCAATTAAATCCAATTATTCAAAATAAAATTTATTCGACTTATAAATTTCACTTATTAATATTTAAAATTAATTAAATATTCAAATTTTAATTAATTAAAATTCTAGGTCGTTACAGACTTTCCCCCTTAAAAGAATTTCGTGCTCGAAATTACCAAGTAAGAAAAGTTACAGAATCTATTAATTTTTTCATAAATCCATAGTTAAACTTCTTACAATAACTTTACTGTAACGACCCAGAATTTTTGATAATTAAAATTTGAATATTGAATTAATTTTAAATATTAATAAGTGAATTTATAAGTCGAATAAATTTTTATTTGAATTATTGGATTTAATTGAATAATTAAATCGATAATTTAATATGTTAAATTATGGAAATAATTGAAAATTGAGTTAAATATGATTGAAAATGATTTGTAAAACTTTATTTTATCATGTTGAAGTTAGAATGAAATTTTAGAACTTTTAAAATCGAATTAAAAGTAAATTTGTGAAAATTGAATATTTTAATATTAAAATCGACTAGTGAAAATAGTCAATTTTTGAACAGTCTCAGAATTGAACGAAACCAGTTCCATTGGATCCGTAATAGTTAGTTATTACCGGATTTCAATTTTCGTGTCAATCGGAGTTATCGTTTGAGCGTGGCAGCTCGAAACGCATCGATTTATTTTTAATTTTAATTGGGCGAGTTAAAATAGCCATTTTTCAAAAAGTCTCGGATTTCGACGAAACCAGTTTCATCGGATCCGTAATGTGATATTATTGTAAGGTTTCAAATTTCAAGTCAATCGGATTTACCGTTTGTCCGGTACGAATTAAAACGCCTAGAAAATCGCTTAAATCGGTTTAATTTAAATTGAGCGTTAACAGCCATAACTCGCACAGATGTCCGAATTAGCTTTCGAAACCTGTTCCATTGTGTCCGGAACGCGGGATAAACCCTAGAAACGCTGGTTACGGCGCGTAAATCGGAGTTCGGAATTTACGAATGAATAGTGTCGTTCGAAATTCTATAAATAGGCACCCTCACTCTAAAAAAATAAAAATAAAAGTAAGAAAACCCTAATTTCATATTGCAGCCGCCACTACCCCAATGTATGGCCGAAATTTCATCTTCTTCCCCCTCTCAAATCTCGAAATCCATTAACAATTACAACAAACTTCCTAAACGAATATTGTAGAGCATGAAGAGATCTACAACTTCAACGGTGGAGATGTGGTTTGGAGCTGTATTTTGGGAGATAATGGCCTGCGTTCGTGCTAACTTGCGCACGCGTTTTAAGGTGATTTAGGCGACCGAGCTTCCTATGGTTGGGGCCGAAAGTAGCTTGTGGTGAGGGCTTCGTCATGGAGCAATTTGATCGAGTTCAAGTGCGATGTGGAGGCCGAAAAATTAAACCCTAGTTGTGCATAATGGGTTCGGTTGTATTCGGGGTTGCCTGGACGCATACGTGATGATGGGGAAGAATATCTCGTGTGGCTATGATGAAGGTGGGGGGGATCCAAGGGTCCAGATGCTATAGGGTATAAATAAATAAAGGAATTGTGAATTTAATTATAATTTAAATCGTGTAATCTTTATAATATCGTAACTTTTTCATACGAGGTCGAAAACGCGCGAAACCAGTTGCGTTGGAATCGTATGGACGAGCACTACGCGATGAAATTGGATTGGAGTCGTTTGGAGTTAGTGAGAATTTTGGGTAAAATTAAACGTCCGTTTAATTTTATTCGAAATAAATCGCTAAAACGGAAATAAAATCAAGGTGAGAACTTCTCACTCAATCGAATCGGTTTCGATTTTATTTTAAATAGTTAGATTTAAAATATTTGAATGCATATTTGAATGATGACTGTTATTTATTGATTGTTAAAATAGACATTATGCGCCGTTAGTAAGCGGATGTTATTTATTAAAAACATATACCGCGAATATTTCATAAACAGTGAAATTGGTATTATATATAATAGCAATATATATATATATTGGCATATGTATATATTGGAGTTATTGATTTCCCGCATTTTTTGTTTAGCAGATGAGACCCTATTGCGCCGTTATTAAGCGGATAATATTTAATAAAAACATATACCGCGATAATTTCGTACTGGAACGGAATTGGTATTGTGCTAATGTTTTTGGATGCAGGAAAACAGGTTGGAGGGATCCAACTGGATTCCTCAACAGTTTTATTTGATTTCAGATATTTTGATATTTGATGGATTATCATATCGATATATGATATCGTTGTTGTCGTGATTGACTATTTGGTATGTAGCATCATTGGACCAAATTTTGGAATTTTGAAATGATTCATAAAGTGAATTTTGAAAATATACAATATGTTTGTAAATTGATTCATTTTAAATAAATAAACGTTATAATTTTTAAAGTTATAAAAATTATGATTTTTGAGAAATATAGTAAAAAATTAATTTTTGAGAATAAGATGCTATTGATTTTATAAAATAGTTTAATCTGGATTTTAGAATTTATTGTGAAAAGTTTAAATAAAGGATTTATAAAATTTATTTATTTTATGAATCAAAATGGTGAAATAATGAAGGAAATTAAAGGCATTTTAGAATAATAATATAATTTGATTTATATTAAGAGATTTATAAATGGATATTTATAAATTGAAATATTGACATTATAAAACGAGTTTTTTTTTATAAGTGTTTGAATGAAGCGAAAATGAATTTTGTAAATGAATGGAATTTATAAAATTATAAATGGTGAAGTTATAAATGAAATTTATAAATAGTAAGATTTATAGATTTTGTGAAATTATTAAAGAATATATTTGGATGAATAATCGAATCTTATAAGTTATTAGATTTATAATTATGAAGTTTAAAGGAACGATTTGGTAAATAATCGTTTTATAAATATTTAACTTATAATATGAACCTTTAGTTTATAATTGAGTTATAAATCGAATAGGTTAATAAAGGAATTTATAAAAGGAAAGAAGTTATAAAACAAATAGAAATGGAGTTTATAAACGTTGTTTTATAAATTCGCAAACGACTTATTTTGATAAGAAAATTGTTGAAACCTATAAATGAAGTTATATTCACGTTTTTGACAGTGAATAACCCTTTGAAATAAAATGAATGGAAATGATGATATTTGTTAACGTAGTATATTCACGTTTTTGAATAGTGAATAGTATGTTAAAGAGATTGTTTAGAATGTGATATTTTGAACTGAATTAAAACGATCTAACGATGTTTTAAAAGGTGTTAAGATGCGAAACCATAGATTTCAACATTTATTGTTGAAATAGACGTTTTCGAGAAATAGAAGGAAATGGTGGACTATAACACTATTGTTATAGTAAATGATTTCCGAAAGGAAATGTTTTGTATAGTATTGGGATTTATATATCTATCTTAAAATTCGAATCCCTATACTAGTGATTTTGGGTTGTCGTAACGATGTTTTACGCAACATTCATTTTGGCCCAAATAAATATGTTTAAGAGAATGATTTCCTTAAAGAATGAAATATATACTTAATCTCGATTTAAGTATATTGAATATTTTCTAAGTGTTGAAAATAAATAAAATTCGTGGATTACTTATTTAATAAGTATGGAAATGTTTTCCAGTATAAAGTGAATATTTTGAGAATTTATCTTTTTGAAGATAAATTGAAATGAATAATTGAAATCACATATGCATGGATATTGTGAAATATAAATTCACTATGGAATTCATAAAAGGAAGTGGAACTTGTTTAAAAATAAATATTGATTTATTTTTGAAGTGTGAAATTATATATCTAGTAAAGATATTTTGGAAAATAAATAATTTGGAAAATTATTTGGAAACTGGTGATGTTGTGCATATCCATTGATAGTTCAATAACCGACTATCAATATTTCCCTTTGAATGGGTATTTGATGTGATTTGCTTGAATTTGAATGCCACACTTATTTTTGAATAAGCGCTCACTATTCGGGTTAACCGGGAAAGGACCATGGGGTCGTATAACCCATTCCGAATATGTGATACGTCGTTGTGAATTGCATTGAAGATTGGTGTTGAAGACAGAGTATTTGCAAAAGTGATAGGATGACCTATCGATTGTCTCTGCACTGGGTAGCTCCTGGTATAGAGATCTCCTAAGTGATGGGAAATTCGATCGGGATTGTGAATACCTGGATTGCAAGGGCTTCGTAAGAAGTGCGTTCGGTTTTGTTCGAGCCCGGAACAGACTTTATGGATTGTATGTCTGACATTACAAATTGAGATATAAAGACGATTTCATTCAAATATATTTCTATTGGTGGCGGAGAATTTATTCTTTTAGCTTAACACCCTTCTCTGAGACGTACGTGCTCAGAGGTTATGTAGTTGAATGTTATCAGCGATATATTCCCAATTTGGTAATGTGACATGCTGAGTGTTGCTGTGAAATGATCATTGTGTTGATTATTTGTGATAGGATCATTTACTTGATCGTCTATCTTTGTGATCATTTCTATGATCATTTGTTGACCCAAAGCATTGCTTTTGTATAAAGTATGTTTTTGTGGACGTGACTTCGTCGAGCCTCACACCCCGTGAATGGTCAAAACAGGAATGATGCGGCAAGGTTATGAGGGGTAGCGCCCTTTAGGATGTGTGCATTTCCTTCTGGAAAAGGGTGGTATCATGGTATGGAGCCCAGATACTTACTCATGTTGAAAACACTTTGTTATGATTGTGTGAATTGATTACGAGCGCTCGGTGAAAGGTCCCAAAGGGCCGGGGGATGGCATATTCGGTCAGTTGTTACTCAGTTAGGGGTAACCCGGCCTTGTGTTGGTAGAGATCCGGTTTGGTTCTCGGGGATGTCCATCCAGAGGCATTCTCATGTGGCAATGGGAAGTTTCTTGGCCTGATCATTCGTTGGAAATCCAAAGAAACAATACGATCTTGTACGGTATTAGTTGTAGGACCTATCATTCACTTATGGTGTCGCAACACTGTTTGGATGGTAGCTATAGTAGGCATAGTTCGGAATGTCTATGCTGGCTAAGATTTATATCTTTACTTTTGAAATATTTCCTACACTATGCACTAGTAATAATATCAAATGTCTTTTAATGCGTATCAAGCATCTTTGACTATCATAAGGAGAAATCTCCTCCGATTCTGCGTTTGCATGTGTGTGTGTGCGGGAGGCCTTATGGTAGTCTCATTTTTAAAAGCATTGCGAATTGACTTTAAAAAAATATTCCTCTATTTTGATTTTAAAGATAAATAAACTGTTTTGAGTTCTCACACCAGTCACATGACTGACTCGGAGTTTATTGTTTTCCTTCCTAAACTCTGGGTGCCCACCAATTTCTACACGGGCAGTCAAGAGTTAGGTTTATCAGGATATTCTGGATATTCTGGAGTTGCCGGAGGCAAGCTGGATGGCATGGCGTATTACTTATATAGTATTTCTTTTTCCACTGCACTATTTGTTGTTGTTGTTGTACACACTGATGATATGATATGAGGATGTAGTGAAATGTATAAAATGTAATAACTGTTATAGTTCTTTGTTTAAATATTATTCATTTATTATTATATGTTGTTCCGCTGCGAATTGTGAGATTCTGTTATTGTTCAGTTGTTTTCTGTTCCGTTCTATTCTCTTTTCTTTCTATTTTAAAATGATCTATTTTATGTTTCTTTTCTCTCCATTTTCTACCTTCTAATCTCTTCTTCTGTCTTTTTCTTTTCTTAAATTTTTCTTAAAAACCATAACATTTCGGGTTTTTGGCCTTCGATTTCTCGGCAGTCGATAAAGTAAGTATCGATGTTGAATTTTCGAAAGTCGAAAATTTCCGGGGCGTTACATTTGGTATCAGAGCATATGGTTAAGCGACAACCATGGTTCTGTTGGGTATTACTCATTAGAGATAGAGTCAGGAGTGCTCTAGATTGAGTTTGAGTGTAATAATAGCTATGAGAGCGTATTTGTTAGTGAATATATAAAATTGTTTTATATTGTGATGATTGGTTTGTTGAGTGGTATATGAACCTTCGTCGGCGCAGCCTCGAAACTGAATCGAAGGGGTTTCTAAACACTTGAATAGAACAATTTGACACAGCATTGTTTTAAAATGGGTAAACGAAATAATTTTACCTTGATTATATTTTATATATAAAGGAATAATTTTTCAGAATTATTAAAGTGTATGTAAGTTGATTGTTTAGTTGTTTGAATAATCCAAATAAAAGAATAATTGTATAAGCAAAAGAATTATAAGAATTGAATTATAATTAAAGTGATTTACAATTGTGAAATAAACTTATATATATAAGAAGTGAAACTATATGAATATATTTATGAATATGAGTTGTAAATAAAATTGAATTTAAAGTTAAATGGAAATTTACTTTAGAAATGGAAATATAACTTAAAATATGTTGAATGAAGTTGATATTAGTATCAAAGTAAAATAATAAAGTTAATGGATTGAATGTTAATCAATTAAATGTAAATAGTTGATATGGAATAATGAATATAACTGTTAATTCATTAAAATCTAATGTTATTGAAAGTTGAATAAAAATCAATTTAATTAAACCAAAATGAATGAATATAAGCAAAGGAATTTAGTTGTAAATGAATATACTTTGGTTGATATATGATTGTTAGTTGACTGTATAAAATTCAATAAGTGTTAATGAAATGGAAAGCTAAAGTAAATTGAATTCAAATTAGAAGTAAATAAATTTGAATAGAATTGAACGTGAATTGGATTTAATTAGTGAATGCAAACTAATTAAAATTGAGAATGAATGTTGATAAAATCCAATGTTAATGAATCAAATATGATTTAGAGTGAAAACCTATTTCATTGAATATTAATGAGAATATGAATGAATATATATTGGTTATGAATTTGTTGAATGTTAGTTGGTTGATGTTTGCATTTGTTGCTTTAGTTGCATTTGCTATGTTGACATATATAGTTATTATTTTACTATATGTTGTATATTGATACTATTGTCTATATGCATGATTCTCATGTTGTTTGTTGAGTGATTAGTAGGTGCGGATCGCGTTTGCTTCGCATTTGGAGCTCGCTTTCGCGCTATATTAGCCGTATATGCTTGCTAATAAAATATAAGGTACGTATCTCGGATTACATACCGTACTTTTATACTTTTTTCCCTGCGGGATGCCTCATTACTTGATGAGATGTATATTTGTGATATATATACTGTCATTTTTTTGGATCGATCCGCGCAAAGGAGACTATGGCGAATTTTTCCGAAAATTTAAGGCGTTAGAAAAAATTTGAGAAAAATTGGAATGTTTTGAAAACTTTAACTTTGTTTTGGAATTGAAAGTTAAACAATAGTAGTTGTTTTCGAGAAGATAACTAAGTATGATTTGAAAACCTAGTAAAAGATTTGAAAGAAGTTTAACTATGGATTTTGGAAAATTAATAGATTCTGTAACTTTTCTTACTTGATAATTTCGAGGACGAAATTCTTTTAAGTAGGGAAGATTGTAACGACCCAGAATTTTTGATAATTAAAATTTGAATATTTAATTAATTTTAAATATTAATAAGTGAATTTATAAGTCGAATAAATTTTTATTTGAATTATTGGATTTAATTGAATAATTAAATCGATAATTTAATATGTTAAATTATGGAAATAATTGAAAATTGAGTTAAATATGATTGAAAATGATTTGTAAAATTTTATTTTATCATGTTGAAGTTAGAATGATATTTTAGAACTTTTAAAATCGAATTAAAAGTAAATTTGTGAAAATTGAATATTTTAATATTAAAATCGACTAGTGAAAATAGTCAATTTTTGAACAGTCTCAGAATTGAACGAAACCAGTTCCATTGGATCCGTAATAGTTAGTTATTACCGGATTTCAATTTTCGTGTCAATCGGAGTTATCGTTTGAGCGTGGCAGCTCGAAACGCATCGATTTATTTTTAATTTTAATTGGGCGAGTTAAAATAGCTATTTTTCAAAAAGTCTCCAATTTCGACGAAAGGAGTTTCATCGGATCCGTAATGTGATATTATTGTAAGATTTCAAATTTCAAGTCAATCGGATTTACCGTTTGTCCGGTACGAATTAAAACGCCTAGAAAATCGCTTAAATCGGTTTAATTTAAATTGAGCGTTTACAGCCATAACTCGCACAGATGTCCGAATTAGCTTTCGAAACCTGTTCCATTGTGTCCGAAACGCGGGATAAACCCTAGAAACGCTGGTTACGGCGCGTAAATCGGAGTTCGGAATTTACGAATGAATAGTGTCGTTCGAAAATCTATAAATAGGCACCCTCACTCTAAAAAAATAAAAATAAAAATAAGAAAACCCTAATTTCATATTGCAGCCGCCACTACCCCAATGTATGGCTGAAATTTCATCTTCTTCCCCCTCTCAAATCTCGAAATCCATTAACAATTACAACAAACTTCCTAAACGAATATTGTAGAGCATGAAGAGATCTACAACTTCAACGGTGGAGATGTGGTTTGGAGCTGTATTTTGGGAGATAATGGCCTACGTTCGTGCTAACTTGCGCATGCGTTTTAAGGTGATTTAGGCGACCGAGCTTCCTATGGTTGGGGCCGAAAGTAGCTTGTGGTGAGGTCTTTGTCATGGAGCAATTTGATCGAGTTCAAGTGCGATGTGGAGGCCGAAAAATTAAACCCTAGTTGTGCATAATGGGTTCGGTTGTATTCGGGGTTGCCTGGACGCATACGTGATGATGGGGAAGAATATCTCGTGCGGCTATGATGAAGGTGGGGGGGATCCAAGGGTCCAGATGCTATAGGGTATAAATAAATAAAGGAATTGTGAATTTAATTATAATTTAAATCGTGTAATCTTTATAATATCGTAACTTTTTCATACGAGGTCGAAAACGCGCGAAACCAGTTGCGTTGGAATCGTATGGACGAGCACTACGCGATGAAATTGGATTGGAGTCGTTTGGAGTTAGTGAGAATTTTGGGTAAAATTAAACGTCCGTTTAATTTTATTCGAAATAAATCGCTAAAACGGAAATAAATCAAGGTGAGAACTTCTCACTCAATCAAATCGGTTTCGATTTTATTTTAAATAGTTAGATTTAAAATATTTGAATGCATGTTTGAATGATGACTGTTATTTATTGATTGTTAAAATAGACATTATGCGCCGTTAGTAAGCGGATGTTATTTATTAAAAACATATACCGCGAATATTTCATAAACAGTGAAATTGGTATTATATATAATAGCAATATATATATATATATATTGGCATATGTATATATTGGAGTTATTGATTTCCCGCATTTTTTGTTTAGCGGATGAGACCCTATTGCGCCGTTATTAAGCGGATAATATTTAATAAAAACATATACCGCGATAATTTCGTACTGGAACGGAATTGGTATTGTGCTAATGTTTTTGGATGCAGGAAAACAGGTTGGAGGGATCCAACTGGATTCCTCAACAGTTTTATTTGATTTCAGATATTTTGATATTTGATGGATTATCATATCGATATATGATATCGTTGTTGTCGTGATTGACTATTTGGTATGTAGCATCATTGGACCAAATTTTGGAATTTTAAAATGATTCATAAAGTGATTTTTGAAAATATACAGTAAGTTTGGAAATTGGTTCATTTTAAATAAATAAACGTTATAATTTTTAAAGTTATAAAAATTATGATTTTTGAGAAATATAGTAAAAAATTAATTTTTGAGAATAAGATGCTATTGATTTTATAAAATAGTTTAATCGGGATTTTAGAATTTATTGTGAAAAGTTTAAATATAGGATTTATAAAATTTAATTATTTTATGAATCAAAATGGTGAAATAATGAAGGAAATTAAAGACGTTTTAGAATAATAATATAATTTGATTTATATTAAGAGATTTATAAATGGATATTTATAAATTGAAATATTGACATTATAAAACGAGTTTTTTTTATAAGTGTTTGAATGAAGCGAAAATGAATTTTGTAAATGAATTGAATTTATAAAATTATAAATGGTGAAGTTATAAATGAAATTAATAAATAGTAAGATTTATAGATTTTGTGAAATTATTAAAGAATATATTTGGATGAATAATCGAATCTTATAAGTTATAAGATTTATAATTATGAAGTTTAAAGGAACGATTTTGTAAATAATCGTTTTATAAATATTTAACTTATAATATGAACCTTTAGTTTATAATTGAGTTATAAATCGAATAGGTTAATAAAGGAATTTATAAAAGGAAAGAAGTTATAAAACAAATAGAAATGGAGTTTATAAACGTTGTTTTATAAATTCGCAAACGACTTATTTTGATAAGAAAATTGTTGAAACCTATAAATGAAGTTATATTCACGTTTTTGACAGTGAATAACCCTTTGAAATAAAATGAATGGAAATGATGATATTTGTTAACGTAGTATATTCACGTTTTTGAATAATGAATTGTATGTTAAAGAGATTGTTTAGAATGTGATATTTTGAACTTAATTAAAACGATCTAACGATGTTTTAAAAGGTGTTAAGATGCAAAACCATAGATTTCAGCATTTATTGTTGAAATAGACGTTTTCGAGAAATAGAAGGAAATGGTGGACTATAACACTATTGTTATAGTAAATGATTTCCGAAAGGAAATGTTTTGTATAGTATTGGGATTTATATATCTATCTTAAAATTCGAATCCCTATACTAGTGATTTTGGGTTGTCGTAACGATGTTTTACGCAACATTCGTTTTGGCCCAAATAAATATGTTTAAGAGAATGATTTCCTTAAAGAATGAAATATATACTTAATCTCGATTTAAGTATATTGAATATTTTCTAAGTGTTGAAAATAAATAAAATTCGTGAATTACTTATTTAATAAGTATGGAAATGTTTTCCAGTATAAAGTGAATATTTTGAGAATTTATCTTTTTGAAGATAAATTGAAATGAATAATTGAAATCACATATGCATGGATATTGTGAAATATAAATTCACTATGGAATTTATAAAAGGAAGTGGAACTTGTTTAAAAATAAATATTGATTTATTTTTGAAGTGTGAAATTATATATCTAGTAAAGATATTTTGGAAAATAAATAATTTGGAAAATTATTTGGAAACTGGTGATGTTGTGCATATCCATTGATAGCTCAATAACCGACTATCAATATATCCCTTTGAATGGGTATTTGATGTGATTTGCTTGAATTTGAATGCCACACTTATTTTTGAATAAGCGCTCACTATTCGGGTTAACCGGGAAAGGACCATGGGGTCGTATAACCCATTCCGAATATGTGATACGTCGTTGTGAATTGCATTGAAGATCGGTGTTGAAGACCGAGTATTTGCAAAAGCGATAGGATGACCTATCGATTGTCTCTGCACTGGGTAGCTCCTGGTATAGAGATCTCCTAAGTGATGGGAAATTCGATCGGGATTGTGAATACCCGGATTGCAAGGGCTTCGTAAGAAGTGCCTTCGGTTTTGTTCGAGCCCAGAACAGACTTGTATGGATTGTATGTCTGACATTACAAATTGAGATATAAAGACGATTTCATTCAAATATATTTCTGTTGGTGGCGGAGAATTTATTCTTTTAGCTTAACACCCTTCTCTGAGACGTACGTGCTCAGAGGTTATGTAGTTGAATGTTATCAGCGATATATTCCCAATTTGGTAATGTGACATGCTGAGTGTTGCTGTGAAATGATCATTGTGTTGATTATTTGTGATAGGATCATTTACTTGATCGTCTATCTTTGTGATCATTTCTATGATCATTTGTTGACCCAAAGCATTGCTTTTGTATAAAGTATGTTTTTGTGAACGTGACTTCGTCGAGCCTCACACCCCGTGAATGGTCAAAACAGGAAAGACGCGGCAAGGTTATGAGGGGTAGCGCCCTTTAGGATGTGTGCATTTCCTTCTGGAAAAGGGTGGTATCATGGTATGGAGCCCAGATACTTACTCATGTTGAAAACACTTTGTTATGATTGTGTGAATTGATTACGAGCGCTCGGTGAAAGGACCCAAAGGACCGGGGGATGGCATATTCGGTCAGTTGTTACTCAGTTAGGGGTAACCCGGCCTTGTGTTGGTAGAGATCCGGTTTGGTTCTCGGGGATGTCCATCCAGAGGCATTCTCATGTGGCAATGGGAAGTTCCTTGGCCTGATCATTCGTTGGAAATCCAAAGAAACAATACGATCTTGTACGGTATTAGTTGTAGGACCTATCATTCACTTATGGTGTCGCAACACTGTTTGGATGGTAGCTATAGTAGGCATAGTTCGGAATGTCTATGCTGGCTAAGATTTATATCTTTACTTTTGAAATATTTCCTACACTACGCACTAGTAATAATATCAAATGTCTTTTAAATGCGTATCAAGCATCTTTGACTATCATAAGGAGAAATCTCCTCCGATTCTGCGTTTGCATGTGTGTGTGTGCGGGAGGCCTTATGGTAGTCTCATTTTTAAAAGCATTGCGAATTGACTTTAAAAAAATATTCCTCTATTTTGATTTTAAAGATAAATAAACTGTTTTGAGTTCTCACACCAGTCACATGACTGACTCGGAGTTTATTGTTTTCCTTCCTAAACTCCGGGTGCCCACCAATTTCTACACGGGCAGTCAAGAGTTAGGTTTATCAAGATATTCTGGATATTCTGGAGTTGTTGGAGGCAAGCTGGATGGCATGGCGTATTACTTATATAGTATTTCTTTTTCCGCTGCACTATTTTTTGTTGTTGTTGTACACTCTGATGATATGATATGAGGATGTAGTGAAATGTATAAAATGTAATAACTGTTATAGTTCTTTGTTTAAAGATTATTCATTTATTATTATATGTTGTTCCGCTGCGAATTGTGAGATTCTGTTATTGTTCAGCTGTTTTCTGTTCCGTTCTATTCTCTTTTCTTTCTATTTTAAAATGATCTATTTTATGTTTAATTTTCTCTCCATTTTCTACCTTCTAATCTCTTCTTCTGACTTTTTCTTTTCTTAAATTTTTCTTAAAAACCATAACATTTCGGGTTTTTGGCCTTCGATTTCTCGGCAGTCGATAAAGTAAGTATCGATGTTGAATTTTCGAAAGTCGAAAATTTCCACGGCGTTACATTTACTAAGTTTTCAAATCATATTTAGTTATCTTTTCAAAAACAACTACTATTGTTTAACTTTCAACTCAAAAATCAAAGTTAAAGTTTTCAAAAATTTTCAATTTTCTCAAATTTTTTCTAACGCCTTCAATTTTCGGAAAAATTCGCCAGAGTCTCCTTTGCGCGGCTCGATCCAAAAAAAAATGATAGTATATATATCACAAATATACATCTCATCAAGTGATGAGGCATCCCGAAGGGAAAAAGGTGTAAAAGTGCGGTATTTAATCCGAGATATGTACCTTATATTTTATTAGCGAGCATATACGGCTAATATAGCGCGAAAACGAGCCCCAAATGCGAAGCAAACGCGATCCGCACCTACTAAACACTCAACAAACAAATGAGAAACATGTATATAGACAATAGTATCGATATACAACATATAGCAACATAATAACTATATATGTCAACCTAGCAAATGTAGTAAAAGCAATATATTCAATCATCAACCAACTAACATCCAACTAGCATTCAACTAACATCCATAAGCAATAAATGTTCATCCATATTCTCATTAATATTCAATGAAATAGGTTTTTAATTTAATCACATTTAATTAATTAACAGTGGATGTTTTTACTTACATTCATTTTCAATTAGTTTATATTCACTAATTCATATTCAAGTTGGTTCACTTCCAAATCAAATTCAATTCTATTTAAGATTCACTTAACTTCAAATTGGATTTCAATTACTTTAGCTTTCAATTTCATTAACACTTAATGAATTATATACAATCAACTAACAATCATATAACAACCAATGTATAATAATTGCAACCAAATTCCTTTGCTTTCAATTGGTTTAATTAAATTGATTTTCATTCAATTATTCAACTTCCAATAACATTATATTTTAATGAATTAACACTTACATTCATTATTTCATATCAATTATTTACATTTAATTGATTAACATTCAATTAATTAAGTCAAGTCAATTATAAAGTTGAATTTCATTTATATAACTCATGTTCACATTTATCACTTAACTTTATTAATTTACTTCGATACCAAAATCAACTTCATTCAACATCACTTAAGTTATATTCCATTCAAACATTTTTTTTTACTTAACTTAAATTCCTACTTATAAATCAATTCAGATTCTAATTCTAAAGTAAATTTTTATTTAACTTTAACCAAAGTCAAATTTCGTTACTTATTCAAACTCATTTTTATTTACAACTCATAAATATATTCATATAGTTTCACTTCTTATATATATAAGTTTATTTCGCAATTGTAAATTGCTTTAATTATAATTCAATTCTTATAATTCTTTTGCTTATACAATTATTCTTAAATTTAGATTATTCAAACAACTTATTCAACAACAAAACAATCAACTTATATACACTTTAATAATTCTTAAAAATTATTCCTTTATATATAAAATATAATCAAGGTAAAGTTATTTCATTTACCCAAATTTAAAACAATACTGTGTCGAATTGTTCTATTCAAGTGTTTATAAACCCCTTCGGCATAGTTGTGCATACCGTGCTGACGAAGGTTCATATGCCACTCAATAAACCAATCATCACAATATAAAACAATTTTATATTCACTAACAAATATGCTCTCATAGTTATTATTACACTCAACTCATTCTAGAGTACTACCGACTCCATCTCTAATGAGTTATACCCAACATAGCCATGGTTGTCGCTTAACCATATGCTCTGATACCACCTGTGAGGACCCGCAAATCCGTACTCCTTGTATATACACTAATCTCCATAGATTAACTCAAGATGAACAGAAATACGAATTCTCAATGTTTAAGAAAAAGAAAAAGGTAGAAGAAAAGAGAAAAGATAGAAAATAGAACGGAAAGAAAATAGCAGAACAACATCAAAATCTCACAATCGCAGCGGAACAACATATAATAAATACATGAATAATCTTTAAACAAAGAACTATATCAGTTATTACTTTACATCACATTACATTACATTTCATTATCAGAGTGTACAACATCAAACAGCAACAAACAGCGGAAAAGAAATACTATATACTAGTAATACGCCATGTCATCCAGCTTGCCTCCAGCAACTCCTGAATTCCAGAATATCCTGATAAACCTTAACTCTTGACTGCCCGTGTCGAAATTGGCGGGCACCCAGAGTTTAGGAAGGAAAACAATAAACTCCGAGTCAGTCATGTGATTGGAGTGAGAACTCAAAACAGTTTATTTATCTTTAAAATCAAAATAGAGGAATATTTTTAAAGTCAATTCGCAATGCTTTTAAAAATGAGACTAACATAAGGGCTCCCGCACACACACACAATGCAAACGCAGAATCAGAGGAGATTTCTCCTTATGATAGTCAAAGATGCTTGATACGCATTAAAAAGAACATTTGATATTATTACTAGTGCATAGTGTAGGAAAAATTCATTACGAAAATAAGGATATAAATCTTAGCCAGCATAGACATTTCGAACTATGCCTACTATAGCTATCATCTAAACAGTGGTGACCACCATAAGTAAATGGCAGGTTCTACAACTAAAACCGTACAGGGTTTCGTATTGGGAATTGGATTTCCAACAAATGGTCAGGCTAAGGAACTTCCCATTGCCACATGAGAATGCCTCTAGAAGGACGTCCCCGAGAACCCAACCGGATCTCTGCCAACACAAGGCCGGGTTACCCCTAACTGGGTAACTACTGACACGAGTATGCCATCCCCCGGTGTAACGATCCACTATTTTGGACTATTCGCATCCGCACATGTCGGACTTGAATAATTCAAAATACCTAATTGTTAATTTAAATTTGGCAAAACTGAGATATACAGTAAATAAATAATCACAGAATCATGGACATAGAGTAATAATATGCAGCGGAAGTAAAAGAGATAGTAGTTCATGAAGCTACTATATAATATATAAGATACATCAGAGTTTACAACAGAAGTGTAACACGATACAATAGGTACAAATCAGAATACATCACTGGAATCATCAAATACTGAAAGCAGAATAGATGGCTGGATCTTCAAGCAAAGCTCCAACTCCAAAGGTGAGTCTCGAAAGCTGATCAACCACTCAGTCTGACCCGAGCGTAAAGCAAAACACAAAACACTCGAGTCAGGATTAATATTCTTATATCAACAAATCCAACTCAAGTGAAATAGCAATCGAAATACAAGTAACTCAAAGGACGTTGGAATAACCATCCTTTAATGATCCGTTAAACTATCTACTATGTAGTAGTGTACGCTAAATAGATAATGCCTATCAGTAATATAAATATCAAAATAGTGTTAAGGCGTTACCATTATCCCCCTTAACACATTTATATAGATGTCATAGTCTATACAGCACTGTAAACTCCACCGTAAACTAGTGGGCTATCAGGGAGTACTCCATAGGTATAACACAAAACAAATTCGTAGTGGTCGCGTATATAGGGATACAAGTATGACAAGGCACATGAGGCAATACCCAAGGTAGTGAAACTACCGTTTGCCTGATCCTGACTGGTGAGAACGCATCGCCGCAGCGATCGCAACACCGCGAAACAACACTCCTGAAATTCCGAGGGTGTACTAATCAATCACAAGTAATGAGTAGTAGTTACGAAGAAGTGTGTTCGCTCGAGGTGGCTAACCCCATTTGGTCCGGCACGGCTCCTGATTTTAGTCATTTCCAATTTGACATAAGTGTCAAGGCTATCCATTATCGTTCTCTTTCTTCAGTCATCACGTACATCATTCCAACCACTTCATTCTGGATCATCACTCCGCGTATAGTTATTAAAGTGGTTTTCGGTTTAGGTAGTGAGTATATCCATAACCGATTCCGGTCTCTTTAATAACTTTCGTAATTATTACACCGATTGGTCATTTAGTAAATTTCAAACCAAATCAAATTCAATTCCAATTTTAATTCGTAAATCAACATTTCATTTGTGTTTCAATATCAATTTCCAAAATCTATGTTTCAAAACTTCCAAATTACCATTCAAAGTCTTACATTTCAATTTCAATTTTATTTCAATAATTCAAATGTTAATTCACGTTCGTATATAAGTTTCCTTCCGGAATCATTTAATTTAACTTAATTTAACATTTAATTCAATTTAAGTTCATTGATCGATTTCATTCAATGTTCATTAAGTAAATCTATCATTCAAAACAATTTCTATTAAATTACCAATTCATTAAGTCAATTACTAACGTTCAACTTAATTATACCAAATCTTACAATTTAATTAAGTCAATTTCATTAATCAAATTCTTCAAATTACGAGCCTTACATTTGTTTCAATAACACGCACTTTATTTCTTGTTAAAGAAATTCGATTTTCACTTATTTATTGATTTCGTTACAAATTTCAAACTCAATTAATAAAGATCTAAATTTCACATAATAGAGAAGTTTCAATTTCACTTATTAACTTACTTAAACAATTTTCCAAAACTTTAATAAATAAAGAAACTCAGTTTCATTTATTAACGAAGTTCAAATCCACTTATTCAAAAGTTCAATTTCTCTTATCAAAGAATTCAATTTTTATTCAATTATCAAATAATTAAATCTTATTCAACTATTAAATAATTTCAATCTTAATTATTAATAATTTCAAAACTTAATAATTGCAAACTTGATTATAGATTCAAACTTAATTGTTAAATCATTTCCACTTAATTATGAATTCAAACTAAATTATCAAATCCTTTCAACTTAATTATAAATTCAACTTAATAATTTCGAAACTCAATTATTACTAATTCTAAATTATTTATTAATAATTCCAAATTTAATTATTAAATAATTAAACTTCAAACAACGTTCTTTCATCAATTACTACGTTAATATTTGTTTCAAATTTCAATCTTTACATTTTCTTTTCATAAAAATTCAAATTCCAACTCCATTTCAAAACTTATTCTTTGCTCGACTAAAATCATTATTTTATTTTTAAATCAAATTATTGACCAATCGGATTTAATTTAACTCTCTATCCTAAGTCAAGTTCATTTGGGTATATATCATTTCAACCCGATTCCAATTCAATTCAAAAATCAAAGCATAGCAAAGGGAACTTGCTGTGTGATAACTGGGATGGTGTCAAAGTAAATAACAAGCAATGACAACAATCAATAACAATACAATGATCAATTCAATAATCCCAAAATAACCGTATTAATCCTTATTGTTGTTTGTGCGAATTAATATAATTATCTCTAGAATCTACACTATCATTTCATGTAGATTAAAGATTATTATACTAATTGTTCATACGGTTCTTCACTTGTCATTCGATTTCAATTTTACACTACAACAATTAATCCAATATATGTTCAATGGTTCAAAGTGTAATTATCACTATTCTGCATGTCAATTAATTTAACAATTAAAAGGGGTCATATTTAACTAATCAAATTCAACGCATATGTCAATTCAATTTGTAATTATCCTACGTCAAATTCAATTGCGTAATATTTATCACTTTATACATTTCAATTTACATCCAATATAAACAACAAACAATCAATCAATTATTAACCAAACCGGATTATTATTGCATACATAACAGATAACGGTGTCAGATATCAAAGGTGAACTGATACATAAATAACAGTGCAATAAATAATAGCAGTATATTTCAATTGTCGTTCCAATTGAAATCAAATTTAATAAATAAAAGAATATTAATCGTGAGTGATTTCTCACCTTTCGAGGCTAGAGAGATTTTGGCAAAGAAATGAGCTATGAATCCAAGCAACGCGGGATGGACAAAGACTTGATGTAGAGAATGGGCACGACATACAAGGCTGAAAATGGGAAATCGAATAGAACGATTGAATCAGTTGATATAAATTTGAACTAAATATATATATTATAATTAAAAAAAACAATTTAAAACATATATTTACTTTCACATTTATATTTAATCACATACTTATGAAATAAACTATACACATTTATATAACATATTATATTTTATATATTACTCACAGCAAACCAACAACATAACATTTATACTAATGTGCCATAATGACACAGTTGTCAGCAACTAAGTACCAACGCACCTATTAGCTTTCACCCTATATACGTTTATATATATCCATACTTATAAAAATCAAGCGGAACATAATAATGTTTTTAAAACAATATTTATATATATAATTCTTACGTTTGATACTTACAGCGTGCAAATTCACAATCTATTTAACTAATGCAACAGGTACGAATGAATGGCACAAATATTGTAACTACTTTATAAATAAATCGGTATACACTATCCAATATATATACATCCAAATAGTATATAAGTTATTATAGACATATACAACTTTATCTACTGTACTATATATATATATATATATATATATATATATATATATATTTCTTTTCATTCCAAATTATTTTTCAATTTATTTCACTTAATATATCTTATCACATATATATAAATTATAATTACATTTATTATAACTGCTCAAATTTATTTAAAAATTCTTTTAACATCATTTTATACTGTATAATATTCAATTACATGCTAACTTTTTAAAATTAAGGTAAGTTATATATAATGCAATGAGTATTATCCAAATAAAATTTTACAATTCGCTTATTTTAAGTTAAGTATTTAGTCAAAAAATTTGGCTTCATTTAAAATCATCCTTAAATAAA
Source organism: Allium cepa (assembly GCA_030765085.1). Classification (NCBI taxonomy): domain Eukaryota; kingdom Viridiplantae; phylum Streptophyta; class Magnoliopsida; order Asparagales; family Amaryllidaceae; genus Allium; species Allium cepa. Next base: position 726,343,075 of record CM060937.1, on the reverse strand, counting down.
TTTTTAAGAATTAATTTTCGATTAATTTCAAATAACTTAAAGATAAGATAAATAAGTGTGTATATATATATATATATCATAATATATCAAATCAAATTCAAACTCTTTAATATATATTATAAATCAAGTCATGTTTAGAAATTCAAATAAAATTTTCAACAAAAAGTGTAGGAGGGCTACAAAGTAGTCTCTCCACTTTGAAACTCGAAAATGAATGTCGATGATGCGGCCGTCATCACCGAAATTATTTTCCAGCGACAAAGAAAAGAGCACTGATTCTAAACGTTTTAACTCTTTGAAATGATTTAAATTTGAAAATATTTTAAACTATACACTTTAAAACTTCAAATCAAAGTTTGAGATCACCGGATATTAAATTCTCAAATTTATTTTAAATCCATTTAAATTTCAAATCAATTTTAACCCAATTTTATAAATTCATTTATTTATATTATCCAATAGTCAATGGTTTACAAACAACAAATGAAATTCAAATATTATTATTTCAGGCAACAAATTCATTAACAATTTAATTTCAGAAAGAAAAAAAATTATACTTATATATAATATAATCACACAAAACTATTTAATTCACCAAATTTGGAAATACTATTGTGTCAGTTTGCTGTGTTCAAGTGTTTTGGAAATCCTATCGATAGCGTTGATCAGACGAATCGATCGAAAGCCCAAATCAACATCAACAACTCAAACAACACAATATATGTAAAACATTTTTAAATATTAATTTACAAATACACTTTCTCGCTCGACGATACAAGAACGGATTTTCGAAGCAAGGACAGAAATTCAAATTTGATGGACTCAATTTAAAGAGAATTCTGATTCGAATACAAGTTCAAAAGAAATGATAAGATGATTCAATTAACAGAATCGGAAGATGGATAAGCTTATTTAATTCATGGGCTACCATAACCGGGTCGACCGTGACTTCAAGAATAAGATTGATGTAGAATTTCGAGGTGAATCTACATTCGATCTCAAGAAATAGAATTCAGATATAGCGGAAAATAGACAGCGTCGTAAACAGAGGATACAGAAATCTCCGGTAAATCGATGCCTATTGTAAAGGAGTTTCACTCATTTACAAATGATTCAAAGATTGGCGAGACTGCCGATTCATTGTAAAGATCATTCGAAGGAGAGTAATGGGATAGTCCAGAATTGAAAGAAGATGAATAGTGAGGGACAAGAATGAATTTCGGAATCGAGGGAACGTTCCAAAATTCAAAGGAATCGAGTTAAAAGGAAGAGATTGAAACTCGAATGAGAGTGATTCTGTAAATACATTTACCCTATATGCTGAGTTTTGCCTAGAGCTACCAAAAGCTCTGATACCAACTGTAACGATCCGCTATTTTGGACTATTCGCATCCGCACATGTCGGACTTGAATAATTCAAAATACCGAATTATTAATTTAAATTTGGCAAAACTGAGATATACAGTAAATAAATAATCACAGAATCACAGACACAGAGTAATAATATGCAGCGGAAGTAAAAGAGATAGTAGTTCATGAAGCTACTATATAATATATAAGATACATCAGAGTTTACAACAGAAGAGTAACACGATACAATAGGTACAAATCAGAATACATCACTGAAATCATCAAATACTGAAAGCAGAATAGATGGCTGGATCTTCAAGAAAAGCTCCAACTCCAAAGGTGAGTCTCGAAAGCTGATCAACCACTCAGTCTGACCCGAGCGTAAAGCAAAACACAAAACACTCGAGTCAGGATTAATATTCTTATATCAATAAATCCAACTCAAGTGAAATAGCAATCGAAATACAAGTAACTCAAAGGACGTTGGAATAACCATCATTTAATGATCCGTTAAACTATCTACTATGTAGTAGTGTACGCTAAATAGATAATGCCTATCAGTAATATAAATATCAAAATAGTGTTAAGCTGTTACCATTATCCCCCTTAACACATTTATGTGGATGTCATAGTCTATACAGCACTGTAAACTCCACCGTAAACTAGTGGGCTATCAGGGAGTACTCCATAGGTATAACACAAAACAAATTCGTAGTGGTCGCGTATATAGGGATACAAGTATGACAAGACACATGAGGCAATACCCAAGGTAGTGAAACTACCGTTCGCCTGATCCGGACTGGTGAGAACGCATCGCCGCAGCGATCGCAACACCGTGAAACAACACACCTGAAATTCCGAGGGTGCACCAATCAATCACAAGTAATGAGTCGTAGTTACGAAAAAGTGTGTTCGCTCGAGGTGGCTAACCCCATTTGGCCCGGCACGGCTCCTGATTTTAGTCATTTCCAATTTGACATAAGTGTCAAGGCTATCCATTATCGTTCTCTTTCTTCAGTCATCACGTACATCATTCCAACCACTTCATTCTGGATCATCACTCCGCGTATAGTTATTAAAGTCGTTTTCGGTTTAGATAGTGAGTATATCCATAACTGATTCTGTTCTCTTTAATAACTTCCGTAATTATTACACCGATTGGTCGTTTAGTAAATTTCAAACCAAATCAAATTCAATTCCAATTTTAATTCGTAAATCAACATTTCATTTGTGTTTCAATATCAATTTCCAAAATCTATGTTTCAAAACTTCCAAATTACCATTCAAAGTCTTACAATTAAATTTCAATTTTATTTCAATAATTCAAATATTAATTCACGTTCGTATATAAGTTTCCTTCCGGAATCATTTAAAGTAACTTAATTTAACATTTAATTCAATTTAAGTTCATTGATAGATTTCATTCGATGTTCGTTAAGTAAATCTATCATTCAAAACAATTTCTATTAAATTACCAATTCATTAAGTCAATTACTTACGTTCAACTTAATTATACCAAATCTTACAATTTAATTAAGTCAATTTCGTTAATCAAATTCTTCAAATTACGAGCCTTACATTTGTTTCAATAAAATGCACTTTATTTCTTGTTAAAGAAATTCGATTTTCACTTATTTATTGATTTCGTTACAAATTTCAAACTCAATTAATAAAGATCTAAATTTCACATAATCGAGAAGTTTCAATTTCACTTATTAACTTACTTAAACAATTTTCCAAAACTTTAATAAATAAAGAAACTCAATTTCATTTATTAACGAAGTTCAAATCCACTTATTCAAAAGTTCAATTTCTCTTATCAAAGAATTCAATTTTTATTCAATTATCAAATAATTAAATCTTATTCAACTATTAAATAATTTCAATCGTAATTATTAATAATTTCAAAACTTAATAATTACAAACTTGATTATAGATTCAAACTTAATTGTTAAATCATTTCCACTTAATTATGAATTCAAACTAAATTATCAAATCCTTTCAACTAAATTATAAATTCAACTTAATAATTTCGAAACTTAATTATTACTAATTCTAAATTATTTATTAATAATTCCAAATTTAATTATTAAATAATTAAACTTCAAACAACGTTCTTTCATCAATTACTAGGTTAGTACTTGTTTCAAATTTCAATCTTTACATTTTCTTTTCATAAAAATTCAAATTCCAACTTCATTTCAAAACTTATTCTTTGCTCGACTAAAATCATTATTTTATTTTTAAATCAAATTATTGACCAATCGGATTTAATTTAACCCTCTATCCTAAGTCAAGTTCATTTGGGTATATATCATTTCAACCCGATTCCAATTTAATTCAAAAATCAAAGCATAGCAAAGGGAACTTGCAGTGTGATAACTGGGATGGTGTCAAAGTAAATAACAAGCAATGACAACAATCAATAACAATACAATGATCAATTCAATAATCCCGAAATAATCGTATTAATCCGCATTGTTGTTTGTGCGAATTAATATAATTATCTCTAGAATCTACACTATCATTCATGTAGATTAAAGATTATTATACTAATTATTCATACGGTTTTTCACTTGTCATTCGATTTCAATTTTACACTACAACAATTAATCCAATATATGTTCAATGGTTCAAAGTGTAATTATCACTATTCTACATGTCAATTAATTTAACAATTAAAAGGGATCATATTTAACTAATCAAATTCAATGCATATGTCAATTCAAATTCTAATTATCCTAAGTCAAATTCAATTGCATAATATTTATCACTTTATACATTTCAATTTACATCCAATATAAACAACAAACAATCAATCAATTATTAACCAAACCTGATTATTATTGCATACATAACAGATAACGGTGTCAAATATCAAAGGTGAACTGATACATAAATAACAGTGCAATAAATAATAGCAGTATATTTCAATTGTCGTTCCAATTGAAATCAAATTTAATAAATAAAAGAATATTAACCGTGAGTGATTGCTCACCTTTCGAGGCTAGAGAGATTTTGGCAAAGAAATGAGCTATGAATCCAAGCAACGCGGGATGGACAAAGACTTGATGTAGAGAATGGGCACGACATACAAGGCTGAAAATGGGAAATCGAATAGAACGATTGAATCGGTTGATATAAATTTGAACTAAATATATATATTATAATTCAAAAAAAAAACAATTTAAAACATATATTTACTTTCCCATTTATATTTAATCACATACTTATGAAATAAACTATACACATTTATATAACATATTATATTTTATATATTACTCACAGCAAACCAACAACATAACATTTATACTAACGTGCCATAATGACACAGTTGTCAGCAACTAAGTACCAACGCACCTATTAGCTTTCACCCTATATACGTTTATATATATCCATACTTATAAAAATGAAGCGGAACATAATAGTGTTTTTAAAACAATATTTATACATATAATTCTTACGTTTGATACTTACAGCGTGCAAATTCACAATCTATTTAACTAATGCAATAGGTACGAATGAATGGCACAAATACTGTAACTACTTTATAAATAAATCGGTATACACTATCCATTATATATACATATAAATATTATATGAGTTATTATAGACATATACAACTTTATCTACTGTACTATATATATATATATATATATATATATATATATCTTCATTCCAAACTATTTTTCAATTTATTTCACTTAATATATCTTATCACATATATATAAAATATAATTACATTTATTATAACTACTCAAATTTATTTAAAAATTCTTTTAACATCATTTTATACTGTATAATATTCAATTACATGCTAACTTTTTAAAATTAAGGTAAGTTATATATAATGCAATTGAGTATTACCCAAATAAAATTTTACAATTCGCTTATTTTAGGTTAAGTATTTAGTCAAAAAAATTGGCTTCATTTAAAATCATCCTTAAATAAAATTTTAAGAATTTTTTCGATTAATTTCAAACAACTAAAAGATAAAATAAATAAGTGTATATATATATATCATAATATATCAAATCAAATTCAAACTCTTCAATATATATTATAAATCAAATCATGTTTAGAAATTCAAATAAAATTTTCAACGAAAAGTGTAGGAGGGCTACAAAATAGTCTCTCCACTTCGAAACTCGAAAATGAATGTCGATGATGCGGCCATCATCACCGAAATTATTTTCCAGCGACAAAGAGTAAAGCACTGATTCTAAACGTTTTAACTCTTTGAAAAGAATTAAATTTGTCGAATAAAGTATGATTATAATAAATGACTTTTCAAATTTATGATCTTTGAAATTGTTAATTTAAAATAATTGGATAATATACAATATAAATTGTCGTTATAAATAAATGGTGGATGGGTATAATAAATGTTATTCACTTAAATTTTAACTATAAAATGTTTACGGAGATAAATAGAAGGATAAGTTAAATAAATGTGAAATTAAATCAATTTAATAGAAACCATGAATTTAAAAACAAACGGTGAATATAATTTATCTAAATCGAAAGTATATGGTTTAAATTAATTGTTTATTTTGTAATTCAAATCTATTTTCTTTTGGTTGTTTATATCCTCCTACTTCCTTTCTTTTCGGGGATGAAAAGTTTTGAGTGGGGGAGAGTGTAACAACCCGTAGATTTAACCGGTTTTAGTAACGTATTTAACTGAAATTTTGTGAAGTTTTAAACAATAAAATTTTGAAATATAATTTTTATATTTGGAATGCGACTAGTTAAACATAGCAACTGGTAAATTACCGTCCGAAAATATGAAAGTTTATTTCGTGCGTAAATTTACTTCAATTTAATCAATTAAAAAGCAATGAAAATAAAACGTTTTCAAAACTAAAATATTTTTACATAGAAAAATTCTAAACTATCTTTTGAGCAAGTTGTCGGTTTGTCGTTTTTCCAAATTCGGACATCTTTGGCTCCGTCGATCTTATTTTTCTACGTTTTTCATGCATTTTCCGCTATTATAAAATTTCGAATTTTCATAATTCAATCGAACCACCGATATCTATATACTATTTTGACCGTCTCGTCGCGCTGATCTCAGCCTATATTTACTTCTGTGTTTCGAGGTCCGATATACGACGAAAACGGTAAACGGTCCGTCATATCGGTACCGTAAATCGTGACTTCACTCTTCCCTACGGTTTCAAATTTCAAACGCCTGAAAGTAAAGCAGCCATTAGCATTCATTTGACATTTATTATCTGCTAGAATTCAGCCGGCCCTTTTCCCTACGTATTCATTTTTCGGTTCAATCCCATCTACATTTATAACTTCACTTTGTTCCTTTTAAACGCAAAGTCTTTCTGCTGCCTTCCACTGTGATCCAAACACCATCACCCTCCTGTACATTTGCATGCATGTCTCTTCCCTCTGTTCTCTGATCTTTTCACCACCGTTCCCAAGCAACTGAGCCGCATCCGTCTCCAACCCGTCACCGACCACAGCCCGCATCGTTCTCTTTGCTTACACGGCCTCGTCATCCTCCTCACCGTGCCTTAGGCTTCCCCTCTCCCTCACTCACCCCCTTGCAGCATGCTCGGCTATATTACTCTGCTGCATTTATGTAGGTGAGCCTATTTAGGTAGTGTTTGTAAAGTTAGAATTTTGGTAGGTGATGATTGAAATGCATGTAATTTATTGTGTACGTGAAGGCCATGTAATCTTTATGGTTTGCATGGGTCACTGAATATATCTTTGTTGTTTGTAAGTATGTTTCACGTCGTTTTCTTCTTTTGTGCCCAGATCTACGCTATGTTGTGTTTATATAAGGTTACGGCTTAAGTATATATATATATATTCTTTATTATATAAATTTATACTTATATGTTATACAGTATATAGATTTTGTTTTTATGAAAGTTTGTTTATTGTATACTAGTTATAATAGTACAGTTGCGTTTAGATATTAAAAAAAAAGGGTTTTGGCAATAGTTTTAAATAATAGCTTTAAGGAAGTTTATATAACATTTTATGAGCAAGACGTTGCAGCCTGTAACCAGTAATGTCTTGCCTAGCCTCTTTTGCTTATATGCGCATATAGATATATGTTTATAGTAGTGAAGTTTGTTAATAATAAAGTAGGTTATATACTAGTTTATAAAAGTTTTCAAACTAATTTTATGTTCGTCAATAAAGATTTTTCATTGTTTTGTTTACATATATAAGGGCTGGGCTATTAACTTCTAATTGTAAGTATATGTATATTTTTCCATTCGAATTGTTATATGTTTTCAGTTAAAAAAAAATTCGAGGGCTGTGATTTTGAAAGAAATAATATATATATATATATCGATTTTTTTTTTAACTGAAAACATATAACAATTCGAATGGAAAAATATACATATACTTACAATTAGAAGTTAATAGCCCAACATTTATATATGTAAACAAAACAATGAAAAATCTGTATTGACGAACATAAAATTAGTTTGAAAACTTTTATAAACTAGTATATAACTTACTTTATTATTAACAAACTTCACTACTATAAACATATATCTATATGCGCATATAAGCAAAAGAGGCTGGGCAAGACATTACTAGTTACAGGCTGCAACGTCTTGCTCATAAAATGTTATATAAACTTCCTTAAAACTATTATTTAAAACTATTGCCAAAACCCCTTTTTTTAAATATCTAAACGCAACTATAATATTATAACTCGTATACAGTAAACAAACTTTCATAAAAACAAAATCTATATACTGTATAACATATAAGTATAAATTTATATAATAAAGAATATATATATATATATATATATATATATACTTAAGCCGTAACCCCATATATAAACAACATAGCGTAGATCTGGGCACAAAAGAAGAAAACAACGTGAAACATACTTACAAAAAACAAAGATATATTCAGTGACCCATGCAAACCATAAAGATTACATGGCCTTCACGTACACAATAAATTACATGCATTTCAATCATCACCTACCAGAATTCTAACTTTATAAACACTACCTAAATAGGCTCACCTACATAAAGGCAGCAGAGTAATATAGCCGAGCATGCTGCAAGGGGGTGAGTGAGGGAGAGGGGAAGCCTAAGGCATGGTGAGGAGGATGATGAGGCCGTGTAAGCAAAGAGAACGATGCGGGCTGTGGTCGGTGACGGGTTGGAGACAGATGCGGCTCAGTTGCTTGGGAACGGTGGTGAAAAGATCAGAGAACAGAGGGAAGAGACATGCATGCGAATGTACAGGAGGGTGATGGTGTTTGGATCTCAGTGGAAGGCAGCAGAAAGACTTTGCATTTAAAAGGAACAAAGTGAAGTTATAAAAGTAGATGGGATTGAAACGAAAAATGAATACGTAGGGAAAAGGGCCGGCTGAATTCTAGCAGATAAAAAATGGTCAAATGAATGCTAATGGCTGCTTTATTTTCAGGCGTTTGAAATTTGAAACCGCAGGGAAGAGTGAAGTCATGATTTACGGTACCGATACGACGGACCGTTTACCGTTTTCGTCGTATATCGGACCTCGAAACACAGAAGTAAATATAGGCTGAGATCAGCGCGACGAGGCAGTCAAAATAATAAATATAGATATCGGTGGTTCGATTGAATTATAAAAATTTGAAATTTTATAATAGCGGAAAATGCATGAAAAACGTAGAAAAATAAGATCGATGGAGCCAAACATGTCCGAATTTGAAAAAACGACAAACTGACAACTTGCTCAAAAGATAGTTTAGAATTTTTCTATGTAAAATTTTTTTGGTTTTGAAAACGTTTTATTTTCATTGCTTTTTAACTGATTAAATTGAAGTAAATTTACGCACGAAATAAACTTTCATAGTTTCGGATGGTAATTTAGCAGTTGCTATGTTTAACTAGTCGCATTCCAAATATAAAAATTATATTTCAAAATTTTATTGTTTAAAACTTCACAAAATTTCAGTTAAATACGTTACTAAAACCGGTTAAATCTACGGGTTGTTACACCCGGTCCTTTGGGACCTTTATCCGAGCGCTCGTAATCAACATCGCACCAAAATAATAAGTGTTTTCAACATGAGTAAGTATCTGGGCTCCATACCATGATACCACCCTTTTTCAGAAGGAAATGCACATACCCTAAAGGTAGCTACCCCTCATAACCTTGCCGCATCTTTCCTGTTTCGAGCATTCCGGGGTGTGAGGCTCGACGAAGTCTCGTCCACAAAGCCACGCTTTATACAAAAGCCGTGCTTTGGGTCAACAAATGATCATAGAAATGATCACAATGATAAACGATCAAACAAATGATCATATCACAAATGATCAAACAATGATCATTTCACAGCAACACTCAGCATGTCACATTACCAAATTGGGAATATATTGCTGATAACCTCAACTACATAACCTTTGAGCTCGTGCGTTTCAGAGAAGGGGGTGTTAAGCTAAGAGAATAAATTCTCCGCCACCAACAGAAATATATTTGAAAGAAATCAGCTTTATATCTCAATTTGTAATGTCAGACATACAATCCATACAAGTCTGTTACGGGCTCGAACAGAACCGAAGGAACTTACAAAGAAGTCCTTGCAATCCGGATATCCACAATCCTGATCGGATTCCCCATCACATATGGAGAACTCTATACCGGAGCAACTCGGTGCAGAGTCAATCGACAGGTCATCCTATCGATCTCGCAAATACCCGGTCTTCAACACCGATCTTCAAATGCAATACATAACGACATATCACATATTCGGAATGGGTTATACGACCCTAAGGTCCTTTCCTGGCTAACCCGAATAGTGAGCGCTTATTCAAAAATAAGTGTGGCATTCGAATTCAAACAAATCACAACAAATACCCTTCAAAGATAAATATTGATAGTCGGTTATTGAACTATCAATGGATATGCACAACATCACCAGATTCCAAATAATTTTCCAAATTATTTATTTCCCAAAAATATCTTTACAAGATATAAAATTTCCATACCTCAAAAATAAATCAATATTTACTTTTAAACAAATTCCCTTTACTTTTATAAATTCCATAGAGAATTTACATTCCAAAATATCTACGAATATACGACATCAATTATTCATTTTCAATTTATCTTTCAAAAAGATAAATTCTCAAAATATTCACTTTATATTGGAAAACATTTCCATACTTACTTATTAAGTAATTCTCAAATCCATTTATTTTCAACTCTTGGAAAATATTCAATATACTTAAGTCGAGATTAAGTACATATTTCATTCTTTAAGGAAATCATTCTCTTAAACATATTTATTTGGGCCAAAATGAATGTTGCGTAAAACATCGTTACGACAACCCAAAATCACTAGTATAGGGATTCAAAAATAAAATAGATATATAAATCCCAATACTATACAAAACATTTCCTTTCGGAAATCATTTACTATAACAACAGTGTTATAGTCCACCATTTCCTTCTATTTCTCGAAAACGTCTATTTCAACAATAAATGTTGAAATCTATGGTTTCGAATCTTAACACATTTAAAAACATCGTTAGATCGTTTTAATTCTACTTAAAACATCACATCCAAAATATTTTCTTTAACATATTATTCACTATTCAAAAACGTGAATATACCTTGTTAACCAATTTCATCCTTTCTATTCATTTTATTTTAAAGGATTATTCACTGTCTAAAACGTGAATATAACTCCATAAATAAGTTATAACAATTTACTTATCAAAATAAATCGTTTGCGAATTTATAAAACAATGTTTATAAATTCCATTTCTATTTATTTTACAACAACTTCCTTTTATAAATCTCCTTTATTAACCTATTCAATTATATAACTCAGTTATATACTAAAAGTTCATATTATAAGTTAAACACTTATAATTTATTTGTTTGCAAAAATCATTCCTTTAAACTTCCCAAATTATAAATCTTATAACTTATAAGATTCATTTATTTACCCAAAACTTATTCTTCAAATAACTTTACAAATTCTATAAAGCTACTGTTTATAAAATTCCATTTCTAACTTCACCGTTTATAATTCTATGAATTTCATTCACTTATGAAATTCATTCGCAATTCATTCTAACACTTATAAAAGCTCGTTTTACAATTCCAATATTTTTAATTTATAAATATCAATTTATAAATCTTTTATACTAATCAATTTATATTATTATTTCAAAACGTCTTTAAAGTCCTTTATAATTTCACCATTCTCTTTGATTTATAAAATAATCAAATTTCATAAATCCTATTTTTAAACTTTTTATAATAAATTCAAACATCCCAATTTAAACTATTTTATAAAACCATTAACCCCATATTTTCAAAAATCAACTTTTAACTACATTTCTCAAAAAACAAAATTTTATAACATTAAAATTATGCGTTTATTTTTTTTTAAAACGAATCAATTCCAAAATTATTTTATAAAACGTGTACTCTTCAAAAATCACTTTAAAAAATCCTTTTAAAATTCCAAAATTTGGCCCAATGATGCTACACACTAAATAGTCAATCACGACAACAACGATATCATATATCGATATGATAATCAACGAATATCAAAATATCCATAATCAAATAAATACTGTTGAGGAATCCAGCTGGATCCCTCCAACCTGTTTTCCTGCATCCAAAGATGTTAGCACAATACCAATTCCGTTCCAGTACGAAATTATCGCGGTATATGGGATTTAAAATATTATCCACTTAATAGACGGCGCAATAGGGTCTCATCCGCTATATACTGTGGGAAATCAATTCCAAGTACATAAATAATACCAATTTCACTGTTTATGAAATATTCGTGGTTTTTAATAAATAACATCCGCTTACTAACGGCGCATAATGTCTAGTTTAACAATCAATAGATAACAATCATCATTCAAACATGCATTCAAGAATTTTAAATATAACTATTTAAAATTAAAATCGAAACCGATTCGATTGAGTGAGAAGTTCTCACCTTGATTTCAATTTCGTTTTAGCGATTTATTTCGAATAAAATTAAACGCACGTTTAATTTTATCCAAAAATTTTGCTAACTCCAAATGATTCCAATCCAATTCCATAGCATGGTGCTCGTCCATACGATTCCAACGCAACTGGTTTCGTGCGTTTTCGACCTCGTATGAAAAAGTTAAGGCATTATAAAGTTTGAATAATTTACATTATAATTTATTTTACAATTTCTTTTATTATTTTCACAACCTTTCATCTAGACCGTCCAATCCTATGCCCTAGAATCTCGGCCGTGCCCTGATGTTTCATCCCCCTCAGCAAATTCGAACGCGACATCTACCCATAGCCGCCCCCAATTCGGCCATTAACGCGACCAAGTCGAGCTGCTTGAAGACGATCAATGACCATCAAATCGAAGCCCCACTCGAACGCTACCCACGGCATGAACCACTCGAAATTCGGCCCCTTGTAGCTCTCGATTTTCATGCCCAAACGTGAGGCAAACGTGGCCTATTTGCTGTCGATCTATCGCACCAAATCCAATCACAACCGTTGGATAACAAGATCTCACCACCCTCTACGACTTTCATGTTGAAAGTTTCTTAGATTGCTTCACGGATTTAAAGAAAATTGGAGAAGAATTAAGTGGATTTTCGGTCATTCGTATATAATGGAGGTGGTGGCCTGATGAAAACCATAGTTTGTTTTCTCTTTTGCAAAATGAAAATTTGTGGGGGCTTATATAGAAAATTTTGCAAACACTATTCATCCCGGATTTTTCGAACTCCAAACGAAGCGTGCCAGTTGGCATTCCTAAGGTTTACCCCACGTTCCGAACACAATGGAACGTGTTTCGGGAGCTAATTCGGTCATCTGAGCGAGTTATGGCAATAAACATTCGATTTTAAATTAAACTGATTAAACGATTTTCTAGGCGTTTTAGCTTGCACCGGACAAATGTTACATCCGATTGACACGAAATTTTAAACCATACAATAATGTAACATTACGGATCCGATGAAACTAGTTTCGTCGAAATCTGAGACTGTTTGAAAAATGACTATTTTAACTCGCCAAATTAATATTAAAAACAATTTCGATGCGTTTCGAGCTGCCACGATCAAACGAAAACTCCGATTGCTACGAAAATTGAAATTCGGTAATAACAAACTATTACGGATCCAATGGAACTAGTTTTGTCCAATTCTGAGACTGTTCGAAAATTGACTAATTTCACTAGTCGATTTAATATTAAAATATTCAATTTTCACAAATAAACTCTTAATTCGATTTTAAAAGATCCATAACATCATTCTAACTCCAATATGATAAAATAAAATTTTACAAATCCTTTTCAATCATATTTAACCCAATTTTCAATTATTTTTGTATTTTCACATATTAAATTATCGATTTAATTTTTCAATTAAATCCAATTATTCGAAATAAAATTTATTCGACTTATAAATTTCACTTATTAATATTTAAAATTAATTAAATATTCAAATTTTAATTAATCAAAATTCCGGGTCGTTATAAATCCCATATACCGCGATATTTCACCTCGAAGTGGAATTGGTATGTGCTAACATCTATGGATGCAGGGAAACAGGTTGGAGGAATTTAACTGGATTCCTCGAACATTTGAATTTATTTCATATGTTGTGTGTTGGTTGATTTATAATCCGTGTGATTATGTTTGTGATTGCAATCGTTAAAAGCTAAATTTTAGCCGAATATAAATTGGTAACGTTAGATAACGAAAATAAGTAACATGTGAACTTTCGGAATTCAAGTTGAAAATTTATAATTAAATTATTTTTGCGAATCGTATAAATTTAAAGGAAGGAATTTTTAAAATGATAAAGTTTTATTTTTATCTTATTAAATAAAATTCCAAAAGATGGTAAAAGGGCGTAATAAAAGGATTTTCGATAATATTATTCAGAGGTTGAAAATTTATTCGAAATATGGATTTCAAAGAGTTGGAAAATAAAAGAATTTGTATTCTTTAAAAAGGAAATTATTTTGAAAAAAATAAATTTAGAAGTCCATTTGGGAATTAATTTTGGTAATTGAAAATAGATCTTTTGGAAATCCATTTGGAAATTTATTTGGTATTTTGAAATGAATTTGGAATCAATTTGGAAATTAATTTGAGGTTAGTAGAAATTGATTTCAATTTGAAATTTGAATGAAATTCACTTAGTGTTTAATTTCTTGGAAAATCAATATGGAATTTGATTTGGTGTCTTTGGAAATCAATTGAAAACTGATTTTGGTGTTGAAAGTGAATAATTGAAATCGATTTGAAAAATCGTATAAAAAGTGAATATTTGGAAATGTAAATTCACAATGGAAATTTATAAGGGAAATTTGTTTTAAAAATAAAAATTTATTTATTTTTAAAAGTGTGGAAATAAATTTACGGATTGGGAACGTAAATTTAAAAATCGGTAAGGATTTATTTAATTGGTTTGACTGAACCTTTTTGAAATGAAAGCGTATTCTCCCTAGAAAGCCGAATAAAAATTCTGAATAGCTTTAAAAAAATATATATTATTCATATACATAAAATTCTAGTGCTGGTTTTGAAAAGGAACTTTGAAGAAAGTTACCTCTTAAATTATTTTAAATCGTTTAAGTAAAGATTTATTAAAATTGTTTATAGAAATGATTATTTCTAAGATTTAATCAGTAATTGTTTTAGAAAATAGTTATTTAAATAGTTATACTCTATTTACTAATTTTATTTTGAAAAATTAGTTTGGGTTTAAGTTTATATAATATAGGTATAATATTTTATAACTAATATTCTAAGTAAAGTTTTTAAAGAAAAATAGTTTTATTTAAAAGTGTTTACCAGATATATTTTTGGATAAGGAATTTTCAATTATTTTGAAATATTTGAACTCGGCAGATTTCCAGTGAAAATGAATAACTATTTGTAAGTGTTTTCCGCTTAAGGAAAATGATTTGAAATTTAATTTCGAAAGTTGTAAAGGTGAAAATTGATTTGAAATTTGTTTTCAAATGGTTGAAGCGTGGAAATTATCTGTAGATATATTTTTGAAAATAAATAATTTGGTCGTTATTTGAAATCGGGTTATGTTGTGAATATTGATTGATAATTAAATAACCAACTATCAATATTGACCCTTAAATGGCTATTTGTCGTGAATTGGTTGAAATTGAATGCTACACTTATTTTTAAATTATTGCACTCGTTATTCGGATTACCCATTTCGAATAGTGATATGACGTAATGGATAGCATTGAAGACCGGTGTTGAAGACTGGCTATTTGTGAAAACAATAGGATGACCTATCGATTGTCTCTGCACCGGTAGCTATGGTATGGAGATTTCCTTTGTGATGGGAAATTTGATCGGGATTGTGAATACTCGAATGGAAAGGGCTTCTTTGGAAGTGCCTTCGGTTCTGTTTGAACCTGGAACAGACTTGTATTGTTACGTGTCTGACATTACATTTTGAGAGATAAAGCAGATTTCTTTCAAATACATCTCTGTTGGTGGCGGAGAATTTATTCTCTTAGCTTAACACCCTTCTCTGAGACGTACGAGCTCAGAGGTTTTGTAGTTGAAGGTTATCAGCGATATATTCCCAATTTGGTAATGTGGCATGCTGAATGTTGCTGTGTGATGATTATTTATTGATCATTTGTTGATCAAAGTGTGGCTTTGTGAAAAAACGTAGCTTCGTGGACGAGACTTCGTCAGACCTCGCACCTCGGAAATGGTCAAAACAAGAATATGCGACAAGGTTATGAGGGTCGGGCCCTTTAGGGTATGTCATTCCTTTCTTGAAAAGGGTGGTGTCAGGTATGGACCCCTAATGCTTAACCTATGTGGTTTCTCCAATCTTATTTTCTGTGTGGTTGTTGCTTTGTGATCGAGGGCCCTTGGATAAAGGTCCCAAAGGACCGGGGGGTGGCATATTCGTGTAGTAGTTACCTAGTTACAAAGGTAACCCGGCCTTGTGTTGCAGAGAGCTGGTTAAGTTCTTGGGACATCCCTCCAGAAGCGATCCCATGTGGCAGTAGGAAGTTCCTTAGCCTGACCATTTGTTGGAAATCCAAAGAAAACAATACGCTCCTTATACGGTTTTAGTTGTAGAACCTGCCATTTAATATTGTAGCTATAGCAGGCATAATATAATGGTACCTATGCTGGCTAAGATTTATATTCTATTTTCGAAATATTTTCCTACACTTTGCACTTATAGTAATAATATAAAACAAATTTGCGTATCAAGCATCTTTGACTATCATAAGGAGAAATCTCCTCCAATTCTGCGTTTGCATTGTGTGTGTGCGGGGAGGCCTTATGGTAGTTTCATTTTCCAAAAGCATTGCGGGTATTTTTCACTTCCCTTGTTGTTGTTGTTTTAAAAGATAAATAATTGTTTTGAGTTCTCATACCAGTCTTGCTTATCTTAGTGAAACATGGTGGGGGTTTCTCGCTTCGCAGTTAGGTGGCGAACGGGAGACTCTTACCCCTACATGTCCTCTCTTAGTGAATAGGGGAAGGTTAGGCGTAAGCCGTGACAGTCGAAAGGCTAGCCGTAAAAGCAAGTTTGGGATACCAGTGTAAGCCACGGCGGTTATTAGCCGCTTTCGATGGTTGAAAAGCCTAGAACGTTACAAGTGGTATCAGAGTATTTGGTTAAGTGACAACCTTGGCTCTGTTGGGTGTTACTCATTAGAGATAGAGTCAGTAGTACTCTAGAATGAGTTGAGTGTAATAATAGATATGAGAGCGTATTTGTTAGTGAATATGAAATTGTTTTGTATTGTGTTGACTTATTAGTTGATTGTTTATAGATTCTGGTCGGTGCAGTATGGCTAACTGTATCGATAGGGGTTTCTAAACTCTTAAACGAGATAAACCGACGTAATATCATTTTAAATTAGGTAAATGAAATAATTTTACCTATTTTATATTTTATATATATAAAGGAATAATTTTTCAGAAATCATTGAAGTATATATATATAAATTGAATGGTTTGAATTGTTGAAAATGTAAGAAAATATATAAGTGAATCAAAGTTGTTCGAATAATCTAAATAAAAACAACAATTGTGAAAGAATTAAGTATATAAAAGCAACAATTGTATAAGTATAGAATTATAATTGAAATGATTTACAATTGTGGAATAATTTTGTATAAGTAAAAGAGAAATAGTGAAATTATATAAGCAAGATTTATAAATGTGATTTATAAATAAAAGAAAATTTGGAAATTTTTTTTAAAGCATTGGATTCACTACTGTTGCTGGAAAATAATAAGGGTGATTACTGCAGCATCATCAGTATCATTTTCGAGTTTCTGTGTGATGGATTTGCTACCATAGTAAATTGAAATTGAAATTTGTTGTGATAAACAAATTTGAAATTAAAATCCAAGTTGTCATTGTTGAATATAAGTAATCAAGTTTTGAACTTATAATATGAGATAATAAAGATTTTAATTTTAGTAATGTTGAAATAAATTTGAGTTGGCATAATAAAATATATGATTTGAAATTTAACTAAAGGAAGTTAAATAAATTAAATCAGATTTTGAAGTTGAATAATAAGTTGTATAACTTATTAAATGTGAAAATGTAAGTAAAACCAATTATTAAAATCGTTAAACAACTTTGTTAAACAAAACTAAGTATGAATCTGAATAAGTGATAAAATTGACTTTGGTAAAAGTTAAATAAAAATTTACTTTGGAGTTGGAATTTGAATTGGATTTATTAGTGGAAACTTGAAATGGAATAAAACTTAAGTGATGCTGAATGAAGTTGATTTTGGTATCGAAGTAAAATAATGAAGTGAATTAAATGAGAACTTGAGTTATATAAGGGAGATTTAACTTTATTTGTAAAATAAATTGGTAATTGAACTAATGAATTGAATATAAATCAATCGAATGTAATGAATTGATATAGAATAATGGATATAAGTGTTAATTCATTTAAGGCTAATTGAATGTTAAACCAAATTGAATTGAATGTAAAGCAATGCAAAGAAATTTTGTTGTATTGGATATACATTGGTTGTTAGATTATTGTTAATTGATTGAATAAAAATTCATATGCAATTGAATGAATAAAATTGAAAGCTAAAGCAACTGAATTCAAATTGGAAGTTAAGTAAATTTAAATTGAATGGAAAAATTGATTTGAATTGAAAGTGAACAAATGTGAATGTAAATTAGTGAATGTAAACTAGTTGAAAATGAATAATCGAATGTCGTTGCATATGAATTGGTTGTAAACAATTACAAGTAATGTTGAAATCATATAAGTTATTTATAAACCTTGTTTAGTATGCATTTCTTTTAATATGCTTATGTTGTAGTTGTTTAAAAGAGTAAAATGTTAATAACTTCTTATATATGTCACTTACGTGTTTATATTGAGTAAGTACAGGTACCGGGGCTACCGTTAGCGGGATTTGGGTTGCGCAAAATGCTAAATAAATAACTACTTTGCTTAAAATGCTAAAAAGGTACGCCTACGCAATAAAAATAGGAAATATGAACTGTTTTTCTGTTTTCCGACCGTGTGGGTCGATGTATATATATTTATATCTATTGTAAAATTGTAAAAGCTCCTCCGTACAAAGGAGGTTATGGCGAATTTGTTTTGAAAATTTTAAGGCGTTAGAAAATTTTCGGAAAATTTTGGAATTTTTTTTTGTGAAAACTAAGTTTTGATTTGAAGTTAAAGGTTAAACGATATAGTTGATTTTGAAAAGATAAATATGTATGGATTTGAAAGCTTAGTAAATATTTTGTCAGAGGTTTAACTATGAATTTTGGAAAAGTTAAACACTTAAGAGATTTGTAAATCAAATTTGAACGGTTTGTTTTGAAAAGTTAATGGATTTCAAAACTCTCTCTTACTTGGTAATTTCGAGGACGAAATTCTTTTAAGGGAGGAAGATTGTAACGACCTAGAATTTCTGTCATTTGAAATTCATATATTTAATTGATTTTAAATATCAAGAAGTAAAATTTAGAAGTCGAATAATTTATATTTTGAATATTTAAATTTAATTGGATAATTAAATCGATAATTTAATATTTGAAATTACAGAAATAATTGGAAATTGGGTTTAATGTGATTAAAATTGATTTATAAAGTCATATTAAATCATATTGGAGTTAGAACAATGTTTGTGAACTTTTAAAATTGAATTAAAAGATAAATTGCAGAAATTGAATATTTTAATATTTCATCGACTAGTGAAAATAGTCATTTTTCAAACAGTCTTGGATTTCGACGAAACCAGTTTCATCGGATTCGTAATGTTATATTATTGTATGATTTCAAATTTCGTGTCAATCGGATTTACGGTTTGTCCGGGGCAAGCCAAAACGCATGGAAACTGGTTTAATTGATTTAATTTAAATTTGATCGTTTATTGTCGTAACTCACGCAGATGATCGAATTGGCTGTCGATACCTATTCCATTATGTTCGAAACGCGGGGTAAACCCTAGAATCGCCGGTCATCGCGCGAGATTTAGTGTTCGGAAAATTTGGAACGAATAGTGTTTTGAGACATTTTCTATATAAGGACTTGAGTATTTCTATTTTTCACAAACCAAAACCCTAACCCTAATCTAACCCTAGCCGCTAGTAAACAAAAACAATGGCTGAAATTTTGTTTCTTTCCTCTCTAATTTTCTTTCAATCCATTAGCGATCAAGCAAAACTACCAACTACAAAATGGAAGATGGCATCGAGATCTATAGTTTGAACGGTGGTGATCGAGTATTATGCGGTGGATCGTCGGCATTTGGGGCTTGAAGGCCCATGTCTCGGCATGTATTTCGAGAGCCTGGGGAGGCCGAGTTCAACGTTGTTTATGGTGGTGGTAGCATTCATGATGAGCTTCGATGTGATGGCCTCTGATCGTCTTTAAGCGACTCGTAGTGGTCGCGTGATTTAGGGCAAGGGTGGCTACTAATGAGTTTGAACGCGATTTTATCTGAAGGGGGAAGAAGCACTTGCGTGCGGCCTAGATGTGAGGAAGTTTAAAAAAATAAAAAGATTTTTGTAAATAATTATATATATTAATGTGTACAAACTTTAAACTATCATAACTTTTTGATACGAGGTCGAAAACGCACGAAACGAATTGCGTCGGGTTCGTATGGACGAGCATTGCGCAAAGGAGCTAGTTTGGAGTCGTTTGGAGCTAGTGATAATTTCGGATAAAATTAAACACACGTTTAATTTTATTCGAAACAAAACGCTACAACTGTTATCGGAAACTCAAGGTGAGAACTACTCACTCAATCAAATTGTTTCAATTTAAATTTTAAATAGTTAGATTTAAAATTGCTTGATTATATGATTGGATGATAGTTATTATCCGTTGTATTGAAATAGACCCTATACGTCGTAAATTAAATGGATGTTATTTATTAAACACATATACCGCGGTTATTTCATCTTGATATGGAATTGGTATTATATATGTACTTGGAGTTGATTTCCCACATTATATAGCGGATGAGACCTTATTGAGCCGCATAATAGCGGATAATATTTTATAAATCCCATATACCGCGATATTTCACCTCGAAGTGGAATTGGTATTGTGCTAACATCTGTGGATGCAGAGAAACAGGTTGGAGGGATCTAACTAGATTCCTCAAACATTTGAATTTATTTCATATGTTGTGTGTTGGTTGATTTATAATCCGTGTGATTATCTTTGTGATTGAAATCGTTAAAGGCCAAATTTTAACCGAATATAAATTGGTATCGTTAGATACCGAAAATAAGTAAAATGTGAACTTTCGGAATTTAAGTCAAAAAATTATAATTAAATTTATTTTTGAGACTCGTATAAATTTTAAGGAAGGAATTTTTAAAATGATAAAGTTTTATTTTTATCTTATTAAATGAAATTCCAAAATATGGTAAAAGGGCCCAATAAATGGATTTTTGATAATATTATTCAGAGGTTGAAAATTTATTCAAAATATGGATTTCAAAGAGTTGGAAAATAAAAGAATTTGTATTCTTTAAAAAGGAAATTATTTCGAAAAAAATAAATTTAGAAATCCATTTGGGAATTGATTTTGGTAATTGAAAATAGATCTTTTGGAAATCCATTTGGAAATCTATTTGGTGTTTTGAAATGAATTTGGAATCAATTTGGAAATTAATCTGAGGTTTAGTAGAAATTGATTTCAATTTGAAATTTGAATGAAATTCATTTAGTGTATAATTTCTTGGAAAATCAATATGGAATTTGATTTGGTGTGTTTAGAAATCAATTGAAAACTGATTTTGGTATTGAAAGTGAATAATTGAAATCGATTTGAAAAATCATATAAAAAGTGAATATTTGGAAATGTAAATTCATAATTGAAATTTATAAGGGAAATTTGTTTTAAAAATAAACATTGATTTATTTTTAAAAGTGTGGAAATAAATTTACGGATTGGGAACGTAAATTTAATAAATCGGTAAGGATTTATTTAATTGGTTTGAATGAACCATTTTGAAATGAAAGTGTATTCTCCCTAGAAAGCCGAATAAAATTTCGGAATAGCTTTAAACAAAAAATATATATTATTCATATCTATAAAATTCTAGTGTTGGTTTTGAAAAGGATACTTTGAAGAAAGTTACCTCTTAAATTATTTTAAATCATTTAAGTAAAGATTTATTAAAATTGTTTATAGAAATGATTATTTCTAAGATTTAATCAGTAATTGTTTTAGAAAATAGTTATTTAAATAGTTATACTCTATTTACTAATTTTATTTTGAAAAATTAGTTTGGGTTTAAGTTTATATAATATAGGTATAATATTTTATAACTAATATTTTAAGTAAAGTGTTTAAAGAAAAATAGTTTTATTTAAAAGTGTTTTCAAGATATATTTTTGGATAAGGAATTTTCAATTTTTTTAAAATATTTGAACTCGGCGGATTTCCAGTGAAAATGAATAACTATTTGTAAGTGTTTCCGCTTAAGGAAAATGATTTAAAATTTAATTTCGAAAGTTGTAAAGGTGAAAATTGATTTGAAATTTGTTTTTAAATGGTTGAAGCGTGGAAATTATATCTTGTAGAGATATTTTTGAGAATAAATAATTTGGGAAATTATTTGAAATCGGGTTATGTTGTGAATATTGATTGATAATTAAATAACCGACTATCAATATTGACCCTTAAATGGCTATTTGTTGTGAATTGGTTGAAATTGAATGCTACACTTATTTTTAAATTATTGCGCTCGTTATTCGGGTTACCCGTTCCGAATAGTGATACGACGTAATGGATAATATTGAAGACCGATGTTGAAGACCGGGTATTTGTGAAAACGATAGGATGACCTTTCGATTGTCTCTGCACCATTAGCTACGGTATGTAGATTTCCTTTGTGATGGGAAATTTGATCGGGATTGTGAATACCCGGATTGCATGGGCTTCTTTTGAAGTGCCTTCGGTTCTGTTCGAACCCGGAACAGACTTGTATGGTTACGTGTCTGACATTATATTTTGAGAGATAAAGCAGATTTCTTTCAAATACATCTCTATTGGTGGCAGGGAATTTATTCTCTTAGCTTAACACCCTTCTCTAAGACGTGCGAGCTCAGAGGTTTTGTAGTTGAAGGTTATCAGCGATATACTCCCAATTTGGTAATGTGGCTGCTGAGTGTTGTTGTGTGATGATTATTTATTGATAATTTGTTGATCAAAGCGTGTCTTTGTGAAAAAGCGTAGCTTTGTGGACGAGGATTTGTCAGACCTTGCACCCTGGAAATGGTCAAAACAGGAATATGCGGCAAGGTTATGAGGGTCGCGCCCTTTAGGGTATGTCATTCCCTTCTGGAAAAGGGTGGTGTCAGGTATGGGCCCCTGATGCTTAATCTATGTGGTTACTCCAATCTCATTTTCTGTGTGGTTGTTGCTTTATGATCGAGGGCCCTCGGATAAAGGTCCCAAAGGACCGTGGGGTGGCATAATCATGTAGTAGTTACCTAGTAACAAAGGTAACCCGGCCTTGTGTTGGCAGAGAGCTGGTTAAGTTCTCGGGACGTCCCGCCAGAAGCGATCCCATGTGGCAGTAGGAAGTTCCTTAGCCTGACCATATGTTGGAAATCCAAAGAAAACAATATGCGCCTTGTACGGTTCTAGTTGTAGAACCTTCCACTTAATAGGTAGCTATAGCAGGCATAATATAATGGTACCTATGCTGGCTAAGATTTATATTCTACTTTCGAAATGTTTTCCTACACTTTGCACTTATAGTAATAATATAAAATAAATTTGCATATCAAGCATCTTTGACTATCAATAGGAGAAATCTCCTCCAATTCTGCGTTTGCATTGTGTGTGTGCAGGGAAGCCTTATGGTAGTTTCATTTTCCAAAAGCATTGCGGATATTTTTCACTTCCCTTGTTGTTGTTGTTTTAAAAGATAAATAAGTGTTTTGAGTTCTCACACCTGTCCCATGACTGACCTGGAGTTTATTGTTCTCTTCCTAATCTCTGGGTGCCCATAATTTTCCACGCGGGCAGTCTAGAGTCAGGTTATCAGGTCATTCTGGATTTTGGTGTGACGCCCCACCTCTATGCTCGCAATAACAAAGAGTATTAAAAGAAATACTGTCTGTTATTACGAAGAATAAGGCTAGATAGGAGCGGCCATCCGTAGTTAGGACTTACACTAGTATTGGTTATCTCGATAGGAGTGGTATATATTTTTATTTTTCATCTCTTATTTATTTACTCCCATCAACATATCCAATTCCAGTGTAACGAACTACGATGGTTCATAATAGTTTAGGATAATAGATATAATAATAACACAGATAATTCAAATGCAGAACACAGATAAACAAAAAAAATCTCATATATATAATAACTGATGTCAGTTACAATACATGTGATACAGTACATATGATACAACTACAACTGTCGACTCTGGAAGTTACATATACAAGTACATTATCGTATATAATATACATGAATACATATCTTCATATGCTACGACACGACAACTCCAAAAGTATGAAAAGACTTCATAGCTCTAGCAGCAACCCAAAGCAAGATATCTACAACCTGTAATAACTCGGTCTGACCCGAGCATCAAGTTCAAAAGAAAATAATACACGGGACAGTCTAATTCAAACTCAGTTATTAGTGCACAGAAGCAATAATAATTAAGTAACAAATAGACGACGGTCACAATAAATCACGTCTATCCGATCCTTAAATAAAGAAATCGGACAACGATAAATATAACACGCAACAGTGTTAAACAATAAATCAGTAGATTCAAATCATTAACAAAGATAAGTGGAAAGAATATCAATGAAGATAATTTGGAAAACATCAAAATTTCCTAATAGGCAATTAACAACAAAATCATCAACTTAAACCAATCAAGATACAATTCAAATCATATTGAATTGAATAAGAGAAACAGTTCAAACAATTGAAATATCAATTGAAATAACAATACGGGTAGGGCTGCAGTACACGCATGCGTGCACTGCCTCGCCACTACAGCATATGGAATGCACAAAAGAACAGTAAATCGTAACAAAATAGGATATCAATAAAAACAATACCGTGTGGCTGCAGTTCACGCTTGCGTGCACTGCCTTGCCACTACAGTGATGATGTACACAAAAGCTTAATACCGTGTGGCTGCAGTTCACGCTTGCGTGCACTGCCTTGCCACTACAGTGATGATGTACCCAAAAGATCAACGGACCAAAATCATATGAAGAAGCAAATGTCAATGCCACGGACTCAATGGTCAAAGCAGACAGATATGGACAATGTGCACGTAACACAATGAAAATTCACAAACGAACACAAGGTCAAACCAGAATTACCGGATTCAACTCAAATGAATTCAAAAACCAAATCCGATTGCATCAATGCAACGCAAACCACAAGGCAAGCCTGCGTACAAAACTAAAAGGCAATCACCACATAAATGCTACAATTCAAAAGAAACAAACTCAAAATGGTCAAAGGCCAAAACCCAGTACACCACAGTGCATAAAGTACGAACACCAGCTGTACTATAGCTTCACTTTGCAAAACACAGTGAAACATGTGCATAGCAGCAACAAGTATATGAAAAACTATAAGGAAATTAATATCTAACCAGTTCAAATGTCAAAGTGAGGCCATAACCTCAATTAGCAAATATCAGCAGCATGGGACAAAGCTACATTCAAACAAAGGAAACTGGATACATACATGCAGTGCATATATGTATACGAATGAATACAGTTCAGTACTCAATGCAATCCAATAACTCAAGTATGACAAATAAAGATGCAACTCAAAACAAAATGGCCCAGACTGCAACAGCCGAAATGCCGACATGCAGTATGCAGTGATAATCGGTGACCAAGCCTTAACCAAATATAGTGACAACATGGAACTGCAGACTAATATATGCAGACTTTAAAAGACTATAATGCATACCAGTGCAGTGCAACTCAATGCAAACTCAAGTCCGTGCACAGCAACAAAACCAACTGCATGATGCAGACAAGAACAACTACATGATGCAGAGAAGAACATGAAGACAGCTACCACATAATGGAACAAACAATAGTGCAACAGCCTCATCAACAAAGACCGAACTCAAATCAACATCAAGTATACAAATGGAGATGTAACTAAATCAACAACATCGAATAGGCCAGCCCTCACATAAACTTTACAGATGCATAAAACTCAACCCAGTGGCAGCGATCAAGTGTCAGTGGAACGCAATGAACAGAACAAAAGTCAACAGGAAAAACCAAGAAAAAAACTATACGCGGTTCAATAATGCATCGGGTTCAAGTCACACGTGAAAACAACTAAATGCACTAGCAAACAGGAACTGTTTCGAAGTGAATGAAACAAATGCACAGTCTAATGAATGCAACAGTGACTCAAAACATATGCAGAGAAATCAGAGGCAATGCTCAAGTCATACCCAAAATATTTCCATGAAATCAACGTAATTCATTCAAGTGACCAAGGCAACAGAAATCGAATCGTGGTGGTCACGAAGGAAACCAATATCGTCAACCAAAATCGAAACAGTGAAGACCGAAAAGAACGAACAGTTCAAAATCTACAACAAGATCGAACTGCCGAAATAAATCAATTGACAATTTAATGAATTGCAGATTGAATTAGATGTGAGTGGATCAATCAACTTTGTTTTGAAGAGTGTGAACCCACTCGGCCGAGGACAGCGACTCGATAACGAACGAAATCAAGCGCCCGAAGTATCTCATGGAACGATTAACTAGCGAAGCACGGAAATCAAGTTGCAATTGGCATCAACAAATTAGCAGAAAGCCCTAATTTTCGAAGGAAAGAAGGAAATGCAGCCACCATTTTTATTTTCCTTCGTTTATCGTATTAGGGTTTTCGAAATGAAAGAATAATGGAATGGGTCTGGTTTGCCTTGGTGGTTTTCACGGCAATGACAAATAAAACATGGGCAATGTGATTTTTACAGCCCACTAAAACTTGACAAATGTAATACAAAGAATTTTTAAGCCCAATTAGAAACGCCAAATAGTAATTAGCAAGCCACATTAATCGTCTAATGACGAAAATTAATTTCCACAAAACACCGGGTTGTTACAGACTCCCCTCCTTATAAAAATTACGTCCTCGCAATTTTCATAATTAAAGTCGTCTACAACAATTATTTTTCTAACATAAACTGGTTAAGGTAGAAAAATAAAAGTCGAGAATATAAATGCCAAAGAAATCTTTTAACTTCATAAAAGAAATTCGCAATTTCTCAACAAAATCTAATTATTAATAAATAATTCAGAAAATAGCAAAACTGAATATATACGATTATCAGCAATATTTAATTATCAATTAGATAATTAGAATACATAAATCACAAAACAGTAATGCCTAATTATCGATACGACAATTAGAAAACAGCAAAATCTAATTATCAACAAAGATAATTAGAAAACATGAACTTCATAATCAGCAAACTCTAACTAACAACAGAGATAGATAGAAAACAGCAATTAAATATAGCCAACATAATCTAGAATCAATTAGAGACTAGAAAATCTTATAATCAGCAAAATTAGCAATTATCTAATTATCAAAAACGATAATCAGAAATCTCAAATCACAAATATCCGATTATCAAAAACGATAATCAAATCTCAAATCAACAAATATTCGATTATCAAAAACGATAATCAAATCTCAAATCAACAAATATTCGATTATCAAAAACGATAATCAAATCAACAAATATTCGATTATCAAAAACGATAATCAAATCTCAAATCAACAAATATTCGATTATCAAAAACGATAATCAAATCTCAAATCAACAAATATTCGATTATCAAAAACGATAATCAAATCAACAAATATTCGATTATCAAAAATGATAATCTAATCTCAAATCAACAAATATTCGATTATCAAAAAGATAATCAAATCTCAAATCAACAAATATTCGATTATCAAAAACGATAATCAAATCTCAAATCAACAAATATTCGATTATCAAAAACGATAATCAAATTAACAAATATTCGATTATCAAAAACAATAATCAAATTAACAAATATTCGATTATCAAAAACAATAATCAAAACTCATAACATCAAATATCTAATTACCTGCAGATAACTAGATTCAACAAATATCTAGAAATCAATTAAGATACTCTAGAAAATCAACAATTTGATTAAATCAAACCAAATCAAAATATAATTTCATCATATTGAATGGAACACTCAAAACAATTCAAACGATTGAAATATCCATTTAAAATACCCTGGAACCTGTGGGTTATGGGCCCACGACGCTTCCGCTGCGCAACTTTGATAAACAGAACACGCTCAATAAAATCATCAAACATAATTTCACTTTTTATTTTTAAATAAAGATATTTAAAACTTTCAACATATTTTCAGAACTTTAGTTTTGACTCAAAGCACAAATAAAACATCGAAAAATAGTTGTAACACATGTTCCATCTAAGTTGTGTTTTATATTATGTCCATAAACCCCAAGCTCTGATACCAACTGTGATGCCTCAACTCTATGCTCACAATAACAAAGAGTATTAAAAGAAATATTGTCCGTTATTACGAAGAATAAGGCCGGATAGGAGCGGCCATCCGTAGTTAGGCCTTACACTAGTATTTCTTATCTCGATTGGAGTGGCATATATTTTTATTTTTCATCTCTTATTTATTTACTCCCATGAACATATCCAATTCCAGTCTAAAACGAACTACGATGGTTC
This sequence comes from Allium cepa, assembly GCA_030765085.1. NCBI lineage: Eukaryota > Viridiplantae > Streptophyta > Magnoliopsida > Asparagales > Amaryllidaceae > Allium > Allium cepa. Next base: position 726,314,464 of record CM060937.1, on the reverse strand, counting down.
ATAATAGTTTAGGACAATAGATATAATAATAACACAGATAATTCAAATGCGGAACAAAGATAAACAAAAAATCTCATATATATAATAACTTATGTCAGTTACAATACTGTGATAAAGTACATATGATACAACTACAACCGTCGACTCTGGAAGTTACATATACAAGTACATTATCGTATATAATATACATGAATACATATCTTCCTATACTACGACATGACAACTCCAAAAGTATGAAAAGACTTCATAGCTCTAGCAGCAAACCAAAGCAAGATATCTACAACCTATAATAACTCGGTCTGACCCGAGTATTAAATTCAAAAGAAAATAACACACGGGTCAGTCTAATTCAAACTCAGTTATTAGTGCACAGAAGCAATAATAATTAAGTCACAAATAGATGACAGTCACAATAAATCTCGTCTATCCGATCCTTAAATAAAGAAATCGGACAACGATAAATATAACACGTAACAGTGTTAAACAATAAATCAGCAGATTCAAATCATCAACAAAGATAAGTGAAAAGAATATCAATGAAGATAATTTGGAAAACATCAAGATTGCCTAATCGGCAATTAACAACAAAATCATCAAATTAAAGCAATCAAAATACAATTCATATCATATTGAAATGAATAAGCAAAACAGTTCAAACAATTGAAATATCAATTGAAATAACAATACGGGTAGGGCTGTAGTACACGCACACGTGCACTGCCTCGCCACTACAGCATATGGAATTCACAAAAGATCAGTAAATCAAAACAAAATAGGATATCAATAAAAACAATACCGTGTGGCTGCAGTTCACGCTTGCGTGCACTACCTTGCCACTACAGTGATGATGCACACAAAAGATCAATACCGTGTGGCTGCAGTTCACGCTTAAGTGCACTGCCTTGCCACTACAGTGATGATGTACCCAAAAGATCAACGAACCAAAATCATATGAAGAAGCAAATATCAATGCCATGGACTCAATGGTCAAAGCAGACAGATATGGACAATGTGCAAGTAGTAAACAATGAAAATTCACAAACGAACACAAGGTCAAACCCGAATTACCGGATTCAACTCAAATGAATTCAAAAAACAAATCTGATTGCATCAATGCGACGTAAACCACAAGGCAAGACTGCGTACAAAAATAAAAGGCAGTCACCACATAAATGCTACATTCAAAAGAAACAAACTCAAAACGGTCAAAGTCCAAAACCCAGTACACCACGGTGCATAAATTACGAACAACAACTGTACTATAGCTTCACTTTGCAAAACACAGTGAAACATGTGCATAGCAGCAACAAGTATATGAAAAACTATAAGGAAATTAATATGTGACCAATTCAAATGTCAAAGTGAGGCCATAACCTCAATTAGCAAATATCAGCAGCATGGGACAAAGCTACATTCAAACAAAGGAAACTAGATACATACATGCAGTGCATATATGTATACGAATGAATATAGTTCAGTACTCAATGCAATCCAATAACTCAAGTACGACAAACAAAGATGCAACTCAAAACAAAATGACCCAGATGGAACTGCAACCGCCGCAATGGCGACATGCAGTATGCAGTGATAATCGGTGACCAAGCCTTAACCAAATATAGTGACAACATGGAACTGCAGACTAATATATGCAGACTTTAAAAGACTATAATGTATACCAGTGCAGTGCAACTCAGTGCAAACTCAAGTCAGTGCACATCGACAAGACCAACTGCATGATGCAGACAAGAACGACTACATGATGCAGACAAGAACATGAAGACAACTACCACATAATGGAACAAACAATAGTGCAGCAGCCTCGTCAACAAAGACCGGACTCAAATCAACATCAAGTATACAAATGGAGATGTAACTAAATCAACAACATCGAATAGGCCAGCCCCCATATAAACTGTACAGATGCATAAAACTCAAACCAGTGGCAGCGATCAAGTGTCAGTGAAACACAATGAACAGAACAAAAGTCAACAGGCAAAACCAAGAAAAAAAACTATACGCAGTTCAATAATGCATCGGGTTCAAGTCACACATGAAAACAACTAAATGCACTAGCAAACTGGAACTGTTTTGAAGTGAATGAAACAAATGCAAAGTCTAATGAATGCAACAGTGACGCAAAACATATGCAGAGAAATCAGAGGCAATGCTCAAGTCATACCCAAAATATTTCCATGAAATCAACATGATTCGTTTAAGAGACCAAAGGCAACAGAAATCGAACCGTGGTGGTCACGAACGAATCCAATATCGTCAACCAAAATCGAAACAGTGAAGACCGTAAAGAACGAACAGTTCAAAATCTACAACACGATCGAACTACCGAAATAAATCAATTGACAATTTAATGAATTTCAGATTGAATTAGATGTGAGTGGATCACTCACCTTTGTTTTGAAGAGTACGAATCCACTCGGCCGAGGACAGCGACTCGATAACGAACGAAATCAAGCGGCCGAAGTATCTCAAGGAACTATTAACTAGCGAAGCACGGAAATCAAGTTGCAATTGGCATCAACAAATTAGCAGAAAGCCCTAATTTTCGAAGGGAAGAAGGAAGCGCAGCCACCAATTTTATTTTCCTTCGTTTATCGTATTCGGGTTTTCAAAATGAAAGAATAGTGGAATGGGTCTGGTTTGCCTTGGTAGTTTTCACGGCAATGACAAACAAAACATGGGCCAATGCGATTTTTACAGCCCACTAAAACTTGACAAATGTAATACAAAGAATTTTTCAACCCAATTAGAAACTCCAAATAGTAATTAGCAAGCCACATTAATCGTCTAATGACGAAAATTAATTTCCACAAAACACCGGGTTGTTACATTAGGAGTGCTATGGAGCTTAGGAGGTGAGCTGGATGGCGAGACGTTTTACTTGTATATGATATTATCTTTCCGCTATAAATTCACTTGTAAGGACATGTTGTATAATTGTCCATTGTCCAGTTGTGTTGTATATTGTTGTTATGGACTCTGATGATAATGTAATGTAATAACTGATGTAGTTCTTTGTTTTTAAGATTATTCATCTATCTATTATATACTGTTCCGCTGCGACTGTGAGATTCTGATATTGTTTCTGTTATGTTTTCTTATTTCTTCTATCTTTTTCTTCTACCTCTTCTTTTTAACCCTAACAATTCGGTTATATGGCATTTGATACACTGGACGTAAGAATGGCGACCTTCGGATCCCGATAAAATCGGTACGTTACAGTTTATATTCAACAATAAATTTAATAACTGTTTAACTAGTAGTTTATATGCAAATAAATAAATTTTAACTATCAAATCTATATGCAATAATTAAATTAATTAACAGTTAAATTAAAAAAATGCGATGTAACTGAGATGATGAATAAAACATGCCAGACAGTCATAAATAAATTTCTACTCATATCTTAAATCAATTTAACAAACATAAGAAACCTTAGAAGTTGTAAGTGGGTTAAAACACTCACCTTTGATTTTAGCCCATAAAAATCTAAACAGAAGCGCAAAACTCAACAATCTCCAAACTCAACTAAATCAATTTCATGTTGTTCGGAATATAAATTTGAATCCAACAGAAGAAATCGCGCGTGAATCAAAGTTTATATGCAAAAGGTATTCAAGTTACAAGAAGTGTTATTAAAATAAAAATTAGTACGCGTTAAAAAAAATATAAATAAACAAATTTTAATACTTACGTTTTCTCAAGATGAGGCTTCAGGAAAAGATTGAAGAACAACTAAGATGAGGACAGGAAGTGTACGAAAAATGAAAAAGAATCATTTTTGTAAAAGAATGCTTTTGGATTTGCAAGAATAAGAGCTTTTGAATATAAGGTTTTAGGAGAAATAAAATGTAAAAGAAGAAATAAGATGTAGATTATTTATGATTAGGAAATGAATTTGGAGGGATAAAAATAAATGTCACGTTTTATTTTTAAAGCTTCAGGCATTAATAGTGCATAAGGAAATGTACGTAGGAATGGAAAAGTTTGCAAACGAAAGTAAATTTTTGTGTACGTGAAAATGAGGTGGCAAGAAATAAATACAATCTAAGAGTCTAGGCTCAAGTATTAAACAGAAGGAGAAAAGGAAAAAACAGATCAACTATTAATAACAAGGTAACTATTTTAAAACGTTCATGCAACAATTAATAACAAGAAAATGAAGGGACCATGTACCTCGCACAACCTTTTGAAATTTAATTTTTTTGTAACGTAACCAAATTAACTTCATTAACTCAAAATAATATTCAAATTTGTATGCATTTAGGTTTTTATCTACGCATAATAAAATATTTATACTTACCTTAAAAATGAAAACGTTCAATTTTGTTTTCTCAAAATGATCTTTTATTTCCATTAAAACACCCTTTTTGTTTAACACAAAACATGCGTTTCATTTATTAAATCTATTAATTGCAATCAATGTTTCCATTCCTTTTAATTGAAATATTTGAATTACATTAATTGTAGTTACTTACAAAGTTAAATTTTAAAAAGACAACTAGAATGGATAAAAAAATAGAACAATTGTTTATTTAAACACATTTATAAATTTATTGTTTATACACAAGAGTAATAATTAGATTATTTTCCTATTCTTGAAATCAGTCTACAAGCTAAAACACAGTTCAAATAAACATATATTTCTTTCTTTAAAATCAATCTTTCTATTCTTTATTTTATTGAAATTAAACCTACATTTACAAATGAAACATTCATTTTATTTGGTGTAAATTTTCTTTTTATTAAATCAAACTTTCCCTATATTTTCATAAAACACATGCTGCTTTTATTTACACCTATTAATTTACAACTGGTATTCTCTCCTATAAATTGGAAACTTTCAATTACATTAATTTCAGTTGATTATGTTCCAAAATGGACTAAATGAATGTATTGAGAAGTATACCAATTATTTCCTATCTAATAGTAATTTGAACATATTAATACACTATTGGATACAAACAATAATTATATATTTCTTACTATAATAATAGTTTCTCATCTTGATTTACTTATAAATTTATAATTCTTTAAACCCAATTCCATCTCAATTTAAAGTAGATTAATTCATCCATTATAGAATTTATTTCAGTTTCTTAAAATAACAACTTTATTATAAATTGAATCCAATTTATTTTAATAAGTTTCCAATTAAACGGATTAGATTTAATTCTAACCCTTAAATTTAGTCTATTATAACTCTATACCACAATTTACACTTGTCTCACATTTCATTCCATTGATATACTCAATTTCATCTTCCATTCAAATTTTATTTCATTACCTAAATATACACCTATTTACATTTAAATTTGAAGGAATATTATGTTTTTTAAATGTATATTTCTATATATTGAACACATAAATTACGGTCTTCTAATACTTTACATTCTATAACTTACTCTACATTCTATAACTTACTTTACGTACTTTTTCGTATTAATTTCTTAATTATCAAAATTTCAACTTATTCCCTAAATCCACAAATTATTACTTAACGTAAATCTACGCTTTTATTACTTTACGTTCACACTTCCGTTACTCTTTAATTAATCACCAAGTAACATTATCATCAAACCAACATTAATTAGTATATTAGATGCTTACACTTATTTCTCTATATCCAATTTGTTTCAACTTTATTTACATTGATACTATTCCCTTATTTTAGTTATTACTTATCAACTTATTCTAACCTTATTTCCTAAATTTCCGTTATTGTAAACCTATATATATACATATACATACATACATACATACATATGTATGTATGTATGTATATATATATATACATATATTTTAAATTAAATTTAAAATTCCAATTCAATCAACCATTTCAACATGCAACTTGTAATAACTGCTTACAGGTATGAATGGAATTATCATTAACATTAACTGCCACAATTTAGTGAATTAATTGAAATTGATTACAAATTAACTTGACAACCTAATAAAATAAGTAACGTACAATAAATATTGTCATTAACTCTTAATTACACTTTTAGAGGGTCATTATTTACACCCCAAATATTGTAATTACTTACATAACACTGGTTTTACTCAACTAACATTTATTAAAAACTATTCCAAAATTTATTCAATATTTATTAGTTCTCTTATATTATATTTATAACCAAGTGTAACTTTTTACTTGAATTGGTTGGATTTCCTTTCAAGTTATTAATAATTAACTTATACTAACATATTCCTTAATTTATTCCAATTACCGTTACAATGTTTTTTATTACAAAATCAATTAAATACTTTTCCTTCTCGTATTAAATTATACACCTGTATAATCCTTTCCACTATTCATTTATTAGAATTCTGTTTAAAATTTCAATCTCTGCTAATAACTCATTTATTATACTTTTGCATATCAATAAACAAGGTTCCAAATAAATAGGATTTGCTAAATTCAATTTTTTATAATTAAGTCTATTACAACCAATGAAATATTTCATAGGTTAATTATTAACATTTTCTTCATTACCAATTATAACAATTATATTTCTTTATAATTTAATTCCAAAATCTACAAATATGAAAAATTTAATTAACGAAATTTACGGGTCATTACAGAAAAGGCATCTAACAATGCCAAACTTAAAAATGTTTTATTTTGCTCACTTAATAAAAATGAATTTTCACAAGTCCTGCTTTGGACTACTGCTTACGATATACGGCATACTTTACAAATTACCCATGAAGGCACAAACAAAGTTAAGAAAACAAAAGTTTCTATTCTACAAAATCAATTTTCATCTGTTAAAATGAAATCAAATGAATAAATTATTGACATGTATGCCATATTTCAAGCTATACAACATGTCCTTATGGCTCTAGGAGTTAAATTCACTGATTTTGATTTAGTCACACAAATTTTGAACTCTTTGACAAACGAATGGGAAAGAAAAGTTCTAACCATCCAAGAAACTAATGATCTTTCCCAACTCAAATCTGAAGAGTTAGTAGGAAATCTAATGACATACGAAGTTAATTTATAGGCAAGAAAAGAACAAAATCAAGAAAAAACATCACTTTCAGGCAAATAGAGACAACACCGACTTGGAAGAAGATGAGATTGTTTTCATTGCCCAAAATTACAACAAGTTCAAGAAGTTCAAAACAATGATGAAATTTCAAAACAACAACAACACAAATTCGTCAAATCAAACATCAATGAAATGCTTCGGGTGTGGTAAATTTTGCCATATGAAGAAGGACTTTCCGCTACTCAACAATGATAAAAAGAAAAGAAAAAATTGAAAATTTCATGAAAAAGAAAAGAGCATTTCAAGTAATCTGGGATGACTCTGACTCTTCCACTTCATCCAATAGCGACAGTGACTTAGAACAAGTAAATGTTTGCATCATGTCTAGCACAGATGAGGTAAGTCCTGAACGAACATATGATCAATTTCACGGAGTTATTATAGAATAGATGACAAGTATAGAGAATTAAAAAAATTAAATAAAAAAATGTGGAAAAATTAAATAGAGCTAAATTAGAAAGTGGATTGTTAAAAGTTGAGAAAAAATTTAGAAGAAGAATAAGAATTGGCACAAAAGGAATGTAAAATGTGACGCCCCACCTCTATACCCACGCTAGCCAAGAACACTACGGTGTAGTGTTGTCAACTAGCACGGAGAATAAGGCTGTTGAGGAGCGACCATCCATGTAATTTCTTATCACACGGTGGCTATAAATAAGCTTCGGAAATAAACATAGAAATAAGCATAACACAAATCAGTCACAGACATCCATATCACAAAGGCGGAAGAAGATATGAATATAAAACTAACACATGAAAGTGTACATCAGAGTAGTGGTCAAAAAGATCCACAATAATACAAAAGAATAGCAACACGTGCTATACAAAAGAATACAACAATGAGTCTATATCTCACGTGTTTACAACAAAAACTGCTAATCTAAATAGTTAGCCAAAAGTCAGAGTAGCTAATAACGGGAAGAATTCAAGCAGAAGCACATGTAACACCTCGGTCTGACCCGAGTATTATTTAAGAAAATAATAAACGGATCAGTCTAGCTATAAATATCAGATGACATGATATAAATTAAAGGATATAGCATAAACATAAAATATCCATACTGACGTACTACTATAAGTATGCAAATGATGATCAACAGAAGATCAATCAAAAAGAGATAAATCGATATCACAAGAATCTTCTTAAAGATCCAAAGAGGGCATCATACCCTAAACTTGTACTCATAACAAGTCAATGACATAAATTCCAGAAATCAACACAAGAAATCCAGAAATCATAGAAAAAGGGAAAGAGGCCTATCACATGACGGTCCGAAGACCAAGGGGAGCTACCCCACATGTGTGAATGGAATCCCACAGATTAAGGTCCAGACTAACCAAAAAGCAAAAAGGTATGTGTGAGTGGAATCACACAAGTGGTGTCTAGTCTAACCTCGCAACAAGTGACATCGCACAGTCGCTAGTCTAAAGCAACAGAATGATCGTCATGATCAACGAGAAGTGTCAATTACACTAAGCTAGTAAATATAGAAGTTTAGCTTCATGTCCCATAACCACTTGCTTAACTTAAATATTTACAAACAAACTGTAAATCTTCACTAATAAAATTGTCACAAGAGGTTCAATCGAACAAGTCCAAGAATTAACCAACGAAGTCAACGCAAGCGTCTCATACCACTTGTTTTACTAAGTCGTTTAATTAGATTTCTCATCCGAGTGAGGTAAAGGTTTGTATATACTAATAGATTGGAAAACGGTTTAAGAAAAGAGCTTTGTTATTAAAAACAGAGTTGAAATTGTTTGTTAAAAGAGTTTTGATATTTACTACTAGTATTGAAACCTTTGTATTATAAAGTGACAAAACACAGAAGCAATTGTAGAAACAATCAGTCACAAAAATCGCATAAGGAGATGTGAATAAAATCCAAGGAAATCAGCTCAATGTTTTTCAGATAAGATCCCCTACGGAGGGGGGTCCAAGGGGGTGGCAACCCACCAAGGTGGGGGTGCAGGGGCAACGCCACCGCTTACGGGGTTCGACCTGCCCGGTCAGGTCGCGGGGGTCCAGGGTCGAGCGACCTAATGGTTGCGACCTAGGGGTCTAAGGGGTCAAACGACCTAGTGGTGTTCGCGACCTAACGATGACTCGCGACCCAACATGGCCGACCTAACAGAGGTTGCGACCTAACAGAGCAACAGGACGAGCGACTTAATAAAGTGGCCGAGCGACCTAACTGGAGCAAGTGACCTATAGGTCATGCGACCTAAAGTAGTAAAGAGCCGTACGTGTTAACGAGTCAACGACCAACGACCTAGGTCCATACGGCCTACGACCTAAGGTCCCTACGACCTACGACCTAAGGTCCATACGACCTACGACCTAAGGTCCATACGACCTACGACCTAAGGTCCATACGACCTATGACCTAAAACATCGCGACCTAGCGACCTAAGGGGATAAGGGCCGAGCGACCTAACATTCGAACGACCTACGACCTAAAACGTCGCGACCTAGCGACCTAAGGGGATAAGGGCCGAGCGACCTAACATTCGAACGACCTACGACCTAAGGTCCATACGACCTAAGGTCCATACGACCTAAGGTCCATACGACCTAAGGTCCATACGACCTATGACCTAAAACGTTGCGACCTAGCGACCTAAGGGGATAAGGGCCGAGCGACCTAACATTCGAATGACCTACGACCTAAGGAGCTTGCGACCCACGACCTAAAGCCCAACGACCCACGACCTAATTCCGGAGCGCCGAGCGACCTAACGTTATAGGACATTTTAGGTCGGAAACGAGCTATTTGAAGGCCGAGACATTTCCACGCGAACGACCTATCAAAGGCAGAGCGACCTAAGGGCAGATTTTCACCAAAAACACTTAAAGTTGGAATTTTTCGCCAATCCAATCCAAACCAAATGCAAATGTACATGCTAAAGTGATAGGGAATCATTCCCAACAGTCCAATATAGATATAGACTAGATTTGTGGGATAAAAATCTCACCTTCGCACAAATTCAATGAAAAATGAAGTTTTAAGCAAGCAAGAATCAATCCCTCTTCTATCTAAGCACAAGAAGCTTGAATCCAATGTCTTCTTCTTGAATTTGGAGTAGAAAGATGGATTGCAATTGAATTTTAGTTTTGGAATTTTGATTTCCCATTCCCTCCACTATTTTTGAAGAAGCTTGAAGACTTAGGAAAATAGAAATGAAGTTATGAAGAGGAGGGGTGAAGGTTGGGTCTAATAGGCTAAAAGCCCAACCCAAAGTCTCAAGTGAAAAAGTAGTGAAATTCTACTATCTCCAATCATATCAATGTTTATACTTAAAATAATTGTAAACGGCATTTCGAACTCAATGGAAGTGGTCTCGAGTCCTAATTTGACCGTTTGCAAAAAGTAGCTTTTCGGACCAATATCCGATTAAGGACAAAATATTTAAATAAAATATTTAAATATAAAATCGATAAATATGCGGGTTGTTACATAAAAAATTATCATCTCAAAATGCTACTCTAACACATGATATAGAGAAGAACAGAATAGAGAATTATAAACAGGAAAAAGTAAAGTATGAATTGAAGCAAAACTTAGAATTAGCTAATATAGAAATTTCTGATCTCAAAAATAAATTAGATAAATTTGCTAATAATGTTTCAAAATTTAATAAAGGAAAGCAAAATCTAGATAATTTGATAAAGATTTCAAAACCATCAGGAAATAGGAAGGTATTAGGATTTAACCAAAAAAAATCATAAACGTTCAAGAAATAATTTGGTTTCCAATAATAATCAAGGAGGTAAGAAGTATAGTATATTATATACAAATTTTAGAAAATCAGAATCTAAATATGAAAATCAGGGAACAAAAATGATTAAATTATGGATTCCAAAAATAAAAAACAAATTGATTATACAAAAACACATAGATGTATATCTAAAAGATATAGTTCATAATGAAAATTACATTTCTAAATGTTCCAAACCCTCACGGGTATGGCTACCTTCTCCTACTAAAACATAGGACCCTAACAGTGGAAGTGGGTTCCAATTAAAACTTTTTTTTATTTTGCAGATACCCAAGAACAAAATTAATAATAAGGAGAAATGTATACTCGATAGCAGATGCTCCAAACATATGATGAGAAATGCACACATGCTATCAAACATCACTTACATGGACGGTGGCATGATCACTTTTGGGGATAATTCCAAAGGATATATTATCGGGATTGGAAACATCATCAGTATCGGTATATCTACTTCTCCAATTATCTCAAATATATTATTAATTAAAAACTTAATACACAACTTACTTAGTATAAGTCAATTATGCGACAAGGTATTTAGAATTGACAATGAAAAAGACAATTGCAATATCTTTGATCATAATAAAATTTTAATATTTGAAGGAACAAGAAATCGAAAAATTTATATTCTAAACATGAATATATATCATAATAATGATTTAAGCTTAACTACAAATCATGATGATCCATGGATATGGCATAAAAGATTTTATCAAATAAATTTCAATATGTAAACAAATTAGCTAAAACCAATTTGTTAAGAGGATTACCCAAAACAAATTTCAAAGTTAAAAATCTAAGCGATGCATGTCAAGTTGGAAAATTAAAGAAAAGTTCGTTTAAGTCTAAAAAGGAAATCTCCACTAAACAACCTCTTAAATTACTTCAATTGAACTTATTTGGTCCAACTCAAGTGCATTCAATAAATCACAATAAATATGTTTTGTAATTATAAGTGATTTTTCAAGATATACCAGGACACTATTTTTGAAACATGAAAGCGATATATTTGAAATGTTTAAAATTTTTGCTAAGAAATTAAGTTTGATTTAAAAATAAAAAGTATAAGAAGTGATCATGGTGGAGAATTTTAAAATGAACTATTTACAATTTTTTTTAATAAAAAAAGGAATTAGCCTAATTTTTCATTTCCACGAACACCGCAACAAAATAGAGTAGTTGAAAGAAAAAATTGCACCTTGGAAGAATGTGCTCGAACACTCCTAAATGGCAGTGGCTTACCAGAGAATTTTTAGGCGAAGCAGTTGCTACTGCATGTTATGTATTAAATCGTATAACTCTTAGACCTATAACTAAAAGCACATGTTATGAAGTTTTGTACAAAAAGAAACCAAAATATCATATTTTCAAATATTTGGATCAAAATGCTTTATGCTAAATACAAAATATAATCTTGGTAAATTCGATTCAAATGCTGATGAAGGATTTTTTATTAGATATTTCGATCAAAGTAAAGAATATAGAATTTTTAACAAACGAATAAATGTTATGGAGGAAAGTCTTCATGTCTCGTTAGATGAAAACTTTAAAAATATAAATAAAGATGATGAAGAAATTTTTGACACTAATCAAAATAAAGCCGTTGAAATCATGATTGAAAACAATAGTGATTTGAAATCACCACCTCATATTTTAGAAGGTCATCCTATTGATAACATAATTGGAAATCTTGATAACATTGTTTCGACTATAAGTTTAGTCAAATGAGCAATGTAGCATTTATATCTAATTTTGAACAAAAAAATTACAAGAAAGCATCAAATGATGATTTCTGAATTTAAGCAATGTATGAAGAACTTAATCAATTTGAACAAAATTGTGACGACCCGCAATTCGGAAGGTTTAAGTCGACAATAAACCACACATGTCCAACTCAAAATAATCTAGTACACAAATGATCAACGAGATTAAGTAACAAAAATAAGAGGAGATGAAAACAAACATAGAATCTTGCAACGGAATGACAAAATATGATAATCAAATAAATAGTTCATGAAGTTGTTTATACTATACATTTGATTATAATTTTATAACACAAATCATAGTTATATATACAAAAGAAAAATTGAATAATGCAGTAGAACAACTGTGACGACCCAGATTTTTAACGTGAGTTAATTGGTAATTAGCCGGTTTAAATTATCGGAATATTAATTTTATAAGTTATCGGACCCATTTATTTACGTTTCCATTATAATATTTAATCTAACAATCTCAAGAATATTTAAATATAAAACTGTACCTTATTAACACCCAATATATATATATATATATAGAAGAATATAAATTAAGTAATTAAGCCTTGGCTAAGAACAAAAATAAAAATAAACGTTGTAACATCCCGCCTTTTCACACACTTTAAACCGACACACGTGCCAATTCAAAGCATACGCAAGGGCGGATTGTTATGGGGTAAATAAGAAAAAAACAGTGAAGAAATAAAACAAAATAGAATCTCACAGCGGAAGGATAAAATATAATAATCAATATACAGTTCATGATAACTGTTTACAAAATATTTATTTTACTTATACAATGAATATCAGAGTTACACATACCAATACAATCAATGCAGCGGAAATTTAGAGTGTGGTGCAATACTATAAATAATATAATACGGATTATTCGTCTTCGTCCTCCAAAGCTAAAATCTTCGATCCTGAAACGCTCGGACTGACTCGAGCGAATTTGAAAAGACAAAAACACTCGAGTCAGAACTAAGAGATCTTATGTGAGTTAAATTAACAGAAATAAATATGAGTACAGTAACTCAAGAGATGTTCGAGATTTACATCTCCTAAGGATCTGTTAAACTATTTACTATGTAGTATATTGCGCTATTATAATAATGTCTATTTGTAAAGTAAACTTACTTTTTTATAGCGTTAAGGGGTTACCCATATAGCCCTTAACACAAATAATGCCAATAGTCTATACAGTACCGTAAAACCTCCTGATCGGGAAGCTACCAGAGGATACTCCATAGGTACGACACAAATAGAAACTCGTAGTAAAGGCTCGGTATGGTAGGTGACACAGCACAACTAGGCAATGCCAGGGTAGATATACCAATTGCTATCCAGGCTGGTGGAAACGCGTAGCCGCAGTTACCGCCCACCTCGGACTAACTCCCCAAAATCAAAATATAGAAGTGGCCACTGAATCAATCCAAGTCAAAGTATAATATCGAAGAGGAGGGTCCGATCAGAGGAATGACCTCATTGGCCTGAGAATCGCTCCTGTTTTAGCCACCTTATGCCAACTCACGGGAGTCGGGTCCACGTATTTATCTTACAGGAAACGTCGCCACCACCTACTTCATTCTGGAATCTCCACCGCGTACACGGTTAGTCAAAGTGGTTTTCGGTATCGACAGAGAGTATGTCCATATCCGATCCCGGTCTGTTTGCCAACCCATCGTTATTATAACACCGCGGTCATTTAAAATAGTTTATACTTTACAACCAGAATAAATTTTCATTTCAAAATTATGAATACGATATCATTTTAAAACCCAAAATAATATGATGTCATTTTATCCCAAATATAATTCTTTTTCCCAAAATCATAATGCTTTAAAATTTATAACGTCTGAAAACCAAATATTTGACTTATACTTTCAAAGCATAATATTTCGAAATTCATAATTTAAACCCATAACTTCTAAAACTGGAATGGTTCGGATATTCAACGGTATATAGAATAAATGGTTTAACTTTATGGTTACTTTGTAAAGAAAATAGTTTACATGGCTTTACAAATATAGTTCCTATTTAAAGTTTAAACCATAATTTAAATATCATTTCAAGTTCCAAAAACCCTTTAATTTCTATATATATAAATCCATTTGGAGTATTCATATTCAAACTAAAGTTGGACTTTATTCTTTCAACAAATTAAATGTTTATTATTTAGTCTTGAATATTCAAGTAAAAATCCATAAATAAAACTCCAATTTCTAGTAAAAATATATATATATTTTTTTTCAATTTAATTTATACTAGAATATTCATTTCATATTTATCTTGGGAAAAATCCAGTTATAAATATCATATCTTAAATTTCCAAACTTAAACATGAAATATATGATATAAGTTATCAAACTCCATTTTCTTAAATTTTTATCATTTTATCCAACAGATTTATACACAACTTAAATTTAAAATTTTAACTTCATATGTGTATATATTGAAGAATAATATTTTATACAATATCAAAATACATTTTTTATAAACCGTATCCCATCCAAACCATAGAAATCACTTTAAAGTAATTTTATATATAGACCACGGTGCCTGTATAAAATTTTCTATCCTATGGTCAAGTGATACGGATATTTATCATTTCAATCCGCAATTTAAAAATAAAATTTGCGGTTGTATATCATTTCAAACCACAATCCCGAATGAAATGAAAAATGCATGATAACTTGCAATTTAATGATATCAAATAAACATCCATTCATCAACATCATCCATTATCCAAATCACAATCATCAATCAATATCAATCAATAGCAATATATATTTGAAAATATATAGCAGGTAATAACTGGCAATTATATTCACATTAAATTTAACAACTATTAATCTACAGTTTATATTCAGTGATAAATTTTATAACTGTTAACTAGCAGTTTATATGCAAACAAATAAATTCTAACTGTCAATAAATATGCAATAAATAAATTAAAATAACAGTTAAATTAAATAAAATGCAATTTAACAGATATGATGAAATAAACATGCCAATTAGTCATAAATAAATTTCTATTCATTTCTAAAATTAATTTAACAAACATAAAAGCTTCTAGTAGTTGTGAGTGGGTTTAAACACTCACCTTTTGAATTTAAACGAATTTAAATTCGATTTAAATCCAAAAATTCGCCCGTCTCGGAATTCGTCCAAACCAGCGTCATCAAGTCCGGAATTAAATTAGGATCCTAACAAAAAAAATTTCGCGTGAATCCGAGGTCGTATGTAAAAGTTATAGCGATTATTGCACTTGAATTTCAAAATTAAAAACAACAAAAGGAGGACACATTTCATACTCTTGCCACGTCATCCTCCACTATCACGCACGCGGCTACCATCTTCTTTCCAGAATCAAACGCATGCAAGTTCCAGCGCAAGCCTAAAACATGAAACCCTATTGAATTTTTGCCGCAAATCTGACCGTCGAAACGCCAAACTAACCACATAGATGCGATCCCCTCGGTTCCCTCTCCAAAACCCAGAAACAGAATTTCGATCAGGCGAACTTTGATGCGACGCTGATGAACGGCCACGAACTGTTTGAATTTATTCTGGGTAAACGGTAACTCCAACTGAAAAACGAATTTCACCATGGGATTACGTGTTTCGAGAAGATTGACATATATTTTTGTGGAATTTTTCTGGAGATTTTGAATTTTCATTTTGTTTTTGAACTGACTGGATCTAGGGTTAACCCCCATTGAAGAAGAAGAGAAGCTTGAAGAAAATACGCGCAGATAAATGAAATTAGGCGGAGGCTGGGGTTGAATAGCTGGGTTTATATAGAGGGTTAGAGGTAGCGTAGATAGACCGTAGAATGAACGTGCGGAACAAACTATGGCCCAAAAAGCCCGCTATGTCTCCGGAACGAAATTTCGTAAATCTATATATCCAAATAGGTAATTTAAAATATTCTGAACGCGATGGAAAAAGTTTCACGTCCAAATTTGATCGTATGAAGAAGTTATGATGAAAACAAAATTTCCAAATTGATTTCAAATTGATTTTATTAAAATTGATTTCAAGGCGTTTCACGCCCGTACGATCAAACGACAAGTCCGATCGATACGAAACTTGAAACCCTCTAATATTCACCGATACGGATCCGATGAAACTGGTTTCGTCGAAATCCGAGTCCGTGGCCAAAATTGCTATTTTTAATATTCATTAAATAAATTATAAAAATCCAAATTTTATATTAAATTCTAAAATTAGCCAAATTTTATTTCTTATATGATTCGTAATCAATTGAAAAGATTTAATAGGTTTAGCTGTGAATTAAAAGTTGACAGTATATTAGTTGCAATGTTAATTTCTACACTTTCTTATATTTAAGAATTTTATAAATTATATTCTCAAAACCCATACTTTAGATTTTTAATCTTTATATTCTCAACTTTCACCTAAAATAAAGATGCCATAAACATTAGTTCCTGATTCACATCATTATTCTTTAAGTCTAATTTAAATCTCAATAACGTAGTATTTAACGTTAGAATCCATTTTATTATGCATAAATTCCAAATTTTACTGACCCAAATTTTCTTCTTTTCATTCCATATCAATTGTCAATCCTATAAGAAAAATTAACATTAGGTTCATACTTATTACAAATAACTCCAATTTCTTCCAAATAATAATTACATAACTATTAAATATTGAATCCATTTAATTGCAATAAATTCAATTGATTGCAATTAATTTCCAAATAAATTTGGATCTTTATTTGGTTATACAAAAAAAATCCGTTATCACTTACCTAACAAAGTTATTATTACTTAAGATCTCATTGCATCCACATTTTCACATTTTCATTTCCTGGTTTCTTTACTTTATTCTACATAAATTATTATAATTGGGATTTTTCTTGGTTACATCTTATTTGTATTTAACATTACTCATTCACCAATTCATTTCACTTTAACTGCGGTAAATTGGCGGATAAATTGAATTTGATTCCCAAATTTTAAATTAACAAGCAACAAGAATAGGTAACACACAATAGTCGTTACGCTAAATTCTAGTCACCTAAATAAGCTTTTATTACTTTACAAAATGGAATAACTTTTAAACTCATAAATGTAATACCAAAACCGTTATAAATCCAATAAATTTCCAAATCGAAGTTTGTACACATTTTACACAACTATTATGATTTCTCACAGAACGTTGAATTTATTAAATGACCATTTATTCAAAATTTAATTCCCTTAATTGAATCAAATGCTTATAATTTTTACATTCTTACCATTCCTTCCCATTATAAATTCATTAACGGATTTACAAATCTCTATCTTCCAAATATTAAATAACCAAACTGATTACAACCACTGTTCTTATCAAATTTTCATAAATTTGTACAAATCTGTACTCTTTTTCCATATAAATAAATTTGATGTTACTACTAGATTTTTTTATCCACTACAGCCATTAAATTTTTACTATCTACACTTATTACATCTTTATGTTTCTTAAAATTAACTTTCAACCAAATGTGCCAATTTACATTTCATTTCTATTCAATATATATTCATTTTATTCCGTTCATTCGGGTACTGCATTGAAATATGTTTATTCTCTAATACTAACGTTATTATCATTAAATTATGATTGGATTCCAAGTTTTTATTCAATACCTTGAACAATAACTTACATATTAACCAAATCCTTCTTCTACTTAATTCAAATTGGATTATGTTCCAATTCCTATAACCTAGGTCTTGAGTCACCATTGACATAATTAAATTTATCGTTTATTTCAATCTTCATTTATAATTTAAAGTTCTACTAAACTAAATTACAAAACTTATGAACTTTAACAAATTTAATCCACAAATTAAAATTTTCTGATGTTTATATATTGCACTTAAATTCAGTTATTATTTCATTAATACCATTTTAATCAACTAATTATGACTTATAACCAAAAACACAAATTTTCGTTATTTCAATCTATGTCATATAAACATTTTAAATTATTTACCTTTAATTACAGTTACTAGCTAACCCCTACATTTACTCCATTAAAAATCCTAAGACTTCTATTTCAATTTAAATTAGATTAGAAAACATATCAAATTGACTCATTTAATATTATTGAATTTAACGGGTCGTTACACTCTCCCCCACTCAAAACTTTTCGTCCCCGAAAAGGAAAAAGAAGGGAGAAGGAAGAGTAAAACAGTACATCTTATTTCAAACATTAACTTATTGACAATATTACTAAATTAATTCCCTTATATAAAATATACCAGTTTTATAATCATTATATTCTTTTGTACTTAAATTATTAAAGTTGGGAAAATATTTTCACAAAATTCTAAGTCCAAAATTTTCGGAAAATTTTGGCAGAGTCTCCTTTGTACGGTGAGGCTCGGGAGAAAATATAATATCAAAATATACAAATATATTACATATATTATCAAAATATTATATCCCAACACGGGAAAAATAGCGCTTTAAACGTAATCCGAAAACGTACCTATTTGTTGGGCGATATACGCTTATTATTTTGGAACCAAAAGCAGTAGCAGTTGCTTCCATCACCTGTATTCACTTATATAATCTAAAAGGTTAAATATTTATATTAAAGTGAACTATTCAAGTGGATTCAATCATTAATCAACCAAACAATTAAACAACCATCAACCTTACAAACAACATACATACACAAACTGTAACGTTTTCGATTTTTCGTTGCCGAAAAACCAAAATGTTATGGGTTTTAAAAAAGAATTTAAGAAAAGAGAAGAGGCAGAAGAAGAGATAAGAAGGTAGAAAAATAGAGAGAAAAGAAAAATAGAAGATAGAACAGAAAGAAAACAGAACATTTTAAAATAGAAGAAGAAGAGAATAGAAAATGGAGGGGAAAGAAAAATAGAACATAGAACGGAACAGAACACAACAGAACAATATCAAAATCTCACAATTCGCAGTGGAACAACATATAATAGATAAATGAATAATCTTTAAACAAAGAACTAAATCAGTCATTACATTTTATACATTACATTTCATTACATCATATCATCAGAGTGTACAACAACAACAAACAGTGCAGCGGAAAAAGAAATACTATATAAGTAATACGCCATGCTATCCAGCTTGCCTCCAGCAACTCCAGAATATCCAGAATATCCTGATAAACCTAACTCTTGACTGCCCGTGTGAAAATTGGTGGGCACCCAGAGTTTAGGAAGGAAACAATAAACTCCAAGTCAGTCATGTGACTGGTGTGAGAACTCAAAACAGTTTATTTATCTTTAAAATCAAAATAGAGGAATATTTTTAAATCAATTCGCAATGCTTTTTAAAAGTGAGACTACCATAAGGCCTCCCGCACACACACACAATGCAAACGCAGAATCGGAGGAGATTTCTCCTTATGATAGTCAAAGATGCTTGATAAGCATTTAAAAGAACATTTTATATTATTACTAGTGCATAGTGTAGGAAAAATTCATTTCGAAAGTAGAATATAAATCTTAGCCAACATACGACCATTATCGTATGCCTACTATAGCTGCCATCCAAACAGTGGTGACCACCATAAGTGAATGGCAGGTCCTACAACTAATACCGTACAAGTTTCGTATTGGGAATTGGATTTCCAACGATTGATCAGGCCAAGGAACTTCCCATTGCCACATGAGAATGCCTCTGGATGGACATCCCCGAGAACCAAACCGGATCTCTACCAACACAAGGCCGGGTTACACCTAACTGAGTAACAACTGACCGAATATGCCATCCCCCGGTCCTTTGGGACCTTTTCACCGAGCGCTCGTAATCAATTCACACAATCATAACAAAGTGTTTTCAACATGAGTAAGTATCTGGGCTCCATACCATGATACCACCCTTTTCCAGAAGGAAATGCACACATCCTAAAGGGCGCTACCCCTCATAACCTTGCTGCTTCTTTCCTGTTTTGACCATTCACGCGGTGTGAGGCTCGACGAAGTCACGTCCACAAAAACATACTTTATACAAAAGCCATGCTTTGCGTCAACAAATGATCATAGAAATGATCACAAAGATAGACGATCAAATAAATGATCCTATCACAAATAATCAACACAATGATCATTTCAACATCACTCAACATGTCACATTACCAAATTGGGAATATATCGCTGATAACTTCAACTATATAACCTCTGAGCTTGTACTTTTCAGAGAAGGGTGTTAAGCTAAAAGAATAAATTCTCCGCCACCAACAGAAATATATTTGAAAGAAATCTGCTTTATATCTCAACTTGTAATGTCAGACATACAATCCATACAAGTCTGTTCCGGGCTCGAACAAAACCGAAGACACTTCTTACGAAGCCCTTGCAATCCGGGTATTCACAATCCCGATCGAATTTCCCATCACTTAGGAGATCTCTATACCAGGAGCTACCCAGTGCAGAGACAATCGATAGGTCATCCAATCGCTTTCACAAATACTCGGTCTTCAACACCGATCTTCAATGCAATTCACAACGACGTATCACATATTCGGAATGGGTTATACGACCCCATGGTCCTTTCCCGGTTAACCCGAATAGTGAGCGCTTATTCAAAAATAAGTGTGGCATTCACATTCAAACAAATCACATCAACTACCCATTCAAAGGGAAATATTGATAGTGGGTTATTGAACTATCAGTGGATATGCACACATCACCAGATTCCAAATAATTTTCCAAATTATTTATTTTCCAAAATATCTTCACTAGATATATAATTTCAATACTTCGAAAATAAATCAATATTTATTTTTAAACAAATTCCACTTCCTTTATAAATTCCTTAGTGAATTTATAATTCCAAAATATCTATGAATATTCGATTTCAATTATTCATTTAAATTTATCTTCAAAAAAGATAAATTCTCAAAGTATTCACTTTATATTGGAAAACATTTCCATACTTATTTAATAAGTAATTCACAAATTTTATTTATTTTCAACACTTAGAAAATATTCAATATACTTAAATCGAGATTAAGTATATATTTCATTCTTTAAGGAAATCATTCTCATAAACATATTTATTTGGGCCAAAACGAATGTTGCGTAAAACATCATTACGACAACCCAAAATCACTGGTATAGGGATTCGAAATTAAAATAGATATATAAATCCCAATACTATACAAAACATTTCCTTTCGGAAATCATTTACCATAACAACAGTGTTATAGTCCACTATTTCCTTTTATTTCTCGAAAACGTCTATTTCAACAATGAATGTTGAAATCTATGGTTTCGAATCTCAACACATTTTAAAACATCATTAGATCGTTTTAATTCTATTTGAAATATCACATTCAAAACAAATTCTTTAACATATTATTCACTATTCAAAAGCGTGAATATACTACGTTAATCAATTTCATCATTTCTATACATTTCATTTTAAAGGGTTATTCACAGTCAAAACGTGAATATAACTCCATAAATAAATCATAACAATTTACTTATCAAAATAAGTCGTTTGTGAATTTATAAAACAACGTTTATAAATTCTATTTCTATTTATTTATAACAACTTCCTTTTATAAATTCCTTTATTAACCTATTTGATTTATAACTCAATTATAAAACAAAAGTTCACTTTATAAGTTAAATGCTTATAAAAACGATTATTTACAAAATCGTTCTTTTAAACCTCATAATTATAAATCTTATAACTTATAAGATTTAAATTATTTATCCAAAACCATTCTTTTAATAACTTTATAAATTTTATAAACCTACTGTTTATAAAATTCCATTTATAATTTCACCGTTTATAATTCTATAAATTTCATTCTTTAATGAAATTCATTTTCACTTCATTCAAACACTTATAAAAACTCGTTTTATAATGTCAAATGTTTTAATTTATAAATATCAATTTATAAATCTTTTTAATATAAATCAATTTATATTATTCTTTAAAACGTCTTTAATCTTCTTTATAATTTCACCATTTTGATTTATAAAATAATTAAATTTCATAAATCCTATATTTAAACTTTTCACAATAAATTCTAAAATCCCGATTAAACTATTTCATAAAATCATCAGCATCATATTCTCAAAAATCAGTTTTTAATTATATTTCTCAAACTCATAATTGTTATAACTTTAAAAATTATAACGTTTATTTATTTAAAATAAATCAATTTCCAAAAATATTTTATAAACGTATACTTTCAAAAATCTCTTTAAAAATCATTTTAAAATTCCAAATTTGGTCCAATGATGCTACATACCAAATAGTCAATCACGACAACAATGATATCATATTTCAATATGATAATCCATCAAATATCAAAATATCTGAAATCAAATAAATACTGTTGAGGAATCCAGTTGGATCCCTCCAACCTGTTTCCTGCATCCACAAACATTAGCACAATACCAATTTCGCTCCAGTACGAAATTATCACGGTATATGTTTTTAATAAATATTATCCGCTTAATAACGGCGTAATAGGGTCTCATCCGCTAAACAAAAAGTGCGGAAAATCAATAACTCCAATATATACATATGCCAATATATATATATTGCTATTCTATATAATACCAATTTCATTGTTTATGAAATATTCGCGGTATATGTTTTTAATAAATAACATCTGCTTACTAACGGCGTATAATGTCTATTTTAACAATCAATAGATATCAATCAATATTCAAACATGCATTCAAATATTTTAAATCTAACTATTTAAAATAAAATCGAAACTGATTCGATTGAGTGAGAAGTTCTCACCTTGATTTAAATTCCGTTTTAGCGATTTATTTCGAATAAAATTAAACGCGCGTTTAATTTTACCCAAAATTCTCACTAACTCCAAACGACTCTAATCCAATTTCATCGCGTAGTGCTCGTCCATATGATTCCAACGCAACTGAGTTTGCATTTTTTCGACCTCGTATGAAAAAGTTATTGATTTTTAAAGTTTGTACACGATTTATATATAACTAATTACAACTTAATTTAAATTTTCTTAACCATAATCAATCATAGCCCTTGATCCATCACACATGCAAATCTGGCCGTGCACCCACCCTTCTCTTCTTCCTCTCCCCTTCATTCACGTACAGCACGCAAACTCCAAACCCATCCCCTTAGAACTAGGGTTTAATATTGCTAACACCACGCACGATGAAAACTTGATCAACAACTTGCAATTCGAAGCTCTTGACCCCCTCCATGCTCGGCCTCAAGGCCATAGAACTCGGCCACCCCCTTCTCATTGAAATTCATGCGCAGCTCCCCCCCTGTCGGCCCCTTTTCTCCTTCCTCGAGTCTCTAAAAACGATCACACCCGTATGGATCTGAAGAACACACTCCCCTCTACAACTTCTTAGTTGGTGATTTCTTCTAATTGTTGATGGATCGTGAGAGATTGAGAGAGGAAGGTGGGAAAAATCTGGCCTTTCATTAGGGTAGTGGCGGCTAGGGTTTATATTAGGTTTTTATTATTATTATTTTTTTAAATTAATGAAGGGTAGGGGGTGTATTTATAGAGAAAAAATCGAACACTATTCATCCGAAAATTCCAAACTTCGATTTACGCGCCGAAACTGACGTACCTAGGGTTTATCCCGTGTTCCGGACATAATGGAACAGGTTTCGGAAGCTAATTCGGACATCTGTGCGAGTTATGGCAATAAACGTTCAATTTAAATTAAACCGATTTAAATCGATTTCTAGGCGTTTTAATTTGTATCGGACAAACGGTAAATCCAATTGACTTGAAATTTGAAACCTTACAATAATATCACATTACGGATCCGATGAAACCGGTTTCGTCGAAATCCGAGACTTTTTGAAAAATGGCTATTTTAACTCGCCAAATTAGTATTAGAAATAAATCGATGCGTTTCGAGCTGCCACGATCAAACGGTAACTCCGATTGACACGAAAATTGAAATCCGGTAATAACTAACTATTACGGATCCAATGGAACAGGTTTCGTTCAATTCTGAGACTGTTCAAAAATTGACTATTTTCACTAGTCGATTTAAATATTAAAATATTCAATTTTCACAAATTAACTTTTAATTCGATTTTAAAAGTTCTAAAATATCGTTCTAACTTCCATATGATAAAATAAAATTTTACAAATCATTTTCAATCATATTTAACCTTATTTTCAATTATTTCCATAATTTCACATATTAAATTATTGATTTAATTATTCAATTAAATCCAATAATTAAAATTAAAATTTATTTGACTTATAAATTCACTTATTAATATTTAAAATAAATTAAATATTCAAATTTTAATTTCTAAAAATTCTGGGTCGTTACAATCTTCCCCCCTTAAAAGAATTTCGTCCTCAAAATTATTAAGTAAGAAAAGTTATAGAATTTATTAATTTTCCAAAATCTATAGTTTAAACTTTTTATAATAACTTACTAAGTTTTAAAATCATACTTAGTTATCTTTTCAAAAGCAATTACTATTGTTTAACTTTCAATTCCAAAATCAAAGTTAAAGTTTTCAAAATTTTCCAATTTTCTCAAATTTTTTCTAACGCCTTAAATTTTCGGAAAAATTCGCCATAGTCTCCTTTGCGCGGCTCGATCCGAAAAAAAATGACAGTATATATATCACAAATATACATCTCATCAAGTAATGAGGCATCCCGCAGGGAAAAAATATAAAAGTACGGTATGTAATCCGAGATATGTACCTTATATTTTATTAGCGAGCATATACGGCTAATATAGCGCGAAAGCGAGCTCCAAATGCGAAGCAAACGCGATCCGCACCTACTAATCACTCAACAAACAACATGAGAATCATGCATATAGACAATAATATCAATATACAACATATAGCAACATAATAACTATATATGCTAACATAGCAAATGTAGTAAAAGTAACAAATGCAACCATCAACCAACTATCATTCATAACCAATAAATATTCATTCATATTCTCATTAATATTCGATGAATTGGTTCTTCAATTTAATCACATTTGATTTATTAACAGTGGATGTTTTCTAACATTCATTTTCAATTAGTTTATATTCACTAATTCATATTCAAGTTGGTTCACTTCCAATTCAAATTCAATTCCATTCAAATTAATTTACCTTTAATTTGAATTCAATTACTTTAGCTTCCAATTTCATTAATTCAATTTCATTAACTTAATGAATTACATACAATCAACTAACAATCATATAACAACCAATGTATATTAATTACAACCAAATTCCTTTGCTTACAATTGGTTTAATTTAATTGATTTTCATTCAATTATTCAACTTTCTAATAACATTAGATTTTAATGAATTACACTTACATTCATTATTCCATATCAATTTAAATTTACATTTAATTGATTAATATTCAATCCATTCATTCAATTCAATTTCAAAGTTGAATTTCATTTACATAACTCAAGTTCATATTTCATTTTACTTTATTACTTTACTTTGATACTAATATCAACTTCATTCAACATCACTTAAGTTATATTCCATTTAACTTTAAACTCATTTTTATTCACAACTCATATTTATAAATATATTCATATAGTTTCACTTCTTATATATATAAGTTTATTTCACAATTGTAAATCACTTTAATTGTAATTCAATTCTTATAATTCTTTTGCTTATGCAATTATTCCTTTGTTTAGATTGTTCAAACAACTAAACAATCAACTTACATACACTTTAATAATTCTGAAAATTTATTTCTTTTATATATAAAATATACTCAAGGCAAAATTATTTCATTTACCCAATTTAAAACAATATTGTGTCGAATTGTTCCATTCAAGAGTTTAGAAACCCCTTCGGCATAGTCTTGCGGACCACGCTGACGAAAGTTCATATGCCACTCAATAAACCAATCATCACAATATAAAACAATTTTATATATTCACTAACAAATACGCTCTCATATCTATTATTACTCTCAAATTCATTCTAGAGTACTGCTGACTCTATCTCTAATGAGTAATACCCAACAGAACCATGGTTGTCGCTTAACCATAAGCTCTGATACCAAATGTAACGTTTTCGATTTTTCGTTGCCGAAAAACCGAAATGTTATGGGTTTTAAAAAAGAATTTAAGAAAAGAGAAGAGGCAGAAGAAGAGATAAGAAGGTAGAAAAATAGAGAGAAAAGAAAAATAGAAGATAGAACAGAAAGAAAACATAACATTTTAAAATAGAAGAAAAAGAGAATAGAAAATGGAGGGGAAAGAAAAATAGAACATAGAACGGAACAGAACACAACAGAACAATATCAGAATCTCACAATTCGCAGCGGAACAACATATAATAGATAAATGAATAATCTTTAAACAAAGAACTATATCAGTTATTACATTTTATACATTACATTTCATTACATCATATCATCAGAGTGTACAACAACAACAAAAAGTGCAGCGGAAAAAGAAATACTATATAAGTAATACGCCATGCTATCCAGCTTGCCTCCAGCAACTCCAGAATATCCAGAATATCCTGATAAACCTAACTCTTGACTGCCCATGTGAAAATTGGTGGGCACCCAGAGTTTAGGAAGGAAACAATAAACTCCAAGTCAGTCATGTGACTGGTGTGAGAACTCAAAACAGTTTATTTATCTTTAAAATCAAAATAGAGGAATATTTTTAAATCAATTCGCAATGCTTTTTAAAAGTGAGACTACCATAAGGCCTCCCGCACACACATACAATGCAAACGCAGAATCGGAGGAGATTTCTCCTTATGATAGTCAAAGATGCTTGATACGCATTTAAAAGAACATTTTATATTATTAGTAGTGCATAGTGTAGGAAAAATTCATTTCGAAAGTAGAATATAAATCTTAGCCAACATACGACCATTATCGTATGCCTACTATAGCTAACATCCAAACAGTGGTGACCACCATAAGTGAATGGCAGGTCCTACAACTAATACCGTACAAGTTTCGTATTGGTAATTGGATTTCCAACGAATGATCAGGCCAAGGAACTTCCCATTACCACATGAGAATGCCTCTGGATGGACATCCCCGAGAACCAAACCGGATCTCTACCAACACAAGGCCGGGTTACCCCTAACTGAGTGACAACTGACCGAATATGCCATCCCCCGGTCCTTTGGGACCTTTTCACCGAGCGCTCGTAATCAATTCACACAATCATAACAAAGTGTTTTCAACATGAGTAAGTATATGGGCTCCATACCATGATACCACCCTTTTCCAGAAGGAAATGCAGACATCCTAAAGGGCGCTACCCCTCATAACCTTGCTGCTTCTTTCCTGTTTTGACCATTCACGGGGTGTGAGGCTCGACGAAGTCACGTCCACCAAAACATACTTTATACAAAAGCCATGCTTTGGGTCAACAAATGATCATAGAAATGATTTCACAAAGATAGACGATCAAATAAATGATCCTATCACAAATAATCAACACAATGATCATTTCAGCATCACTCAGCATGTCACATTACCAAATTGGGAATATATCGTTGATAACTTCAACTATATAACCTCTGAGCTCGTACGTCTCAGAGAAGGGTGTTAAGCTAAAAGAATAAATTCTCCGCCACTAACAGAAATATATTTGAAAGAAATCTGCTTTATATCTCAACTTGTAATGTCAGACATACAATCCATACAAGTCTGTTCCGGGCTCAAACAAAACCGAAGGCACTTCTTACGAAGCCCTTGCAATCCGGGTATTCACAATCCCGATCGAATTTCCCATCACTTAAGAGATCTCTATACCAGGAGCTACCCAGTGCAGAGACAATCGATAGGTCATCCTATCGCTTTCACAAATACTCGGTCTTCAACACCAATCTTCAATGCAATTCACAACGACGTATCACATATTCGGAATGGGTTATACGACCCCATGGTCCTTTCCCGGTTAACCCGAATAGTGAGCGCTTATTCAAAAATAAGTGTGGCATTCACATTCAAACAAATCACATCAATTACCCATTCAAAGGGAAATATTGATAGTCGGTTATTGAACTATCAATGGATATGCACACATCACCAGATTCCAAATAATTTTCCAAATTATTTATTTTCCAAAATATCTTCACTAGATATATAATTTCAATACTTCAAAAATAAATCAATATTTATTTTTAAACAAATTCCACTTCCTTTATAAATTCCTTAGTGAATTTATAATTCCAAAATATCTATGAATATTCGATTTCAATTATTCATTTAAATTTATCTTCAAAAAAGATAAATTCTCAAAGTATTCACTTTATATTGGAAAACATTTCCATACTTATTTAATAAGTAATTCACAAATTTTATTTATTTTCAACACTTAGAAAATATTCAATATACTTAAATCGAGATTAAGTATGTATTTCATTCTTTAAGGAAATCATTCTCATAAACATATTTATTTGGGCCAAAACGAATGTTGCGTAAAACATCGTTACGACAACCCAAAATCACTGGTATAGGGATTCGAAATTAAAATAGATATATAAATCCCAATACGATACAAAACATTTCCTTTCGGAAATCATTTACCATAACAACAGTGTTATAGTCCACTATTTCCTTTTATTTCTCGAAAACGTCTATTTCAACAATGAATGTTGAAATCTATGGTTTCGAATCTCAACACATTTTAAAACATCATTAGATCGTTTTAATTCTATTTGAAATATCACATTCAAAACAATTTCTTTAACATATTATTCACTATTCAAAAGCGTGAATATACTACGTTAATCAATTTCATCATTTCTATACATTTCATTTTAAAGGGTTATTCACAGTCAAAACGTGAATATAACTCCATAAATAAATCATAACAATTTACTTATCAAAATAAGTCGTTTGTGAATTTATAAAACAACGTTTATAAATTCTATTTCTATTTATTTATAACAACTTCCTTTTATAAATTCCTTTATTAACCTATTCGATTTATAACTCAATTATAAAACAAAAGTTCACTTTATAAGTTAAATGCTTATAAAAACGATTATTTACAAAATCGTTCTTTTAAACCTCATAATTATAAATCTTATAACTTAAAAGATTTAAATTATTTATCCAAAACCATTCTTTTAATAACTTTATAAATTTTATAAACCTACTGTTTATAAAATTCCATTTATAACTTCACCGTTTATAATTCTATAAATTTCATTCTTTAATGAAATTCATTTTCACTTCATTCAAACACTTATAAAAACTCGTTTTATAATGTCAAATGTTTTAATTTATAAATATCAATTTATAAATCTTTTTAATATAAATCAATTTATATTATTCTTTAAAACGTCTTTAATCTTCTTTATAATTTCACCATTTTGATTTATAAAATAATTAAATTTCATAAATCCTATATTTAAACTTTTCACAATAAATTCTAAAATCCCGATTAAACTATTTCATAAAATCATCAGCATCATATTCTCAAAAATCAGTTTTTAACTATATCTCTCAAACTCATAATTTTTATAACTTTAAAAATTATAACGTTTATTTATTTAAAATAAATCAATTTCCAAAAATATTTTATAAACGTATACTTTCAAAAATCTCTTTGAAAATCATTTTAAAATTCCAAATTTGGTCCAATAATGCTACATACCAAATAGTCAATCACGACAACAACGATATCATATATCAATATGATAATCCGTCAAATATCAAAATATCTGAAATCAAATAAATACTGTTGAGGAATCCAGTTGGATCCCTCCAACCTGTTTCCTGCATCCACAAACATTAGCACAATACCAATTTCGCTCCTGTATGAAATTATCGCGGTATATGTTTTTAATAAATATTATCCGCTTAATAACGGCGTAATAGGGTCTCATCCGCTAAACAAAAAATGATGGAAATCAATAACTCCAATATATACATATGCCAATATATATATATTGCTATTCTATATAATACCAATTTCATTGTTTATGAAATATTTGCGGTATATGTTTTTAATAAATAACATCCACTTACTAACGGCGTATAATGTCTATTTTAACAATCAATAGATATCAATCAACATTCAAACATGCATTCAAATATTTTAAATCTAACTATTTAAAATAAAATCGAAACTGATTCGATTGAGTGAGAAGTTCTCACCTTGATTTAAATTCCGTTTTAGCGATTTATTTCGAATAAAATTAAACGCGCGTTTAATTTTACCCAAAATTCTCACTAACTCCAAATGACTATAATCCAATTTCATCGCGTAGTGCTCGTCCATACGATTCCAACGCAACTGAGTTTGCATTTTTTCGACCTCGTATGAAAAAGTTATTGATTTTTAAAGTTCGTACACAATTTATATATAACTAATTACAACTTAATTTAAATTTTCTTAACCATAATCAATCATAGCCCTTGATCCATCACACATGCAAATCTGGCTGTGCACCCACCGTTCTCTTCTTCCTCTCCCCTTCATTCACGTACAGCACGCAAACTCAAAACCCATCCCCTTAGAACTAGGGTTTAATATTGCTAACACCACACACGATGAAAACTCGATCAACAACTTGCAATTCGAAGCTCTTGACCCCCTCCATGCTCGGCCTCAAGGCCATAGAACTCGGCCACCCTCTTCTCATTGAAATGCGTGCGCAGCTCCCCCCTGTCGGCCCCTTTTTCTCCTTCCTCGAGTCTCTAAAAACGATCACACCCGTATGGATCTGAAGAACACACTCCCCTCTACAACTTCTTAGTTGGTGATTTCTTCTAATTATTGATGGATCGTGAGTGATTGAGAGAGGAAGGTGGGAAAAATCTGGCCTTTCATTAGGGTAGTGGCGGCTAGGGTTTATATTAGGTTTTTATTATTATTATTTTTTTAAATTAATGAAGGGTAGGGGGTGTATTTATAGAGAAAAAATCGAACACTATTCATCCGAAAATTCCGAACTCCGATTTACGCGACGAAACTGACGTACCTAGGGTTTATCCCGTGTTCCGGACACAATGAAATAGGTTTCGGAAGCTAATTCGGACATCTGTGCGAGTTATGGCAATAAACGTTCAATTTAAATTAAACCGATTTAAATTGATTTCTAGGCGTTTTAATTTGTATCGGACAAACGGTAAATCCAATTGACTTGAAATTTGAAACCTTACAATAATATCACATTACGGATCCGATGAAACTGGTTTCGTCGAAATCCGAGACTTTTTGAAAAATGGCTATTTTAACCCGCCCAATTAATATTAAAAATAAATCGATGCGTTTCGAGCTGCCACGATCAAACGGTAACTCCGATTGACACAAAAATTGAAATCCGGTAATAACTAACTATTACGGATCCAATGGAACTGGTTTTGTTCAATTCTGAGACTGTTCAAAAATTGACTATTTTCACTAGTCGATTTAAATATCAAAATATTCAATTTTCACAAATTAACTTTTAATTCGATTTTAAAAGTTCTAAAATATCGTTCTAACTTTCATATGATAAAATAAAATTTTACAAATCATTTTCAATCATATTTAACCCTATTTTCAATTATTTCCATAATTTCACATATTAAATTATTGATTTAATTATTCAATTAAATCCAATAATTCAAACTAAAATTTATTTGACTTATAAATTCACTTATTAATATTTAAAATAAATTAAATATTCAAATTTTAATTTCTAAAAATTCTGGGTCGTTACACAAACAAAGCAACCATTTAATCCATCAAACAAATGGTTGTTTGGGTTCAAACTTGAAATTTGTATGAAATGAAATTAACTATCAAGTGCATCCTTTACTCAACAGTCTTAGATGGAACAAGGATAGATTATTTATTCATCCAACAACTTCAAATTCCTTACCCAACAAACATAAATCAACAATAACAATTCAAACCAACAACCAAATTAACTTATTATACATTTATCTCATGCTTCAATGGTTTGATTTTCTTTCTTTCAATTATGGAGTGATTTCTTTATTTCTTACAAATTTTCATTTTCCATTTATCACAAAATTCATTATATTTGTATTCCAATTTATTTACTAAAGTTTCTATCATCTATTTATACTCCTTACTTTTACTTAGTAAAATTTCCAATTTCTTATGCTTATACAATTAATTCTCATTAACAATAGCAAATTAATAGAATACCTTTATTACCTTACTCTTCACTTGTAAGATTTCCCCTTACATTTTCCTACTAACATTGCACTTTTTTATTATATGGTAAGTTATGTATGTTTTAAGAATGTAAGTGAAAATTTACAAGTTCCTTTTCATTCCGTTAATTAATATATATTTGTTTTATAACCTACAATTTCAACTTACCTTTAATCTCATTTATTTATTTAATGTGGAAGTTTCCATTATATTTAATAGCAGTAACAGTTTAATTACCCACTTTCTATAATATTTAATTACAGTAACCCTTTTTAATTACACTTAAATTATTAACCCTTTAACCTTCATTCTTAAAAATATGGAATTTTATTAATTAATTACTTAGGGTCTACAGTCATTTATATATTACTTACTTTCTATTATATTAGAATAGGGGGAATTAAAGCATACTTAAGTTAATAACCCTACAATCAAACTTTATAAATTAAGGAATTTCATTTTTACTTTCTTAAGGTTAAAATCACCTATTAATAATACAACCTTTAATTTTAGTAAAATTCCAATCATCACTTAAGTTAATACCATTAAATTCTTATTTATAACGGTAATTTATTGAATACTTCATTTTTTTTTCCAAAATTCTACTTGTATAATATTCTATTCCACTCTTAATTTACATTTCAACTTTTTATACTTGGTAAGTTATTTATGTTAAATAAAAGCAAAAGAACTTATGCAAGTTTAATCTCAACTCTTTTAATTCATTGATTACTTCTTTTATTTCACTAACCTAAATTTTTACAACTAATTAATGGAAATTCAAGAATTAATACCGGGTCAAATTCCAAATTTTCTTTAAAATAATAGATAATTAATTTCTTACAACTTTTATATCTCTAATTACCTTTAAACAATTAAAATTTTAAATAATTTCAAAACAGATCTGCAGTAGAATTTACTACAGTGGCCTTTCCCTTCGAAACTCGAAAATGAAAGTCGATGATGCGGCCGTCATCACCGAAATTATTTCCCAGCGACAGAAAGGAAAGTACAAACTTATTTTCTTCAAAATCCTCTTAAACCAATTCTTTCGAATTATACTAAATATTTATATAAGAAAATATTTATAAACCAAATCATTATATTTCATAAATCCTTTGAAAGAAGATTTCAAAAATCCCGGACTTAAGTTCTAAAATCTCCAATTTGATTTATTATAATTTCGACTTAGCTTCAATTGTTATAAATATTTTTATTTCCTAACACCCAATCTATAGCAACCAAATGTATATATATATCTTTATAAAAATATTTTTATATATATAGAAAATATAATAGGCAAAATTATTTCATTCACCTATATTAAAAACAATATTATGTCGGTCTGTCCTATTAAGTGTTTAGAAATCCCTATTGATGACATAGCGTCCTATGCATCAACCAGAATTTATAAATACAAAGCGGAATAGATTAACACAATATCAAAATCTTTATTAACACTAACAAATACGCTCTCTCATATATATACACTCAGCGACTCCCATAGGGTATTTCTACCCTATTAACAAAGAGTCAAACCCCACAAAGCCAAGGTTTATCGCTAAACTAAAGCTCTGATACCAACTGTAACATCCCGCCTTTTCGCACACTTTAAACCGACATACGTGCCAATTCAAAGCATACGCAAGGGCGGATTGTTATAGGGTAAATAAGAAAAAAATAGAGAAGAAATAAAACAAAATAGAATCTCACAGCGGAAGGATAAAATATAAAAATCAATATACAGTTCATGATAACTGTTTACAAAATATTTATTTTACTTATACAATGAATATCAGAGTTACACATACCAATACAATCAATGCAGCGGAAATTTAGAGTGTGGTGCAATACTATAAATAATATAATACGGATTCTTCGTCTTCGTCCTCCAAAGCTAAAATCTTCGATCCTGAAACGCTCGGACTGACCCGAGCGAATTTGAAAAGACAAAAACACTCGAGTCAGAACTAGGAGATATTATGTGAGTTAAATTAACAGAAATAAATATGAGTACAGTAACTCAAGAGATGTTCGGGATTTACATCTCCTAAGGATCCGTTAAACTATTTACTATGTAGTATATTGCGCTATTATAATAGTGTCTATTTGTAAAGTAAACTTACTTTTTTATAGCGTTAAGGGGTTACCCATATAGCCCTTAACACAAATAATGCCAATAGTCTATACAGTACCGTAATACCTCCTGATCGGGAAGCTACCAGAGGATACTCCATAGGTACGACACAAATAGAAACTCGTAGTAAAGGCTCGGTATGGTAGGTGACACGACACAACTAGGCAATGCCAGGGTAGATATACCAATTGCTATCCAGGCTGGTGGAAACGCGTAGCCGCAGTTACCGCCCACCTCGGACTAACACCCCAAAATCAAAATATAGAAGTGGCCACTGAATCAATCCAAGTCAAAGTATAATATCGAAGAGGAGGGTCCGATCAGAGGAATGACCTCATTGGCCTGAGAATCGCTCCTGTTTTAGCCACCTTATGCCAACTCACGGGAGTCGGGTCCACGTATTTACCTTACAGGAAACGTCGCCACCACCTACTTCATTCTGGAATCTCCACCGCGTACATGGTTAGTCAAAGTGGTTTTCGGTATCGACAGAGAGTATGTCCATATCCGATCCCGGTCTCTTTGCCAACCCATCGTTATTATAACACCGCGGTCAT
Organism: Allium cepa; assembly: GCA_030765085.1. Lineage (NCBI taxonomy): Eukaryota > Viridiplantae > Streptophyta > Magnoliopsida > Asparagales > Amaryllidaceae > Allium > Allium cepa. The sequence continues at coordinate 726,279,031 of CM060937.1, read as the reverse complement.
TTAAAATAGTTTATACTTTACAACCAGAATAAATTTCCATTTCAAAATTATGAATACGATATCATTTTAAAACCCAAAACAATATGATGTCATTTTATCCCAAATATAATTCTTTTTCCCAAAATCATAATGCTTTAAAATTTATAACGTCTGAAAACCAAATATTTGACTTATACTTTCAAAGCATAATATTTCGAAATTCATAATTTAAACCCATAACTTCTAAAACTGGAATGGTTCGGATATTCAACGGTATATAGAATAAATGGTTTAACTTTATGGTTACTTTGTAAAGAAAATAGTTTACATGGCTTTACAAATATAGTTCCTATTTAAAGTTTAAACCATAATTTAAATATCATTTCAAGTTCCAAAAACCCTTCAATTTCTATATATATAAATCCATTTGGAGTATTCATATTCAAACTAAAGTTGGACTTTATTCTTTCAACAAATTAAATGTTTATTATTTAGTCTTGAGTATTCACGTAAAAATCCATAAATAAAACTTCAATTTCTAGTAAAAATATATATAATTTTTTTTTCAATTTAATTTATACTAGAATATTCATTTCATATTTATCTTGGGAAAAATCCAGTTATAAATATCATATCTTAGATTTCCAAACTTAAACATTAAATATATGATATAAGTTATCAAACTCCATTTTCTTAAATTTTTATCATTTTATCCAACAGATTTATACACAACTTAAATTTAAAATTTTAACTTCATATGTGTATATATTGAAGAATATTATTTTATACAATATCAAAATAAAATATTTATAAACCGTATCCCATCCAAACCATAGAAATCACTTTAAAATAATTTTATATATAGACCATGGTGCCTGTATAAAATTTTCTATCATATGGTCAAGTGATACGGATATTTATCATTTCAATCCGCGATTTAAAAATAAAATTTGCGGTTGTATATAATTTCAAACCACAATCCCGAATGAAATGAAAAATGCATGATAACTTGCAATTTAATGATATCAAATAAACATCCATTCATCAACATCATCCATTATCCAAATCACAATCATCAATCAATATCAATCAATAGCAATATATATTTGAAAATATATAGCAGGTAATAACTGGCAATTATATTCACATTAAATTTAACAACTATTAATCTACAGTTTATATTCAGTGATAAATTTTATAACTGTTAATTAGCAGTTTATATGCAAACAAATAAATTCTAACTGTCAATAAATATGCAATAAATAAATTAAAATAACAGTTAAATTAAATAAAATGCAATTTATTAGATATGATGAAATAAACATGCCAATTAGTCATAAATAAATTTCTATTCATTTCTAAAATTAATTTAACAAACATAAAAGCTTCTAGTAGTTGTGAGTGGGTTTAAACACTCACCTTTTGAATTTAAATCGAATTTAAATTCGATTTAAACCCAAAAATTCGCCCGTCTCGGAATTCGTCCAAACCAGTGTCAGCAAGTCCGGAATTAAATTACGATCCTAACAAAAAAAAATTCGCGTGAATCCAAGGTCGTATGTAAAAGTTATAGCGATTATTGCACTTGAATTTCAAAATTAAAAACAACAAAAGGAGGACACATTTCATACTCTTGCCACGTCATCCTCCACTATCACGCACGCGGCTACCATCTTCTTTCCAGAAGCAAACGCACGCAAGTTCCAGCGCAAGCCTAAAACATGAAACCCTATTGAATTTTTGCCGCAAATCTGACCGTCGAAACGCCAAACTAACCACATAGATGCGATCCCCTCGGTTCCCTCTCCAAAACCCAGAAACAGAATTTCGATCAGGCGAACTTTGATGCGACGCTGATGAACGGCCACGAACTGTTTGAATTTATTCTGGGTAAACGGTAACTCCAACTGAAAAACGAATTTCACCATGGGATTACGTGTTTCGAGAAGATCGATATATATTTTTGTGGAATTTTTCTGGAGATTTTGAATTTTCATTTTGTTTTTGAACTGACTGGATCTAGGGTTAACCCCCATTGAAGAAGAAGAGAAGCTTGAAGAAAATACGCGCACATAAATGAAATTAGGCGGAGGCTAGGGCTGAATAGCTGGGTTTATATAGAGGGTTAGAGGTAGCGTAGATAGACCGTAGAATGAACGTGCGGAACAAACTATGGCCCAAAAAGCCCGCTATGTCTCCGGAACGAAATTTCGTAAATCTATATATCCAAATAGGTAATTTAAAATATTCTGAACGCGATGGAAAAAGTTTCACGTCCAAATTTGATCGTATGAAGAAGTTATGCTGAAAACAAAATTTCCAAATTGATTTCAAATTGATTTTATTAAAATTGATTTCAAGGCGTTTCACGCCCGTACGATCAAACGACAAGTCCGATCGATACGAAACTTGAAACCCTCTAATAATTCACCGATACGGATCCGATGAAACTGGTTTCGTCGAAATCCGAGTGTTAACTCCGCCTCGACCATGACTTACCGATTTAGTGCATCAAGAGGTTCCGACCTAACAGTTAGAAGCATGCCGACCTAAGGACTAAGGGGTATGCCGACCTAACATTCAACGTAGATACCGACCTAACTGCCTTATCAGGGAGACCGACTTAAGGCTCAAAGGGTTACCGACTTAAGGATTTGAGAGGCATACCGACTTAAGAAATACCGAGTTAAGGCTAAAACAGTGGACGACCTAACGTGGGTACTGGCTTAAGACTCAGAGGATGCCGACTTAATAGGAAGGCCGACCTAAGGCCTAAAAGAGATGCCAACTCAGTGACTTGACCGAGTTACCGATCTAATGTTTTACCAAGTTGGCGACCTAGAATAGTTACCGACCCAAGTCACAACCGATTTAGGACCAATGTTAGCTCGTTCACGACTCAAGAAAAGGAAGATGAGTTCAATGCAGCTACTCAGCACAACAGCCTCTTAACTCATGCACGATTCAGCTCCCAGTTATCTCGGTCACGACTCACGACCTAATTTGAGTCGTGAACGACTTAAAGCTATTAAATGCAAACCCGAGGCCGTATTACTAAGAAGGGGTAGTGTTGACTCGGAGGCGACCTAGGACTTGTGCAAGTGAACTCCTGTGAAGCCATGAATGGGCCAGATGGACCGGCCACGACTCATATTAAGTCGGCTACGACTTAACTTAAATCGGCCGCGACTTAGGACTTGGCAATAATTCCAGACCGAAACTCTCTATAAATAGGCAACCACCTCCAACATTCAAAGGACTTTTTGGGCACATTCTCTTCATACACCGTTGCCTTGCTGCATTGAGAACTTCATCAACACTTAGAGCTTTCAAGATTAGAGGAATTCATCAAAGAACTCCACGAAGAAACCACACATCTTCAACATGGATTTAAGGACTTTAATCGACATTGAAGCTTAAGACTTGTTTCAAACCACTTGTAATTTGAAGTATATTGCACTTGAGAAGAGTTGTATCAGCTTGTAACGGGATTATTAATAAAAGTACTTAGAGTGGACATAGGCTATACCCTTAAGCCGAACCACTATAAAATTGTTGTTGTTTACTGCTTTTCTGCTATTACTTGCTTGTAATTCTTTCCCGATCTATCGGGTGGTGCTTTCACAACTATAACTCATACACCGGGGTGTTAGCGTTCAAATTTTAGCGTTAACATTTTTGGTGCTTTCACTGAGAATTGAACTCAGGAAAACTGTCATCATTGCTTCGCAGAGATTTGTAGAAAGAATTTCTTTAAAAACCAGAAGTCTATCTGAGATTATGGCTCCTGGAAGGAAAAGTAGATCTGTCAGATCTGGAAACATTCAAGAGGGAACCTCCGCATACCCTGTGCCTAATCAACCCACTCCATCTATTGGAGTTACGAAAGCGGAGCTGGATGCTGTGATTCTAGGGCTAAACCAGCAGATAAACGCCCAAAATGCACAATTAGAGGCTCAAGGTGCCCAGAATGCTCTGATTCTGAATAAGTTGAACGACTTACTTGGGGTAAACAATCAACCGGCTGGTAATGAAAGGAACTATGCTGGCAACGTTCATGATGTTAATGAAAGGAATGCTCCTGAAAGGGCTACTAGTCCCTTTGAGCAGGCAGTACCTGAGGCCGGTGGATCTAGAATTCGGCATGATGAGGAATATCTTTCTGGAATGGTCCAGCAGATCATGAAAGAAAGTATGCAAAGGGTTGAAGATGAGAAGGAATGGGGTTTCGCCCCAAGCAAAACTCCGTTTACTGAAAGAATCTTAAAGGCAGAATTTCCAAGGAAGTTTGTACCTCCGACTATCCCAGCTTATAAAGGGACAAGTGACCCGAATGAATTCTTGTATAAATACGATTGGCACATGACAGGTGCCAGAGCCTCGGACGAAATAAAGTGCCAATATTTCCCCGTATACCTGGAAGGTGTGGCTCTACTATGGTTCACCAAGTTGCCAGTCCGATCTATTGATCAGTTTTCAGACTTGACCAGAAAATTCAAGGAGAAGTTTAGACTATATGCTTCGAAGGCCAAGGACATCATGTCACTGTCAAGTTTAGAGCAGAATCCTGGTGAATCTATCAGATCTTTCTTGAACCGCTTTAATATAGCGCTGGCCGAGGTGGACAATGCTGAACCACGAATGATATTGACTTATCTGATGAGAGCTATTGATAAGTCAAGCGAATTTGGGAAATGGTTGAATATGAAAGAGCCAACCTCCCTCGAAAAGTTCTACAAAAAAGCAGATGAATTCATTCGCTTGGAAAGTCGTCCTTTGCCAGTAAAGACAGTGTTGGAGAAAGCAGAAGACAACACCGTCGCTCTACGCAAGAATGAATCGGTGGGGCAAAAAAGGGAGAATAATAATGGGAAGAAACAGGGTAATCCGAAGAAGCCCCGATCCTTCAAGCCATCAGAATATACTCCATTATCACATATGCCGGAGCACATCTACCTTGCCACTAAAGATTCCGTCGATTTCCCTAAACCTATCCCTTTGAGGACCGGGAAAAAAGCCATACAGAGTGGGAAATTCTGCCGCTTCCACAATCAAACCGGTCATGAAACTGATGAATGTCGTCAGTTGAAAAATCTGATTGAAGAGTTGCTAAGAGAGAACAAACTGCAGCAATTTGTGAAGAAGAATAGCAACAATCCTGCATCGTCAAGTCAGGGGCAACAGGTTCCTGTTCATCAGCCCAGGACGGGTGAGAAAGCTACGGGACATGAATCTGGAAGGCCCGTTATCAATATCATTACAGGAGGGCCTCACCCAGCTGGCAAGAGCTGGGGTGAGATGGAGAGATATTCCAGGGCTTTGAAATATGCCCCAGCCGAAGAAGATGCCTTTGTTTTAGAAGACACTACGCCCCTGAAACAACAGAAAACTTTCAGCGATGATATTATTTTCAGAGCCAGAGATTCCACAGGTATTGAAGCTCCTACTCTAGATCCCTTGGTCATTTCGGCTGGTATTGGACCGGCCATTGTCAGAAGAGTCCTCATTGACTGCGGAGCATCATGTAATATCCTCTTCAAGAAGACATTCGACCAGATGAAAATCCCTATGATCGATGTACAAGCCTCATCACAGAAGATCGCTGGCTTCACTGGGGAGCCAAAGCAACCAATTGGGACCATCGATCTGCTTGTAGAACTTGGGGAAGCAGAAAGGAAAGTGGTCCGCAAGCAAACATTTGTGATTGTCGATGAGTTTTCTGCTTATAATGCTTTTCTTGGCCGTCCAACACTCGCAGCATTCAAAGCTATCCTAGCCCCGTGGTGCCTCACTATTAAATTCCCTACTGACAATGGAGTAGGAGTTATAAAAGGGGATCAAAATGCTGCGCGAGAGTGCTATTTGACAGAACTGCGAGAGTCAAGAAAAAGAGAAATGGGAAAAGATGCGGCAACCCCAGTCCGCATCAAGGAACCAGCCTTGTAGCAATTACAGGGCGGACCCTGCACTGTCGAGCACAGCGGGGCACGGAAAGAAATGGATCCCAGAAAAGCCAGTGCAGGGGAGAATAGAGTGGTACCGGTGGAAACGACAGTTCCGGTACCTGTTGACCCGAAGGACCCAAATAAGATGTTGAATGTGGGTTCACAGCTTAATGTGTCAATTCAGAATATCTTGATATCTTTCCTGAAAGCAAATCTGGATGTCTTTGCTTGGACTCATGCCGATATGTGTGGAATATCTCCAGAAGTTGCAGTACACGCTCTGAATATTGACCCAAAGTTTACGCCAGTTAAATAGAAAAGAAGAACCCAAGGTCCAGAAAGGTCAGCAGCATTAAAAGAAGAAGTTGATCGACTCATGGAAAATAACTTCATCAAAGAATCTACATATCCGAATTGGGTTTCAAATCCTGTGCTGGTCAAGAAAGCTAATGGAAAATGGAGAGTGTGCATCGATTTTTCTGATCTAAACAAGGCTTGCCCCAAAGATTACTTCCCGTTACCCAGGATCGATCAACTGGTAGACGGAACTGCGGGACATGAATTGTTATCTTTCATGGATGCCTACTCCGGTTATAACCAAATCATGATGCACGAGCCGGATCAGGAGGATACAAGCTTTATCACAGATGTTGGACATTATTGCTACAGAGTTATGCCCTTCGGATTGAAAAATGCAGGGGCAACCTACCAAAGACTTGTTAATGCTATGTTCAAACCACAATTGGGCAAAACTATGGAGGTCTACGTCGACGACATGTTAGTAAAGTCCAGGAAAGCAGCGGATAACATTGAACACTTAGCAGAAATGTTCGCAGTCCTCCGGAAATACAGAATGAAACTTAACCCTCTGAAATGTACATTTGGGGTCGAGTCCGGAAAGTTCTTAGGTTTCATCGTCAGTGCTAGGGGCATTGAGGCTAGTCCAGCTCAAATTACTGCCTTGAAAGAAGTTAAAGCTCCTAGAACAAAAAAGGAATTGCAGAGTCTCAACGGAAAGGTCGCTGCCCTGAGTCGGTTCATTTCCAAAGCCACTGATAAATGCATCCCATTCTTTGACGCCCTGAAGAAAGGAAAGAAGAATTTTGAATGGACTTCCGAATGCCAAAAAGCCTTCGATGAGTTGATCCGTCATATGGAAACGCCTCCAATACTTTCTAGGCCAGGCAATGGTGAGGATCTTCTTATATACTTGGCAGTATCATCTCATGCTCTAAGTGCAGCGCTGATACGGGAAGACAAAAGGATTCAACATCCGGTTTACTATATCAGCAAAAGACTCACTGGGGCAGAGCTGAATTACTCCAAGTTGGAAAAACTCGCCTATTGCCTACTAGTTGCATCAAGGAAACTGAGGCAATATTTCCAAGCTCATCCTATCAGAGTACTCACTGATCAACCCCTAAAGCAAGTCCTATTTCGCCCTGAAACTTCGGGTCGCCTTCTAAAATGGAACATTGAACTCAGTCAATATGACATCACCTATCACCCCCGAAAAGCAATCAACGGACAAGCTTTAGCTGATTTCATTGCAGAATTCACAGAGAAAGATAATGGTGAGGAAGAAACGATCAATGATTCCCCAATCCAGTGGAAGATGTATGTTGATGGCGCAAGAAATGACTACTGTTCTGGAGCCGGAGTGGTACTTGAAACTCCTGAAGGTCGATCATTATGTTATGCACTAAGATTGGAATTTCCTTCAACAAACAATGAAGCAGAGTATGAAGCTCTTATTGCAGTTCTGAAAATCGCTAAAGAGCTAAACATTCGAGCATTACAGATCTTCAGTGATTCTCAGCTTATTGTATGCCAAGTCAAAAAGGAATTTCAAACAAAAGGTGGAAACTTGCCTTCCCACTTGTCAAAGGCTTGGGAACTCCTATGTGAACTCGATCACTATTCAATAAGCCACATTCCTCGGGAAGAGAATATGAAGGCAGATTCCCTCGCAAAGTATTCAAGTTCTGGTGAAGCTCAACTATTGGGATTGGTCCCTGTAGAAGTCCTATCAGCACCAAGTATAGACGAGATGGATATTGACTGGATTATGAATGCATCCCAAGAACAAGAGTCATGGATGACTCCAATACTGGACTACCTACTCAGAGGTTCTCTGCCAGAAAATTCGATAGAAAGACGAAAGCTACTAAGGAAAGTCTCTCGCTATGTAATTCAGGATGGCCGATTGTACAGACGGGGATTCTCAATGCCATTGCTTCGATGTGTATCCCGGGAAGAGTCCAAAACAATCCTAGCTGAGGTGCATGGAGGAGAATGTGGTGATCATTCAGGTGGTCAAACATTAGCAAAGAAAATTCTCCGATACGGATATTTTTGGCCAGAAATTAATCGAGATGCTGCAGATTACTCCCGAAAATGTGATAGATGCCAAAGATTTGCCAAAATTCCTAGAGCACCTTCTACCGAACTCACACAGATGGTCAGTCCATGGCCGTTTGCGATTTGGGGAATGGATCTCATTGGGCCGCTACCAACTGCCAAATCAGGGATTAAATATGCTATTGTTGCAGTTGATTACTTTACTAAATGGGCTGAAGCTGAACCATTGGCTACTATCACTTCTAAGAAAATGATAAGCTTTGTGACCAAGAATATCATTGGCAGATACGGTGTGCCTCAGAAAATAATCACAGACAATGGTACTCAGTTTGAAAGCGAGGAATTCCAGGATTTTTGCAAACGATTCAAAATCCAGAAAAGCTTTTCGGCAGTAGCTCATCCGCAGGCAAACGGGCAAGTGGAAGCAGTGAACAAGATCATCAAATCAACCATCAAAAAGCAACTCGAAAGAGCAAAGGGTGGTTGGGTCGATAAACGACCACTTGCACTATGGGCATACAGAACTACTCACAAAACTGCAACTGGGCATACTCCTTTTTCGTTAGCATACGGATCGGAAGCAATGATCCCGGTTGAAAAAGAGGTCCCTTCACACAGAAGAATCCATTTCAATCAAGCAGAAAATGAGAAGCTACAACTTGAAGCGCTGGATCTCCTTGATGAAAAAAGAGATGAAGCTAACCTCAGAGTTGCAGCTCATCAGCAAAGGATAGCCAGACATTTCAATTCCAAAGTTCGTCAACGCAGCTTTGAAATTGGAGATCTAGTCCTGAAAAGAATTATGACCACGACAGGTGTGTTTGGGCCAAATTGGGAAGGACCGTATGTAATAGGTCAGAAGCTTCTTGACGGCACATTCAAGCTCACCACTGTTGATGGAGATCAAATTCCAAGGGCATGGAACAACAACCATTTGCGTCCATACTTTACTTGAAAATTTTGTTGAAACATTGTAAAAAGAATTATGAATGTATGATTCTTGTAATTGAAAGCAATTGTGAAACTGATGCAAGTAAATAATGAAAGAATATAAAGTGGATGTAGGCCCAATTTCATGGCCGAACCACTATAAATCTTGTGTTCCTTATTTTTATTACATGTTTGCTTTATTTTCGATATAAAGGTACATAAAATGTATTGCTGAAATGTCGATTTAAATTTTTGCAGACAATGGAAATAAAACTTGCGCATAATAAGACCGAGCGATTCTCACCATCGTTCAACAAACAAATTTCAAGTCACAAAGACCCCGAATTCAAATCCTAGATAGGAAATACTTCAATTGAACGGCTTATGATTTCGATAGAAACGAGCCCTAGCTAATAAATTGAGATTGTTTGAACGAACAAACATCCAATTAGGAAGCTAGTGCCCGTTCTCACGAACTTGCCTGTCAATGAAGTACACTTCCTTGGATTAAACAAGCTACTTGCGAGAAAAGGGGAATGAAAACTTGAAAAGGAAAAAAGAGGATCGCTGAAAAGGCATAAGCAAGAAGACAAGAATACAACCAAAAACCATCATTGGCGGCACAAGTCCTCTTCGGAGGCACAACTCTTCGGAGGATAAAGACCTCTAATGGGTCATATGCCACAAAAAAGAAAGTTCTCTACTCAACAAAAAAGATTGGAGGAGTCATGACCCTCCAACCATGAGAGAGTAACTTCCAGGCAATGAAAACCCTCTTTGAGGCCCATTTCACCAGGAGCTGAAGTGTTATGACCGCTCTTTGGAATTTCACTTCACCAGAGTTGAAATGCAAACAAAATAAAAGCCCTCTTCGGAGGCCCATTTCACCAGGAGCTGAAGTGTTATGACCGCTCTTCGGAATTTCACTTCACCAGAGTTGAAATGCAAACAAAATAAAAGCCCTCTTCGGAGGCCCATTTCACCAGGAGCTGAAGTGTTATGACCGCTCTTCGGAATTTCACTTCACTAGAGTTGAAATGCAAACAAAATAAAAGCCCTCTTCGGAGGCCCATTTCACCAGGAGTTGAAGTGTCGTAACCGCTCTTCGGAATTTCACTTCACCAAAGTTGAAATGCAAAACAAGATTAAGACCTTCCCGGAAGCCCACGTTTCACCGAGATTGAAATAAAACTTCCAAGTGTTGAAACGTGAAAAGGCTCTCTTCGAAGGCACAACTCTTTGGAGGTACACATTTCACCAAGATTGAAATAAAACTTCCAAGTATTGAAACGTGAGAAATCCCTCCTCAGAGGTACAACCCCCTCCCGGGGACACAATTAAAAAGAAAGACCTCTTCAGAAGCCCACGTTTCACCGAGATTGAAATAAAACTTCCAAGTGCTGAAACGTGAAAAGGCTTTCTTCCAAGGCACAACTCTTTGGAGGAACACGTTTCACCAAGATTGAAATAAAACTTCCAAGTGTTGAAACGTGAAAAAAATCTCTCCTCAGAGGCACAAATTTTTACTAAAAGAAAAAAGAAAAATCCTCATCAAGAGCGTACTTGACGACTTTACCTATTCTAAAAAAAAAAAAAAAAAAAAGGGGAAAGAAAGTTAAAGTACGTTCAGAGGTCCGCTTTACCACATAGAAGAATTCACTTGGCAAGATATATACATACGCAAAAGGAAAAAGTGATTTCTTCGAAGGACAAAGCGTAGAAGCTTATATGAAGGAAGTTGCACTCTACGAAAATTCTCTTCGAGAATGAAGTAATTATTCTTTAGAAAACAAGAGTGCAAGTCCCCTCAAAGTATACGATATTGCAGTAGGCTCATGGTATAGGGGCAACATGGTATAGTTACATACAAAGCGGTATAACTATGTCGGTAAAGTACGCTCAAACAACATACCACAAGCTCACCGCAACATCGTATAAATAAACTTGTGCAAAAATGAATAATAAATGCATTCTCAAATTCAAACAAAGTCTGAACAAATAAAGAATCATTTTATTCAATTGCCGATATTGCAGATACAGGTTTCAAAATGAAAAGCAGGGGCCGGTGCCTGCACAACATCCGACCATTACACAAAAAAGGAATCAAAAAGCTCAACTCTTCATTTCTTCTTGCCGCCTTTAGACCCTTTACCCGGCCGAGTGGTTAGCTTTTCGGGTCTTTCAGGTTGGTCTGAAGGCATAAGGGAAGAAGGGGAGGGAGGTGCAACTGGCGAAATTTCCGGTTCCTCTTCAGTGGTGATAATTTTCTTCCCCCTCCTCTTCGATGTCCCATGCTTCTTTCTTCTCTGCGAAGAAGACTCACTCCCCGGAGTAACGAGAGCGGACAAAACTATGTCGTCAGAAGGAGTCCGCTCCGAAGAGATCTCACCTCCTTCGAGTCCCTCATCTTTTTGCTCCTGCGAGGCAACAGGGTCATCCAAACCATGAAGAGCCTCAATTTTCTCCTCTTGTGACCCAGGTTGTGAAGCAGAAGGAGGAGTCACCTGAAGAGATGGAGGAGGAATAACCAGAGAAGGCGAAGTCTGCACGGCACTTGTTGTTTCAACTGCAGAAGAAGAAAAATTGAAAATGTTAGTATCTTCCCGAAAGAAGGGAGATATGGGTTCATCGAGATTCAAGAGGTAATCGAGAAGCTCATCAAATTTTTGAGGAATAAGCAGGCAATCCACCTGAATCGGACCAATGTCGAAATTACCTGAAGATATTGGCTTCGTCAGTTCAATCTCATAATTCTGAGCCCCAATGTCCTCCAAAGCCTCTTCATCAGTAGGGGTAATCACCCCGGTTTTTGTAGGAGGCGGCGAATGAGCACTAGAGCCTGTAATGTCCACCTCGGGAGAAACTAGAGGACGTTCAGAGGTAGTAGGCGGTACTTCTTTTTCAGAACGCTCCTCTTCCGCCATCCCGGCCCGCACTTTGGCAAGCTGCTCCTTTCCCTTGGCAAGAGCGGCACGGGCCTCATCGTCAAGATAATGCTCTTCATGGGCTGACTCAGCATATCCAGCACCTTTACCACCGAGCATATCAAGTGCTGCCTCCCAAACTTCAGCCAGTGTGATTTCATACTTGGGGCCTAGAAAGGCAAGGCTGCCGCGTCCCAGAATGCTGTGCAGATAAAAGTCGAATAATGTGGAGCTAATGTCAGCTTTGGTTGCTTGATGAGCCTCTTCGGCCGCAAGTTTACCAGCAACAGCCTCGTCGCGCTCCTTTTCGGCCATAGCAAGTCGAGTTTTTAACAACTCTATCTCCAAGCTTTGAGAGCCGGTCTGTTCTCGCAGTCGTACAGTTTCAGCACGATATTCTTCTATGACCTTTTCCTTGTGTGCAAGCTTATCTTCGACTGCTCTTTGACTGGCATGCGCATCTCGTACTTGTTGCTGAAGCATGCTCTCCTTTTGTGAATGGAAAGTAGATGAAGTAGCTAATTCTTCCTTAAGTTTTTCTACTTCCGCTTCCAGCTTTTCATTGTAGGAAGCAATACTTCTCATTTCGGCGTCATGCTGTTCAAGAGTCTTCTGCCACTCAGCCTTATCATTCTCCATTGTTAGCATGGCCTCGAGATTGGCTCGGTTAACCCTCTGAAGTTCGTCGACGAGTTTTTGCCAGTTCGACATTCTTTCGATATCGGTCCTGACAGCATCAAGATTTCGCAGCATAGCCGGTTTGTCGAGGGGAACCAAGTCGAGATCAAATCGAACCCCTCTCAGGCACCACTGAGGAAATCGACTTTGAAGAGTGGGAGGACCTTGCCCGACTTGGTATGCGGGCCGGTTGATGATTGCTTGAATGTCGAAGCGAGCGGGAGCAGGAGATTGAGCAGGGACATGTTCAGAAGCTGAAGGAGTTGTTTCTTCAGTAAGTCTAGCCCGCTTGCTAGAAGAATCGTCTATGTTACTCTTTCCTCTCTCATCATGAGCTTTTCTCTTTTGGGTGTCATCATCTCTGTGGGGAAGATCATGTTTTTCTTGTTCCCTTCGGCGACGTTCTTCATATGCTCGTCTCTCGTCGGCTTTCCTGATGGCCCTCTCTTCATCCGACTCTCTGTAAGAAGGAAGGTAACGCCTGTAATCATACTGGCTACGCCTCCCGTAGCGCTGGAAATCATCATAGTACGAGCCGCTGCGCCCCATAGGAGAATCTGGAATTAAAATAATAAGCTTTAGAAATCTTTAAAGTACAAGAAGATAAGTGCATAGAAGTGATGAGAAATTCTAAGTGTGTGTGATGTGCAAACTACGCGCATTAATCTACGAACCACTCTTTATTTGGGGAGTGGTTGTGGGTGTAATAGTTAACGTCAACTCTTGAGTCGACGACGACTGTTGCAAAATAGAAGTAGCTTCAACTACTGAAGAAGAAATCCCGGCAGTAGTAGGGTCATCTTTGAAGATCTCTTGTGAAGTAGCGAAGAGGTCGCTCAATCCTTCGAAGGTATCGTCCCTGCTTTGCTTGACAGGACTGGATTTCTTAGCCTTTTCACCAGATTCTTGTGAATGGTGGGAGGACCCCTGAGGCTCTTCTTCCTCGATAACCGGGGGAAGTTTATCAGATGGCCCCGCAACATCAACAGAAGTGGAGCACTTCACCAGCGAAGATTCAGGAGTCTTTATCGGAGAATCGGGGACTTCCGTTGGAACTTCATGAGCATGCATAGAGCGAGAAGTGTGTAGAAGCCCATGTTGATGTAAAAATTCATCCCTCAACAGAAATTTTATGCTCCTCTCTTCTGTGGCCAGGGCACTCAACCTATCAAAAACTTGCTTATGAATTGGGTCTCTAGAAGGGAGAGGAAGTGCTGAAAGGAACAAAGAATGAAATTAGCAACTGAAAGTTCGGATCTCGAAAAAGTTTCAAAACGGAAAAAATAGAAACACTAATCTTACTTCCTACTCTCCAGATGGCATAAAACCCTGGGGGACAGCGGGCAAAGAAAAACTGGTTCAAAAATCCATGAACACTTTCAGTAAGATCGGAAATGAGCTTGCGGTTTCTGGCACTTCTCACAATAATGAGGGAAGGATGATCTTTACTCTTTGCAAACGAGCACAGATAACGAATTTCTTCAAAACTCGGTAGGCGATCAAGAGTTCTTCTAAACAAAACACATAACCCCGTCAAGATGGCATAGCCATTGGGATGAAGTTGAAACGGGGAGATTGTCAACCGAAGGAGAAGAGTTCGGAGGAAGTCGTTAAAAGGAGGAATCGCCCCACTTAAGCACATTTGGTGATTGACTGCAACAAAACCATAGGGAGGATTGTCAGCAGTATCACTTGGCCCAGGGAGAAGAACATCACTTTCAGCAAAGCCAAATTGAGTGCGCAGCTGGATAAACGCTCTCGAAGTTAGAATAGTCGAGGTTCTCTCCGGAGGATTCTCTATGGGAACAGCTATCGGAAAAGTTTCTTCCTCTTGAGTTACCACTTCTTCTTCTCGGTGGGAAGTCATTCTACATAAACAACTGGGTATTCAAACATGAAGGTGCACGTTTCCTAAAGTGTGTGAAGTGTTGTGTAAAATCAATCAAGCAGTGAACAAATATAACTGGAATGAAAACTAGCAAGCATTTGTTAGTTATGAAATTCAGGGACTATTGTTTTAAGCCTAAATATGCAAGTAAGATGTTGATGCAGATAAATCAGTTCAGATTATTGATACTTTGCATTAATGTTTAACTTTAATTGATTGATTCACAAACATTTCATGCAATATAATTAAGTTGCTTGTCTTGTCTTGACTAATCTGTCATCTGACATGGGTAGTCAATGGCAGTATTTTCGCCTCGGTTTTCTTTGTTTGTTATTTTCAGCAGGTTAGCAGCTTATAAGTTAATGCGATCTGTGAAATAATACAATGAGATTCAAGCAAATTTAAAGTTGGGGCAGTTCAAAATTTAGGCAACTTAGTTTGGCAGTTCAAGTTAGAAACTCAAAGTGGATCTATGCTCTCAAAAAGTCGGCATGCCCAAAGCTAAAGTGTTAACTCGGCAGCGGTTTAAGAGCCAACTGGGTCACGGTTTAAGGGCTTAGCTCGGTTACGACTTAGGGGTTAACTTGGCTGCGGTTCAAGGTTAAATCAGTAGAAGGTTAAATCGGCAGATTTCCCCAAGGATTAACTCGGCCACGGTATAAGGCTTAGATCGGCAGGAGAATAGGTCGGCAGATTTCCCCCAAGTGCTAACACGGCCACGATTTAAGGATTGGGTCGGCCAAAAGCTAAGTCACTTCAAATCACCGGGTCGCATCTAGATCAATACCTTGCCCCACTCAACCCGTTAACCCGTTAGCCACTCCCTCAACCAAGAAACCCTCATTTCATTTATGCTATTTCATGCTATCGGATCATCCAATACACCATTTCGAAACCACTGCAAATTTAACGCCTTGCAATCCTAGCGCGAATCAAAATCAACTAGCCTGAATCAGTAAATCATCTTTATCGTCTCATCGGTCAGTTAAATCCAAACCGAGCAATCTAAGCTCCATCAGCCATGAGTGTAATAGGATTCGCGATGAAGGATCATGCAAGGAAGTGGTTTAAGTGACGAAATTCATGAGCCAACAGTGATCGAAGAAGAGGGTTTACTTACGCAATGAATAGCAGAGGTTGTTTGTAGTTGATTGGAGTTAAATCGCCTTTTGGAGCTCAGGAAAATTTTAATGGCAGAATCAAAGGAGTAGGTAATGAGAAGGAAGGAGGAGATGTGACTTATAACCTGCAGTGGAAAATTTGGAGCAACACATACGGTCTAACTGTTAGGTCGCATACGACCTACTGACCTAAGAGGGGACGGGTTAAGGACTATCGAAGCACACGACCTAACATTTAGGCGTATACTTCGAGGGGCAAATGTTAACTCCGCCTCGACCATGACTTACCGATCTAGTGCATCAAGAGGTTCCGACCTAACAGTTAGAAGCATGCCGACCTAAGGCCTAAGGGGTATGCCGACCTAACATTCAACGTAGATACCGACCTAACTGCCTTATCAGGGAGACCGACTTAAGGCTCAAAGGGTTACCGACTTAAGGATTTGAGAGGCATACCGACTTAAGAAATACCGAGTTAAGGCTAAAACAGTGGACGACCTAACGTGGGTACTGGCTTAAGACTCAGAGGATGCCGACTTAATAGGAAGGCCGACCTAAGGCCTAAAAGAGATGCCAACTCAGTGACTTGACCGAGTTACCGATCTAATGTTTTACCAAGTTGGCGACCTAGAATAGTTACCGACCCAAGTCACAACCGATTTAGGACCAATGTTAGCTCGTTCACGACTCAAGAAAAGGAAGATGAGTTCAATGCAGCTACTCAGCACAGCAGCCTCTTAACTCGTGCACGATTCAGCTCCCAGTTATCTCGGTCACGACTCACGACCTAATTTGAGTCGTGAACGACTTAAAGCTATTAAATGCAAACCCGAGGCCGTATTACTAAGAAGGGGTAGTGTTGACTCGAAGGCGACCTAGGACTTGTTCAAGTGAACTCCTGTGAAGCCATGAAGGGGCTAGATGGACCGGCCACGACTCATATTAAGTCGGCTACGACTTAACTTAAATCGGCCGCGACTTAGGACTTGGCAATAATTCCAGACCGAAACTCTCTATAAATAGGCAACCACCTCCAACATTCAAAGGACTTTTTGGGCACATTCTCTTCATACACCGTTGCCTTGCTGCATTGAGAACTTCATCAACACTTAGAGCTTTCAAGATTAGAGGAATTCATCAAAGAACTCCACGAAGAAACCACACATCTTCAACATGGATTTAAGGACTTTAATCGACATTGAAGCTTAAGACTTGTTTCAAACCACTTGTAATTTGAAGTATATTGCACTTGAGAAGAGTTGTATCAGCTTGTAACGGGATTATTAATAAAAGTACTTAGAGTGGACGTAGGCTATACCCTTAAGCCGAACCACTATAAAATTGTTGTTGTTTACTGCTTTTCTGCTATTACTTGCTTGTAATTCTTTCCCGATCTATCGGGTGGTGCTTTCACAACTATAACTCATACACCGGGGTGTTAGCGTTCAAATTTTAGCGTTAACACCGAGTCCGTGGCCAAAATGGCTATTTTTAATATTCATTAAATAAATTATAAAAATCCAAATTTTATATTAAATTATAAAATTAGCCAAATTTTATTTCTTATATGATTCGTAATCAATTGAAAAGATTTAACAGGTATAGCTGTGAATTAAAAGTTGACAGTATATTAATTGCAATGTTAATTTCTACACTTTCTTATATTTAAGAATTTTATAAATTATATTCTCAAAACCCATACTTTAGATTTTTAATCTTTATATTCTCAACTTTCACCTAAAATAAAGATGCCATAAACATTAGTTCCTGATTCACATCATTATTCTTTAAGTCTAATTTAAATCTCAATAACGTAGTATTTAACGTTAGAATCCATTTTATTATGCATAAATTCGAAATTTTACTGACCCAAATTTTCTTCTTTTCATTCCATATCAATTGTCAATCCTATAAGAAAAATTAACATTAGGTTCATACTTATTACAAATAACTCCAATTTCTTCCAAATAATAATTACATAACTATTAAGTATTAAATCCATTTAATTGCAATAAATTCAATTGATTGCAATTAATTTCCAAATAAATTTGGATCTTTATTTGGTTATACAAAAAAAATCCGTTATCACTTACCTAAAAAAGTTATTATTACTTAAGATCTCATTGCATCCACATTTTCACATTTTCATTTCCTGGTTTCTTTACTTTATTCTACATAAATTATTATAATTGGAATTTTTCTTGGTTACATCTTATTTGTATTTAACATTACTCATTCACCAATTCATTTCACTTTAACTGCGGTAAATTGGCGGATAAATTGAATTTGATTCCCAAAATTTAAATTAACAAGCAACAAGAATAGGTAACACACAATAGTCGTTACGCTAAATTCTAGTCACCTAAATAAGCTTTTATTACTTTACAAAATGGAATAACTTTTAAACTCATAAATGTAATACCAAAACCGTTATAAATCCAATAAATTTCCAAATCGAAGTTTGTACACATTTTACACAACTATTATGATTTCTCACAGAACGATGAATTTATTAAATGACCATTTATTCAAAATTTAATTCCCTTAATTGAATCAAATGCTTATAATTTTTACATTCTTACCATTCCTTCCCATTATAAATTCATTAACAGATTTACAAATCTCTATCTTCCAAATATTAAATAACCAAACTGATTACAACCACTGTTCTTATCAAATTTTCATAAATTTGTTCAAATCTATACTCTTTTTCCATATAAATAAATTTTATGTTACTACTAGATTTTTTTATCCACTACAGCCATTAAATTTTTACTATCTACACTTATTACATCTTTGTATTAATGAATCCCATTCAAGTTTATATTTATATTAATATTCACAAATTCAACATTTATATGTTTCTTAAAATTAACTTTCAACCAAATGTGCCAATTTACATTTCATTTCTATTCAATATATATTCATTTTATTCCGTTCATTCGGGTACTGCATTGAAATATGTTTATTCTCTAATACTAACGTTATTATCATTAAATTATGATTGGATTCCAAGTTTTTATTCAATACCTTGAACAATAACTTACATATTAACCAAATCCTTCTTCTACTTAATTCAAATTGGATTATGTTACAATTCCTATAACCTAGGTCTTGAGTCACCATTGACATAATTAAATTTATCGTTTATTTCAATCTTCATTTATAATTTAAAGTTCTACTAAACTAAATTACAAAACTTATGAACTTTAACAAATTTAATCCACAAATTAAATTTTTTTGATGTTTATATATTCCACTTAAATTCAGTTATTATTTCATTAATACCATTTTAATCAACTAATTATGACTTATAACCACAAACTCAAATTTTCGTTATTTCAATCTATGTCATATAAACATTTTAAATTATTTACCTTTAATTACAGTTACTAACTAACCCCTACATTTACTCCATTAAAAATCCTAAGACTTCTATTTCAATTTAAATTAGATTAGAAAACATATCAAATTGACTCATTTAATATTATTGAATTTAACGGGTCGTTACAAACGTATATGTTTAAATAGGAATAAAAGTTTATAAGTAACTTATATGGTTGTATGAAAAATAAGGTAAAAACATATAAAATAACTATGGTAAAATATATATGAATACATACATATATATATATATGTATGTATGTATGTATGTAAGGTAAACAAGAAAAAATAATATACCTATGTATGATATAAGTATATACATATCAATGGATATGCATGTAAACATGGAATGAGACATGCATTAAATGCCTATACCATCAAGCACATAAAATATCCCATCTCAACTTTAACAAATCATTTCATTTCTTCAAAAAAAATATTATCTGGTCAAGAATGAAAAAGCTGGTCAAAAGAAAATGAAGGAAAAATAAAAGGAAGCTTGCTGTGTAAGCCTATTTTTTTATTTATACCTCCACTTGCCCTTTTTTTCCATATCATTCGAACCAACTGAAAAAAAAAGCTAAAAACTTAACTGTGTTTCATGACTAAAGCAAAATTAAAACAACAAAGCAGAGAAGATCAAATCATAGCAATTCATCTTCAACCAAGCAGGGTAGCAGTCTTCAAAAGCCTATTATTCAGTTCAAAACAAAATTTGTGAGTAAATCTTCTTCTGGAAATGAAATTTTAATCTATTATGTTGCTTGCATGTGAAGATCTTAAGAGAATGTTATAAATCCTGCTTGTGTATACAGGTTCTTGTATATATATACATAAATTAAGGTGTGCGTGTCTGTTATTAGCTTATTCAACTCTATTTTCAAATACAGGGTTTAGATTAAATTTTAAAATTCAAAATCACCTTAACTAATTACTGTTAGGCCTTGGATTTCAAACTAAAAATGTTTGTTTATACATAAATTAAGATGTAAAAAAAGATTCGTGCTTAATAGATTTGGAAATCTTTTGAAAACAAGAAATACAGTATATTTCCTTTTAATGTGTAAAAACCCAAACATTTTAATTTGTTGATTCGAGTTTACAACTTGAATCGTCACCCAAAAACTTGATTTTTAAGAGGAATATCATGAATTTTAGTTTGAAAATTTTGTGAAATTGCATGTTGATCGGAATTTGGTTCTCGAGCGATTTCTGATGATCGAGAAATTTTAGAGATGCGAGTTCTTGGTGAAGTAAGTTTGGAGGTTGGAGATGATGGCATGCTTGGAGTGATGCTAGATGATGGTGATGGCCGATCGAGGTTAAACTAGGGTTTAAGAGCATGTTGAGTTCGATGTTGGAATCGTGATAATTGCGACGGCGAGGGAAGACCGGACTTGGTCGGAGTGGGCGAGTTAGGTGTGTGTGTCTACGGTGTAGGTATGGGCGGGATATAGTGGCCTCTATCTACCTGAAGCGGTGGTGCGGAGGAGTTTTCGATGGGTAGGTCTGGTTATGGGTTATGTTGTTATGCTCGATTTCGTGTTGATGGTGGATTCAGGCATCTGGGTAGTCGAGGACCTCGGCGAAGTTATCGCCAACTTGTCTGAGGTTTATATGGCGATCAGAGAAGTGTGTGGTGACGTGCACGTACACAGCGTGCACGAGAAGTTGTTTGATCAGGGTGGTTCGGCAAGGAAGGTTTGCATTCGATCTGAGTTTGTTAGGTTTTCTGGTATCGATGTTTGTTAAGGGATGTCGAGCTGGTCGGAGATGATCTCTCCGGCTCGTGCTTTCGCTCGAAAGTTTTTGGTGATTTCCTAGAAGCAGTGGTAGAGAAGAAGAAGTTTATTTGGTTGGTGTTCTTTTCGGGTTATTCCTGGGTAATTAAGTTTGGCTTAGGCCTATTGCTGTGTGATGAGTTAATTTAAAAAGTATGGTTGCTTCAGTTTTGGTTAGTCTTGGGCTTTTAGGTTTGGCATGTTGAGTGTGCTCATTTTAACAGAATTTGATTTGTTTTTAATAGAAGATTGTTTAAAAATATAAATCCATAACCAATTGAAGCATAAAATCAAGCATGATTGATTTAAGGTAAACTTTTAAAACTGAAGTTCTTTAATGTGAATGCTTATTTCAAGTTTTACATGGAAAAGGAGTTTTAAAATATTTAAAATTTGTTATGCTTTAAGTCTATTTAATTTAGGCAAATTTAAATAAGTTATTTTATTATAAATTAGCCAAGATTTTGAAAATAAATTTATCGTTATTCCTTAGGTTCATTTGAATAAATTAAGGTATATTTAGAGCAATTAAATTAACAACTAAGAATGAAGGGTTATTATGTAATTAATTAAATCAATGAGATTAATTTAAGTTAATTAACTAGATTAAATTAATCATTTGATGATTGGTTAAATATAATTACGTAATGTAATTAATAAAGTGTAATTACTTAGTGAAGTAATTAATGGGTTATTGTGATAACCCTTGATTTCAAACCCAATTTAGATGTGACAATCTTTTTAATAAATTAATTAAAACTTGATAAAATTGTTATTTTAGACAATAATAATAAATGGGTTGTAAATATATATTGATTTTAAATAAAATTAATATATACAAATGGAAATAGATTTGTTAAAATTTATATGTACATATAATTTTCTCAAGTTTATAAACACATGATTTAATTTGAATCAAAAATATAAGTTATAAATAAATGTTTACATGAATTCACTTTTGAATATTTATTAAAATCTAAAGCTTATTTATATAAGATATATACACATTACATTTTATATATATTTCATAATTACATATACATAGTTTAAATAAATATATATATAAGAAAATAACATTTTTAAATCATTAATTAAAACATTAAAACTCTTGTAAACAATTTGATGTATATTAAAGACATCTGTAACTTATGTGCATATGTGTAAGATCATTAGAGCATTAAAGTGACAAATGTCATTCTCTTGATTAATTAAGATTAAAATGAAATTGTAAATAAAAAGAAGACTTTTATTTTCAGCTGAGAATTCCTTTATTCTCTTCAACAAAATTGAACATAAATCAAAAAAAAGGAAGAAGTAAATACTGTAAAATCTGAAAATAGGAAGAAGAAGTAAAATTTGAAAACAAGAAGTTAAAAAGCAAGTTCAACAATCAGAGGCAACCTGAAGCTCAACATTACATATTCAAGTCAGGTAGCAAGAATCAGATTTAAAGTACA
This sequence comes from Allium cepa, assembly GCA_030765085.1. NCBI lineage: Eukaryota > Viridiplantae > Streptophyta > Magnoliopsida > Asparagales > Amaryllidaceae > Allium > Allium cepa. The sequence goes on along the minus strand of CM060937.1, from coordinate 726,256,583 downwards.
GATCATCAAAAACAAAATTTCCAGATAAAAGTCTGAAGCAGGTTTCTTTCAAAATCTGTGAGTAAACTATTGATTCAACAATTTTAAATCTGGTGATGAATGAATGATTAGACCTTGATGCATGCGACAGTGATATAATATATATAGTTTACTGGAATATTTAGGTGGGAATGTAATGTTATTTGTTTGTGACATAACTGTGTATATAAATACTCACTTGGTAGTCTCTGTTCTTAGTTTGCATGCTAAATTTCAGTTCCAAAAAATCAATCTGCTTTATTTCAATGACTTTCAGTTCATGTTCATTTAAAGAAAACTGATTGTATTGATAAATGTTGTTTTTTTAGTTATAAATATAAGTGAAGGTAATTAATTAGTAAATAGAAATTTACAGTAGAAAACGAAACCAAGTAAAATTTGGAATGAGAAATTTCCTATCTTTGATTTTAAATTTGGATTCATACTGAGAATCCGTGATTTTTAGTACAGAAATTAGGATTTTTAAATCCATGATTAATGGGGATTCTCGAGTTTGGGAAATCATCGATTTTTGTTGATCAGGAAAGTTTCGATCAACAAAATTTGGTCTGAAGCTAGCCTAGACGTAGAAGCTCATGGGAAAAATGGAATTGGAATTTTCTAATTCCCGAGGAAGTCGAATTGAATCGATTTAGGGTTTTAGGCTGAAAGTTGGATAGGTTGTTTGCTGTATTTTTGTGACGTCGTGATAGCATCAGAAAGATCCGGTATAGGAGGAAAAGAATGATGAAGGTCAGGTGAAGGATTCGAGCATGGGGTAGGCATCTCTGGTAGTCGGAGTTGACGATGAGGGATGAACTTAGACGGTAGGTTCTAGAGCCTAGGGAGGGTTGTTCGTTCAATTTTTATTTTCATGATGATTCGTCGATCTGTGATGTTATGCAACTCGGGGGAGGATAGTTGACGTGTTGATGATCGGAGCTAGGCTTGATGCCGGCCGTTCGTCGTGTGCAGGTGCACCGTGTCACGCGTGCAGGTGATGAAAGCATCGGGTAGTAGAACAAGAGATGGGTTTTTTGGTGGACGCTTTTGCTCGAATACTTCATGGGGTTTCCGTTGTTTTTCTCGAGTGAAACTTCGATTTTCATTAGTGTGCGTTTTCAGGATGTAAGTTAACGGTTTTGAACATAAACAATAGACTAAGTTTTTAAAAAAAACGGGTAGAAGAAAGTTTGGTTGTGAAGTAACAAGGAGCTGCTTGGGAATTTTTGTGTTAGGCTCAAGTGTCGTATCGGGAAGGAAGTGAAGAAGGTTCGAGTTTTGGGTAGTGATGTTCGATTTGAAAAAAAAAAATAATACAGGTTCAAAATTTTTAAAGTGATTTATAACATATACAACCTTTGTTTGAAAGGTTTTTTTAAAAATGAAACTGGAGTTTTGTAAATTAAGAAATGATTAAAAGTTCAGGTGATTTTAAATCCTAAAATTTAACATTAGAAGGTTAAGATAATAGAATGATTGATAAATTAATGTAAGATTAAAGGGTAAATGGATTAAAAATTAATCAATTAAATGATTGATTAATTTAGGAAATTAAATATGCGTTATATAATAATGAGTATGATGGAAGTAAATGATAATTAATCAATGTAAATGATTATTGAATAATTAATTTGAGTAATTAATTATGGACAAATGCAATAAATGTGAATGGGTGATAGTTAAATTAATTTGTGTTATTAACTAAAGGCTAATTACTTATTGTACTTAAAAGTTATAAGTAAAGATTGATTAATCAAGGTTAATCAACTAAGGAGTAATTAAGTGATAAGCAATTAAGAGGTTTATTACTTAATGTTAAAGAATTATTATGAATATTACTTAATGATGTAACTAAAGGAATTAATTATAATTGAGTTGATGTGGTTAATTTTAGTTAATTAATTCAGTTCAATTAATTAAAAGCAATCATGTGATGTTGAGTTAAGTATAATTACTTAAGGCAATTAATGAGGTGTAATTATTTAGTGAAGTAATTAGTGGATAATTACTGGACGTATTTAATTTAACGAAATTACTTGATGGGTAGTAATTAAACGATAATTACTTGATGGAAGAAATTAAGTAATGATTACTCTGGTAATTGAAGGATTAATTTATATAATTAATCAAGGAGTTGGTTTAATCGACGAAGTAATTAAAGAAAGATAATTTATGGTTATGATTAATCAAGGTTGATTAATGAATGTAATTAAGTTAAAGGTTAACTATTAAATGAAATTTAAGAATAATTAACTAATGAAAGAAATTAGAGGATCATTAATTAATATAATTAATGGAAGTGATCAATCTTGCTTATTAATGATTAAATGATGATGAGTGCTTTGAATTGGTTGATATCTCTAATATGAGTTGTTTTGTGTTATGATATGTTGGATGGACGATGATAATGTGATTATCAATCAATTATGAATTGCTGTGTAAAAAGTGTTATCCGACAATTAAAGTTGAATTGTATTTAAATGGGATAACATGGGTTTAGAATGATATGTGAAATCGATAGGCTGATTTGGAATGATTTAAGTGAATTGGACCTTTTAATCTAAGTTTTGACACTTAGAAATTGATGTGTAAAATATGTGATGTCTATAACAACTTGTGAAGTTGTAAATTGATATAAGTTACCCGGGTTTATATATGTTGTATGCTTTTGTATTCCTTGTTAGATGAATTTACTCACGCTGGTTTCCAGCCTGACCCAGGTGCTACTTTGATGTAATGCTCGGGTCAGACCGAGTATTACAGATCTGCAGATAAGGACGTTCTGGAGCTCAGGAGGAGAGTTGGAGGTCAGGAACGTATAGAGGGTTTATCCACCATGATATATATTGTTATTCATCTGGGACAAGTTATTTTAACTGTCCAGTGATTGTGTAATTATGGTTACTCCGATGTATTAAAATATAAATGTACTGATATTGTCCTTCTTTGTAAAACTGTTATTTATGAGATATTATATTTTATCCGCTGCGAATGTGAGATTGTGTGTTTCTTTTCTGTTCTTCTTTTTCTATCTCTTTTCTTCTTTTATCTAACTATCTGGAATTTTCGAGATCGAAATTTCCGGGTCGTTACATTTAGTATCAGAGCTGAAGGTTAAGCGAGAACCTTGGCTCTGGTGGGGGATACTAAATAAGGATAGGGTCAACGGTACTGTAACGACCCAGAATTTTAATTAATTAAAATTTGTATATTTAATTAATTTTAAATATTAGTAAGTGAAATTTATAAGTCGAATAAATTTTATTTTGAATAATTGGATTTAATTGGATAATTAAATCGATAATTTAATATGTGAAAATACAGAAATAATTGAAAATTGGGTTAAATATGATTGAAAATGATTTGTAAAATTTTATTTAATCATAGAGGAGTTATAGTGAGGTTATAGAACTTTTAAAATTGAATTTAAAGTTAATCTGTGAAAATTGAATATTTTAATATTTAATCGACTAGTCAAATTAGTCAATTTTCGAACAGTCTCACAATTGGACGAAACTAGTTCCATTGGATCCGTAATAGTTTGCTATTATCGGATTTTAATTTTTGTAGCAATCGGAGTTGTCGTTTGATCGTGGCAGCTCGAAACGCATCGAAATTGTTTTAATATTAATTTGGCGAGTTAAAATAGTCATTTTTCAAAAAGTCTCGGATTTCGACGAAACCAGTTTCATCGGATCCGCAATGTGATATTATTGTAAGGTTTCAAATTTCATGTCAATTGGATTTACCGTTTGTCCGGTGCAAGCTAAAACGCCCAGAAAATCATTTAAATCGATTTAAATTAAATTGAACGTTTATAGCCATAACTCGCACAGATGATCGAATTAGCTTCCGAAACCTGTTCCGTTGCGTCTAGAACGCGGGATAAACCCTAGAAACGCCGGTCCCCGCGCGTAAATCGGAGTTTGGAAATTCCGGAATGAATAGTGTTCGTTTATTTTCTATAAATAGACCGTTTTTATTCACAAAATAAATTAAAAAAAATTAGCTAGGGTTTCAGGGCCGACCGCTAGTAACATATTGAATGGCCGAAAATCTATCACCTTTGTGACGCCCCACTCCGAGAGCCTCGTTAACAAAGAGTATTATATAGATAATACTGTCGGCTAACGCGGACAATAGAGTATAATGGAAGCGACCATGTGCAATCTTACCTTAACTATTCACTAAATATATCGAAAAGTAGAAACACATTAAAATTCGACCTATTCAATAAATATTTAAAGCAAAATTACAATGGCTATAGGATCTATCAGAAGAAAATATAACAACTCAAATGTAATATACATCACAGAACAGTCGATCATAATATACACATACACAGATACACCACAGAGTATACAAAATAATACATGTCAAGTGGTACAGGAGACCACAATATACAGACGAGACGAAAGAGTATAAATTAGAGTTATAACAGATAAGGACTACAAAAGACGCTATAACAAAATGAAGCTAGCGAATAGTCCATGCGGAAGCAAAATAGGCTAAGTCCCCAAAAGCACCTAACCTGAAACATCTCGGTCTGACCCGAGTATAAAATACCCGGATCAGTCTAGTTAACAAATCAGTTAGATAAACTGAACAATAATAAACCTGCAAGGTCATACAGTATAATAAATATCTCTAAGGGAGATAACACAATCATCAACAAGAGATGAATCATATAGAACAAGCCTCATATCATCGGCAACATATAGAAACAAAGGATACAAACATCCCAAAACAAGCCAATAGGCAAACAACAAATACCAATAAGGTATACAAGTTCCACAAGGTAAACACTATACTCCATGCGGCTCTAAAAGACCAATACCGAAGGGCGATACCAAGGGAATATACATATCAATGAAACATCATAAAATTTGCTCGAGCTCAGTACTGTACAAACATGGATCCATGAGCCCGAAGACTCCAAACCCAAGTATCACCCATGCGGCACATAAGGCCAACATCAGAGCGAAACTATATAGGGCAACAAACCCGAAGGCACACACCCGAAGGCAACATGCCCGAAGGCAACAAACCTAGGGAGACAGTCCGAAGACACTATCCCAGAGGCAACAAACCGTAGTGGTGATGGTCGAAGACCAAGTACTGGACACCACTAACTGGCGGAATGTGTCACAACTCTCGAAAAGGAATCCGAAAAGTGTTAACGTATGTCCCATAACCACTCGTTCGCGCTAAACGGTTTACTATCCGTCAGTCCCTTTCACACTCAAAGCAGTACAAAGTTTACCTCATATCATCGATAAACCAAACCCGAAGGTCAAAACAATCAATCGAATAGGTCAAGGATTAATCGGAAGGATAAACGCACAGATTCATGGTCCATGTTTTGCCCAACCATTTAATCACCCTCCCACTTCGTTCGAAGTGCGAAAGTGTGTGTGTTTTAAATAGAATTTATAAATTAGAGAAACGAACTTTTAAATGCGATTCGAGAGATTATTTCATAAAAACCCGTGGATTAAAATTAAAAGGAACCATCAAAGTCAAAACAATTGATAATCATACATAGGATCATCATGAATCAATTCAAATTGAAAATTCAATCCCAAAAGGCAAAGTGGGCTGAAACAGCAGGTTCAGTCGACTGAACAGAGTTTTTCAGTCGACTGACCCTGTACCTGGAAATTTTCTAGGTTCAGGAAACTTTCTGTTTCCAGGTTCAGTCGATTGTGCAGAGTTTTTCAGTCGACTGAATCATGCCTGGAAACTCTCGGGTTTCAGGTTCAGTCGACTGAACAGAGTTTTCAGTCGACTGAATCATGCCTGGGCTGTTTTTTAGCCTTATTCAAATGAAGAGCAAACTCTCCCAAAATGCAATCGAACAAACATTGGCTCTAAGGGCTTATGCCAATCGACAACCCGGCCCTATATGTTCCTCGATGCATCACCAAAACATGATTAAAACATCAAAGTTAGGATTTCAAAGATTTGAACCCAAAACACTAAAAATTGGAATATTCTCCAATTCAACCCAAACCAATTGCAAGTGCATATGAACAAGGTGTTAGGAATTCATACATAACATCAATGAAATCAAGAGAAGTAGATGTGAGTTCAAACTCACCTTTTTACACAAAACAAAGAAGATGAAGAAGCACAATTGCAAGGAATCAACCAACTACACTCCACTTCAACACTACAAGCTTCAATCTAGAATCAAAGAAAGTATTTCCTAAGTTAGGGTTAGGAAAATTACAGAAATTGAAGAGGAGAAGAGATGGAGAAGATGGAGATGAACTTACCAATGGATTCTCTTTGATTTTTGGAGCAAGAATCAAGCTACAAAGGAGAAACTAGGGCTTGCTAATTTCTATTTCTCTTTCCTTTCCCCCATTTCAGTTTTTAGTTTGAGAAAGAAATGAAATGAAGATGAAATGAAGAGAAGGGTTGAGCTAGGGGGTTAAGTGGGCTAGTGGGCTGAACCCAATCCCAAACCCAATAGGAAAAGTAGCCAAAATTTCACAAACTCCAAACATATCAAAGATTATACTCAAAAAGATCGCAAACGCCATTTTGGAACCAATGGAGGTGGTTTCGAGTTCCAATTCGGCCATTTGCAGAAAGTAACATTACGGACCCCAAAATCCGAATAACGATGCTATATTTAAATCAAACATTTAAATATAAAATCGTTAAATATGCGGGTTGTTACAGATCTCCCCTCCTTACAAAATTGCGTCCCCGCAATTCCTAGAGACGATATTTGTAACAACTACATACAAAAGAAAGAATAAACTTTAGACACAGAAATAGACTTACCATTACGAAGCAAGGATAGAAAACCTGGATAAGATCGCTCGATACACTCTCTGGTTTCCCAAGTACAGTCATTAGGATTAGCGGACCATTGAACTTTAACGAGCGGCACGTCCTTGTTCCGAAGGTGTCGTACCTCCGTGTCAAGCACGCGAATAGGTTGCTGTACAAAAGATAAGTCCGGTGAGATCTCAAGCTCTTGCAAATCAGGAGAATCAATTACAGAATCCGATTCTCGAAGACACTTCCGAAGTTGCGAGACGTGAAACACGTCATGAATGCCAGATAAATGAGCTGGAAGTGAAACTCTATAAGCCATAGGGCAATACGTTTAGTAATAGAAAACGGTCCTATATAACGAGGAGCCAATTTTCCAGTCGCACTGAAACGCATAACCCCTTTCAAAGGAGAAACACGAATAAAAACAAGATCGCCGATCGAGAACTCGAGAGGCTTCCTACGGTTGTCCGCGTAGGATTTCTGGCGACTCTGTGCCTCTTTCATCCTCAATCGAATAAGATCAATCTTCTCAGAAGAATGACGAACAAAGTCCGGGCCAAGAATAAGCTTCTCCCCAGATTCCAACCAACATGAAGGTGATCGACATGGCCTTCCGTATAAAGCTTCGAAAGGAGCCATACCGATACTAGACTGAAAACTATTGTTGTAGGAGAACTCTACAAGAGGTAGGTGATCCTCCCAACTACCACCAAAATCAAAAATACAAATACGGAGAAGATCTTCCAAAATACGATTCACCCGTTCAGTCTGTCCGTCAGACTGCGGATGATAAGCTGTAGAAAAATTAAGCTTTGTTCCTAAAGCTTGCTGAAGACTCTTCCAAAAATGACTCGTGAATAAAGGATCACGATCACTCACAATAGAACTAGGAACACCGTGAAGTCTCACGATTTCCTTGACATACAACTTAGCCAAATGCGAAGCTGTCCTATTAGACTTAATAGGGACAAAATAAGCAGACTTGGTGAGGCGATCAACAATAACCCAAATACTAGAATGACCTGATCTCGAACGAGGTAGGCCGTCAATAAAATCCATAGAAATTTGATCCCACTTCCACAATGGAATCTCAAGAGGTTGAAGAAGTCCAGAAGGATGCTGAGGTTCGGCCTTCACACGTTGACATGTCATGTAGTTGCTCACATAACTCGCCACATCGCGCTTCATGCCTTCCCAATAATAAAGACGACGCATATCGGCATACATCTTACTACTACTGGGATGAATGGTATACTTAGAACGATGGCAATCATCAAGAATGTCATGCCTAAGTGCAAAATCAGAAGGCACAAAAAGACGGTTCTTCTTACGAAGACAGCTATGAGAATCAATGCTAAAATCTTGCAACGCCTCATCACAAGATCCAGACTCACAAAGTTGAATAAAATGCAACAAATCAGGATCACGCCGCTGAGCATCGGCAATACGATCCAACAAAATAGGTCGAGCTCCCAAACTAAATAATACAATAGGAGAACCAGAACATGAACCTTGATCACGAATTTCACAAAAAGATAGAGTCTCAAGAATATTCCATTCGGCAAGCATCATAGAAATAACAGCCGAATGTTTACGACTAAGCGCATCTGCAACACGATTACCCTGACCAGGGGTAAACTGGATATCAAAGTCATAGGAAGCAAGAAACTCGAGCCAACGCTGTTGTCTCATATTGAGTTCCTTCTGAGTAAACAAATACTTCAAAGATTTATGATCGGTATAGAGAATGAAGCGCTCGCCCAATAAATAATGTCGCCAAATCTTCAAGGCAAAGACAATGGCGGCTAACTCAAGATCATGAGTGGCATAGCGAACTTCATTCGGACGCAGTTGCCTAGAAGCATAAGCAACTACCCGATTTCTCTGCATAAGCACAGCACCGAGACCACTACCACACGCATCGATGTAGACAACAAGATCATGATTCCCTTCGGGAACCACAAGAATAGGAGCATTAGTGAGAAGTTCTTTCAATGTCTGAAAGGAAGCTTCACACTTGTCGGACCAAATAAAACGAATGCCTTTCCGAGTAAGGCAAGTGAGAGGAAGCACAACACGGGAAAAGTAATTAATGAACCGCCGGTAATAACCCGCCAATCCAAGGAAACTACAAATCTCATGCACATTCTCAGGCCTCTTCCAATTCTGGATGGCTTCGATCTTTGAGGGATCGACAGAAATGCCATCGGAAGATACAACATGGACTAAGAACTTAACCTTATTCTCCCAAAAGCAGCACTTGGAGAATTTGGCTTTAAGCAGATGACGACGAAGAGTACTCAAGACAATTCTCAAGTGATTAGCATGCTCAGCTTCAGACTTAGAATAAATAAGGATATCATCAATGAAGACGAGAACAAACTTATCGAGATATTCCCGGAATACCCGATTCATGAGGTCAACAAAGAAAGCAGGAGCGTTCGTCAAACCGAACGGCATAACAAGCCACTCAAAGGAACCATAACGTGTGCGGAAAGCGGTAAGAGGTATGCTATCCTCCGCGACTCGTAACAGAAGAAAACCTGTGGCAAGGTCAAGCTGAGAAAAGACCTTGGCACCACTCAATAGATCGAACATATCATCAATCCTAGGCAATGGATACCTATTTCTAATGGTCAACTCGTTAAGCTTGCGATAGTCAATGCAAAGCCTAAGGTTTCCATCAGACTTCTTCACAAAAACGACCGCGGATCCCCACGGAGAAAAACTAGACTGAATCAACTGCTTGGACTCGAGCTCTAAAAGCTGCTTCTTGAGTTCCTCATTTTCCTTTGTAGACATCCTCGTGGGAGGACGACTAACTGGCTGCGCGCCTGAAATGAGATCAATGCGGAACTCAATTGTCCGTTTGGGTGGCAAACCCGAAACAGGTTCAAAAACATCAGAAAAGTCACAAGCAATAGGAATACAAGATACATCATCACCATCTCGCGAATCAAGAGAATACAAAGCCATCTCGGAATTATCCACATCCCGAAGAACAAGAGATAACTGAGAAGGTGAATCAGGATGACAAAGATATAAAATTCTCTCGGAACAAATAATCCTGGCATCGTACCTCACTAGCCAGTCCATACCAAAAATCATATCAAAACCCAAATGAGAAACAATGTGCAGATTCGCACGGAAAGAAAAGCCACGTAAAACAATCTCAATATCATCACAAAGCAAACTAAGGGTCGCGGATCCCCCAATAGGATTCGCAATCCTTAAAGAAGTAACCATACAAGAAACATCCAAAGATAAATCATCCACAAGCTTCTTCGATACGAAAGAATGTGAAGCACCCGTATCGAAAAGAACTCGTATACTATGATCATGAAATAGAATTGAACCCTCCAAAATAGATGGAGTCATGCCTTTGGATTGAGAAGGACCTCCAGAAGCATTAGCCACATTGAGCTTGCCAGATTTGCATTAGCAGGAGCAGTAGGACAAGCAGAAACATGATGACCTTCCTTCTTGCAATTACGGCAGAAGAGAGGTTTTGGACAAGCTCGAATAATATGATCCGGAGAACCACAATTAAAACACTTTCGAACGAAAGGTGTTCCGGAAGATTGAGGCTGAGAGCTAGGACCACCGGTCTTCTTCTTCTTATAAGGAAAAGGCTTCTTCTGAATTGGAAACTGCTTCTTGTTGGGGTTTTTGGAAACCTCAACATCAACATCACTATCACACTCCTTCTCGACGGTCTCGAGATGAAGCGCCGAATCAACCAATTTCTCAAAAGAAAGTTTAAGCTGGAGCAACAAGGACTTCTTAAGATATTTCTTAAGGCCAGAAACAAACTTCAAATTCTTCTTATAAGAAGTGCTGATGAATTCAAGACCATACTGAGATAAAGCCTCGAACGATGCGACATACTCAGAAACAGAAGATTTCCCTTGCTTCAACTCAAGGAAGCGACGGGTCAATAAAACTTTTTCAGATTCAGGAACGAACTTGAGTTCAAATCGTCCCCGAAACTGAGTCCAAGAAAGAGTAGACTCATCAATTTCAGCTACAAGAAGTTCATACTAGTCAAGAGCACGCTCTTGTAATAAGCTAGAAGTTACAAGAACTCTATCATGGTCAGAAAGATCCATGCGAGAGAAAATATGCTCGCACGTGCGAAGCCAAGCTTGGACTTCAAGAACAGACACGGAGCCCTTAAACGGCTTTCCTCCAAGATGAGCAAAATCACTGCACTGACGTGCAAAAGCAGACTTGCGAGGTGGAGACACTCGAGGAGGAACGGGAGGCTGAGTGCTCCTAAACAATTCCAAAAATTGATCGGTAGACATATATACGCCATCCGGATGCGAGCCACTAGATTGCCCAACATCCGAACTTCGACCCCTGCCTCTTCCAGACATAAGCTGAAAGTAAGATAAGAACAAGATTATTCACAAGGTAGATATTACAATATGGGATACTACGGAATAAAAATGCATTCCTAGACGTATTTCCAATATCTATCTAACCTTGATGAAATAAAGAGACACGATGATTCAAGGATCTGTATCACTTGTACACTTTGATGTACCATAATATGTGCATCTATTCTGTGTTTATCACATTTTGTTCTGAACTCGGCTCCGATACCACGCTGTGACGCCCCACTCCGAGAGCCTCGTTAACAAAGAGTATTATATAGATAATACTGTCGGCTAACGCGGACAATAGAGTATAATGGAAGCGACCATGTGCAATCTTACCTTAACTATTCACTAAATATGTCGAAAAGTAGAAACACATTAAAATTCGACCTATTCAATAAATATTTAAAGCAAAACTACAATGGCTATAGGATCTATCAGAAGAAAATATAACAACTCAAATGTAATATACATCACAGAACAGTCGATCATAATATACACATACACAGATACACCACAGAGTATACAAAATAATACATGTCAAGTGGTACAGGAGACCACAATATATAGACGAGACGAAAGAGTATAAATCAGAGTTATAACAGATAAGGACTACAAAAGACGCTATAACAAAACGAAGCTAGCGTATAGTCCATGCGGAAGCAAAATAGGCTAAGTCCCCAAAATCACCTAACCTGAAACATCTCGGTCTGACCCGAGTATAAAATACCCGGAACAGTCTAGTTAACAAATCAGTTAGATAAACTGAACAATAATAAACCTGCAAGGTCATACAGTATAATAAATATCTCTAGGGGAGATAACACAATCATCAACAAGAGATGAATCATATAGAACAAGCCTCATATCATCGGCAACATATAGAAACAAAGGATACAAGCATCCCAAAACAAGCCAATAGGCAAACAACAAATACCAATAAGGTATACAAGTTCCACAAGGTAAACGCTATACTCCATGCGGCTCTAAAAGACCAATACCGAAGGGCGATACCAAGGGAATATACATATCAATGAAACATCATAAAATTTGCTCGAGCTTAGTACTGTACAAACAAGGATCCATGAGCCCGAAGACTCCAAACCCAAGTATCACCCATGCGGCACATAAGGCCAACATCAGAGCGAAACTATATAGGGCAACAAACCCGAAGGCAACATACCCGAAGGCAACAAACCTAGGGAGACAGTCCGAAGACACTATCCCAGAGGCAACAAACCGTAGTGGTGAAGGTCGAAGACCCAGTACTGCACACCACAAACTGGCGGAATGTGTCACAACTCTCGAAAAGGAATCCGAAAAGTGTTAACGTATGTCCCATAACCACTCGTTCGCACTAAACGGTTTACTATCCGTCAGTCCCTTTCACACTCAAAGCAGTAAAAAGTTTACCTCATATCATCGATAAACCAAACCCGAAGGTCAAAACAATCAATCGAATAGGTCAAGGATTAATCGGAAGGATAAACGCACAGATTCATGGTCCGTGTTTTGCCCAACCATTTAAACACCCTCCCACTTCGTTCGAAGTGCGAAAGTGTGTGTGTTTTAAATAGAATTTATAAATTAGAGAAACGAACTTTTAAATGCGATTCGAGAGATTATTTCATAAAAACCCGTGGATTAAAATTAAAAGGAACCATCAAAGTCAAAACAATTGATAATCATACATATGATCATCATGAATCAATTCAAATTGAAAATTCAATCCCAAAAGGCAAAGTGGGCTGAAACAGCAGGTTCAGTCGATTGAACAGAGTTTTTCAGTCGACTGACCCTGTACCTGGAAATTTTCTAGGTTCAGGAAACTTTCTGTTTCCAGGTTCAGTCGACTGTGCAGAGTTTTTCAGTCGACTGAATCATGCCTGGAAACTCTCGGGTTTCAGGTTCAGTCGACTGAACATAGTTTTCAGTCGTGCCTGGGCTGTTTTTCAGCCTTATTCAAATGAAGAGCAAACTCTCCCAAAATGCAATCGGACGAACATTGGCTCTAAGGGCTTATGCCAATCGACAACCCGGCCCTATATGTTCCTCGATGCATCATCAAAACATGATTAAAACATCAAAGTTAGGATTTCAAAGATTTGAACCCAAAACACTAAAAATTAGAATATTCTCCAATTCAACCCAAACCAATTGCAAGTGCATATGAACAAGGTGTTAGGAATTCATACATAACATCAATGAAATCAAGAGAAGTAGATGTGAGTTCAAACTCACCTTTTTACACAAAACAAAGAAGATGAAGAAGCACAATTGCAAGGAATCAACCAACTACACTCCACTTCAACACTACAAGCTTCAATCTAGAATCAAAGAAAGTATTTCCTAAGTTAGGGTTAGGAAAATTACAGAAATTGAAGAGGAGAAGAGATGGAGAAGATGGAGATGAACTTACCAATGGATTCTCTTTGATTTTTGGAGCAAGAATCAAGCTACAAAGGAGAAACTAGGGCTTGCTAATTTCTATTTCTCTTTCCTTTCCCCCATTTCAGTTTTTAGTTTGAGAGAGAAATGAAATGAAGATGAAATGAAGAGAAGGGTTGAGCTAGGGGGTTAAGCGGGCTAGTGGGCTGAACCCAATCCCAAACCCAATAGGAAAAGTAGCCAAAATTTCACAAACTCCAAACATATCAAAGATTATACTCAAAAAGATCGCAAACGCCATTTTGGAACCAATGGAGGTGGTTTTGAGTTCCAATTCGGCCATTTGCAGAAAGTAACATTTCGGACCCCAAAATCCGAATAACGACGCTATATTTAAATCAAACATTTAAATATAAAATCGTTAAATATGCGGGTTGTTACAACCGTTCTCCCTCCAAATCTCTCAATCTATCAATAATTACATGAAACGTTCAACTAGAAAGTTGTAGAGCACTTCGAGTACTCCACATCCCACGGCTATGATCAGAATCGGAGCCACGGATTGTCGACAAATTGAGGTAGAAGGGCCGAAACTCGCACACGGTTTTCTAGGCTATGAGACGACCGAGCTCAGTGATATTCAGGGCGTGGGTGGCTTTGGTGATGGGCGTTCGAATGAGGGTAGTGTGATGGAGTTTAGTCGAGCGAGGAGGCGGCGGCACGTAACCCTAATCAAACGTTGATGGGTTTCTTCGGTCGCGTGCTGTATACGTGAGATGGAAGAGAAGAAAAGGGTGCGCACGGACCTGATGTTTCCATGAAGAAATGAACAGTGTTGATTGGGTTGAGGTTTAAAATTATAAATAATTGTTGTAAATTATATAAATAAATTCGTGTAACTTCAAATATTCATATCTTTTTCATAGGAGATCCAAATCGGACGAAACTTTTTGCGTTGGAATCGTATTGACGAGCACTAAGCTATGGAATTGGATTGGAGTCGTTTGGAGTTTTTCGGGTAAAATTAAATGTCCGTTTAATTTTACTTAAAATAAATCGCTAAAACGCTCATTGAAATCAAGGTGAGAACTTCTCACTCAATCGAATCGGTTTCGATTTTAATTTTAAATAGTTATATTTAAAATTATGGAATGCATGTTCGAATGATGATTGTTATCTATTGATTGATAAAATAGACATTATGCGCCGTTAGTAAGCGGATGTTATTTATTAAAAACATATACCGCGAATATTTCACAGTATAGTGAAATTGGTATTATTTATGTACTTGGAGTTGATTTTCCCGCATTATATAGCGGATGAGACCCTATTGTGTCGTATATTAAGCGGATAATATTTTATAAATCCCATATACCGCGATAATTCCGTACTGGAGCGAAATTGGTATTGTGCTAACATATTTGGATGCAGGGAAACAGGTTGGAGGGATCCAACTGGATTCCTCAACTGTATTGATTTATTTACAGATATTGTGATATTTGTTGATTATCATATCGATATATGATATTTGGATGTCGTGATTGACTATTTGGTGCTGCTGCATCATCGGGTCCATTTCTGAAATTTTAAAATAATGATTTTGGTTTTTTTTAAAGGATTTTAAAGTGATTTTTCAAAGTATATGTTTTTATTAAATTTTGAATTGATTAATTTTAAATAATTAAAACGTTATAAATTTTTATGTTATAAAAATTTAGATTTTTGAGAAATATAACCGAAATGATATTTTTGGAAATAAATAGTTAATTAATTTATAAATTGGTTTAAATTGGAATTTTTGAATTATTAAAAATGATGTATATAAAAGACTTGTAAAATTGATATTTTATAAATTAAAAATATTGGAATATTAAAACGAGTTTTTATAAGTGTTAAAAATGAAATAAAAATGGATTTCATAAGTGAACGGAATTTATAGATTTATAAATTGTAAAGATTATAAAATGAATAGATTTTGTGAAATAGAAGATTTATAAGTAATTATCTTATAAATCGGATTTTGGCATTTAAATGAGAGATATATGGAACTTGTTGATAATGAGATTTATAATCGAAGCTTATAAATAGAAAAGGAATTTATAAACATTGTTTATAAATTCGAAATCAATTGAATTTGATAAATTGAATATAGAAGTTTATGAAAGGTAATTTATTCGCGATTTTGGATAGCGAATAAATTCTGGAAAATAAAACGTGTTGTAAATATTGAAATGGGGCTAGTGAAGTTTATTCACGATTTTGGACAACGAATATGTTATTAGGTAAAATGGATATGTTTTGGGAAAGCGATATTATTTAAAGAAGTTGATTATTTTAACGACGTTTTAAAATGTGTTAAATATCGAAACCATAGATTTCAACATTCATTGTTGAAATAGACGTTTTCGAGAAATAAAAGGAAATGGTGGACTATAACACTATTGTTATAGTAAATGATTTCCGAAAGGAAATGATTTGTATAGTATTGGGATTTATATATCTATTTAAACTTTGAATCCCTATACTAGTGATTTTGGATCGTCGTAACGATGTTTTACGCAACATCGTTTTGGCCCAAATAAATGTGTTAAGTGAATGTTTTCCTTAAAGAATGAAATATATACTTAATTTCGATATTAAGTATATTGAATATTTTCTAAGTATTGAAAATAAATGGATATGTGAATTACTTATTAATAAATAAGTATGGAAATGTTTTTCCAATGTGAAATGAAATGTTTTGAGAATTTATCTTTTTGAAGATAAATTGAAAATGAATATTAGAAATCGATTTGAAATCGTATATTCATAAATATTTTGGAATCTAACTTCGCTATGGAATTTATAAAGGAAAAAGGGGAATTTGTTTAAAAATAAACGTTGATTTATTTTTAAAGTGTGGGAATAAATTTACGGATTTGGAACGTAAATATAAAGTAAATCGTTAAGGATTTATTTAATTGGTTTAAATGAACCATGTTGAAATGAAAGTATTTCCAAGTAAGGGAAATGATTGCAATTTCTTTTCAAAAGTGATAAAGGTGAAAAGTGATTTGAAAATTTATTTTCAAATGGTTGAAGTGTGGAAATTATATATCTAGTAAAGATATTTTGGGAAGTAAATAATTTGGGAAATTATTTGGAATTTGGTGATGTTGAGCACGCCTATTGATAGTTAAATAATCCGACTATCAATATTTACTTTTAAATAGGTATTTGTTGTGATTGTTTGAATTTGAATGCTACACTTATTTTTGAATAAGCGCTCACTATTCGGGCTAGCCGGGAAAGGACCTTTGGGTCGTATAACCCATTCCGAATATGTGATACGTCATTATGGATTGCATTTGATGACCGGTGTTGAAGACCGGGTATTTGTGAAAACGATAGAATGACCTATCGATTGTTTCCGCACCGTTAGCTACGGTATGGAGATTTCCTTTGTGATGGGAAATTCGATCGGGTTTGTGAAATACCCGGATTGCAAGGACTTCTTTGGAAGTGCCTTCGGTTACGTTCGATCCTGGAACGTACTTGTATGGATGTGTGTCTGACATTACAATTTGAGATGTAAAGCTGGTTTCTATCAAATATATTTCTGTTGGTGGCGGAGAATTTATTCTCTTAGCTTAACACCCTTCTCTGGGACGTATGAGCTCAGAGGTTTTGTAGTTAATGGTTACTAGTGATACATTCCCAATTTGGTAATGTGGCATATAAGTGCTATTGAGCATTTGTGAATTAAAGCACAGCTTTTATATAAAGCATTGCTTTGTGAACGAGACTTCGTCAAGCCTCACAGACCGGTTGTGGTCGAAACAGGAATCGTGGCAGCAAGGTTATTTGGGGGTCGCATCTCCATAGGGTATGTCATTTCCTATCTGGATTATAAGTGGTATCATGGTATGGAGCCCAGATACTTACTTTGTGGTAACACCTATTATTTGGTGTGATGTTGATTACGAGCGCTCGGTTTAAGGTCCCAAAGGACCGGGGGATGACATACTCGTGTCAGTTGTTACCCAGTTAGGGGTAACCCGGCCTTGTGTAGCAGAGATCCGGTTAGGATCCGGGAACGTTTCTGCAGAGGCGTTCTATTTTGCTTGGGAAGTTCCTTTGCCCGACCATTTGTTGGAAATCCAAAACAAAACAATACGTGCCTTATACGATTTTAGTTGTAGAACCTGCCATTTAATATGGTAGCTATAGTAAGCATACCATCATGGTACGTATGCTGGCTAAGATTTATATTTTACTTTCGAAATGTTTCTAAACTATGCACTAGTAATAATATCAAATGTTTCCTTTTAATGCGTATCAAGCATCTTTGACTATCATAAGGAGAAATCTCTTCCAATTCTGCGTTTGCATTGTGTGTCTGGCGGGAGGCCTTATGGTAGTCTCATTTTTAAAAGCATTGCGAATTGACTTTAAAAATATTCCTCTATTTTGATTTTAAAGAAAAATAAACTGTTTTAGTTCCCACACCAGTCTTATGACTGACTCGGAGTTTATTGTTTCCTTCCTAAACTCTGGGTGCCCACCAATTTCCACACGGGCAGTCTAGAATTTAGTTATCAGGATATTCTGGAATTCAGGAGTTGCTGGAGGCAAGCTTGATGGCATGGCGTATTACTAGTACATTATATTTCTTTTCCGGTGATTGTTGTTGTACACTCTGATGATGTAATGTAATGTAATATGATGTCATGTAATAACTGATATAGTTCTTTGTTTAAAGATTATTCATTTATCTATTATATGTTGATTCGCTGCGAATTGTGAGATTCTGATGTTGTTTTGTTATTTTTTTCTGTCTTCTTCTACCTTTTTCTTTTTCTTCTTCTTAAACCATAACGGTTCGGTTTTTCGACGACGAAAAATCGATAACGTTACAGGTACCCTAGAATGAGTTGGGTGAATATATATATTAGAGCGTACTTGTTATTTTCTTATATAAAGATTTTAAATGATTTTATATAAGAATATATTTTGATATATATAAAGCAAAATTTCTTTCTAATAAATATTAAGGTAGTTGGTTGTTAAATTATTGGAATTAAATTAAGAAGTAATAGAAATACAACCAAACTAAAATTGAAATTGAATAAAGATAAGTTTGAAATGGATTCAAACTAAAATTGAAATCTTGAATTGGAGAAGTATTTCAAATAAGATGTACTAGAATTGGTTTCAAACCAGAGAAATAAAATGGTTATTGTGTTTAATAATAGGATGATCGTTTTCCAATTAACAATAAAATATTTTAAGGAAAGTAACCATTTTAAGATAATAACTTGTAAATTAGAAGTGATGTAAATTTAAAGTGGGTTTCCAATTGTGAAGTTCTGAATTCTAAATTTAAACATTTCAAAATTGTTTTCAAAATGTTAAAGAAAATAATATTATTCAAACTATTTTGAATGTAATCTTATTCTAGAATAAGAAGTTGTTTGTAAACTTTAAAAGAATTTGTTTGAATTAAAACCAAGGGTGGTTTAAATTTTAGAATTTGACTTGGTGAGCCAAGAAGTAATTATGTATATGTGTGGATATACACAATATCAAAGATGGTTAGGAATAAACTCTAAATATTGAGTTTTAAAACTGGAATGAGATATGATACCCAGAGTGATAGGCCTTTGAACTTAATAAGGGGGAAGATTATTTATGAGAAGTTTAAAATTTGAAATGGAAGTTCAAATTGGGTAAGGTTGACTGGATTAAGTGAATTGAGTTTAACTTTGGGAAAGGTTAAATAAGTTGGAATGGTCAACCTGATTTGGAAATTTGAAGATGAAATTGGGATTTAACTTGGGGAGTTAAATGGTTGATTTGAATTAGGAAGTTTGAGTGATCTCAAAATGGGTTTGAGATCTGGAAATTGAAATGGATGGATTTTTTTTAATAATCTGAAAGATACCATCCTACTATTATTAATAATCTTTAAACTATAAGTTGAATTTGTTTAAATAAATAAGAAATGAAGTGTGGTGATATATCCATTATTGTGATAAAGGAAAATCTAACTTTAATTTGAAATTAAGGATATGGAATTACTTTGAATTGAAAATCTGAATGATTGAATTTGTAAATTAAACTGTTTTGAGAATTAATTTCAAACTAGAAGATAAAATTGGTTGATAAGTTGAATTTTTAAGATAGAAATTGTTTTGAACTCTTATGTAAACTTTGGAATAAGTAAGTAAAGATAAATTAAAATGAAAATTCTAGAATTTGAGCTCAGAAATTAAACTGTTTAAAAGCATTTAATAAAGGTTAACATGGTTTAAAGGGTTAAACCAACCTTAGTGAATTTAACTCGAATTTATATAATTCGAGATGGTTTAAATTTGGAATTTGAATTGAAATTAGTTCAAATTGAATTTGATTTGAATTAATTGCAATTGTGATTGAAGATGTATAAGTATAAAATTCAAATGGAAAATTTGAATTGGATTAATTTGAAACGATTTGTAATTAAAGTTGAATAGTTTTAAATTCAAGTGGAAATTTAAATTGAATTGATGAGAATAGTGATTGGGAAGTGAACAGTTTTGACTCTGGACTATATTTAATATAAATTGTTTTAATATAAACCTATTTTTCCAAGCTATTCACCATATATACAACCTTTCTTTTAAAAGCCAAACTATCTTATACTTGTTTACAAATATTTTTGAAACTGTTTAACAATTTTCCAACTATTTTATAGACTAACTACTATATTTCAACTATTTTACAAAACTAGTTACTATCTTATTATTATTTTGCAATTATCTAAAATTTCTATAATTATTTTAACAATTTTCTAACTATTTTACACCTATTTTACAAAATAATAATTATTTTCCTACCTATCTATTTTTAAAATTTTCAAGCTATTTTCTAAATAAACAGGTTGGAGTTCAAACTGTAACCATCCCGGATTTTAAATAAGTTTAAATTGATAATTAATTTAATTTTTGAATAAAATTTTGAAGTAATCGGTAATTAATATAAAATATTAGTTTAAAAATATGAATTAATTAAAATTTAATTTGGACATTTGAAAATAAATATGTATAAAGAAATACAAGACAATTTGTATGTAAGGCAAATTAAATACTTAAGTTAGAAATATAATTATACACATAAGATAAATTACAAAATATAAAGTAAAACATATTACACAAATTCTAACATCAAATTCAATATAGAACTTCATCCATATTTCAAAGCAATAAGTGATTATCCTTAATTACTTATTTTAATAAATCATAATTTAATTACATCGAGTAATTCTACATATATCCCTTGATTAATTATCTTTAATTGATTAATCATTCATTAATCACCTTCATTCATCAATTAGCCTTAAATTAATAAATCATTCCTTAATCGATACTTTACATTTTAAAACTTATTCCACATTTATATTTAAAACTTAATTTTATTTCAAAATCTAGATTTCCATTTTTGATTTAAGTACAGGTTTCAAAATTTGTTTCAACTTTGTTTAAATCTTTCCTTTAAGATTTAAATATTATTTTAAATTCAAATATACTTAAAAACTTAAACACCTTAAAGTTATTAAACAATTCTGAATTTAAAATTTTATTTATTTCCAAACTAAGATTCAACCTAAACTTGAATTTATATTTAAAACTTTTGTTTTAAAACTCAATTTAAACTTTTTTTATAATTAAAAGATTAAGTTTTAAATCTCAAAACAGGAGCAGGTTTTTTAAAACCTGGAACAAAACTTTGACTCGAGCTGTAACGACCCAGAATTTTGAATAATTTGATTTGAAAATATTTACTTAAATTTAAATATTTGAATGATGGTTTAGATTGAATTTTCAATATAACTAAGAAAATGTCGATTAAATTATAGAATTTAATCTATTGAAAGTTGAATAAAATTTGAATCTTCAATTTTTAGCCGATTAAAAATATTTCAAAAGCTTGTAAAATTTATATTGATAATACTGAAGGTAATAGAAGCTTCAGAATTGAATTTGGAAGTAAATTGTTCAGTTTTGAAATTATATCGTTTGAATCGATATTTAAAAATAGCCGTCCGAGGCACAGTCTCGGAATTCGACGAAACCAGTGCCATTGGGTCCGTAATATTGAATTATTCTAGGATTTCAAATTTCGTATTTTTCGGAATTAATATGTGAGCACACGACACGTAAACGCGTTGAAAGTTGTATCGAAACAAAGTGAATTTAAATTTTAAACAAAAGGCAGCATCCCTAAAAATATGCCTAAAATCGCGATAACGTGCTTGCACGATTCTTCTCTGATAAACCACGTTCCTTTGTCTCCTCCATCCCTCTTTAAATAATAACGCAATCTTCAGTTCAAAAAGAAAAATCAAACGAAGAAATTTAAAATCATGGCCGATACCCTTCGTTTATTTCTTCCCCCTTTCCTTCTGCAAAACTCAAATTGAACTCGAATACAAATTAGGCCGCAGCCGAGATAAAAAAAAATTGAAAACAAAATCAATGGCACGCGCATAATTGGGGGAAGTCGCGATTCGTGGTGTCGGCACGAGATGGTGGGGACGAGGCGCGCGCGATGATGGGGTCGAATTCGATCAACGGCGGCGACTTCAGTAGGGCTTACGTGGGGAGGTCGCGATGCAGTGGTGGCGCGCGTGTGACGGCGGCGCTCGAAGGTAGGTGAAGGTGAGGCCGATCGATGGGGGTACGTGCACGCGACTCGAGGTGGAGGCGCGGACTCAGGTCGCGATGGTGGTTAGTGGCAGCGCGCGATCGATGGAGGCATGGCGAACGGCTGTGGCGCGAGTTAGTGATTAGGGATTTTCGCCGGTGAAGGTATAGATGTTGTTTTGCTTATTTATTTATTTTATTTTAATTTAACCAAAAGATGAAAGTTTAGCAAATTACAGTAAAGCCAAGTTTAATTTTATATGTATATAATTATTTATGCAGTATATATATTTATATACGTATATAATCTATGCAGTTTTTAATAAAAAAAATAAAAAATAAAAAAATCCCAGAGTTTGATTTTATATACTGTCGTTTTAATTTAATTTAATCAAGTTAATGTTGGTATGCATATATAGTTAAATAAAATTTTTGAAGACAAAATTGGGTTGAAAGGAAATCATTTGTTTAAATTGAATTATTAGTAAATTAAATTTGTCAAATGGTTAGACGATTAGATTCATTAAAGAAAAATTTGATAGTTGATTTAAATTTATAAAAAGGAAATTTAGTTCAATTGGAAATTTCTAGATAGAAATTATTTTTAAAAGAAGAAAATTAGTTTAAAAGAAAATCATTGGTTAATCTAAATTAATTTATAAAAGGAAAATTAGTTAAATAAATTTTTAAAGGAAATTTAGATTAAAACTTAATTTTTAATAAATTTATTAAAAAGAAATTGGTTTAAAGATATTAGTTTAAAGTAAAATAATTAGTTGAAATAAATTTATTAAAGAAGAAATTGGTTTAAATAAAACTATCGGTTAACTTAACTATTAAAATAAAATCACCGATGAATAGAAATAGAAATGAAAATTTATTATTCAATCTGTTTGAATATTAATAAATTGTGTAAATATTTATACAAGGTATGAATCAAGAAAATCGAGTCAAGATGGAAAATGGATTGCAAGTAAAGCAAAGGTGAGAACTTCTCACTCAAAAGGAATTTTGTTGTTTATTTAAATTTTAAATAGTTAGATTTAAAATTGATTGACTGTGTTGATTGAATGCTTGAATGATGATTGTTATATATATATATATATATATATATATATATATATATATATATATATATATATTGGATGTGAATAGACCCTATACGCCGTTAGTAAGCGGAGGTTATTTATTACACACATATACCGCGATATTCCACCTTGAAGTGGAATTGGTATTATATTATATATATAGCAATATATATATATATTGGCATATGTATATATTGTAGTTGATTTATTTCCCGCATTGTATAGCGGATGAGACCCTATTGCGCCATTAGTAAGCGGATAATATTTTATAAAATCCCATATACCGCGATATTCCGTCTTGAAACGGAATTGGTATTGTGCTAATGTCTGTGGATGCAGGGAAACTGGTTGGAGGGATCCAACTGGATTCCTCACAAATATTTATTTGATTTCATATATTGTGATATTTGATTGTTTATCATGGATGATATATGATGTTTGAAAGTCGTGATTGACTATTGATGTGTTGCATCATCGGATCCAATTTTTGAAGTTTAAAAACAACGATTTTGATTTCTAAAGTGATTTTTGGAAATATACGTTTATAAAATATTTTTGAAATTGATTCATCTTAAATAAATAAACGTTAAAATTTTAATGTTATAAAATTATGATTTTTGAGAAATACAGTTAAAAGTTGATTTTTGAAGATATGAGATTAATGATTTTATAAAATAGCTTAAACTGGGATTTCTGAATTTTTATAAAAAGTTTAAAAAATAGGATTGATGAAATTTAATTATTTTATAAATCAAAATGATGAATTATAAAGGAGTTTAAAGTTATTTAAAAGAATAATATAAATTGATTCATATAAAAGATTTATAAATTGATATTTACAAATTTAGAATATCTTGAATTATAAAACGAGCTTTTATAAGTGATAGAATGATTTGTAAATGAATTTCATAAATTGGAATTATAGAATTATAACGATAAAGTTATAAATGGACATTTAATTATCTTATAAATCAAATGATGAAATTATAAAAGAGTTTAAAGACGTTTTAAAAATAGTAATATAAATTGTTTTATATTAAAAGATTTATAAATTGATATTTATAAATTAAAAATATTGGAATTATAAAACGAGCTTTTACAAGTATTAGAATGAATTGTAAATGAATTTCATAAATTGGAATTATAGAATTATAACGGTGAAGTTATAAATGGAATTTTATAAACAGTAGGTTTATAAAATTTGTAAAGTTATTTAAAAGAATAGATTTTGGATAAATAAAAGAACCTTATAAGTTATAAGATTTATAAATTTGGGAAGCTTAAAGAAACAATTTTGTAAACAAATAAATTATAAGTGTTTGACTTATAATATGGATTTTTAGTATATCATTGAGATATAAATTGAGATAGGTTAATAAAGGAATTTATTAAAAAGGAGTTGATATAAAATAAATAGAAATAGAATTTGTAAACGTTGTTTTATAAATCCACAAACTACTTATTTTGATAAGTGAATTGTTGTAATTTATTAATGGAGTTATATTCACGTTTTAGACAGTGAATAATCCTTTAAAATAAAATGAATAGAAGTGATGAAATTTATTAACAAGGTATATTCACGTTTTTGAATAGTGAATAATAAGTTAAAGAAATTATTTTGGATGTGATGTTTGAAATAGAATTAAAACAATCTAAAGATGTTTTAAAATGTATTGAGATTCGAAACCATAGATTTCAACATTCATTGTTGAAATAGACGTTTTCGAGAAATAGAAGGAAATGGTAGATTATAACACTGTTGTTATAATAGATGATTTCCGAAAGGAAATATTTTGTATAGTATTGGGATTTATATATCTATTTTAATTTCGAATCCCTATACTAGTGATTTTGGGTTGTCGTAACGATGTTTTACGCAACATTCGTTTTGGCCCAAATAAACATGGTTAAGTGAATGATTTCCTTAAAGAATGAAATATATACTTAATTTCGATTAGAGTATATTAAATATTTTCTAAGTGTAGAAAATAAAAAGGCTTGTGAATTACTTATAAATAAATAAGTATGGGAATGTTTTTTCCAATATTAAATGAATATTTTGAATTTATCCTTTTGAAGATGAATTGAGAATGAATATTAGAAATCGAATGGAAAACGTATATTCATGAATATTTTTAGAAACATAAATTCCATATGGAATTTATAAATGGAATTTGGAAAATGAGTTTAAAAATAAATATTGATTTATTTTTTTATGGAAAATATATATATCTTGTAAAGATATTTTTGGGAAATAAATAATTTGGAAAATTATTTGGAATCTGGTGATGTTGGCATATCTATTGATAGTTCAATGAACGACTATCAATATTTACCTTTAAATAGGTATTTGTTGTGATTTGTTTGAAATTGGATGCCACACTTATTTTTTTAAATAAGCGCTCACTATTCGGGTTAACCGGGAAAGGACCTTGGGGTCGTATAACCCATTCCGAATATGTGATACGTCGTTATGAATTGCATTTGAAGATGGTGTTAAAGACCGGATATTTTCAAAAACGTAAGGGTTTCTTGTTGATTGTCTTTGCACTAGCTGATCCCCGGTATTGAGATCTCCATATGTGATGGGAAATCCGAACGTGATTAGAGATTATTCGGATTGCAAGGACTTCTTTGTAAGTGCCTTCGGTTCTGTTCGAGCCCGGAACAGACTTGTATGGATTGTGTGTCTGACATTACAAATTGAGATATAAAGCCGATTTCTTTCAAATATATTTCGGTGGTGGCGGATAATTTATTCTTTTAGCTTAACACCCTTCTCTGAGACATACGAGCTCAGAGGTTATATAGTTGAAGGTTATCAGCGATATACTCCCAATCTTGGTAATGTGACATACTGAGTGTTGCTGTGAAATGATCATTGTGTTGATTATTTGTGATAGGATCATTTGTTTGATCGTCTATCTTGGTGATCATTTCTATGATCATTTGTTGACCCAAAGCACGGCTTTTGTATAAAGTGTGTTTTTGTGGACGAAAATTCGTCGAGCCTCACAAACCGGTAATGGTCGAAACAGGAATTGTGCGACAAGGTTTCCAGGGATCGCTTCCCTAGGTATGACCATTCCTTCTGGAAAAGGGTAGTATCATGGTATGGAGCCCAGATACTTACTCATATTGAAACACTTATTATTATGGTGTGATGTTGGTTAGAGAGCTCTCGTTTAAAGGTTCCAAAGGACTGGGGGTGGCATATCTGAGAGTTTGTAATATTCCTTGGGAAAAGGGATTCCCGGCTTTGTTTAGCGGAGAACGGTTTGGTTCTCGGGGCATCCTTCCAGAGGCGTTTCCATGTGGCAATGGGAAGTTCCTTGGCCTGACCATTTGTGGGAAAATCCATTCTTCAAATATGAGACTTGTACGGTTTTAGTTGTATAACCTGTCATGGAATATGGCGGTAACCCGCTATTGAACATGGTAGCTATAGTAGGCATAGTTCGAAATGTCTATGCTGGCTAAGGTTTATATCTTTATTTTCGAAATGAATTTTCTCTACACTATGCACTAGTAATAATATCAAATGTTCTTTTTAATGCGTATCAAGCATCTTTGACTATCATAAGGAGAAATCTCCTCCGATTCTGCGTTTGCATTGTGTGTGTGTGCGGGAGGCCTTATGGTAGTCTCATTTTTAAAAGCATTGCGAATTGACTTTAAAATATTCCTCTATTTTAATTTTAAAGAAAAATAAACTGTTTTAGTTCCCACACCAGTCACATGACTGACTCGGAGTTTATTGTTTTCCTTCCTAAACTCTGGGTGCCCACCAATTTCCACACGGGCAGTCAAGAGTTAGATTTATCAGGATATTCTGGAATTCAGGAGTTGCTGGAAGCAAGATGGATGGCATTGGCGTATTACTAGTATATAGTACTTTCTTTTCCGCTGTTTGTTTGTTGTTGTACACTCTGATGATATGATGTAATGAAATGTGATGTAAAGTAATAACTGATATAGTTCTTTGTTTAAAGATTATTCATTTATCTATTATATGTTGTTCCGCTGCGAATTGTGAGATTCTGATGTTGTTCTGTTATTTCCGTTCCGTTCTATTTTCTGTTTTCTATTCTCTCTATTTTCTATCTTCTCTCTCTTCTTTTTCTTTTCTTCTTTCTTAAACCCTAACTATTCGGTTTTTCGGCAACGAAAAATCGCGTACGTTACAATGTGGTATCAGAGCTGTTGGTTAAGCGACAACCATGGTTCTGTTGGGTATTACTCGTTAGAGATAGAGTCAGCAGTACTCTAGAATGAGTTTGAGTGTAATAATAGATATGAGCGCGTATTTGTTAGTGAATATAAAATTGTTTTTGAATCGGGTAAATAAAATAATTTTGCCCAAAACTATTTTCGTATAGAAAAGAAATGATTTTTCTATGAATTATTATAGTATATGGTTGCATGGATTGTTAGGAAGTGATAATATAGAATTATTATCATTAGTATATGAAATTAAATAAGAAATAAGATGGATTGAATTCAAGTAAACTAACTTGATAAATTATTAATTTATGGACTAATGAATTGGAATTTGAATTGGTTAAATTAAAGTTTAGTCGTAAGCTAAATTTGAAGATAAATTTGAATTTGTATATAAATTCAAGTAAGTAGATGAAATTAAAATTCCCTTTGTTAGTAATTAAGTAAATTTGAGATGAATTGAATATAGAAATTGAAAATTAAAAGGAATTAGTGAATGAAACTAATTTAAAGTAGTAATATGAATTGGTAAATGAAAGTTAATCATTAGAATTCAATGTTTGGAATTGAAAATTGAATTCGAATGGAATTGAAATTGTGAATTGAATTCAAATGAATTGAAATGTAAAATTTAATGCAATTGGATATGTAACTTCAAATAGTGAAGTAAAAATGTATAAGAAACATATATCGAAATTTTGCAATAGAATTGGCAAATTGGTTTGAATATTGTATTTGGATGCTACTACTAGCAGGTTATACAGGTGTATAAAGGAATTTGGATTTTGATTTCAAAAATAAAATTGAATTGCTCGACAAAAAGGTACGTATTTCAATTTCAGTATGAAATTTGATGATTTTCTTCTCCAGCCACTTGGCTTTCTCTTTTCTTTTTGATTCTGAGGGGCCGTGGTGCCATTTTGTAGTCGTACCGAGCTAGCCGCGCAAAGGAGACGCTGGCGAAATTTTTCGGAAAATTTAGGGTGTTAGAAATTTTTTGGGAAAAATTTGAAAGTTTAAAATTTGAATTTAAATTTAAATTTGAATTGGAAGTAAACAATGTTATTTGAAACTTATAATCGGAGTTGGAAAGCTAGTTGAAACGATAATGAATCTCTAGTAAAAAGATTTAGGTTAGTAAGTTGATAAAACTATTTGGATTGTGAAAAATAATAAATGGGATAAGGGCATTCTTCTTAACTTGTAATTTCGGGACGAAATTCTTTTAAGGGGGGAAGATTGTAACGACCCAGAATTTTGAATAATTTAATTTGAAAATATTTACTTAAATTTAAATATTTGAATGATGGTTTAGATTGAATTTTCAATATAACTAAGAAAATGTCGATTAAATTATAAAATTTAATCTATTGAAAGTTGAATAAAATTTGAATCTTCAATTTTAAGCCGATTAAAAATATTTCAAAATCTTGTAAAATTTATATTGATAATACTGAAGGTAATAGAAGCTTCAGAATTGAATTTGGAAGTAAATTGTTCAGTTTTGAAATTATATCGTTTGAATCGATATTTAAAAATAGCCGTCCGAGGCACAGTCTCGGACTTCGACGAAACCAGTGCCATTGGGTCCGTAATATTGAATTATTCTAGGATTTCAAATTTCGTATTTTTCGGAGTTAATATGTGAGCACACGACACGTAAACGCGTTGAAAGTTGTATCGAAACAAAGTGAATTTAAATTTAAAACAAAAGGCAGCATCCCTAAAAATATGCCTAAAATCGCGATAACGTGCTTGCACGATTCTTCTCTGATAAACCACGTTCCTTTGTCTCCTCCATCCCTCTTTAAATAATAACGCAATCTTCAGTTCAAAAAGAAAAATCAAACGAAGAAATTTAAAATCATGGCCGATACCCTTCGTTTATTTCTTCCCCCTTTCCTTCTGCAAAACTCAAATTGAACTCGAAAACAAATTAGGCCGCAGCCGAGATAAAAAAAAATGAAAACAAAATCAATGGCGCGTGCATAATTGGGGGAAGTCGCGATTCGTGGTGTCGGCACGAGATGGTGGGGACGAGGCGCGCGCGATGATGGGGTCGAATTCGATCAACGGCGGCGACTTCAATAGGGCTCACGTGGGGAGGTCGCGATGTAGTGGTGGCGCCCGTGTGACGGCGGCGCTCGAAGGTAGGTGAAGGAGAGGCCGATCGATGGGGGTACGTGCACGCGACTCGAGGTGGAGGCGCGAACTCAGGTCGCGATGGTGGTTAGTGGCAGCACACGATCGATGGGGGCATGGCGAACGGCTGTGGCGCGAGCTAGTGATTAGGGATTTTCGCCTGTGATGGTATAGATGTTGTTTTGCTTATTTATTTATTTTATTTTAATTTAACCAAAAGATGAAAGTCTAGCAAATTACAGTAAAGCCAAGTTTAATTTTATATGTATATAATTATTTATGCAGTATATATATTTATATACATATATAATCTATGCAGTTTTTAGTATAAAAAAAATAAAAAATAAATCCCAGAGTTTGATTTTATATACTATCGTTTTAATTTAATTTAATCAAGTTAATGTTGGTATGCATATATAGTTAAATAAAATTTTTGAAGACAAAATTGGGTTGAAAGGAAATCATTTGTTTAAATTGAATTATTAGTAAATTAAATTTGTCAAATGGTTAGATGATTAGATTTATTAAAGAAAAATTTGATAGTTGATTTAAATTTATAAAAAGGAAATTTAGTTCAATTGGAAATTTCTAGTTAGAAATTATTTTTAAAAGAAGAAAATTAGTTTAAAAGAAAATCATTGGTTAATCTAAATTAATTTATAAAAGGAAAATTAGTTAAATAAATTTTTAAAGGAAATTTAGATTAAAAATTAATTTTTAATAAATTTATTAAAAAGAAATTGATTTAAAGATATTAGTTTAAAGTAAAATAATTAGTTGAAATAAATTTATTAAAGAAGAAATTGGTTTAAATAAAACTATCGGTTAACTTAACTATTAAAATAAAATCACCGATGAATCGAAATAGAAATGAAAATTTATTATTCAATCTGTTTGAATATTAATAAATTGTGTAAATATTTATACAAGGTATAAATCAAGAAAATCGAGTAGTTAGATTTAAAATTGATTGACTGTGTTGATTGAATGCTTGAATGATGATTGTTATATATATATATATATATATATATATATATATTGGATGTGAATAGACCCTATACGCCGTTAGTAAGCGGAGGTTATTTATTACACACATATACCGCGATATTCCACCTTGAAGTGGAATTGGTATTGTATTATATACATAGCAATATATATATATATATATATATATATATATTGGCATATGTATATATTGCAGTTGATTGATTTCCCGCATTGTATAGCGGATGAGACCTTATTGCGCCGTTAGTAAGCGGATAATATTTTATAAAATCCCATATACCACGATATTCCGTCTTGAAACGGAATTGGTATTGTGCTAATGTCTGTGGATGCAGGGAAACAGGTTGGAGGGATCCAACTGGATTCCTCCCAAATATTTATTTGATTTCATATATTGTGATATTTGATTGTTTATCATGGATGATATATGATGTTTGAAAGTCGTGATTGACTATTGATGTGTTGCATCATCGGATCCAATTTTTGAAGTTTAAAAACAACGATTTTGATTTCTAAAGTGATTTTTGGAAATATACGTTTATAGAATATTTTTGAAATTGATTCATCTTAAATAAATAAACGTTAATATTTTAATGTTATAAAATTATGATTTTTGAGAAATACAGTTAAAAGTTGATTTTTGAAGATATGAGATTAATGATTTTATAAAATAGCTTAAACTGGGATTTCTGAATTTTTATACAAAGTTTAAAAAATAGGATTGATGAAATTTAATTATTTCATAAATCAAAATGATGAATTATAAAGGAGTTTAAAGTTATTTAAAAGAATAATATAAATTGATCCATATAAAAGATTTATAAATTGATATTTATAAATTTAGAATATCTTGAATTATAAAACGAGCTTTTATAAGTGATAGAATGATTTGTAAACGAATTTCATAAATTGGAATTATAGAATTATAACGATAAAGTTATAAATGGAAATTTAATTATCTTATAAATCAAATGATGAAATTATAAAAAAGTTTAAAGACGTTTTAAAAATAGTAATATAAATTGTTTTATATTAAAAGATTTATAAATTGATATTTATAAATTAAAAATATTGGAATTATAAAACGAGCTTTTACAAGTATTAGAATGAATTGTAAATGAATTTCATAAATTGGAATTATAGAATTATAACAGTGAAGTTGTAAATGGAATTTTATAAACAGTAGGTTTATAAAATTTGTAAAGTTATTTAAAAGAATAGATTTTGGATAAATAAAAGAAACTTATAAGTTATAAGATTTATAAATTTGGGAAGTTTAAATAAACAATTTTGTAAACAAATAAATTATAAGTGTTTGACTTATAATATGGATTTTTAGTATATCATTGAGATATAAATTGTGATAGGTTAATAAAGGAATTTATTAAAAAGGAGTTGGTATAAAATAAATAGAAATAGAATTTATAAACGTTGTTTTATAAACCCGCAAACTACTTATTTTGATAAGTGAATTGTTGTAATTTATTAATGGAGTTATATTCACGTTTTAGACAGTGAATAATCCTTTAAAATAAAATGAATAGAAGTGATGAAATTTATTAACAAGGTATATTCACGTTTTTGAATAGTGAATAATAAGTTAAAGAAATTATTTTGGATGTGATGTTTGAAATAGAATTAAAACAATCTAAAGATGTTTAAAAATGTATTGAGATTCGAAACCATAGATTTCAACATTCATTGTTGAAATAGACGTTTTCGAGAAATAGAAGGAAATGGTAGATTATAACACTGTTGTTGTAATAGATGATTTCCGAAAGGAAATGTTTTGTATAGTATTGGGATTTATATATCTATTTTAATTTCGAATCCCTATACTAGTGATTTTGGGTTGTCGTAACGATGTTTTACGCAACATTCGTTTTGGCCCAAATAAACATGGTTAAGTGAATGATTTCCTTAAAGAATGAAATATATACTTAATTTCTATTAGAGTGTATTAAATATTTTCTGAGTGTAGAAAATAAAAAGGCTTGTGAATTACTTATAAATAAATAAGTATGGGAATGTTTTTTCCAATATTAAGTGAATATTTTGAATTTATCATTTTGAAGATAAATTGAGAATGAATATTAGAAATCGAATGGAAAACGTATATTCATGAATATTTTTAGAAACATAAATTCAATATGGAATTTATAAATGTAATTTGGAAAATGAGTTTAAAAATAAATATTGATTTATTTTTTTATGGAAAATATATATATCTTGTAAAGATATTTTTGGGAAATAAATAATTTGGAAAATTATTTGGAATCTGGTGATGTTGGCATATCTATTGATAGTTCAATGACCGACTATCAATATTTACCTTTAAATAGGTATTTGTTGTGATTTTTTTGAAATTCGATGCCACACTTATTTTTTTAAATAAGCGCTCACTATTCGGGTTAACCGGGAAAGGACCTTGGGGTCGTATAACCCATTCCGAATATGTGATACGTCGTTATGAATTGCATTTGAAGATCGGTGTTAAAGACCGGATATTTTCAAAAACGCAAGGGTTTCTTGTTGATTGTCTCTGCACAGGCCGATCCCCGGTATTGAGATCTCCATACGTGATGGGAAATCCGAACGTGATTAGAGATTATTCGGATTGCAAGGACTTCTTTGTAAGTGCCTTCGGTTCTGTTCGAGCCCGTAACAGACTTGTATGGATTGTGTGTCTGACATTACAAATTGAGATATAAAGCCGATTTCTTTCAAATATATTTCTGTGGTGGCGGAGAATTTATTCTTTTAGCTTAACACCCTTCTCTGAGATGTACGAGCTCAGAGGTTATATAGTTGAAGGTTATCAGCGATATACTCCCAATCTTGGTAATGTGACATACTGAGTGTTGCTGTGAAATGATCATTGTGTTGATTATTTGTGATAGGATCATTTGTTTGATCGTCTATCTTGGTGATCATTTCTATGATCATTTGTTGACCCAAAGCACGGCTTTTGTATAAAGTGTGTTTTTGTGGACGAGAATTCGTCGAGCCTCACAAACCGGTAATGGTCGAAACAGGAATTGTGCGGCAAGGTTTCCAGGGATCGCTTCCTAGGGTATGGCCATTCCTTCTGGAAAAGGGTAGTATCATGGTATGGAGCCCAGATACTTACTCATGTTGAAACACTTATTATTATGGTGTGATGTTGGTTAGAGAGCTCTCGTTTAAAGGTTCTAAAGGACCGGGGGTGGCATATCTGAGGGTTTGTAATATTCCTTGGGAAAAGGGATTCCCGGCTTTGTTTAGCGGAGAACGGTTTGGTTCTCGGGGCATCCTTCTAGAGGCGTTTCCATGTGGTAGTGGGAAGTTCCTTGGCCTGACCATTTGTGGGAAAATCCATTCTTCGAATACGAGACTTGTACGGTTTTAGTTGTATAACCTGTCATGGAATATGGCGGTAACCCGCTATTGAACATGGTAGCTATAGTAGGCATAGTTCGAAATGTCTATGCTGGCTAAGATTTATATCTTTATTTTCGAAATGAATTTTCTCTACACTATGCACTAGTAATAATATCAAATGTTCTTTTTAATGCGTATCAAGCATCTTTGACTATCATAAGGAGAAATCTCCTCCGATTCTGCGTTTGCATTGTGTGTGTGTGCGGGAGGCCTTATGGTAGTCTCATTTTTAAAAGCATTGAGAATTGACTTTAAAATATTCCTCTATTTTAATTTTAAAGAAAAATAAACTGTTTTAGTTCCCACACCAGTCACATGACTGACTCGGAGTTTATTGTTTTCCTTCCTAAACTCTGGGTGCCCGCCAATTTCCACACGGGCAGTCAAGAGTTAGATTTATCAGGATATTCTGGAATTCAGGAGTTGCTGGAAGCAAGATGGATGGCATTGGCATATTACTAGTATATAGTACTTTCTTTTCCGCTGTTTGTTTGTTGTTGTACACTCTGATGATATGATGTAATGAAATGTGATGTAAAGTAATAACTGATATAGTTCTTTGTTTAAAGATTATTCATTTATCTATTATATGTTGTTCCGCTGCGAATTGTGAGATTCTGATGTTGTTCTGTTATTTCTGTTCCGTTCTATTTTCTGTTTTCTATTTTCTCTATTTTCTATCTTCTCTCTCTCTCTTCTTTTTCTTTTCTTCTTTCTTAAACCCTAACTATTCGGTTTTTCGGCAACGAAAAATCGCGTACGTTACACGAGCTTTGACAATACCTGCTTCAAGTCCGGCATCCAAGAAACCTGAGTAAACACTCGATTCAATTTGCCAACAAACCCAGCTACGCAATTTACAGATCATCGGTGCTTTGAGTCCAACACCCCACTGTCTCGAGTAAAATTTGCAAAATACTCCGAGAAATTCACGAACCAACTCGAGTAAAACTCGAGTCAATTCCACCGCTCCATCCTTCTTCATCATGAAACAGAACTGTGCCATGTACGTGCATGGGCATCGCCGACCTACGATGATTAGAACGGCGATCTTCGAACATCGCTTGAATCCACTCGAACTCACATCTACTTCCCGATCGAACAAATCTTCCTCGAATCGAAAACGAGCATCTTAATCGAACCTGGAACAACAAAAGTACTCCTCACCAAAACTTGAAACATCGCCGACCACCCAATCCCGACCACCAGAAAAACTGGAATTCCGGTAAAACCTTCGTCGACACTGCCTCTTTCATCTCCCTACAGCCCATAGCAGTCAATCTCCCCTAGACGACTAATGAGACCAAAAACATAACCATGTTAAAACTAGGTTTAAAATTTTCAAAACCTCACCATCGTCGCCACAGTGGTCGAGCCCACCTCCCTTCATTTTTCCTACCATCACCATAGGCTCGACCACCCCCACCAGCAACGCCGACACCTCCAGGGCCTCCTACCGCCGGCAATCGATGAAAACACCCAGTGCAAACATCTTCAAACTGCTCTCAAACCACCTTACTAAAAATCACCAAATTCATTTTAAAAATCCTAGCTTTCAATAAGGATTCTAGTTATACACTTGAATTTGTGAATTAAAAAGTTGAATTTTTGACAAAAATTGAAGTTGCCTGTACATTTCAATTTCTCAAATAAGCATTGATTTAATTTATTGAAATTTATTTCTAAAACTTAACTATGTTTAAACAGACTTACTTTGTTTGAAATCCAAGGATTTATATCGAACATATAAAAATGTTTTGGAATTTGATCAAAACTTTTAAGTTTTGAACAAGAACAGAGATGTTCAATACTACAGATATGTACATATCAAATATGCATACTTACATATGTTTATAAACACAGAGTTATCACTTATGTATGCATAAACAAAGCATCATCCAAAATGTTACCCACCTTAAAATGAAGACAGAGCAGTTTATTTGCAGCTATTTTGATTTTTGAAAAGCAGTTTGAACTTGAAACTTGGGTCCTGGAATTTGCTTTAGCTTTGATTTTTAAAACTGCATGCTGATGAACTTTGAGTTTGAAGAAGAATGCATATGCTATTTTTTTTCCTTTCTGGTTTGCTTAATTTTGATGAACGAAAATGAAATGGGAAGGCTATTATATAAAGAGAAGTGTACAGGTTAATATTAATACTTGTACAACCCTGGTGCAAAATCTTTTTTTATATATTGTGCTCAGAGATTTTCTTTGGAGGCTGATGTATCCTGCTTTTGTGCTAAGGACATGGTTGAAAACAGTCTTCAACATTTCGAATGACTACAATATTGCTACCATTTAATGCCAAGTACTTTATATATCTACTTAAATATATATTTTCTATCTTCTTTTACGAGCACACTTATACATGTATACTTGTTTTCTATTTGAGCATGGGTTTGTTCGACTAACCTGATTTTATCTCGGCTGATGATTTTATGTTTGGTGGCTGATATCATGTACATAAATCATTTTATTTGATTTGTTTATTTGTGTGCTAGAGATCTTGTATTAATTACTACTTTGTCTTGTTTCATGTTTACAAAGTAATCCATGTTCAATGATATTTACATTAGGTACAACATGCGTTCATTTTATTTTCTTTTACACCTTGTTTATGCTTGCCTACATTTCTTACTTCTTGTTTGGTGACATACTTATACTTATTTACTGGTACCAAATTTGAATACATATAGTAGTGTCTTCTTTTCTTTTGGTCTACACTTATTGCTTTGAAATATGGATGAAGTTATATATTAAATTTGATGTTAGAATTTGTCTAATATGTTTTACTTTATATTTTGTAATTTATCTTATGAGTATAATTATATTTGTAACTTAAGTATTTAATTTGCCATACATACAAATTGTCTTGTATTTCTTTATACATATTTATTTTCAAATGTCCAAATTAAATTTCAATTAATTCATATTTTTAAACTAATATTTTATATTAATTACCGATTACTTCACAATTTTATTCAAAAATTAAATTAATTATCAATTTAAACTTATTTAATATCCGGGATCGTTACACAAATTGTGTTGAAAAGTTTCAATTTTGAAATGGAATTGAAATGTTTTGGAAGCTATGAAATGAGTCTTTGATTCAAAGGCCAAATGAGTTAATCCAACTTGAATTGGAATTGTTTTTGAAAGGCTATGAATGAATCTTTGGAAACGAGTTTTGAAAGCTATAAGCTAAATCTTGATTTAAAGATTTAACGAGTTAATTGAAATGGTAATTGTTTTGAAATCCATGAATGGATCATTGTGAACGGGGTGAACTTTGTGAACTAAATCTTTTTGTTTAAAAGATTAAAAATGTGGAAATTGTTTAAACCATTGAAGGTTTTTTTGAAATGAATCTTTTTAAAAGATTGTAAATGGAAATTTGTTTAACCATTCGAATGAAATATTTTGACTTTAAGCTGTGATTTAACCGAGACCCCAGTATCCATATGATTTTTAATATTGCGCTCGTTATTCGGTTCAGCCGGGGAAGGACCTTTGTGTCATATAATCCATTCCTAATAGTGATACGATGTATATGGATAGCATTTGAAGATCGGTGGTGAAGACCGGGTATTTGGGAGAATGATAGGATGACCTATCGATTGTCTCGACACTGAGTCGCGCCGGTATAGAGATTCCCTAAGTGATGGGAAGTCCGATCGGGATTGTGAATACCCGGATTGCAAGGGCTTCTTCAGAAGTGCCTTCGGTTCTGTTCAAACCCGGAATAGACTTGTATGGATGTATGTCTGACGTTACATTTTGAGATGTAAAGCTGGTATCTATCAAATACCTTTCTATTGGTGGCAGAGAATTTATTCTCTTAGTTTAACACCCTTCTCTAAGACGTACGAGCTCAGAGGTTATGTAGTTGATGGTTACTAGTGATACATTCCCAATTTGGTAATGTGGCATATGAAGTGCTGCTGATCATTTGTTGATCGAAGCATGGCTTTGTGAAAAAGCGTAGCTTAGTGGACAAGGCTTCATCAGGCCTCACAACCCGGTAATGGCCGAAACAGGAATGTTGCGACAAGGTTTTTGTTAGGGGTAGCGCCCCTAGGGTATGTCCATTTCCTTCTGGATAAAAGGAGATATCATGGTATAGAGCCCAGATATCGAACTTATGTGGTTACTGCAAATTTATTACTTTGTGGTTGTTGTTTGTCGGGATCCCGGAATAAAGGTTGGTTACGACCGGGGGATGGCATACCTCATGTTATAGCTACCTAGTTACAGCTGCATAGCGTGAGGTAGCATCGGTGTGTTAGTTACCTAGTCATAACTGTACAGCGTGAGGTAGCGTTAGACTTGTTTAGCAGAGATCCGGTTAGGTTCCCGGGGGCGTCCTTCCAGAGGCGTTCCATTTAGATGTAAGGAAGTTCCTTTGGCAGACCATTTGTTGGAAATCCAAATAAACAATACGAGCCTTGTACGGTTTTAGTTGTATAACCTGCCATGGAATGTGGCGGTAACCTGCTATTGAACATGGTAGCTATAGTAGGCTTAAGTGTGGAATGTCTATGCTGACTAAGGTTACTATTATATTTTCGAAATGTTTTTTGCACTATGCACTAATAATAATATCAAATGGTTTTCGCGTATTAAGCACTTTTTACTGTCATAAGGAGAAATCTCCTCCAAGTGTTCGTTTGCATTGTGTGTGTGGTGGGAGGCCTTATGACAGTTTCATTTTCGTAAAGGCGTCGCGAATTTCAAAAGTAAATCTTTTAGTTGTTTTAAAAGATAAACTGTTTTAGTTACTCATACCAGTTCCATGACTGACCTGGAGTTTATTGTTCCTTTCCTAAACTCTGGGTGCGCACTATTTTCCGCACGGGCAGTCTAGAGTTGGGTTTTTCAGATAGTCAGATAGTAGGAGTAGATTCGATATCTTTGAAGCCTTTGGATATTAGCGATCACATTTGCTTCATTCTAGAGTTATCTTTTTTACTTATTGCATCTTAATGGTTGTTCGAGATATTTCTGGATTGGTGTTTGGAGATGGAGAATGCAAGCATTGGAGTTCTCTTCTAAAGACTATTCTTTCTATTGGAGATCATTGTTATTCTTTCTGCTGCTATATTGTCTTCCGCTGTTGTTTATTGTCTCTAATATGCTTGTATCATATTGGTACCATTATTGTATGGATATTGTATTCATTGGAGTTGTATATGATGTTCATTTCTACAACTGAGTTGTTATACTTAATTGTGTTATAAGCTCCGGCGAGCCAGATTCGGCATTTGAATATAGGTGACGTATTCGGTGTCGATTTTCGAAGGCCGAGTCAGGATCGTCACATTTGGTATCAGAGCCAGGTTTCGATCCTGGGACCTGTGGGCTATAGGCCCACCACGCTTCCGCTGCGCCTTACACACACAAATATTGATGTGATTGATGATGTTGCACTATTGTGTGAAATCCCTGGACTACACCTTACACATACAAATATGGATTTCACGAGGAAATCCTTTCTATAAATGAAAGCTATTTTTATTTGAAAACAAGTAATTTTCGTTTCGGAGAAATTCGATCTCATTTATAAAAGTTAAAATCTTTGGGTTAATTCAAATTCCAAAAAACAACACTTTAAAAATGGTTTAAAGCCCATATAAACTTGTATACCTTTTAATATCATAAATACTGAATATAGAATTCAATTTCAGATATTGAATTCCAATTTAAATCAAATTTAAAAAATTAATCAAGTTGTTCCAAATAAATTTCATCTTTGAAATTCCACTTCCAAAGTTTTTCACTTTAAACCCAATC
This sequence comes from Allium cepa, assembly GCA_030765085.1. NCBI lineage: Eukaryota > Viridiplantae > Streptophyta > Magnoliopsida > Asparagales > Amaryllidaceae > Allium > Allium cepa. Next base: position 726,216,668 of record CM060937.1, on the reverse strand, counting down.
CATTTCCAAAACATTTGAATTCAAATATTCAAATTTAAAACTATTTCCAAAAATCTGCGACTTAACCGATTTCCTCGTGCAATCCATATTTGTGTGTGTAAGGTGTTAGTCCAGGGATTTCACACAATAGTGCAACATCATCAATCATCACAGATACATCAATATCCACAAGCGGTATAATCCATAACGCTTATCTTCATTCACAGTTTCACAGATGAAATAAATTTATCAATCACAATTAGTCATCATTACAATTCGATGTGGGTTTCGGATAACCAATCGAAATCTGATTCCCTATCGCATCGAAATTCAAATGTCGTTTTATGGGCAAAAAGGGATTTTCATATTCATACAATATTATGTTCATCACAGATATAACAGCTCAGCATAAAGCATTTTATATAGCATCACACCACATATCAGATATATCAATCCAATACACAGCATTCAATAGAATATAGTCATCCATAAATATGCTCAATTAATTTTCTGATTCATTTAAATCAATTGGGTCGTCAATCATCATTAGTCGATTCCAAATCATTTGATTAAAGGTCCTTTACTCATTTATTAATCAAACTAAATCAACTTTAATTTTTTTTTAAAAAATTAACCTTTAATTATTCAATTATCTTATAATTAATTTCCCTTCATTAATTCATTAACAATTTAATTAACTCTTAATTAATTACTATTTAATTAATTATTCTTCATTAATTTCAATAAGTGATTATCCTTAATTACTTATTTTAATAAATCATAATTTAATTACATCGACTAATTATAAATATATCCCTTGATTAATTATCTTCAATTGATTAATCATTCATTAATCACCTTCATTCATCAATTAGCCTTAAATTAATAAATCATTCCTTAATCAATACTTTACATTTTAAAACTTATTTCACATTTATATTTAAAACTTAATTTTATTTCAAAATCTAGATTTCCATTTTTGATTTAAGTCTAGTTTTAAAAATTTGATTCAACTTTGTTTAAATCTTTCCTTTACAATTTAAATTAATTTTAAATTCAAATATACTTAAAAACTTAAACACCTTAAAGTTATTAAACAATTCTGAATTAAAGACATAATTATTTCCAAACTAAGATCCAACCTAAACTTGAATTTATATTTAAAACTTTTGTTTTAAAACTTAATTTAAACTTTGTTTTATAATTAAAAGATTAAGTTTTAAATCTCAAAACAGGAGCAGGTTTTTTTAAACCTGGAACAATACTTTGACTCGAGCTTTGACAATACCTGCTTCGAGTCTGGCATCCAAAAAACCCGAGTAAACACTCGAGTCAATTTGCCAACAAACCCAGCTATGCAATTTACAGATCATCAGTTCTTTGAGTCCAACACCCCGCTGTCTCGAGTAAAATTTGCAAAATAGTTCGAGAAATTCACGAACAAACTCCAGTAAACACTCGATTCAATTACACCGCTCATCCTTCTTCATCATGAAACAGAATTGTGCCATGTACATGCACGGGCATCGCCAACCTCCGATGATTAGAACGGCGATCTTCGAACATCGCTTGAATCCACTCGAACTCACATCTACACCCCGATCGAACAAATCTTCCTCGAATCGAAAATGAGCATCTTAACCGAACCTGGAATAACAATAGTACTCCTCACCAAAACCTGAAACATCACCGACATTCAATCCCGACCAACAGAAAAACTGGAATTTTGGTAAAACCTTCGTCGGCACTGCCTCTTCCATCTCCCAACAGCCCATAACACTTGATCTCCCTTAGACGACTAATGAGACCAAAAACATAACCATGTTAAAACTAGGTTTAAAATTTTCAAAACCTCACCGTCGTCGCTACAGTTGTCGAGGCCACCTCCCTCCATTTTTCCTACCACCACCATAGGCTCGACCACCCCCACCAGCAACCCCGACACCTCCAACGCCTCCTACCGCCGGCAATCGATGAAACCCAATGCAAACATCTTCAAACTACTCTCAAACCACCTTACTAAGAATCACCATATTCATTTTAAAATCCTATCTTTCAGTAAGGATTTTAGTTATACACTTGAATTTGTGAATTAAAAAGTTGAATTTTTTGACAAAAATTGATGTTGCTTGTACATTTCAATTTCTCAGATAAACATTGATTTAATTTATTGAAATTTATTTCTAAAACTTAACTATGTTTAAACAAACTTACTTTGTTTGAAATCCATGGATTTATATCGAACATATAAAAATGTTTTCGAATTTGATCAAAACTTTTAAGTTTTGAACAAGAATAGAGATATTCAACACTACAGATATATACATATCAAATATGCATACTTACATATGTTTATAAACATAGAGTTATCACTTATGTATGCATAAACAAAGCATCATCCAAAATGTTACTCATCTTAAAATGAAGACAGAGCAGTTTATTTGCAGCTGTTTTGATTTTTGAAAAGCAGTTTGAATTAGAAACTTGAGTCTTGGAATTTGCTTTAGCTTTGATTTTTAAAACTGCATGCTGATGAACTTTGATTTTGAAGAAGAATGCATACGCTATATTTTTTTTCTTTCTGGTTTGCTTAATTTTAACGAACAAAAATGAAATGGAAAGGCTAATAAATAAAGAGAAGTGTATAGGTTAATATTAATACTTGTACAACCCAGGTACAAGATCATTTTTTTTATATTGTGCTCAGAGATTTTCTTTGGAGGCTGATGTATCCTGCTTTTGTGCTAAGGACATGGCTGAAAACAGTCTTCAACATTTCGAATGACTAAAATTGTTACCATTTAATGCCAGGTACTTTATATCTCTACTTAAATATATATTTTCTATCTTCTTTTACAAGCACACTTACACATGTTTACCTGTTTTCTATTTGGGCATGTGTTTGTTTGACTAACCTGATTTTATCTGGGTTGATGATTTTATGTTTAGTGGCTGATATCATGTAAATAAATCATTTTATTTGATTTGTTTATTTGTGTGCTAGAGTTCTTGTATTAATTACTACTTTATCTTGTTTCAGTTTACAAAGTAATCCATGTTCAAAGATATTTACATTAGGTACAACATGCATTCATTTTATTTTCTTTTACACCTTGTTTATGCTTGCCTACATTTCTTACTTCTTGTTTGGTGACATACTTATACTTATTTACTGGTACCAAATTTGAATACATATAGTAGTATCTTCTTTTCTTTTGGTCTACACTTGTTGCTTTGAAATATGGATGAAGTTATATATTAAATTTGATGTTAGAATTTGTCTAATACGTTTTACTTTATATTTTGTAATTTATCTTATGTGTATAATTATATTTCTAACTTAAGTATTTAATTTGCCTTACATACAAATTGTCTTCTATTTCTTTATACATATTTATTTTCAAATGTCCAAATTAAATTTCAATTAATTCATATTTTTAAACAAATATTTTATATTAATTACCGATTACTTCATAATTTTATTCAAAACTTAAATTAATTATCAATTTAAACTTATTTAAAATCCGAGATCGTTACACAAACTGTTATTGGTTAATTACCCAATCGAGAAAAGAATAGAGATGATAATCCAAAAGGATTGAAGAAATAGTGAATAAGTGAATGTGAATAGAAATGGAATTGATTTGGCTAATAACCATAAAGATAAATACGTAGGGTATACGTGTGTCATTTTATTCGCATAACGATTTGATCCAGATTCGAGCACAGAATTTTGAGATAGTATGTCGATCCGATTTGGAATTTTTCACTCGATTTTCGACGGCGAACCTGGATATGGATTGTTGATTGGTTCAGGATATTCTCTGTCATAGTTATGACTATGCAAGGAGAGTGACGGTTTCTGATCAAGAAACCAGATCTGCGACCGCACTAGGAAGTCGGGTGGACGATACTAGTTCGGAAATGAAATTGTGTGATCGAGTGAGCGATCAGATTGGTATAGCGTACGAATGATATCGGTACATCGTACGGACTTGGATAAAATTGATACTGGGAATTTGTGGGCTAGAAATGTGAAATAGTTTTTGAAATGGAAGTTATATTTTGTGAAATATATGATGAAGTAAAGTGGAAATTGGATATTTCTATGACAGAAATTTACTTTTTGGAAATAAGTAATATGGTTAATGACTTCACAAAGTAATCAAATTTAAATATTTGATTTGGAATAAATAAAGTTATATATCTTTGTTATATAAGATAAATCTCCCCTTGTTGAATCTATTGCCAGAAGAAAAGGATTTTTGAAGGTGTTTTGAAGTATAAAAGGAGTTTTATACAAGTTTGAAATGATCCTAAGTTTTAAAAATTATATATATCTGTATATATATATAAAGGATTTTATGAGGATTTTAGATAAGGTTTTACGAACCTTTGGATTTGGAAAGGCTTTTGATTTTTGGGTAAAATAAATATGAGAATTTGGAAAGCCTATTTTGAGAATTATCGATTTTGGAATAATCGATTTTGTGTAAATGAGCTCTGTATGAGATCATACTAGGTGTATGATTTGAAGATACTATATGTGTATCGTATAAAATGTTTTGATGATGGCTCTGGGGAAAAAGTCACTCCCTTGAAATGAACTTCTCAGGAGTACCACCGGGTGGTGCTGCCTTGAACCCCAGGAGGGGTTCTAAAGTTGATCCTTTGAGGAGTCCAGACAAAACTAGTTCCTGGGGATTATGAGTAGAGTATACCATAGCGAAAGTCGTGTGTGCCGCCGAGAGCCAACAGTCTGCGTTTGTTTTATATCGGTAGAGTGCGACCTATGTAGGAGGGGAGAAGTTTCATTTTGACAGCGAAAATCAGAGGCCGCTGAGAGCCTGCAGTTACATGGACTTTTGCTGTGATGGCAACGTAACCCTGGAATGTAACTGTGATCTGTTGTGGGTTCCATGGCATAATCGAGAGGCCGCGGAGAGCCTATAGTTACATGGACTTTTGCTGCGATGGCAACGTAACCTTGGAATGTAACTACGACCATGGATGGGGGTGATGATTTCCACAGTACTCTTGTGATATCCCGGAATTTTTGGCAATATCAATTTAATAATCGGTGTAAAATTAAATTGATTTGACAATATTATTAATGATAAATTTGAATATTCTTTGGTAAATATTTAAATGGATGATTTCATCTTTGAAAAGCTAATCAATTTGCCTTCTATTTATAATATATATATATATATATATATATATCCGTATATATTGTAAATAGTTAATCTTGTTTTAAATTTAATAAATAAAGGCATGATTTCTAATTCTAATATTTTGGTAAATTGGAAATTTGATTTAATTTAATATTGAATAAGTAATCATACGACTTTAAAATACTCAAGATAAAAACTTAATTGTTTAAAATTGATTTTAGCTTAATTTTAAATTTAAATGAAAAGGTTTGTTTTGTTTTAAAATATAGCATGAAAAAATAAGCAATTGATTAATAATGAGATAATTTCCTTTGTAAATCATTTTTAATTTAACAATGAGTTATTTTTAAACAATATAAATAATGTAATATTCTTACAAATGTATTTTTATATATAGATAGAAATTGCTATTTCAAAATTTATTTAAATACATATATGTATATATTTTGGAAGAAAGCTATCATTTTCAAATCTAAAATAAGTCTTTCAAAAGTGTTTAAATAAACCTTATTAATATTTAATATAAGTATAAAAATTAATAATAGTAGACTAAGGATTTAATAGTTTAATTTTTAAAAAAAATATATACATAATAAAGAGAAGTAAAAATAGCAATAGACTTGAGTACTTAAGTTAAAAATTTATAACAATGACTAAACCAACCTTATATATATACATAAAACATGAAACTGCCAGGCAAATGAAAATAATACATGTAACCTGTAGAGTATTATGCAAGAAGCAAAGTATGAAAAGAAACAAGACAAAAAGTATATATGCCTGCAGAATAAATATGTAGATCAAAGTATGAAAAGATGGAAAAAAAATCTTTTAACATAAAATAGACAAGTATGAAAGCAACCAGGGAAGAACAAAGCAAAAGAAAAATAAACCGGCAAAGTAATATTATGAAACCTATAAAGTAGCATTGCCTGACAAAAAAATAATCAAGTAAAAGAAAGTAGCAAGATACAAAGATGAGATAAGTATGAAACATATAGTACCATTCATTTAATATTAGCACAACTTTTGGTCTACTCGAAATGTTAAATATCATTTCAGCATATACAAAATCTGGCCAGAGCAAAGAGAGAAAATCTTTTCAGCCGAGATATCTAAAACTCACTGCAGTACAAACAAAATTTTGCTTGACAAAAAAGAAAAGTAATCTCTAGCCAAAACAGATAAAGTATAACCAGTAAACACCTCCCAGTATTAACCTATCTTCTTTATATATGGAATGTTTTTGTTCAATTCGTTCAACACAGCAAACCTAGAGAAAATAATAAGTTTTCTTTTTACAAACTTAAACAACTTTATCATACAAAACTTAAGTAGCATTACAACAACAAAGGTAAGAAGATTAAAGGAAGACCAGAGCAAAACATTCCCAGTTTTAAATGTTCAAAGCTGTTCTCAAACAAGAAGTATTCTATCCATCTTCTCAAATCAAGGTGAGCAACTTCACTTTTAAAAACTTAAGGTAAAATTTGTTTGCTTGCTAGTATGTTTAAGTGAGTAAGTATTTACAGAGGATTAAGCAATAGCTTCCTGGATGTGTTCTCTGTCCAAATTTTTACTGTGAGTAACATTATAATCTAAATAGTTCAAGTATATAATTATGTTGCATATTCATCTCTGAAAACATATGTGTTATGATTTCATTTATAAGTAAAAGCTCTGTGTTTATGCATAAATAAGTTGGTGTGCATACTGTGAACTGTGCTCTGCTTCTCCGATTCTAGTTCTAGGTTCAAATTCTACAAACAAAAATTAGTTTCTCTTTATCCAAATTTTGTTAAGACTTAAGTGTTGAACAAAGTTTGTTTGTTATACCATAGTTTTAGGTTTAAAAATCTGTTTAAGTTGAAATAATCCGTATTTACTCTGGAAACAAATAAAACAACACTGCAACTTAAAATTATGTCAAAAATAAATTGTCATGGATTGTAAATTCAGGATTATGAATCAAAAACTAATACCAAAATTGGATTTTTAAAACTAAAATGGAAGTTTTTAGTAAAGGGGTTGGTGTGTATTTCTGGTTTAATCAGAAATTAGAATTTTGGAGATTCCTAATGATCTCTGGAATTTGGGAGGCCGTGAATCATCCTAGAGGTAGATGAATGATGGGTGAATGGAGGAAAAATAGTGGAGGTAGTGGAAGATCATCATGGTGACGATGGTTGATCGTTTTGTTTTGTAAACCTAGTTTTACTGTACTTGATAAAATCGATCACCGCGGTTTACAAAACCGATCGAGTGCAGCAAGGATTTGAGGGACGATAGCGTGGTCGTAGGCGAAGTCGATGGAGGAATTGCAGACCTTCAGATGGTTAGAGACGTGGGGACGGCACGTTGACAGGTATGGGTTTAGCGGCGACTTCTATTTCCAGGTTTGGTTTTAAGTTCTCGATTTTGATTTCGAGGATCGTGGCATGACCTGATAATCGAGGTAGGATGCTTGGATGGTTTCAGATACGTGGAGGTCAGCGTTGATGATCAATGATGAGCGGCGCCACCGTGCATGTGCACGGTGGACCTCTTTGTGTTCTGTTGAGATGGATTTGAAGGGGAGTATGTTGCTTGAGTTTTTCTTGAGTAAGTATCGGGTAAGGCTCGAAGCAAGGATGAGTTTGTCTCGAAGTATTTTGGTATAGTCTCGGGTCATTTACATTATGACAGGTTTTAGAACCGTCAGTTCAAAAATTTTAAAACATAATATTAAAACTTGAAACCTGATTTTTATATAAAGTTAAAATCAAAATTTGAGATACAGATTCAAATTAGTTTTTGTATCCTAATTTAAAAATAAAGGAAGTTTTATAAAAATTAATATTTAAATAATTTAAAAAGGGTATAAGGAATAATTTAAATTGTTTTGAGTTAAATGATTTGGTGTAAACTCTTATACAAATTTCTTTATAGAGGTAAATGTTTTACAACATTTGATTTTAAAAGAGTTTAACTTGGTTTAAATTTGTTGAAAATTGAATTTGTCAATATTTCAAATCTTTGATTTGAAATGAAATTTAAAAGTAAAGTTTGAAAGTAAATTGTCCTTAAGTACATCGCTAATGATAAATTGATCATGAATAAGAGAAATGTCATTATTCTTGAACAAAATGAAGATTTAATGCTTTGTAATCAATAAGTTAATTAAAATGAATAATTAACCAATTAAATTGATTAATGATTTGAATTAATTAATTTGGTAATTAAGAGTTTAAACTAGTTAATTAAGATTTAAGATTATTAAATTAGGATAATTAAATTGGTAATGAAGGATCATTAATTAAATAAGATTTGAATATTTAATTAATGATTAGTAATTAATTAATTAAATAATTAAAGATTGGTTAAGTTACAAGTCTAACACTTAATTAATTAAATAATTATGGATTAATTAACGAGCTGTTAGAGAATAATTAATTGTAATTAATATTGAATAAATCTTAGCTAATTTCTTTAGGAAAGTAATTAGAGAATGGTTAATAGTTAATGAAGGACATCAACTAAGGATTATTTAATAATTAATTAATATGATTAATTATAACGATTAATTAGATTAATTAATTTTAAAGATAATCAATTGTCAATTGTTTAAGTGTAATTACTTAATTGAAATAATTAAGGAACTAACTACACCTTGTAATTAGTTAAGATTAATATGAGTTGTTTAAGTTAATTAATTAAGTTAATTAATTTAAATAACCTTTGGATGATGTGATAAGTATAATTACTTAAGAAAGTAATTAATGATAATTACCGAATGTAATTAACTGAGGGTGATTTAATGATGAAAGTAATTTGAGTGTGGTATAATTAATCAAGGGATTAATTAGAGGAATTCATTATGGAGTAATTAATTTATTTGGAAAAGGTAATTAAGGGTAATTAATTACTGAATGGGGTTAATCAAGGGTGATTAACAATTTTGTCTAATTGAAGATTAATTCCTTAATGTAATTAATTTAAATAGAAAATATAATTAAAGATCATTAATTGTTATAATTAATAATTTAATGAATTTATTTGGAAATAATAAATAAATGAATTGATTTATTAATGTAATAATTAGGAAGTAATGGAATTAATTTAGTAATTTAAGGCTAATCTCTATATTGGTTAAAGAATAGCTAATTTGTGAAAATAATTAATGGATCATTATTTAAATGTTATTAAAGATAATTAATCAAGAATGATAAATTAAAAATGAATAATTGGATGATGACTAATTAATTGATTGTTAATCGATTAATAGTGAAATAAGCAAGATTTATAATGGTGAAGTGATTAATTTAATTTGCTTTAAATTAATTAGAAATGAAGTAATTAATTTAATTCATTTTAAATTAATTATAGCTGATGTGATTGCTTAGGTATGGATGGATGATATTGTTTGCCTTGAATGGTTTGAGACCTCAGATATGAGATATTTATGCTGTGTAATATGGATGCTTGGTTTAAGTATGATAATATTTAATTATCTGTTTTGATGATAATATGAATTATCTGTTTATGATGATGTGATTATCTATTGTGATATTGTGAATTATCTATCTGTGTGTATATTGATGATATTGAATTGAGCTGTTAAGACTAAATAGACAACTTGGCCTTAAAAGACACGTTTTGGATTTCGATGAGATCGGGATCGGGTTTCCACATTTGGACATCCGAAAACCACATCGACTTCCAAACTAACGTTAGGTCGTGATCTGATGTGAAGATGAAGATTCAAAATGCAAGGGTTGTCGTCGTTAACTCTGAGGGTGATTCCAAAATGAGTGTTACGAGATAATGCCTTCGGTTTCGTTCGAACCCGGAACGAACTTGTATGGATTGAATGCTTTCAACACATCGTCAGGCGGGCGATGAGCATTCTAAGGAATTTGTTCTCTAAAGGTAATCGTAGCCTCATGCCTCATCAACCGGGAATGGCTAAAACAGGGGAGATGCAGCAAGGTTAGGTGGGTCATGCCCAAGCAGGACAAGATATTTCCCCTGACTAGATGTCCCTTTTTATTTCGGCTGTGTGGGCAGTTGGTTCGCGACAACTGCCGGGGTTTATCTTGCTCGGGACTGTTCAGTAAGGAATGGTTCCGGCCTTGTGTTGCAGGGGGTCGGGAGTGATCCTCGGTACGGTGATCTAGGCCCCGTACTGTGACGGGCGGTACCCCAGTAGCCCTGCCATTGTATGGAATCCATTTTCCAATAAGTGCCCACGGTTTTGATTGTATTACCCACTTTCGTGGCTAGTAGCTGGAATTTAATGAATGCAACAATTTCGGCTCTTTTCTATTTACTTGAAAACCCTAGACCTATTATAATATCACGGAATTTCCTATTAAATGTTTTGGTTAGCGTAAGATAAAAACTTACCATATTTATTCGTGGGAAGTCTTACGTGATACCTTTTATTTTCAAATGTTTTTCAAAGTTAAGCAACTTTAACCTGTTACTCATACCAGACCCATGTTTGACCCGGAGTTTATTTTTGTTTTTTCCTAAACTCTCGGGTACCTAAATTTTTACGGGTAGCCAAGGGATTCAGGTTAGCTTTGACGAATTCTGGAGAAGCAATGGAGCAGGAGGCTTCAGCATTGTATATATTATATATAGTTCCTCTGTGTTGGTATCTTTGGGTTATTTGTTTTGAGTTGTGTTGTATTAACTAGACAGGTGTTTATAACTGTCTAGTATTTGATGTGTTAACTCTGATATATGTAAAATTTTGTAATAGTTATGTGTTCTATTATATTTTATACCATTCCGCTATGAGATTCTGATGTTGTTGTTCTTTCTTCTCTATCTTTTCTATTTTCTCATCCCTTTCTTTCTTTATAACGATACGTCTTCCTGGGCATAGGAAGTCGGGTCGTTACAGTGGTATCAGAGCGCTAGGTTGAGCGAATACCTAGGCTCTTGGGTGATTTCTTTCTTGAGAGAGCGTATTTGTAATTTTGATATATATATATATATATATATATATATGTTTATTACTACCTATTTGTTGGGTTACCTGATCGGGTTTCCCAATATGTTATAAAGGTAGATAGGGTAGTGGTGTGTGACACAACTACCAATGGTTGGAGTTTGAATGTTTGTGGTTGGAAGTGTATTTTTCGAGACTGTAGTTCTAATACCGTCTCGAGTGAGCTTTGGATGGTGTAAGGATTTCATCGATCTCTGAAGGTAACCTGTTAAGGTTCGGAGTTCATCTTTGAAGTGTAAGTTTGGATGAGCTAGAGTTTGGATCCGTCGGTTGGACAGAAGCAAGACATGATATCTTGATACCTCAGGGTGAGTAGCTGGGTGATGAAACATAGTGACTATGGATGTTTCCGAAGGTGTTTCTTTGGAACAAGTTAAGGAAGTGTGTCTGCTTGGGTGTTGTGGCTGAGTTCAGCAAGATGTTTGTGTTTGGTTGGTAGTCCGAGTTTCTCGAAGAGCTTTGGATTAGGAATTCCTTGGTATTGGTGTCAGCAGTGCAGGTCGGAGTGTTCTGTGTGTTGTCAAGGAAGCTTTCTAGCTTAGTAGTGGATTTCAGAAGCAACAGAGTGGTTACGTTTCTTCGATGGATTGGCTAGACTAGCGTAAGCTGTTTTGTTTGGTAAAGAGAGAGCGGTTTTTCTTTGGAATTAGGCTGAGTTGATCGCAAAAGTGATTTGCGATAGTTCGAATGTTCTCTTGGTTGTCAGAGATTTTTCTGGATGTCTTCAGGAATTCAGAGTTTTATCCGCATCTGGAGATTGAGTTTTCCTATCGACTGGATTCCAGAAGTGGTACCGATGGTTCAACATAGTAGTAGGATGGTTTCTGGAGAGAGAGTTTGGTGAAGCAGCTCAGGTTTTGGAGGAACTTCTGAGTTTCTTTTATGGATCTGTTGAACCATAGTTCGGGAATGTGTTATCCAGTTGTGCTTGTGTTTGTCATCAACATTTTCATCTGCTCAGTCAGAGTTGCGCAGTGGAAGCATGGTGGCAGCTGGTTTAAAGTGGAAGCAACTGGTAATTGCAGTGTTTGGATTGAAAGGTTTCTACAGGAAATTTTTCAGGATCTGAGGCCAGATTTGGAGTGCATCTGTTTTATCTTTTCAAGATGGGAAAAGTGAGATCTGTATTCTGATTTGGAATAGAGTTGTGTCCTAAGATTTGTTAATCTTGGAAAGATCATTTTGTTGGATTGTTTTTGGTTCAGAGTGTTTCTAGGGAGGATCAGCAAGGGTTGAACTGATAAAGAAGGGTGTAGGCAGCCCAGGATCGTCCGAAGAGTTTTGTGGATAAGAAATGGAGGAATTTGGATGCCGTAATCAGAGATTTGATTTTGGATAAGTGTTTGGTCTTCAGGGTTGAATTGTCAGTTGGATAACGGAGATTCATTGTGTTTCACGTATCTCTGAGGGAGTACGTGTAAGATCTGCCTTTGGTTGTAGAGCCAGCACTTCAGAGAGTTTTGGTTGTGAGTCAGACTTGTCTATTGTCTGATATCCTGTCTTGTTTTGTAGATCTAGATGAGTGGTAGCTCTGTAGCTTAGTAGTATTTATTGTTTGGATTCTGTAGAGCGAGTATCTCGGTATTTACACTTGGGAAACTCGAGAAAATTCCATCCAGAATTTTGTCTGGATAGTTAGATTGGTTAGATTGAATGAATTGGTTGTTATGGTTGTTTGCATATGATTGACATATGCTTGTTTTTCAAAAATTAATCCTTAATTAGATTATTAAATTACCTTTGTTTTAAATTTCGGGGACGAAATTCTTTTAAGAGGGGAGGAATGTGATATCCCGGAATTTTTAGCAATATCAATTTAATAATCTGTGTAAAATTAAATTGATTTGACAATATTATTAATGATAAATTTGAATATTCTTTGATAAATATTTAAATGGATGATTTCATCTTTTAAAAGCTAATCAATTTGCCTTCTATTTATAATATATATATATATATATATATATATCGGTATATATTGTAAATAGTTAATCTTGTTCTAAATTTAATATATAAAGGCATGATTTCTAATTCTAATATTTTGGTAAATTGGAAATTTGATTTAATTTAATATTGAATAAGTAATCATATGACTTTAAAATACTCAAGATAAAAACTTAATTGTTTAAAATTGATTTTAGCTTAATTTTAAATTTAAATGAAAAGGTTTGTTTTGTTTTAAAATATAGCTTGATAAAATAAGCAATTGATTAATAATGAGATAATTTCCTTTGTAAATCATTTTTAATTTAACAATGAGTTATTTTTAAACAATATAAATAATGTAATATTCTTACAAGTGGATTTTTATATATAGATAGAAATTGCTATTTCAAAATTTATTTAAATACATATATGTATATATTTTGGAAGAAAGCTATCATTTTCAAATCTAAAATAAGTCTTTCAAAAGTGTTTAAATAAACCTTATTAATATTTAATGCAAGTATAAAAATTAATAATAGTAGACTAAGGATTTAATAGTTTAAGTTTTAAAAAATAAATATATATATATATATAATAAAGAGAAGTAAAAATAGCAATAGGATTGAGTACTTAAGTTAGAAATTTATAACAATGACTAAACCAAACTTATATATACATAAAACATGAAACTGCCAGGAAAATGAAAATAATGCATGTAACCTGTAGAGTATTATGCAAGAAGCAAAGTATGAAAAGAAACAAGACAAAAAGTATATATGCCTGCAGAATAAATATGCAGATCAAAATATGAAAAGATGGAGAAAAAAAAATCTTTTAACATAAAATAGACAAGTGTGAAAGCTACCAAGGAAGAATAAAGCAAAAGAAAAATAAACTGGCAAAGTAATATTATGAAACCTATAAAGTAGCATTGCCTGACAAAAAAATAATCAAGTAAAAGAAAGTAGCAACATACAAAGATGAGATAAGTATGAAACATATAGTACCATTCATTTAAACTAGCACAACTTTTGGTCTAATCGAAATGTTAAATATCATTTCAGCATATACAAAATCTGGCCAGAGCAAAGAGAGAAAACCTTTTCAGCCGAGATATCTAAAACTCACTGTAGTACAAACAAAATCTTGCTTGACAAAAAAGAAAATTAATCTCTAGTCAAAACAGATAAAGTATAACCAGTAAACACCTCCCTGTATTAACCTATCTTCTTTATATATGGAATGTTTTTGTTCAATTCGTTCAACACAGCAAACCCAGAGAAAATAATAAGTTCTCTTTTTACAAACTTAAACAACTTTATCATACAAAACTTAAGTAGCATTACAACAACAAAGGTGAGAAGATTAAAGGAAGACCAGAGCAAAACATTTCCAGTTTTAAATGTTCAAAGTTGTTCTCAAACAAGAAGTATTCTATCCATCTTTTCAAATCAAGGTGAGGAACTTCACTTTTAAAAACATAAGGTAAAATTTGTTTGCTTGCTAGTATGTTTAAGTGAATAAGTATTTACAGAGGATTAAGCAATAGCTTCCTGGATGTGTTCTCTGTCCAAATTATTACTGTGAGTAACATTATAATCTAAATAGTTCAAGTATATAATTATGTTGCATATTCATCTTTGAAAACATATGTGTTATGATTTCATTTATAAGTAAAAGCTCTGTGTTTATGCATAAATATGTTGGTGTGCATACTGTGAACTGTGTTCTGCTTCTCCGATTCTAGTTCTAGGTTCAAATTCTACAAACAAAAATCAGTTGCTCTTTATCCAAATTTTGTTAAGACTTAAGTCTTGAACAAAGTTTGTTTGTTATACCATAGTTTTAGGTTTAAAAATCTGTTTAAGTTGAAATAATCTGTATTTACTCTGGAAACAAATAAAACAACAGTGCAACTTAAAATTATGTCAAAAATAAATTGTCATGGATTGTAAATTCAGGATTATGAATCAAAAACTAATACCAAAATTGGAATTTTAAAACTAAAATGGAAGTTTTTAGTAAAGGGGTTGTTGTGTATTTCTGGTTTAACCAGAAATTAGAATTTTGGAGATTCCTAATGATCTCTGGAATTTGGGAGGCCGTGAATCATCCTAGAGGTAGATGAACGATGGGTGAATTGAGGAAAAATAGTGGAGGTGGTGGAAGATCATCATGGTGACGATGGTTGATCGTTTTGTTTTGTAAACCTAGTTTTACTGTACTTGATAAAATCGATCACCACGGTTTACGCAACCGATCGAGTGCAGCAAGGATTTGAGAGACGATAGCGTGGTCGTAGGCGAAGTCGATGGAGGAATTGCAGACCTTCAGATGGTCAGAGACGTGGGGACGGCACGTTGACAAGTATGGGTATGGCGGCGACTTCTATTTCCAGGTTTGGTCAAGGATCGTGGCATGACCTGATAATCGAGGTAGGATGCTTGGATGGTTTCAGATACATGGAGGTCAGCGTTGATGATCAATGATGAGCGGCGCCACCGTGCATGTGCACGGTGGACCTCTTTGTGTTCTGCTGAGATGGATTTGAAGGGGAGTATGTTGCTCGAGTTTTTCTCGAGTAAGTATCGGGTAAGGCTCGAAGCAAGGATGAGTTTGTCTCGAAGTATTTTGGTATGGTCTCGGGTAATTTACATTATGACAGGTTTTAGAACTGTCAGTTTAAAAATTTTAAAACAGAATATTAAAACTTGAAACCTGATTTTTATATAAAGTTAAAATCAAAATTTGAGTTATAAATTCAAATTAGTTTTTGTATCCTAATTTAAAAATAAAGGAAGTTTTATAAAAATTAATATTTAAATAATTTAAAAAGGGTATAAGGAATAATTTAAATTGTTGTGAGTTAAATGATTTGGTGTAAACTCTTATACAAATTTCTTTATAGAGGTAAATGTTTTACAACATTTGATTTTAAAAGAGTTTAACTTGTTTTAAATTTGTTGAAAATTGAATTTGTCAATATTTCAAATCTTTGATTTGAAATGAAATTTAAAAGTAAAGTTTGTAAGTAAATTGTCCTTAAGTACCTCGCTAATGATAAATTGATCATTAATAAGAGAAATGTCATTATTCTTGAACAAAATGAAGATTTAATGTTTTGTAATCAATAAGTTAATTAAAATGAATAATTAACCAATTAAATTGATTAATGATTTGAATTAATTAATTTAGTAATTAAGAGTTTAAACTAGTTAATTAAGATTTAAGATTATTAAATTAGGATAATTAAATTGGTAATGAAGGATCATTAATTAAATAAGATTTGAATATTTAATTAATGATTAGTAATTAATTAAGTAAATAATTAAAGATTGGTTAAGTTACAAGTCTAACACTTAATTAATTAAATAATTATGGATTAATTAATGAGCTGTTAGAGAATAATTAATTATAATTAATATTGAATAAATTTCAGCTAATTTCTTTAGGAAAGTAATTAGAGAATGGTTAATAGTTAATGAAGGACATCAACTGAGGATTATTTAATAATTAATTAATGTGATTAATTATAACGATTAATTAGATTAATTAATTTTAAAGATAATCAATTGTCAGTTGTTTAAGTGTAATTACTTAATGGAAATAATTAAGGAAGTAATTACTCCTTGTAACTTGTTAAGGTTAATATGAGTTGTTTAAGTTAATTGATTAAGTTAATTAATTTAAATAACCTTTTGATGATGTGATAAGCATAATTACTTAAGAAAGTAACTAATGATAATTACCGAATGTAATTAACCGAGGGTGATTTAATGATGAAAGTAATTTGAGTATAATTACTCGGTATAATTAATCAAGGGATTAATTAGAGGAATTAATTATGGAGTAATTTATTTATTTGGAAAAGGCAATTAAGGGTAATTAATTACTGAATGGTGTTAATCAAGGGTGATTAACAATTTGGTCTAATTGAAGATTAATTACTTAATGTAATTAACTTAAATAGAAAATATAATTAGAAATCATCAATTGTTATAATTAATAATTTAATGAATTTATTTGGAAATAATAAATAAATGAATTGATTTACTAATGTAATAATTAGGAAGTAATGAAATTAATTTAGTAATTTAAGGCTAATCTCTATATTGGTTAAAGAATAGCTAATTTGTGAAAATAATTAATGGATCATTATTTAAATGTGATTAAAGATAATTAATCAAGAATGATAAATTAAAAATGAATAATTGGATGATGACTAATTAATTGATTGTTAATTGATTAATAGTGAAATAAGCAAGATTTATAATGGTGAAGTGATTAATTTAATTTACTTTAAATTAATTAGAAATGAAGTAATTAATTTAATTCATTTTAAATTAATTGTAGCTGATGTGATTGCTTATGTATGGATGGATGATATTGTTTGCCTTGAATGGTTTGAGACCTCAGATATGAGATATTATGCTGTGTAATATGGATGCTTGGTTTAAGTATGATAATATTTAATTATCTGTTTTGATGATAATATGAATTATCTGTTTATGATGATGTGATTATCTATTGTGATATTGTGAATTATCTATCTGTGTGTATATTGATGATATTGAATTGAACTGTTAAGACTAAATAGACAACTTGGCCTTAAAAGACACGTTTTGGATTTCGATGAGACCGGGATCGGGTTTCAACATTTGGACATCCGAAAACCACATCGACTTCCAAACTAACGTTAGGTCGTGATCTGATGTGAAGATGAAGATTCAAAAAGCAAGGGTTGTCGTCGTTAACTCTGAGGGTGATTCCAAAATGAGTGTAACGAGATAATGCCTTCGGTTTCGTTCGAACCCGGAACGAACTTGTATGGATTGAATGCTTTCAACACATCGTCAGGCGGGCGATGAGCATTCTAAGGAATTTGTTCTCTAAAGGTAATCGTAGCCTCATGCCTAATCAACCGGGAATGGCTAAAACAGGGGAGATGCAGCAAGGTTAGGTGGGTCATGCCCAAGCAGGACAAGATATTTCCCCTGTCTAGATGTCCCTTTTTATTTCGGTTGTATGGGCGGTTGGTTCGCGACAACTGCCGGGGTTTATCTTGTTCGGGACTGTTCAGTAAGGAATGGTTTCGGCCTTGTGTTGCAGGGGGTCGGGAGTGATCCTCGGTACGGTGATCTAGGCCCCGTACTGTGACAGGCGGCACCCCAGTAGCCCTGCCATTGTATGGAATCCATTTTCCAATAAGTGCCCACGGTTTTTATTGTATTACCACTTTTGTGGCTAGTAGCTGGAATTCAATGAATGTAACAATTTCGGCTATTTTCTATTTACTTGAAAACCCTAGACCTATTATAATATCACTGAATTTCCTATTAAATGGTTTGGTTAGCGTAAGGCAAAAACTTACCATATTTATTCGTGGGAAGTCTTACGTGATACCTTTTATTTTCAAATGTTTTTCAAAGTTAAGCAACTTTAACCTGTTACTCATACCAGACCCATGTCTGACCCGGAGTTTATTTTTGTTTTTTTCCTAAACTCTCGGGTACCCAAATTTTCACGGGTAGCCAAGGGATTCAGGTTAGCTTTGACGAATTCTAGAGAAGCAATGGAGCAGGAGGCTTCAACATTGTATGTATTATATATATAGTTCCGCTGTGTTGGTATCTTTGGGTTATTTGTTTTGTGTTGTGTTGTATTAACTAGACAGGTGTTTATAACTGTCTAGTATTTGTTGTGTTAACTCTGATATATGTAAAATTTTGTAATAGTTATGTGTTCTATTATATTTTATACCATTCCGCTGTGAGATTCTGGTGTTGTTTTTCTTTCTTCTCTATCTTTTCTATTTTATCATCCCTTTCTTTTTTAATAACGATACGTCTTCCTGGGCGTAGGAAGTCGGGTCGTTACAATTCTCACCAAGATATTTCCTCGATTTCAAAATGCTTTCAATATTTTCAATAAGATTATTTTTTCAAGTATTTTCACTGGGTGTTGAAAACAGGTCTGCTAAGTACTTATAGATTTTCAGTCGTACGCCTGATCAACGTATGACCGAATTTCCGTGAGAACAAGGATGGACTGGTAGAAACATAGAGTTATAAAAAGTATTTTTATACAACTCTTTGGCAGTACTACAAATTTTAAAAGTGTTTTAAAATGATCAAAGAATATTTTAACTGGTTTTGAAATATTTAATAAATTCTGGCTTCGTTCCTTTTCGAGGAAGAAAAGATTCTAAGGGGGGAGGAATGTGATAACCCGTGATTTCAACAATTTAGATGTGATAATTTTTTTAATAAATTAATTAAAACTTGATAAAATTGTTATTTTAAACGATAATAATAAATGGGTTGTAAATATATATTGATTTTAAATAAAACTAATATATACAAGTGGAAATAGACTTGTTAAAATTTATATGTACATATCAATTTCTCAAGTTTATAAACACATGATGCATTTAATTTGAATCAAAAATATAAGTTATAAATAAATGTTTGCATGAATTCACTTTTGAATATTTATTAAAATCTAAAGCTTATTTATATAAGATATATACACATTACATTTTATATATATTTCATAATTACATATACATAGTTTAAATAAATATGTAAATAAGAAAATAACATTTGTAAACCATTAATTAAAACATTAAAACTCTTGTAAACAATTTGATGTATATTAAAGACATTTGTAACTTATGTGCATATGTGTAAGATCATTAGAGCATTAAGGTGACAAATGTCATTCTCTTGATTAATTAAGATTAAAATTAAATTGTAAAATAAAAAGAAGACTTTTATTATCAGCTGAGAATTCCTTTATTCTCTTCAACAAAATTGAATACAAAAAAAAGGAAGAAGTAAATACTGTAAAATCTAAAAATAGGAAGAAGAAGTAAAATTTGAAAACAAGAAGTTAAAAAGCAAGTTCAACAATCAGAGGCAAGCTGAAGCTCCACATTACGTATTCAAGTCAGGTAGCAAGTATCAGATTTAAAGTACAGATCATCAAAAACAAAATTTCCAAATAAAAGTCTGAAGCAGGGTTCTTTCAAAATCTGTGAGTAAACTATTGCTTCAACAATTTTAAATCTGGTGATTAATGAATGATTAGACCTTGTTGCATGCAACAGTGATATAATATATATAGTTTACTGGAATATTTAGGTGGGAATGCAATGATATTTGTATGTGACATAACTGTGTATATAAATACTTACTTAGTAGTCTCTGCTCTTAGTTTGCATGCTACATTTCAGTTCCAAAAAATCAATCTGCTTTATTTCAATGACTTTCAGTTCATGTTCATTTAAAGAAAACTGATTGTATTGATAAATGTTGTTTTTTTAGTTATAAATATAAGTGAAGGTAATTAGTTAGTAAATAGAAATTTACAGTAGAAAACGAAACCAAGTAAAATTTGGAAAGAGAAATTTCCTATCTTTGATTTTAAATTTGGATTCGTACTGAGAATCCGTGATTCGTACTGAAATTTCCTATCTTTGATCATCGATTTTTGTTGATCGAGAAAGTTTCAATCGTCAAAATTTGGTCTGAAGCTAGCCTAGACGTAGAAGCTCATAGGAAAAATGGAATTGGAACTTTCTAATTCCCGAGGAAGTCGAATTGAATCGATATAGGGTTTTAGGCTGAAAGTTGGATGGGTTGTTTGCTGTATTTTCTTGACGTCGTGATAGCATCGGGAAGGTCCGATATAGGAGGAAAAGAATGACGAAGGTCGGGTGAAGGATTCGAGTATGGGGTAGGCATCTATGTTGGTCGGAGTTGACAATGAGGGATGAACTTAGACGGTAGGTTCTGGAGCCTAGGGAGGGTTGTCCGTTCAATTTTTATTTTCGTGATGATTCGTCGATCTGTGATGTGAGGCGACTCGGGGGAGGATAGTTGACGTGATGATGATTGGAGCTAGGCTTGATGTCGGCCGTTCGTCGTGTGCAGGTGCACCTTGTCACGCGTGTAGGTGATGGAGGCATCGAGTAGTAGAAGTAGAGATGGGTTTTTTGGCCGAGGCTTTTGCTCGAATACTTCACGGGGTTTTTGTTGTTTTTCTCGAGTGAAACTTCGAGTTTCATTAGTATGCGTTTTCAGGATGTAAATTAACGGTTTTGAACTTAAAAGATAGACTAAGTTTTTTTTAAAAAAATGGGTAGAAGCAGGTTTGGTTGTGAAGTAACAAGGAACTGCTCGGGAATTTTTGTGTTAGGCTCAGGTTTCGTCTCAGGAAGAAAGTGAAGATGGTTCGGGTTTTGGGTTGTGATGTTCGGTTTGAACAAAATAAATAATACCGGTTTAAAAATTTTAAAGTGATTTATAACATATACAACCTTTGTTTGAAAGGTTTGTTTAAAAATGAAACTTGAGTTTTTTAAATTAAGAAATGATTAAAACTTCAGGTAATTTTAAATCCTAAAATTTAACCTTAGAAGGTTAAGATAATAGAATGATTGATAAATTAATGTTAGATTAAAGGGTAAATGGATTAAAGAATTAATCAATTAAATGATTGATTAATTTAGGAAATTAAATATGGGTTATATAATAAAGAGTATGATGGAAGTAAATGATAATTAATCAATGTAAATGATTATCGAATAATTAATTTGAGCAATTAATTATGGACAAATGCAATAAATGTGAATGGGTGATAGTTAAATTAATTTGTGTTATTAACTAAAGGCTAATTACTTATTGTACTTAAAAGTGACAATTAAGGATTGGTTAACCAAGGTTAATCAATTAAGGAGTAATTTAGTGATAAGTAATTAAGAGGTTTACTACTTAATGTAAAAGAATTATTATGAATATTACTTAATGATGTAATTAAAGGAATTAATTACTCAGTATAATTGAGTTGATGTGGTTAATTTTAGTTAATTAATTCAGTTCAATTAATTAAAAGCAACCATGTGATGTTGAGTTAAGTATAATTACTTAAGGTAATTAATGAGGTGTAATTATTTAGTGAAGTAATTAGTGGATAATTACTGGACGTAATTAATTTAAGGAAATTACTTGATGGGTAGTAATTAAAGGATAATTACTTGATGGAAGAAATTAAGTAATGATTACTATGGTATTTGAAGGACTAATTTATATAATTAATCAAGTAGTTTGTTTATTGATGAAGTAATTAAAGAAAGATAATTTCTGGTTATGATTGATCAAGGTTGATTAATGAATGTAATTAAGTTAAAGGTTAACTATTAAATGAAATTTAAGAATAATTAACTAATGAAAGAAATTAGAGGATCGTTAATTAATATAATTAATGGAAGTGATCAATCTTGCTTATAATGATTGAATGATGATGAGTGCTTTAAATTGGTTCATATCTCTGATATGAATTGTTTTGTGTTATGATATGTTGGATAGACGATGATAATGTGATTATCAATCAATTATGAATTGCTGTGTAAAAACTGTTATCCGACAATTAAAGTTGAATTGTATTTAAATGGGATAACATGGGTTTAGATGACATTGGATTCGAAGAGACCGGAGTCGGGTATTAGTAAATACCCGAAACCACTTCGATTCCATATAGATTGATATCTGAAACCGATAGGCTGATTTGGAATGATTTAAGTGAATTGGACCTTTTAATCTAAGTTTTGACACTTAGAAATTGATGTGCGAAATATGTGATGTCTATAACAACTTGTGAAGTTGTAAATTGATATAAGTTACCCGGGTTTATATATGTTGTATGCTTTTGTATTCCTTGTTAGATGAGTTTACTCACGCTGGTTTCTAGCCTGACTCGGGTGTTACTTTAATGTAATGCTCGGGTCAGACCGAGTATTATAGATTTGCAGATAAGGACGTTTTGGAGCTCAGGAGGAGAGCTGGAGGTCAGGAACGTATAGAGGGTTTATCCGTTGTGATATATATTGTTATTCATCTGGGACAAGTTATTTTAACTGTCCAGTGATTGTTTAATTATGGTTACTCTGATATATTAAAATATAAATGTGCCGATATTGTCCTTCTTTGTAATACTGTTATTTATGTGATATTATATTTTATCCGCTGCGAATGTGAGATTGTGTGTTTCTTTTCTGTTCTTCTTCTTTTATCTCTTTTCTTCTTTTATCTAACTATCCGGAATTTTTGGCATCGAAATTTCCGAGTCGTTACAGTTATTACTAATTATGATTAATTGAAGAAGAGCAAGTATAATTAATGTGAAGGGTGAAGGATAAATAAATTTATGTTATGAATTAAGGCTTAATGTAATTAAAGATTAATTAATCAATGATGATTAATTAAGATGATAGTTAAAAAAGACGATTAATTAATTAGTTGGTAATCAATTAATGTTGGGTGACCTAGGCAATTAAGCATTAGAATTGATTTAATTTGGCATAAATTAATTTAATTTTGAAAATGATGAATCTTGCATATGAATGATTGAATGATGTTGAATGCCTTGAATTGGCTGTATACCTGATATGAAATGTTGCGTGATATGATATGTTTAGGTGTACAGTGATATTATGGCTATTTATCAATGATGAATTGCCACGTAAAAGTGACATCTTGTATTATAGTTGAATTGAATTTCACTTGAGTAATTTGGGTTAAGGTGTATTGAATTCGAAGAGACCGGAGTCGGGTATTCGTAAATAACGAAATCACTTCGATTCTTATAGATTGATATGTGAAATAAATAAGCTGGAATGGATTGATTTAAGTAAATTAGACCATTTCGTCTAAGTTTTGCTACTTAGAAATTGTTAAGTGAACTAAGTGATGTCTATAACAATTTGTGAATTTGTAATTGATACAAGTAACCCCGGGTTATATATAAGTTGTATGCTTTTGTAATTCAAGTTAGACGGGTTTACCTATGCTGGTTTCCAGCCTGACCCGAGTGTTACTTTGATGTAATGCTTGGGTCAGACCGAGTATTACAGATTTTCGGGTAAGGATGTTCTAGAGCTCAGGAGGCGAGCTTGATGGCAGGAACGTATGGAGTGTATTCAGTTGTGATATATTGTAGCTTATCTGTGACAAGTTGTTGTAACTGTCCAGTGGTTGGATAGATGAATGTAACTTTGATGTATTTAAATGTAATTAACTGATACAGTTTTCCTTTGTATAACTGCTGTTTTATTTAATATTATATTTTGATCTGCTGCGAATGTGAGAATCTGTGTTTGGTGTTTTATGTTTTCTTCTTCTTCTTCTTCTATATACTTCTTCTTTTTCTTAACTATCTGAAATTTTCGGGATCGAAATTTTCGGGTCGTTATATTTGGTATCAGAGCCAAAGGTTAAGCAAGAACCTTAGCTCTTGTGGGTGTCCTCATTAAGGATAGGGTCAATAGTACCCTTGAATGAGTTTAGTGTATATATATATATATATATATATATATATATGAGAGCGTACTTGTTATTTTCTTATATAAAGATTTTAAATGATTTTATATAAGAATAAATTTTGATATTTATAAAGTAATATTTCTTACCAATAAATATTAAGGTAATTGGTTGTTAAATTATTGGAATTAAATTAAGTGGTAATAGAAATACAACCAAATTGAAATTAAATAAAGATAAGTTGAAATGGATTCAAACCGAATTTTAAAATATGGGATTTGGAGAAGAATTTTCAGATAAGATGATAATGAATTAGTTTCCTGATATGATAATCTTGATTATTATCATAAATGATTGTTGTGTTTAATAATAAAATGTGTATTAATGAGTAAGCAAAATGAAATGTTTTATGGAAGTAAAACATTTAGTTAAAGTATGACTTGTAAATTGAAGTGGTTTTAAATTGTGAAGTTTTAAATCTGGGTCCAGAATTTGAAAATAGTTTCAGAGTGATAAAGAAATAATAAATAATATTATTTAATGTATTTGAATAAAAGAGTCCTATTTCAAATAAGAGCTGTTTAAAAATTTAAAGGAATTTGTTTTGAATTGAAACCAGGGTGGTTTAAAATTTGAAGTATAACATGGTGTGTAAAGGAATTAATATGTATATTTGTGGATACACATTATATCAAAGATGGTTTGAAATAAGCTCTAAATGTTGAGTTTTAAATTTGGAAAGAGATGTGATACCCATAGTGATAAGTTTTTGAACATATAAGTGGGAAGATTATTAATGTGAAGTTTAAAATTTGAAATGGGAATTCAAATTGGGTAAGGTTGGCTGGATTAAGTAAATTGAATTTAACTTTGGGAAAATTAAATTATTTAACAAGCAACCTGAGTTGGAAATTTCAATATGAAATTGAAATTTAACTTGGGAAGTTAAATGGTTGATTTGAATTGGGAGTTTGTGTGATCTCAAAATGGGTTTGAGATCTAGAAATTGAAAATGGATGGATGTTTTAAAATAATTTGGATGATAATATCCTGTTATTATTAATAATCTGTAAACTATGAATTGGATGTTTAAAGAAATGGGGTGTGGTAATATATCCATTATTAAGAAAAAATGCAATCATTTTGGACTTAAGATTTGAACGTTTAAGATAAAACTCCAAAGGTTTGGTTTCAAAATTGAAATTTGGTAATAAATTCAATTTCAAAGATTCAGTGGTTTAAAAAGAAATTGAACTATTATTCGAACTTGGAAATAGGTTAAAAATGGAATTTGGATTCAGAATTAAATGATTTAAAGATATAAGTTGATTTGATTTAAAGGATTAAATCTACATTTAAAATTTTAAGTCGAATTTATATAATTCGAAATGATTTAAAGTGAAATTGAATTTGAAATTAGTTCAAGTTGAAATTTGATTTAAATAATTTGGATTTGTAATTAAAGTTGAATAGTTGTAAAATCAAATGGAATTTGATTTGAATTTGGAAAGAATCAAAGATAATTCGACTTGAATTAGGGTTAAATTCAAAGTGGAGTTGAAATGAATTGAAAATTTAAATTGATTCAATTTGAAAATTATTTGAATTAATTGGAATTATGACTAATGATGGATAAGTTTAAAAATTCAAATGGAAATTTGAATTGGATAAATTGAAATAAAATTGAAGTTGAATGAGTTCAAATTCAAATAGGAAGTTAATTTGAATTTGGATGAGAATGAAAGTTAACTTAATTTGAATTGAAATTGGTAGTTAATTGGAAATCGGAAGTTGATGGGAATTGTGATCAATTCAAATTGGAATTGAGTCAATTTAAATGGAAGTGGAAATTTAAATTGAATTGATTGGAAATGGAGATTGGGAAGTTGTACAGTTTGGCTCAGGACTTTTTTCAAAATAAATTGTTTAGTACAAATCTATTTTTCAAAATAAATTGTTTAGTACAAAATAAATTGAATTGATCAATTTAAAACTATCTTATACTTATTTTATAACTAATTTTGGAATTATTTAACTATTTTGCAACTGTTTTATAAACTAATTACTGTTTTTCAACTACTTTATAACAAACTACTATTTTACAACTATTTTACAAATTATTTAAAATTTCTATAACCATTTGATTATTTTCTAACTATTTTACAATTACTTAACTATTTTTTAGCTATTTTACAAAGTAATTATTTTCAACTACTTATCTATTCTTAATTTTTCAAGCTATTTTTCTATATTTAAGTTGATCAGAGTTCATATGTTTACGATCGAATATCCATTTGAGGAAAGAATTGAGGTGATAATCCAAATGGGATTGGAGCAATTGTGAATAAGTGAATGAAAATTAAAGGGAATGTGAATAGAAAAGTGAATTTATTTGGCTAATAACAAATAAAGATAATATGTAGGATGTACGTATATTACTCTATTCACATAGTGATTTGATCCAGATTCGAGCATAGAATTTCGAGATAGTTATATCGATCCGAGTTGGGCTTTTCCACTCGATTTATGACGGCGAACTTTGATATGGATTGTTGATTAATTCTGGATATTCTCTATCATAGATAGGCTATGCAAGGAGAATGACGGTTTCTGATCAAGAAACCAGATCTGAGTCCGCACTAGGAAGTCGGGTGGACGATACTAGTTCGGAAGTGAAATTGTGTGATCGAGTGAGCGATCAGATTAATATA
Source organism: Allium cepa (assembly GCA_030765085.1). Taxonomy (NCBI): domain Eukaryota; kingdom Viridiplantae; phylum Streptophyta; class Magnoliopsida; order Asparagales; family Amaryllidaceae; genus Allium; species Allium cepa. The sequence continues at coordinate 726,189,562 of CM060937.1, read as the reverse complement.
GCGTACAGATGATATGTGTACATCGTATGGGTTGAATGAAATTGATGTTGGAAATTTCTATGATTAAAAGTGACTTTATAGAGTAATCAAATTTGAATATTTGATTTGGAATAAACAAAGTTATATATCTTTGTTATATAAGATAAACCTCCCCTAGTTGAATCTATTGCCGGAAGAAAAGGATTTTGAAGGTGTTTGAAGTATAAAAGGAGTTTTATACAAGTTTGAAATGATCCAAAGTTTTTTTCAAAAAAAATTATTTATATATATATATATATATATAAAGGATCTTATGAGGATTATGGAAAAAGGTTTTGGGAACCATGGGATTTGGAAAGGCTTTTGATTTTTGGGTAAAATCAATATTGAAATTTGGAAAGCCTAATTTGAGAATTATCGATTTTGGGATAATCGATTTTGAGAAAGGAGATTTATATGAGAATCATACTAGGTGTATGATTTGGAAGATACTATATGTGTATAGGACAAAGTGTTTTGAAAATGGCTCTTGGAAAAAGATGCTCCCTTGAAATGAACTTCTCAAGAGTGCCATAGGTTGGTACTGCCTTGAACCCTAAGGGGGGATTCTAAAGTTGATCCTGTGAGGATTCCGGACAAAACTAGTTCTTGAGGATTTTGTGTAGTGTGTAGCAAAAGTTGAGGGCGCTGAGGCCAACAGAGGCATTTGGGTATGCTATGACAACAGTTTAACTCGATGTCACTGCAATCTACTATAGACCATAGCGAAAGTCGTGTGTGCCGCTGAGAGCCAACAGTCTGCGTTTGATTTTATATCGATAGACTACGACCAATGGTAGCATTGCGAAAGTCGTGTGTGCTGCTCAGAGCCAACAGTCTGCGTTTGATTTTACATCGGTAGACTGCGATCTATGTGGGAGTGGAGAAGTTTCATTTTGGCAGCGAAAATCGAGGGCGCTCATGCCTACAGTTACATGGGCTTTTGTTGTGATGGCAACGTAACCCTCGAATGTAACTGCGATCTGTTGTGGGTTCCATGGCATAATCGAGGGGCACGGAGTGCCTACATTTACATGGACTTTTGGTGCGATGGCAACGTAACCCAGGATGTAACTACGACCATGGATCGGGGTGATGATTTCCAGAGCATTCTCACCAAAGATATTTCCTATATTTTCAAAAACTGTTTTCTATATTTTCAACAGACTTATTTTCCCAAGTATTTTCACCGGGTGTTGAAACGGGTTTACCAAGTACTTATAGATTTTCAGCCCTACGCCTGATCAACGTATGACCGAATTTATATGAGAACAAGGATGGACTTGCCGAAACATCAAGTTATAAAAGTATTTTTATAAAAACTATTTTAGTAATATTATATAGATATTAAAAGGTGTTTTAAAATTGAACAAAAAAATATTTATCTGATTTTAAGCATTTTCATAAATTCTGGTTTCGTTCCATTTCGAGGACGAAAAGATTCAAAGGGGGGAGGAATGTGACGACCCAGATTTTTAGCGTGAGTTTATTGGGTAATTAGCTGGTTTAAATTATTAGAATATTAATTTTATAAGTTATCACACCCATTTATTTACTTTTCCATTATAACATTTAATCTAACAATCTCAAGAATATTTAAATATAAAACTCAACCTTATTAACAGCCAATATAAATATATATATATATATATAGAGAAGAATATAAATTAAGTAATTAAGCCTTGGCTAAGAATAAAAATAAAAATAAGCATATATGTTTAAATAGGAATAAAAGTTCATAAGTAACTTATATGGTTGTATGAAACATAAGGTAAAAACATATAAAATAACTATGGTAAAATATATATGAATACATATATATACGTATGTAAGGTAAACAAGACAAAATAATAAACCTATGTATGAGACAAGTATATACATATCAATGGATATGCATGTAAACATGGAAGGAGACATGCATTAAATGCCTATACCATCAAGCACATAAAATATCCCATCTCAACTTTAACAAATCATTTCATTTCTTCAAAAAAATCTCATCTGGTCAAGAATAAAAAAGCTAGTCAAAAGAAAATGAAGGTAAAATAACAGGAAGCTTGTTGTGTAAGCCTATTTTTTTATTTATACCTCCACTTGCCATTTTTCCATTTCATTTGAACCCACTGAAAAAAAGCTAAAAACTTCACTTCATTTCATGACTAAAATAAAATAAAAACAATAAGGCAGAGAAGATCAAATCATAGCAATTCATCTTCAACCAAGCAGGGTAGCAGTTTTCAAAAGCCTATTGTTCAGTTCAAAACAAAATTTGTGAGTAAATCTTCTTCTGGAAATGAAATTTTAATCTGTTATTTTGCTTGCATGTGAAGATCTTAAGAGAAGTTATAAATCATGCTTATGTATATAGGTTCTTGTATATATATACATAAATTAAGGTGTGCATGTCTGTTATGAGCTTATTCAACTCTGTTTTCAAATACAAGGTTTAGATTAAATTTTAAAATTCAAAATCACCTTAACCAATTACTGTTAGGCCTTAGATTTCAAACTAAAAATGTTTGTTTATACATAAATTATGATGTAAAAATAGATCCGTGCTAAGATTTGGGAATCTTTTGAAAACAAGAAATACAGTAGATTTACTTTTAATGTGTAAAAACCCAAACATTTTAATTTGTTGATCGAGTTTACAACTTGAATCGTCACCCAAAAACATTATTTTTAAGAGGAATATCATGAATTTTAGGTTTGAAAATTTTGTGATATTGCATGTTGATCTGAATTGTGTTCTGGAGCGATTTCTGATGGTCGAGAAATTTTGGAGACGCGAGTTCTTGAGTGAAGTAAGTCTGGAGGTTGGAGATGATGGCAAAAATGCTTGGAGTGATGCTAGATGACGGTGATGGCTTGTCGAGGTTAAACTAGGGTTTAAGGGCTTGTTGAGTTCGATGTTGGAATCGTGATCATTGCAACTGTGAGGGAAGACCGGACTTCGTCGAAGTGGGCGAGTTAGGTGTGTGTGTCTACGGTGTAGGTATGGGCGGGATATAGTGGTCTCTAGCTACCTGAAGCGATGGTGCGGAGGAGTTTTCGATGTGTAGGTTTGGTTGTGGGTTGTGTCGTTATGCTCGATTTCGTGTTGATGGTGGATTCAGGCATCTGGTTAGTCGAGGACCTCGACAAAGCTATCGCCGACTTATCTGAGGTTGGTATGGCGATATGAGCAGTGTGTGATGACGTGCATGTGCACAACGTGCATGAGAAGTTGTTTGATCAGGGTGGTTCGACAGGAAAAGTTTGCATTCGATTTGTTAGGTTCGCTGGTATCGATGTTTGTTTGGGGACGTCGAGCTGGTCGAAGATGATCTCTCCGGCTCGTGCTTCGTTCTAAAGTTTTTGGTGATTTCTTGGAAGCAGCGTTGGAGAGGAAGAAGTTTATTTGGTTAGTTTTCTTTTCGGGTCATTTTAACAGAATTTGATTTGTTTTTAAAAGAAGATTGTTTAAAAGCATAAATCCATAACCAATTGAAGCATAAAATCAAGCATGATCGATTTAAAGTAAACTTTTAAAACCAAAGTTCTTTAATGTAAATGCTTATTTAAAGTTTTACATGGACAAAGGAGTTTTAAAATATTAAAATTTGTTATGCTTTGTCTATTTAATTTAGGCAAATTTAAATAAGTTATTTTATTATAAATTAGCCAAGCTTTTGAAAATAAATTTATTGTTAATCCCTAGGTTCATTTGAATAAATTAAGGTATATTTAGAGTAATTAAATTAACAACTAAGAATAAATGGTTATTATGTAATTAATTAAATTAATGAGATTAATTTAAGTTAATTAACTAGATTAAATTAATCATTTGATGATTGGTTAAATATAATTACGTAATGTAATTAATAAACTGTAATTACTTAGTGAAGTAATTAATGGGTTATTACAAATTATGATTAATTGAAGAAGAGCAAGTGTAATTAATGTGAAGGGTGAAGGATAAATAAATTTATGTTATGGATTAAGGCTTAATGTAATTAAAGAATAATTAATTAATGATGATTATTTAAGATGATAATTAAAAAAGATGATTAATTAATTGGTTGGTAATAAATTAATGTTGGGTAACCTAGGCAATTAAGGATTAGAATTGATTTAATTTGGGATAAATTAAATTAATTTTGAAAATGATGAATCTTGCATATGAATAATTAAATGATGTTGAATGCCTTGAATTGGCTGATATACTGTAACGACCCAGAATTTTTATTAATTAAAATTTGTATATTTAATTAATTTTAAATATTAATAAGTGAATTTATAAGTCGAATAAATTTTAATTCGAATAATTGGATTTAATTGGATAATTAAATCAGTAATTTAATATGTGAAAATACAGAAATAATTGAAAATTGGGTAAAATATGATTGAAAATGATTTGTAAAATTTTATTTTATCATATTGGAGTTAGAAAGATATTGTAGAACTTTTAAAATCGAATTAAGAGTTAATTTGTGAAAATTGAATATTTTAGTATTTAATCGACTAGTGAAAATAGCCAATTTTTGAACAGTCTCAGAATTGGACGAAACTAGTTCCATTGGATCTGTAATAGTTTGTTATTACCGGATTTCAATTTTCATAGCAATCGGAGTTGTCGTTTGATCGTGGCAGCTCGAAACGCATCGAAATTGTTTTAATATTAATTTGGCGAGTAAAAATAGTCATTTTTCAAAATGTCTCGGATTTCGACGAAACTAGTTTCATCAGATCCGTAATGTTATATAATTGTATGGTTTCAAATTTCGTGTTAATTGGATTTATCCTTTGTCCGGTGCAAGCTTAAAAGCTTAGAAAATCGTTTAATCGGTTTAATTTTAAATCGAACGTTTATTGCCATAACTCGCACAGATGACCGAATTAGCCCCTGAAACACGTTCTATTATGTTCGAAACACGGGGTAAACCATAGAAACGCCAACCGGCACGTTTCGTTTGGAGTTCGGAAATTTCGGGATGAATAGTGTTTTCGTCGTTTTTCTATATAAGCCCTCCATATTTTCAATTTGCAAAATAGAATTAGGGTTTGAGTTCAACAGCCCTAGCCGCCACATACGAATGCAATGGCCAAAAATTCGTCGATTTCCTTCCTTAATTACTTCTAATCCATCAACAATTAGCCAATGTTCTCAACTAACAAATCGTAGAGCGTGAAGAGAGCTTTCAATCCATACGGTTGAGATCGTTTATAGCGGAGCGTGGTGGCCAGAATCTGCCCGAGATCACCGTGCGTTCGAGCACGTTTTCCCACGCACTGGGGAGGCCGAGCTCTGAGACTATTGGGTCGAGCATTGGGTTGGAGTGGAGCTTCGAAATGGCGCAATCTGATCGTGGTGGAAGTCGATGTGTAGGTAGCGGCTATTAGGGTTTGGAGGCAAGTTTGGGTTCGGTCTCGTTCACATTTGCCTGGGTATTGAAACACGCGTGAGAAGGAAGGGCCGAACGGCTTTGATCTCGTGACTTATGATGGACGGCGCTGATTTATTTCAAGGTTTATTAAGAAAAATGAAGTGTTAAATTATATTATAATTCGTATAATCTTTAAACCGCGATATCTTTTTCATACGAGGTCGAAAACGCGCGAAACCAGTTGCGTTAGAATCGTATGGACGAGCACTACGCTATGGAATTGGATTGGTTTCGTTTGGAGTTAGTGAAAATTTCGGGTAAAATTAAACGCACGTTTAATTTTATTCGAAATAAATCGCTAAAACGAAATTGAAATCAAGGTGCGAACTTCTCACTCAATCGAATCGGTTTCGATTTTAATTTTAAATAGTTATATTTAAAATTCTTGAATGCATGTTTGAATGATGATTGTTATCTATTGATTGTTAAAATAGACATTATGCGCCGTTAGTAAGCGGATGTTATTTATTAAAAACATATACCGCGAATATTTCAAAAATAGTGAAATTGGTATTATTTATGTACTTGGAGTTGATTTTCCCGTAGTATATAGCGGATGAGACCCTATTGCGCCGTCTATTAAGAGGATAATATTTTATAAATCCTATATACCGCGATAATTCCGTACTGGAACGGAATTGGTATTGTGCTAACATCTATGGATGTAGGGAAACAGGTTGGAGGGATCCAACTGGATTCCTCAACTGTATTGATTTATTTACAGATATTTTGATATTTGTTGATTATCATATCGATACATGATATTTGGATGTCATGATTGACTATTTGTTGCTGCTGCATCATCGGATCAATTTCTGAAGTTTTAAAATAATGATTTTTGGTTTTAAAAGGAATTTTAAAAGTGATTTTCAAAAGTATACATTTTATTAAATTTCGAATTGTTAAAATAAATAAACGTTAAAATTTTATTTTCATAAAAGCTATGATTTTTGGAAAATAATGCTTAAGTATGATTTTGAAATATATAAGCTTTAAATAACGATTTTTAAGTTATTAAAAGAATAAATTGGTTTAAATTGGGATTTTTGAATTATTAAAAACGATGTATATAAAAGACTTATAAAATTGATATTTTATAAATTAAAAATATTGGAATATTAAAAGGAGTTTTTATAAGTGTTAAAAATGAAATAAAAATGGATTTCATAAGTGAACGGAATTTATAGATTTATAAATTGTGAAGTTATAAAATGAATAGATTTTGTAAAGTAGAAGATTTATAAGTAATTATCTTATAAATCGGATTTTGGCATTTAAATGAGAGATAAATGGAATTTGTTGATAATGAGATTTATAAATCGAAGCTTATAAATAGAAAAGGAATTTATAAACATTGTTTATAAATTCGAAATCAATTGAATTTGATAAATTGGACATACAAGTTTAAGAAAGGTAATTTATTCACGATTTTGGATAGCAAATAAATTCTTGAAAATAAAACGTGTTGTAAATATTGAAATGGGGTTTGTGAAGTATATTCACGATTTTGGACAGTGAATATATTATTAAATAAAATCGATATGTTTTAGGAAAGCGATATTATTAAAAGAAGTTGATTTTTTTAACGACGTTTTAAAATGTGTTAAATATTGATATCATAGATTTCAACATTCATTGTTGAGATAGACGTTTCGAGAAATAGAAGGAAATGGTGGACTATAACACTGTTGTTATAGTAAATGATTTCCGAAAGGAAATATTTTTGTATAGTATTGGGATTTATATATCTATTTTAAATTTCGAATCCCTATACTAGTGATTTTGGGTCGTCGTAACGATGTTTTACGCAACATTCGTTTTAGCCCAAACAAATGTGTTTGAGTGAATGTTTTCCCTAAAGAATAAAATGTATACTTAATTTCGATATTAAGTATATTGAAGATTTTCCAAGTGTTGAAACTGAATGGATTTGTGAATTACTTATTATTTAATAAGTATGGAAATGTTTTCCAATATGAACTGAATATTTTGGGACTTTATCTTTTAAAGATAAATTGAAAATGAATATTAGAAATCGATTGGGAAATTGTATATTCATAGATATTTTGGAATTGTAAATTCACTAGTGAATTTATAAAAGAAAGGGAAATTTGTTTAAAAATAAACGTTGATTTATTTTTGAACTGTGGGAACAAATTTACGAATTTGGAACGTAAATATAAAGTAAATCGTTAAGGATTTATTTAATTGGTTTAAATGAACCATTTTGAAAGGGAAGTATTTCCGCGTAAGGAAAATGATTGAAATTTGTTTTCAAAGGAGATAAGGGTGAAAAGTGATTTGAAAATTTGTTTTCAAATGGTTAAAGTGTGGAAATTATATATCTAGTAAAGATATTTGGAAAGTAAATAATTTGGGAAATTATTTGGAATCTGGTGATGTTGAGCATACCTATTGATAGTTAAATATCCGACTATCAATATTTACCTTTAAATAGGTATTTGTTGTGAATTGCTTGAATTGGATGCCACACTTATTTTCAAATAAGCGCTCACTATTCGGGTTAGCCGGGAAAGGACCTTTGGGTCGTATAACCCATTCCGAATATGTGATATGTCGTTATGGATTGCATTTGAAGACCGATGTTGTAACGACCCGGAATTTTTGCAATATAAATTTAATAATCTGTGTAAATAATTTAACTGGTTTGATAAATTTTCTTTATAATTTTAATTTAAATTGATAAATTTATTCTTTTTAAGGTTAATAAATATTTAATCTGTTAATGGTGATCAATATCTTTTTAATAATTTAAAATGGATAAGATTTATTTTTCAAAGCTAATTAGATTTTATTTTGTTTATAATATATACAATTGATATATTTTGAATAGATGAGCTTTTGTTTAAATTAAAGATTAATTATCAAATTGTAATGTATATATATGTATATGTTATAATTTGAGTTGTTTGAAATTTAATTTTAATCTATTGATAATTTGAAGATATGTTTAATAATTGATATATGAATGGATATTGTAACTTAAAGCTTTGTTTAGAAATTTTATTTTCAAAAGTTAATTTAGTTTAATTTATTGTTTTAAAAATATAAGATAGTTGTTGTTTCAAAAATATGATAGTTTAGAGAGGATATAAATCAAATTCTTATTTGTGTTTTCTTTAAAGTGTTTAATTTAAATGATTATAAATGTTTTAGATTTTAAATATATGTATAAGAATTGTTTACATTTTTTTTAGTATTAGAATATTTCTTTTAAAGGAAAACTTGTATTTTAAATATGTGAATAAATATTTATCTTAGAGAATTAAATTATGTAAGTTATATTCACATTTACATAAATATAAAATATAATTATCTTTGTAATAGGGTTTTTAATACAATTATGCAAGAGTAAAACACATGTAAGTAAATTAAGCAAGCATATGACAAATGTAAATACTCAAAGACATGTGGCTCATCTTTCATTTATTTGAAATTTATTAAAAAAAAAAATTGTTTCTCCTTTGTTTCTTTTCTAAAGCTCAAAACAGAGGAAATAATTCTTAACTACAAATCTGAAATGATCAAAACCTGCATCTCAAATGAAAAGCAAAAGTAAATCTGCAACCTTCAAAGCAATTCAAACATGAAACTACAACTTTAACCTGATATTCAAATGAAGAATCAACCTGCAACTCCAAAATTCTGCAAATTAAAAAATGGGATTAGGTTCACCAGAAGTATCAACTTTTGAAAACATAAATTGAGGCATGCAAATGGATTTTCTACTGCAAGAAAAAGTTTTTCCAGTTTGGATTAATTGGGAAGGAACTGCTTTGCATTTTTGAAAAATCAGGTGAGTAAATACTTTTAAAAACAGTTTTAAATAATATCTGCAGTTGAATTCCATATGCATGTGATGAATGTTGATGTGATTATGTATATTTGTTTACTTGAAATTTTTTGTGTATACCAGTTAGAAGTATGAAATTATCAGAGCAGTGCATGTGTAAATTTATGTACTCTGCTTATTTACTGGGTTTGATTTTCTTAAGGAAAATTTAAATCTCTCAATCAAACTAATATTAGGCATTGTTACATAAATGAAATTTGTTTGTTCATATGTATTGGAGGTTTTAAAATTAGAATTCTGGAAATTTGAAACAAAATAACAATTTTTAATCAAGAATAACAGTAAGAAATAAAAATGGCCAGGAATAAAACATCTTAGTTTCTAAATTTGATCATATACTCAGATTGGTGATAGAAAATCATGAATTTAGACATGCATTTCAAAATTTTTAGATGGGTAACTCTTGAGAATTTTGGTTTTGTTCGAAATAGGGGTTTTTGGCAATTGCCGTTGATTGGCAAGATGATGGTAGCTAGAATTTTGAGCAAAGGTTGCTTGTATGTTATAGATAATGGGAAAAATACAATTGATTTTTTTAAATGATAGAATTTCTCGAATTGATTCAAAGTAGGGTTTTAAGGCTTTTTTTACTGGGCTTAACTGTGGAGAAGTCTGCGACGCGAATGAAGTTTTGGGGGTGATCGCACATGGGGGGATGTGGAGCTCGAGTCGTGGCGGTGATGTGGTGGGTACAGCAGGGCACAACGGCGTGGGGTTGACCGACGGCGATAGAATTGATGGATTTTGTTTCTGCAGATATTCGAACTCGATGCTCGAATTCGATTCGAGTGTGATTTCGTGATTCTGGGTTGAGGAATGTGTTACAGGGGTCACGTGTGGTTGGTCGGCGATGGGCTAGATGGTCGGAGGGATGTGGATCGGTTGCGCACGTACACGAGTGTACGTGTGTGCACTGGAGATGGTGGATTTGGAGAAGATGAAGGGTGACCCGAGGTAACGTTTGCGTTTTCACATCGGAGACTCGAAGTTGATGTTAGGGAATGGGTGACTCGTGAAGCATGGGTTTGCTTCGAGACGTGCTCGGGGTAATTGGGTGGTTTATTCGATGTTTTGGTTGTTGTACTTTTTGTAAAGTACTGTGTAGATTTTAGGTTGATTTTGGAAAAAAATCAAGCATTTTATTATAAACAAGATTTGTAAAAGAAACCAAATGTAAAGTTGAAACTTGTTGTTTAAAAAGTAATCGATAATCAAATAATATATATATATGTATGTATGTATGTATACAAAGTAACAAATCAAACTTTAGGGTGTTGTTTGAATTTATATTTAAAAGTTAAGATGATTTCTTCAGTAAGTAATTACCTTAATTAATTATGAAATTTCAATGTAAAAGAGTAATTTGAATTAAATCAAGGTTTAAAGTAATTAATGAATTTAAAACTAAAGTATTAAAAAAAAATTAAGAATGAATAAGTTAAAATATGATAACTAAAGTGTTTGAAATTTTAAATTTGATTTCTAAAATGTTTATTTCAAACAAGTTTAATGTTATAAATTGTAAACCAAATAGAATAATTTGTTGTTAGGTTATTAAAGTTTGATTAATTTCAAATAACTTAAATTGAAGATAAATATGGTTAATTTATTTTGATATGAACTTAAGAATACTTGATTACATGATTTGTTATTAAGTAAAAGATTAATTAAGATAAATGCTTTCTTAATTAATTAAGGATTTTAAAATATAAGAAGTTAACTAATTAATTAATAATTAGTTAATTGTTATTTAATTTTTAATAATCACTTAATTATGACTAATTAAGTGTAATTACTTAATAAAGTAATTAATGGTAATAATTGAATGTAATTAAGAAGGTAATTACTTATGAAGTAATTAGAAATAATTACTCATGTAAGTAATTAAGAGTTAATTACTTAATTATGAATGTGATTAATTTAAGATTAATTACTAAGGGTAATTGGTAAAATGTAATTAATTTATTAAGTAATTAAATAAGGATTAATTGTTAATTTAAAATTGGTTAATAATTACTGAATAAAGTAACTAAAGGTTAATTAGTTGGATTAATTAATCAAGCATTAAACTAATTAAATTAGAAATTAATTAATTGAGAAGTTAATTAATTTAGTTGAGTAATTACAAATTGTTAATTACTAATTATGATTAATTAGTTGATTAATTATAAGTTAATTAATTATCTAATTAAAAATTTATGAATTAATGATATTAATCAAGCTTGATTAAATAAAAGTAAATAATTAAAGTGTGATTAATTAATTGTAATTAGTTAAGGTTTAATGTAATTAATTATAGTTAATTAATTAATGAATGATCATTAATTATTGTAATTAATGATAGTAATTAAGGTTAATTACTGAATATGGATAGGATAATTACTTGAGTGTAATTAAAGGAGGATTAATCAAGGAAGATTAATTAAATAAGATCATTAGAGATGATTAATCTATTTATTTGGAATTAATAAATAAAGAAGGATTTAGGTAATCCAATTGGTTAAGAATTAATCAATTTTGCTTTAGATAATTGATTAATATTGGTTGATAAATTGATATTAGATGATCAATATTGGATGGTTGATATTGGATATTGAATGATATTGGGTGATTGGTTGATATTGGATGTTGATGGATGATTTGGATATCTATGATATGTGATATGTTGCTGTGTGAGATGAATGTTGTTAAGAATTATCTATTGTGACAATGATATTCATCTATCTGTTTATATCATCCTGAATATATGTTAAACTGTTTAAATCCCTTAAGTACAACTTGGACATTAAAATGGCGTTTGGATTCGGTGAGACCGGGATCGGGTTTCCATATTTGGAATCCGAAAACCACACCGATTCCAATTAAACGTTAGGTCGTGTATCCAAGTGAAGCAAGTGAAGACTCGAGGTGTAAGGGCTATACGTCAGTATAACTCTGTGGGTGATTCCGTAATGAGTTGACGAAATAGTGCTTATAGATTCGAGATGGCGAATCAGAGTGCAAGGGCTATGGTCGTTGACTCTGAGGGTGATTCCAAAACGAGTGCAACGAGATAGTGCCTTCGGTTTCGTTCGAACCCGGAACGAACTTGTATGGATTGAATGCTTTCAGCACATCGTCAGGTGGACGATGAGCATTCTAAGTGACGTGTTCTATAAAGGTAATCATAACCTCAAGATTCATCAACCGGGAATGGCTAAAACAGGGGAGGTGCAGCAAGGCTTCGTGGGTCGCTCCCACTGGAGAGCAAGATTTACCCCTGTCTAGAAGTCCCTTATTATATTCGGCTGTATGGGCAGTTGTTGGCCACAACTGCGGGGTTGTCTTGTTCGGAACTATCCAGTAAGGGATGGGTCCGGCCTTGTGTTGCAGGGGAGTTAGGGTGGCTCCTCGGTACGGTGATCTAGGCCCCGTACTGTGACGGGCGGTACCCCAGTAGCCGTGCCATTGATGGAAACCCATTTTCCCTACGAGACCCTACAGTTTTGTTTGTATTACCCACTTTTGTGGCTAGTAGCTGGAATTTAATGAATGTAACAATTTCGGCTATTTCATATTTACTTGAAAACCCTAGACACTGTTATAATATCACTGTATTTCCTATCAAATGTTTTGGTTAGCGTAAGGTAAAAACTTTTCCATGTTTATGTGTGGGAAGTCTTACGTGATACCTTTTCTTTCAAAGGTTTTTCTAAAGTTAAGCAATTAAAACCCGTTTACTCACACCAGACCCCTGTCTGACCCGAGTGTTTATTTTCTGTTTTATTAAACTCTTGGGTACTCATATTGTGTATGAGTAGTCAAGTGATTCAGGTTAGCTTGACGAATTCTGAAGGAGTAATGGAGCAGGAGGCTTCGACGTGTAGATATATATTGTTTCCGCTGTGTTGGTGATATCTGTATCTTGTATACTTGAGTTGCATGAATTAGACAAATGTTTATAACTGTCTAATATGTGTTGTAAAGTTGTGTAACTCTGATGTAATCTGATACTATGTAATATTTTATGTTATATATTATATTTTATTCGTTCCGCTGTGAGTTCTCCGATGTTGTTCTGTTTCTTCTTTCTCTTTCTTTTCTTCTTCTATCCCTTTCTTTCTTCACTAGTGATGTGATTTCCTGGAGATAGGGAGTCGGGTCGCTACAGGTGTTGAAGACCGGGTATTTGTGAAAACGATAGGATGACTTATCGATTGTCTCTGCACCGCTAGCTACGGTATGGAGATTTCCTTTGTGATGGGAAATTCAATCGGGTTTGTGAATACCCGCATTGCAAGGACTTCTTTGGAAGTGCCTTCGGTTACGTTCGATCCCGGAATGTACTTGTATGGATGTGTGTCTGACATTACAATTTGAGATGTAAATCTGGTTTCCATCAAATATATTTCTATTGGGGGCGGAGAATTTGTTCTCTTAGCTTAACACCCTTCTCTGAGACGTACGAGCTCAAAGGTTATGTAGTTGATGGTTACTAGTGATACATTCCCAAGTTGGTAATGTGGCATATAAGTGATATTGAGCATTTGTGAATTAAAGCACAGCTTTTATATAAAGCATTGCTTTGTGAACGAGACTTCGTCAAGCCTCACAGACCGGTTGTGGTCGAAACAGGAATCGTGGGAGCAAGGTTATTTCGGGGTCGTCCTCCATAGGGTATGTAATTTCCTATCTGGATTATAAGTGGTATCATGGTATGGATCCCAGATACTTACTTTATGGACACACTATATTTATTACTGTGTGATGTTGGTTATCGAGCGCTCGGTTTAAGGTCACAAAGGACCGGGGGATGACATACTTGTGTCAGTTGTTACCCAGTTAGGGGTAACCCGGCCTTGTCTAGCATAGATCTAACCGTAATGTTAGATCCGGGAACGTTTCTCCAGAGGCGTTCTATTTTACTTGGGAAGTTCCTTTGCCCGACCATTTGTTGGAAATCCAAAACAAAACAATACGTGCCTTGTACGGTTTTAGTTGTAGAACCTGCCATTTGATATGGTAGCTATAGTAGGCATACTATAATGGTAACTATGCTGGCTAAGATTTATATTATACTTTTGAAATTGTTCTCTACACTATGCACTAGAATAATATCAAATGTTTCTTTTTAATGCGTATCAAGCATCTTTGACTATCATAAGGAGAAATCTCCTCCAATTCTGCGTTTGCATTGTGTCTGTGGCGGGAGACCTTATGTTAGCTTCATTTTCAAAACACATTGTGAATTGACTTTGAAAATTTCTCCTATTCTTTGTTTTAAAGATAAATAACTGTTTTAAGTTCTCACACCAGTCACATGACTGACTCGGAGTTTATTGTTTCCTTCCTAAAGTCTGGGTGCCCACCAATTTCCACACGGGCAGTCTAGAGTTTGGTTATCAGGTTATTCTGGATTTTGGAGTGTTATGGAGCTCAGGAGACGAACTGCATATAGAGAGGTACCACTTGTATATGATATTATACTATGTATTATTCCGCTATGTATTCTGTATGAGGACAAGTTTATATAACTGTCCATTGATTTATTGACTCTGTTGTCTATTGTTGTTATAAGCTCTGATAATGATGTAATGTATAAAATGTACAGTTCTTTGTTTTAATGATATTCATTTATCTATTATATGTTGTTCCGCTGCGATTGTGAGATTCTGATATTGTTCTGTTGTTCTTTCTGTTCCGTTCTATTTTCTATCTTTTCTCTCTTCTTCTACCTCTTTCTTTTTCTTAAACATTGAGAATTCATATTTCTGTTCATCTTGAGTTAATCTATGGAGATTAGTGTATATTCAAGGAGTACGGATTTGCGGGTCCTCACAGGTGGTATCAGAGCTTATGGTTAAGCGGCAACCATGGCTCTGTTGGGTATAACTCATTAGAGATAGAGTTAGCAGTACTCTAGAATGTGTGTGAGTATAATAATAGATACGAGTGCGTATTTGTTGGTGAATATAAATTGTTTTATATTGTGTTTGCTTATCCGTTGAGCTGTTTGTGAATTCTGGTCGGTGTGTGGGACGCCATATTATCGATAGGGTTTTCTAAACACTTAAACGAGGCAAGTCAACATAGTACCATTTTGAATTGGGTAAATGAAATAATTTTACCTCGATTATATTTTATGTATAAAGGAATAATTTTTCAGAATTATTAAAGTGAATATGAATTGATTGTTTGGTTGTTGAATAAAAACAACAATTTTGAAAGAATAATTGTATAAGCAAATGAATTATAAGTATGGAACTATAATTAATGTGATTTACAATTGTGAAATAATCTTATATACAAGAAGTGAAATTATATAAGTAAATGGTTTGTAAATGTGATTTATAATCTGAAATAAAATTCCAAAGAAGTGTTTTGAAAGGACTTGATATTTTGGAAAATTGATTTGAAGAGATGAAAGCTCTAAACTCTTTTCGGTCGCTGGAAAATAATTCGGATGATGATCGCGACATCATTGGTGTTCATTTTCGGGTTTCCAAAAGAGGGATTGCTGCCAAATTGTTTAAAAGAAAGTTGTTTGGAAAAATTTGGATTTGATTTTGGGAATTCAAACGGTAATTTGAATTGATTTTAAAAATTGGTTTTGGAAAGTTGAAAAGACTCTGGAATCCTATTTAAAAAAATATTTATAGGAAAGATAAATGAGTTGATAACTTATACAATTTGAATTTTGGTAGAACAAATTTAATTTAAAGAATGGAGTTAAATTAAAGTAAGTATAAGTAAATCAACAAAAAAATCCAAGTTGTAAATTGATGAATATAAGTGAAATAAGTTTTGAACTTATGATATGAGTTAATAAATTTAGCTTTGGTAAAGGTTAAATAGAATTTACTTTAGAATTGAAACCCGAATTGGATTTATAAGTGGAAACTTAAGTTAAATTGAAACAAATGATGTTGGAATGGAATATAACTTAAGTAAAGTTGAAAGAAGTTGATTTTTGGTATCGAAGTAAAATAATTAAGTGAATTAATGAAATGAAGTTATGAATGTGAACTTGAGTTATATAAATGAAATTCAACTTTATATTGTTAAAGGAATTAGCAATTGAATTGAACTAATGAATTGAATGTAAATCAATTGAATGTAAATAAAATTGATATGGAATAATGGATATAAGTGTTAATTCATTAAAATAATGTTATTGGAAGTTGAATGATTGAATGAAAGTCAATAGAATATCAAACCAATTGAAATTAAAAGTGTTGAACCGAATTGAATGTAAATTTAATAATTTGGTTGTGTTGAAAATACATTGGTTGTTATTTGATTGTTGGTTGATTGTATATAAATTCATTAAGCGTTAATGAAATTGAATTAGCGAAATTGAAAGCTATGTAATTGAATTCAAATTGAAAGTAAATAAATTTGAATAGAATTGAATGTGAATTGGATTTAAATTGGTGAATGTTAACTAATTAAATTGGGAATGAATGTTGTTAAAAATCCAATGTTAATAAATCAAATTTGATTTAAATTGAAAACCAATTCATTGAATATTATTGAGAATATGAATGAATATTGATTTGGTTATGGATGATAGTTTGTTGATGTTGCATTTGTTGTTTTGTTGCATTTGCTATGTTGGCACATGTAGTTGTTATGTTGCTATATGTTGTATATTGATATTATTTTCATATATGCATGATTCTCATGTTGTTGTTGAGTGTTTAGTAGGTGTGGATGGCGTTGCTTCGCATTTGGAGCTCGCTTTCGCGCTATATTAGCCGTATATGCTCGCTAAATATAAATAAGGTACATATCTCGGATTACGTACCGTACTTTTACACTTTTTCCCCTGCGGGATGCCTCATCACTTGATGAGATGTATATTTTTGATATATATACTGTCATTTTTTTTTTGGATCGAGCCGCGCAAAGGAGACTCTGGCGAATTTTTCCGGAAATTTAAGGCGTTAGAAAATTTTGAGAAAATTAGAAATTTTTGAAAACTATATTTTGATTTAGAGTTGAAAGTTAAACAATAGTAGTTTGGTTTGAAAACATAACTAAGTATGATTTGAAAACTTAGTAAAGATTTTGTAAGAAGTTTAACTATGGATTTTGGGAAAGTTAATAGATTCTGTAACTTTTCTTACTTGATAATTTCGAGGACGAAATTCTTTTAAGGGGGAAGTATGTAACGACCCAGAATTTTTATTAATTAAAATTTGTATATTTAATTAATTTTAAATATTAATAAATGAATTTATAAGTCGAATAAATTTTAATTCGAATAATTGGATTTAATTGGATAATTAAATCAATAATTTAATATGTGAAAATACAGAAATAATTGAAAATTGGGTAAAATATGATTGAAAATGATTTGTAAAATTTTATTTTATCATATTGGAGTTAGAACGATATTATAGAACTTTTAAAATCGAATTAAGAGTTAATTTGTGAAAATTGAATATTTTAATATTTAATCGACTAGTGAAAATAGCCAATTTTTGAACAGTCTCAGAATTGGACGAAACTAGTTCCATTGGATCCGTAATAGTTTTTTATTACCGGATTTCAATTTTCATAGCAATTGAATTTGTCATTTGATCGTGGCAGCTCGAAACGCATCAAAATTGTTTTAATATTAATTTGGCGAGTAAAAATAGTCATTTTCCAAAAAGTCTCGGATTTCGACGAAACAAGTTTCATCGGATCCGTAATGTGATATTATTGTATGGTTTCAAATTTCGTGTCAATTGGATTTATCGTTTGTCCGGTGCAAGCTAAAACGCCTAGAAAATCGTTTAACCAGTTTAATTTAAATCGAACGTTTATTGCCATAACTCGCACAGATGACCGAATTAGCTCCTGAAACACGTTTCATTATGTTCGGAACGTGGGGTAAACCTTAGATACGCCAACCGGCACGCTTCATTTGGAGTTCGAAAATTTCGGGATGAATAGTGTTTTCGTCGATTTTCTATATAAGCCCCTCCATATTTTCAATTTGCAAAATAGAATTAGGGTTTGAGTTCAATAGCCCTAGCCGCCACATATGAATGCAATGGCCAGAAATTCGTCGACTTCCTCCCTTAATTACTTCTAATCCATCAACAATTAGCCAATGTTCTCAACTAACAAATCGTAGAGCATGAAGAGAGCTTTCAATCCATACGGTTGAGATCGTTTATAGCGGAGCGTTGTGGCCAGAATCTGCCTGAGAGCACCTTGCGTTCGAGCGTGTTTTCCCACGCACTGGGGAGGCCGAGCTCTGAGACTATTGGGCCGAGCATTGGGTTGGAGTGGAGCTTCAAAATGGCGCAATCTCATCGTGGTGGAAGTCGATGTAGAGGTAGCGACTATTAGGGTTTGGAGGCAAGTTTGGGTTCGGTCTCATTCACCTTTGCCTGGGTATTGAAACGCGCGTGAGAAGGAAGGGCCGAACGACTTTGATCTCGTGACTTATGATGGACGACCCTGACTTATTTCAAGGTTTATTAAGAAAAATAAAGTGTTAAATTATATTATAATTCGTATAATCTTTAAACCGCGATATCTTTTTCATACGAGGTCGAAAACGCGTGAAACCAGTTGCGTTGGAATCGCATCGACGAGCACTACGCTATGGAATTGGATTGGAGTCGTTTGGAGTTAGTGAAAATTTCGGATAAAATTAAACGCACGTTTAATTTTATTCGAAATAAATCGCTAAAACGAAATTGAAATCAAGGTGAGAACTTCTCACTCAATCGAATCGGTTTCGATTTTAATTTTAAATAGTTATATTTAAAATTCTTGAATGCATGTTTGAATGATCATTGTTATCTATTGATTGTTAAAATAGACATTATGCGCCATTAGTAAGCGGATGTCATTTATTAAAAACATATACCGCGAATATTTCATAAACAGTGAAATTGGTATTATTTATGTACTTGGAGTTGATTTTCCCGTAGCATATAGCGGATGAGACCCTATTGCGTCGTCTATTAAGCGGATAATATTTTATAAATACCATATACCGCTATAATTCCGTACTAGAGCGGAATTGGTATTGTGCTAACATCTGTGGATGTAGGGAAACAGGTTGGAGGGATCCAACTGGATTCCTCAACTGTATTGATTTATTTACATATATTTTGATATTTGTCGATTATCATATCGATATATGATATTTGGATGTCGTAATTGACTATTTGGTGTTGCTACATCATCAGATCCATTTCTGAAGTTTTAAAATAATGATTTTTTGGTTTTAAAAGGAATTTTAAAGTGATTTCAAAAGTATACGTTTTATTAAATTTTGAATTGTTAAAATAAATAAATGTTAAAATTTTATTTTCATAAAAGTTATGATTTTTGGAAAATAATGCTTAAGTATGATTTTGAAATATATAAGCTTTAAATAACGATTTTTAAGTTATTAAAAAAATAAATTGGTTTAAATTGGGATTTTTGAATTATTAAAAACGATGTATATAAAAGACTTATAAAATTGATATTTTATATATTAAAAATATTGGAATATTAAAACGAGTTTTTATAAGTGTTAAAAATGAAATAAAAATGGATTTCATAAGTGAACGAAATTTATAGATTTATAAATTATGAAGTTATAAAATGAATAGATTTTGTAAAATAGAAGATTTTTAAGTAATTATCTTATAGATCGGATTTTGGCATTTAAATGAGAGATAAATGGAATTTGTTGATAATGAGATTTATAAATCGAAGCTTATAAATCGAAAAGGAATTTATAAACATTGTTTACAAATTCGAAATCAACTGAATTTCATAAACTGAATATAGAAGTTTATGAAAGGTAATTTATTCGTGATTTTGGATAGCAAATAAATTCTTGAAAATAAAACATGTTGTAAATATTGAAATGGGGTTAGTGAAGTATATTCACGATTTTGGACAGTGAATATATTATTAAGTAAAATGGATATGTTTTGGGAAAGCGATATTATTAAAAGAAGTTGATTTTTTTAACGACGTTTTAAAATGTGTTAAATATTGAAATCATAGATTTCAACATTCATTGTTGAAATAGACGTTTCGAGAAATAGAAGGAAATGGTGGACTATAACACTGTTGTTATAGTAAATGATTTCCGAAAGGAAATGTTTTTGTATAGTATTGGGATTTATATATCTATTTTAAATTTTGAATCACTATACTAGTGATTTTCGGTCGTCGTAACGATGTTTTACGCAACATTCATTTTACCCCAAACAAATGTGTTTGAGTGAATGTTTTCCCTAAAGAATAAAATGTATACTTAATTTCGATATTAAGTATATTGAAGATTTTCCAAGTGTTGAAAATGAATGGATTTGTGAACTACTTATTATTAATAAGTATGGAAATGTTTTCCAATATGAACTGAATATTTTGGGACTTTATCTTTTAAAGATAAATTGAAAATGAATATTAGAAATCGATTGGGAAATTGTATATTCATAGATATTTTGGAACTGTAAATTCACTAGTGAATTTATAAAAGAAAGGGAAATTTGTTTAAAAATAAACATTGATTTATTTTTGAACTGTGGGAATAAATTTACGGATTTAGAACGTAAATATAAAGTAAATCGTTAAGGATTTATTTAATTGGTTTAAATGAACCATTTTGAAAGGAAAGTATTTCCGCATAAGGAAAATGTTTGAAATTTGTTTTCAAAGGAGATAAAGGTGAAAAGTGATTTGAAAATTTGTTTTCAAATGGTTAAAGTGTGGAAATTATATATCTAGTAAAGATATTTGGAAAGTAAATAATTTGGGAAATTATTTGGAATCTGGTGATGTTGAGCATACCTATTGATTGTTAAATATCCGACTATCAATATTTACCTTTAAATAGGTATTTGTTGTGAATTGCTTGAATTGGATGCCATACTTATTTTCAAATAAGCGCCCACTATTTAGGTTAGCCGGGAAAGGACCTTTGGGTCGTATAACCCATTCCGAATATGTGATACGTCGTTATGGATTGCATTTGAAGACCGGTGTTGAAGACCGGGTATTTGTGAAAACGATATGATGACTTATCGATTGTCTCTGCACTGCTAGCTACGGTATGGAGATTTCCTTTGTGATGGGAAATTCGATCGGGTTTGTGAATACCCGCATTGCAAGGACTTCTTTGGAAGTGCCTTCGGTTACGTTCGATCCCGGAACGTACTTGTATGGATGTGTGTCTGACATTACAATTTGAGATGTAAAGCTGGTTTCTATCAAATATATTTCTGTTGGTGGCGGAGAATTTATTCTCTTAGCTTAACACCCTTCTCTGAGACGTATGAGCTCAGAGGTTATGTAGTCGATGGTTACTAGTGATACATTCCCAAGTTGGTAATGTGGCATATAAGTGCTACTAAGCATTTGTGAATTAAAGCACAGCTTTTATATAAAGCATTGCTTTGTGAACGAGACTTCGTCAAGCCTCACAGACCGGTTGTGGTCGAAACAGGAATCGTGGCAGCAAGATTATTTGGGGGTCGCTCCTCCATAGGGTATGTCATTTCTTATCTGGATTATAAGTAGTATCATGGTATGGAGCCCAGATACTTACTTTGTGGACACACTATATTTATTACTGTGTGATGTTTGTTATCGAGCGCTCGATTTAAGGTCCCAAAGTACCGGGGGATGACATACTCGTATCAGTTGTTACCCAGTTAGGGGTAACGCAGCCATGTGTAGCAAAGATCTAACCGTAACGTTAGATCCGGGAACGTTTCTCCAGAGGCGTTTTATTTTACTTGGGAAGTTCCTTTGCCCGACCATTTGTTGGAAATCCAAAACAAAACAATATGTGCCTTGTACGGTTTTAGTTGTAGAACCTGCCATTTGATATGGTAGCTATAGTAGGCATACTATAATGGTAACTATGCTGGCTAAGATTTATATTCTACTTTCGAAATTGTTATCTACACTATGCACTAGTAATAATATCAAATGTTTCTTTTTAATGCGTATCAAGCATCTTTGACTATCATAAGGAGAAATCTCCTCCAATTCTGCGTTTGCATTGTGTCTGTGGCGGGAGACCTTATGGTAGTTTCATTTTCAAAACACATTGCAAATTGACTTTGAAAATTTCTCCTATTCTTTGTTTTAAAGATAAATAACTGTTTTAAGTTCTCACACCAGTCACATGACTGACTCGGAGTTTATTGTTTCCTTCCTAAACTCTGGGTGCCCACCAATTTCCACACGGGCAGTCTAGAGTTTGGTTATCAGGTTATTCTGGATTTTGGAGTGTTATGGAGCTTAGGAGACGAACTGCATATAGAGACGTACCACTTGTATATGATATTATACTATGTATTATTCCGCTGTGTATTCTGTATGTGGATAAGTTTATATAACTGTCCATTGATTTATTGACTCTGTTGTCTATTGTTGTTACAAACTCTGATAATGATGTAATGTATAAAATGTACAGTTCTTTGTTTTAATGATATTCATTTGTCTATTATATGGTGTTCCGCTGCGATTGTGAGATTCTGATATTGTTCTGTTGTTCTTTCTGCTCCGTTCTATTTTCTATCTTTTCTCTCTTCTTCTACCTCTTTCTTTTTCTTAAACATTGAGAATTCGTATTTCTGTTCATCTTGAGTTAATTTATGGAGATTAGTGTATATTCAAGGAGTACGGATTTGCGGGTCCTCACATATACCTAATATGAAATGTTGCGGCATATGATATGTTTAGGTGTACAGTAATATTATGGTTATTTATCGATGATGAATTGCCATGTAAAAGTGGCATCTTGTATTATAGTTGAATTGAATTTCACTTGAATAATTTGGGTTAAGGTGTATTGAATTCGAAGAGACTGGAGTTGGGTATTAGTAAATACCCGAAACCACTTCGATTCTTATAGATTGATATGTGAAATCAATAAGATGGAATGGAATGACTTAAGTAAATTATACCATTTCATCTAAGTTTTGCTACTTAGAAATTGGTAAGTGAAATAAGTGACGTCTGTAACAATTTGTGAATTTGTAATTGATACAAGTTACCCTGGGTTATATATAAGTTGTATGCTTTTGTAATTCAAGTTAGACGGGTTTACTCACGCTGGTTTCCAGCCTGACCCGGGTGTTACTTCGCTGTAATGCTCGGGTCAGACCGAGTATTACAGATTTTCAGGTAAGGACGTTATGGAGCTCAAGAGGCGAGCTTGATGGCAGGAACGTATGGAGTGTATTCCGCTGTGATTCATTGTAGCTTATCTGGGACAAGTTGTTATATCTGTCCAGTGGTTGTATTGATGATGTAACTCTGATGTATTTAAATGTAATTAATTCATATAGTTTTCCTTGTATAACTGCTATTTTATTTAATATTATATGTTGATCCGCTGCGAATGTGAGAATCTGTGTTTGGTGTTTTCTGTTTTCTTCTTCTTCTATCTCCTTCTTCTTTTTCTTAACAATCTAGAATTTTCGAGATCGAAATTTCCGGGTCGTTCCAACAACATGATGCGGGAATAATACTAGTAATAATATACCAAATTTTCATCTTCATCCTCCAGAATAAATGATCTTCATCGCACCAAAATACTTAGGGCTGACCCGAGCATAAAGTAAAACAATACAATCGAGTCAAGACTAAAATATCCTTATGTGAGTCAAATCAATATCACATACAGATGAGTGTAATAGCATTAGAGATGTATACAGAATTTTAAATCTCTTATCCAGTGAATAACATGTGTGCATTAGCTCAAGAGATGTTACGGGATTTTCCTTCTCTTAAGGATCCGTTAAAATGTCTGTATATTGTAGAATACGCTATATATGTAATGTCTATCAGTAACGTAAAATATTAAAATAATGTTAAGGTGTTACCATTATCCCCCTTTACAAGGTTTCAAGCATTGTCGTACAGTTTTCATATAAAACATCAGCAAACCATTGGTAGATAGGGATGCACCTTGATACGACAACACTAAATTGAAATCGTAGTGGTCTCATATAAGGATAAAAGTATGACAAGACACATGAGGCAATGCCCAAGGTTGGATTCTAACAGTTTGCCTGATCTGGAATGATGGTAACCTCTAAAGGCCCACCGCAACACAACACTCCAAAAATCATGGGTGATTACCAATCAATAACAATAGATGGAATGCGAAGGAGTGTGTCCACTAAGGGTTGCTAACCTCATTAGCCCGGCGCACCTCCTGTTTTAGTCATTTAAAATTGACACGAGTGTCGAGCCATCCATCATCGTTCACTTTCTTTGAATCTAGCAAACGTCCAACCATATTATTCTAGAGCCTCCTCCATGTATACAGTTGTTCATGTGACGACCCGGAATTTTCGAGCATTTAAAATCAGGATATTTAATTGATTTTAAGTATTCAATAGAGTAATTTTAACTTGAATTACGAATATCACAATTTATTTGATAATTGAATTATTAAATTAAATAAGTGAAGTTGGGTAAAATGTTGAATCTGGAATTTTAAGCCTATTAAACATATAATTTGAAGGCTTATAAAATCTATATTGATAATACTGAAGAGAATAGAAGTGATGAAATCAAATTTAAAAGTGGTTTGTCAAGTTTTGAAATTTATATCGTTTAATTGAATTGAAAAATAGCCTTTCGTGGCACAGTCTTGGAATTCAACGAAACTAGTTCCATTGGATCCGTAATATTGAGTTATTATCAAATTTCAAATTTCGTATTGATTGGAGTTGTTATGTGAGTGTACGATACATAAACGCGTTGAAAATTTAATAAAACTTTAATTGGTTAAATAAAGGTCATTGGTGCCTTCTTAAGGACGCTTCTCTTTTTAATATCTACAGCCGACACACAGAAACAATTTTGCATACTAATATCTTTTCCTGTCTCCCCATTCTTTCTTTTCAAATGTAGACATATTCAAAAGGAATTGAAAAGCTTCAGAAAAATCAAGATAAATGGCCGACTTAGTAAATCTCCTACAACTCTCTTCTTCCCCTTTTCTTCTTTTTTTACACGGTCGAGCTTTCCCTTTTGTTTCTTCAAATCAACGAGATCTTCTGGAAAAAAACGGCGATCGAATTGAATCGCCTACTAACCAAATTAACTCGCGATTCGTGTCGCGTTCGAATCAGGTGGAGACTGGCCGCGATTTCGACTAGGTTGAAGCTCTAGCGCGCGCGTTCATCGGTGGATCTGGCGACGAGGCAATCAAGGTAACTTCGTGAAGTGATGGGGTTTGTGGATATTGTGCTCGAGTGGAGAGTTGTCGTACTCTCGTGGTGAAGGAGGCGCGACTGGGGAGTTGCCGTAAGGAGGCAGCGATGGGGTGTTCGACTCGGAATGTCGCGTGACCCAAAGCTTTGAGCTAGGGTTTTGGTCAGCGTCGTATAGGCATTGCCGTGGTTGTTGAGGCTTCGGAGATTGGGTTGATTCTGATTTTGGGTTCGTTCGACAGCAAGTGCTCGGGTCTCGTCTCAATAAGGTATCGTTTTAAAAAAAATTAAATGCTTATACTTACAGGAAAAGGAATGAAGTGTAAATAAGATATTAATAAATAAAATAATTTCAAATATGGGAAAATATTTTGAATAAATATATTTACATACATGCTTGAAATATAGATAGAAATAGGAAATAGGATATAGATAAATTTGGATAACAGATAGGAATTTTGAATATTGATAAGAAGTTATATAAACTAGATTTTAGATTTATATATACAAGTTTTTAAGTGAATAATTTAAAGTAAATAAATATGTAAACATATCTATTTAAAAATATATATACACATGTCTTTACTAACTAGTTATTGTTAATAATATATGATGAAGATATTAACTTCATCGAATTCTCTTAGGTACTAAATATATTTTATAAAGAGGAAATCGGTTTAAAATTAAATTATTAGTTTGGAATAAAAGCATTGGATAATTAAATTTACATACGGAAATTTAATGGTCGATTTATTCGAATGTTAATAAAAATCATCTAATGTTTTTACAAGGTCTGAAATCGTGAAATCAAATCGAGAATGAATTGGATTGCAAATTTAAAGGGAAAGGTGAGTTAATCTCACTCAGTTTAATTTAAATTTAAATAATTAAATTTAAATAATTGTTTGGATGTTTGAGTTGATTGATGTGCGATAGTATGGTATAATTTGAAATTGGCATATTATATTGTGCTAACGTCTATGGATGCAGGAAAAATAGGTTGGAGGGATCCAACTGGATCCCTCAACATTTATTTAAATTATTTAATACCCTCTGTTGTGATTTATTTGATATTCTATGATAATCTTTATTGGAATATTGAATGATATGGTTCGATTGGATATGATTGGGTATGATGAATAACCAAAAATATAAATTGGATTTTGGTAAGATAATAAAAGAAGTGAAATTGTAAGTAAAATGATTATAGAAATTTGAAAAAAAATTAAATGAGTTGGAAAGAAATAAAGTGACTTTAAAATTCTAATAAATAAATCTTGAGTATAGAAAGGAAATTTGAATAAACAGAAAGTTAATGAATTTTAATCTTCAATGATATTATTTAAAAGAATACAACATTTATTTAAAATTTTAGATTTAAATTATTGAAAGAACAAAGAAGAAATTAGGAATAACCTGAAATTCGTATATTTCAGTTAAAGGGTTTTAAAATCAAATGAAAATAATAACAACAATAACAATTAAGTCCACAATTAATGAATTTTAAAATGAGTTGAGTAATTAAAGAACTTTATTTCAAATGGAGTAAATTGGGAATCGATTTGGAAAATTGATTTAAGTGATTAAGATTGGAAATTTCTCTCTGAATAACCAAGTACGTTTTCAAAGTAATATAAAATAAAAAATTAAAGTTGTTTTAAGAAGTATGTTTGAAAATTTACTATTTATAAATGCTTAAATTCTAAAAGTAAGTATTTCCTTTAACCTATTATAGTAGTAATTATTTAAAGAGTGATTTAGTATCTTGTTTTTAAAAATAAAAATCTAGTATTATATTTTATTAAGTAACCTTATTTTCAAATATTTATATAGTATGTATTTTTAACAAATTATTGAAGTAGTCTTATCTTAAATATTTTTAAGGTATATTTCAAAGTAAAGTGTTTTAAATTATTTTGATAATCTAGCTTTGTGCTTGGTGATTTCAGTGGAGATAGAAGATATTTGGGAAAGTTTATTTTGGAAAAAAGAAAGAATGGTTAGGAACTGTTTTTCTCAAAGGGATTTTGAAAATGGAAAATATATCTTGTGAAGATGTTGAAGTTAATAAATAATTTGGGAAATTGTTTATTATGTGATAGATGTTTTGAATATTAATTGATAGTTAAATAACCGACTATCAATATTGGACAAATGCGCTGATCGTTTCGAAGAGACCGGGATCGATATTTATTTCTCGAAAACCACTTCGATCCGGTTTGTACGTTTCGTGGAAAACGATTTTGGATTCGAAGTTGGAGCAGTGAAGTGCAAGGGCTAGTCGCTAATAATCCTGAGGATATTTCCAAAATGGATGTAGTAGGAATAGTGCCTTCTGTTCCGTTCGAACCCGGAACGGACTTGTATGGATGAATCCTTGCGAAACATCGTCAGGTGGACGATGGGCATTCTAAGGGATAAGTTCTAAAAAGGTAACGCTTAGCCTTAAGCCTCATCAAATGGGAATGACTGAAAATCAGGGGTTATGCAGCAAGGCTAGGTAGGTAGCACCCAAGCAGGGTGAGGTCATCCCTGTCTAGATGTCCCTTTTTATTTCGGCTTAGTAGGCGGTTGCTGATCCCAACCGCGGGGTGATCTCACTCGGTATTGTCCAGTAAGGGGTAGTCCCGGTCTTGAGTTGCAGGGGAGCGGGCGTACTCCTCGGTACGGTGATCTAGGCCCCGTACTGTGACAGGTGTACCCCAGTGCCTAGTCATTAGTTGGAAATCCATTCTCCCTACCAACCTTGTACGAATTTTGTTTGTATTACCCACTCTGTGGCTAGTAGCTGGAATTTAATAGATGTAACAATTTCGGCTATTTGATAAGTATTTGTATGTAGACCCTATTATAATATCAGAGGATTTCTATAAAAATTGTTTTAGCTATCGTAAGGTAAAAAGCCGACATGTTTATTTGTGGCTTGGTCTTATGAGATGGTTTTGTTTTCAAAGAATTTTTGAAACTTTAATAATCAATTGAGTGTGGTTTTCTCACGCTGGTATTCCAGACTGACTCGGGTGTTATTTAACTGTAATGCTCGGGTCAGACCGATTATTATAGGATATACGATATGATGCTGTGGAGCTCAGGAGACGAGCTGGATGACGATACGTACTCTCGTACTTGTTTATATATATATATATACATATTCCGCTTTGTTGAGTTGCTGTGTATCCATTTGTATGGTAGTGATGTTGAGCTGTGATTGATGTACTCTGATGATGTAATATACAAATAGAGATATTAGATTTTGACTAAAGATCATTTATTATCTATTATACTTTATTCCGCTGCGATGGTTAGATTCTGTTGTTGTCTTCTATTTTCTTCTTATACCTCATCTTGTCTTCTATTTTCTTCTTCTACCTCATCTTCTCTTAACCCTAATGGTTCGTATTTCTGTACAACTTGAGTTGATTGTTGTAGAATAGTGTTGACTCAAGGGGGTACGGATTTGCGGGCTGTTACACTTGGTATCAGAGCTTAGGTTGGTGATAACCTTGGCTCTGGTGGGAATTACTCATTTAAAATAGAGTCCGTAGTACTCTATAATGAGTTTGAGCATATTAATAAATATGAGCGCGTATTTCTTAGTGAATATAAATTGTTTTAATATTGTGTTGATTGATTTATTGAGTGGCATATGAACCTTCGTCGACGCAGTCTGCGCAACTGTGTTGAAGGGGTTTCTAAACACTTGAATAGAACAATTGACACAGTATTGTTTTAAATGTGGGTGAATGAAATAATTTTGCCGAAAAAAATATTTTTTGATATATAGAAAAGTTTTCTGTAAACTATTTTAGCTAATATAAGGTTGCTTGGATGTTAGAAATGATAATATTAAATTATTACCATCATTGTGTAAAAATTTAACTAGAAATTGTAAATTATAAATTGAAATATAATCAAATGAGAATTTGTATGAGCATAAGCTATGCAAATGAAATATAGTTAAAGTTGATTTAAGCAGGATTTGGAAATTTAAAATCCCGGAGATTTTGGAAGTGTTTATCGAAGTATTTGAAGATAAATAATAGCACTATTGTTTTAGAGATATTTCTAAAAGGGTAATTTGTTTTAAGTGGATTTGAAAGTGATATAGCATTGAAATCACTTGGATTATTGGGAAATAATTCTGGTGATGACGGCCGCATCATCAGTATTCATTTTTGAAATTCTAAGTGACGAATTGCTGCTAAAAACTGATTTGTTCAGAAAAGCTAGTTGTTTTGAAAATGTCAAAGGGAATTTGTTGAGGATAAAACCAGGATTGGTTTAAATTTTTGAAAGGTATGATTTGAGATGTTGTAGATTTCAAAATGATTTGAACCCAAAAGTCGGGTGTTAAAAAAAATCCTGATGAGATAAGTTGTAAGCTTATAAATTGAGATGATTTTTAAATCAGGAAGGAAATATAAGCTTTGAATGTCGGAAATTTAAATTTAAAATGAAAAGTTATGTGATAACCCGGATTTTAGAATACCTGTAATTTGTAGATTAACTGAATTTAATTAATGGAAATACTAATTAATAAGTTAAACAAATAATGCTGGTAAAGAAAGTATATATCCGAAAAAGTATTGGTTTAATAATCTTTCTAGTATAATTAATTATATTGGCAAAAATTTATGTTTTCAAACAAATAATAATACATAGACATAAATAGATTTTTTATAGGAAAAGAATTGTTATTTTTTTTTTAAATTGAATAAGTAGTTATATAAGTATATATGTATAACCTGATTTGTAAATTGTATGTTAGAATTTAATTTGAATTTGAATTTGAATTTAAAGTTTTGAAATTCAAAGGATGGATACTTTGAAATATTTGGATTTAAAGATATGTGAACAAGCTTTTATTCATAATTTGTTTTATTACATTCTCTTTACATAAGAAATTCACATATATATTACATAAGAATAAACAAATTAATTAAAACCTTTATTAACATTTAAAATAAAAAGAAAACAATATAAAGACAAGTGTTGTTATATTAAAACTTAATATAACATGTGTAAGATAATTATCCTTTCAAGTGACAAGTGTTTAACAAATGTAAACAAATTAAACAAATGGCAAACAATTCCCATGTAAAAAAAAGAGAAGAAACCAGGTTTTCGTTTCTACTCCTTCTTCATTTTTCTTTTGCCATCAATTTTAAACAAAGAATCCAATCTGAAACAATCAAGGAAAATTCAACCATAATCAAAGTAGCAAAAACCACAAACAAAGATCTGTAAGTTAAAAACAAGAATCAACTCAGGATATCAGCTGGAAATTGAAACTTCAAGGTAGAAGCAAGCTAACAGGACTGGATTCAAGTTTCATCTCAGGAATTCCAAAATTTATTCAAGAATACAACTTTCAGAGTTAAGGATATTTCCAGTTTTCAAGCTTCTGTTCCTGGATAAGGTGAGAAAACCTAACATTAATTCATTTTAGCTGGAATGCATGAAATTAATCTGTGAAGTTCGAAGTAATAATTGATGCATGATATGAATTAATTATATTTATATATGAACTAGATGCAAGGCATGACTGTTATGTCTCATTCATCTCGGTTTACAGAGATAAGATTGTATTTAGCCTTCAAATTTCAAAATCACTTCAACTAATTACAGATAGGCATTGGACTTGAAAACAAATATGTTTGTTTATACACAAATTTAGATATAAGATTAGGTTCAATCATAATAGGCTTGGGACTCTTCTAAAATTAAAGAAATTACAGCAGTTTTCAGAAGAAAAAAAATGATAAATTTGGTTTGCAAGATTTTATAATGAAAACTTCAAAATCTCAGTTTAAATAAAGCAGGAATTCAATACACAGCCTCTGTTTTAATAGGGTAAGTAACTTCACATTTTAAAAGCATTAGTGTTAACTATCTGTTGCACATGGATTACTAGAAATAAATGTGCTTGGTATGCTTGAATGTGATGAATCTTCTGTGTGCAAATAAATATGTAAATGTTTACAGTCTATATCTGTTAACGCTAAAATTTGAACGCTAACACCCCGGTGTATGAAGTGAGATTGTGAAAGCACCACCCGATAGCTCGGGAAAAGATTATAAGCAGATAATAGTGAAAAAGCAGTAAACAACAGCAATTTAATAGTGGTTCGGCTTAAGAGAGAGCCTACGTCCACTTTGAATATCTTTATTGACGATTTGATTACAAGTCGATGCAATTACACTTTGATTACAACACACTTCGAGTTACAAGTGACTTAGAACAAGTAGCCTAAACTCTAATGTCGATCAAAATCTTCGAACTCATGTTGGACATGCATGATTTCTTCGTGAAGTTCTTTGAGGATATTCTTTGTATCTAAAAAGCTTTAAGTGTTGGAGTAATTCGGAATGCAGCAGAGTAACGACGCTTGAAACGAATGAGCCAAAAGGTCCCTTGAATGTTGGAGGTGGCCATGTATTTATAGGCAAATTTCTGGGCTGGAATTTTTAAGTCATGAGTCGTGACCGACTCAGGATGAACCGTGACCGACTCACATATCACGAGTCAGCAAGCAGTGGCATAGATGAAATGGCATTGATCTTGTTCCTCGTATGCTTAGGTCGCCAGCGACTTATGATAGGTCGTTAGTCACCTTGAGTCGTTGGAAAACCTGGGTCGGTCTGCCCCATAAACCACTAACTAGTTAAACCACTCTGCTCCTCTAAGGCATTAACTCGTTGAGTCGTTACGAACCTTGAGCAGATGAGTCGGTCCAGTCCTTGAGTAGATGAGTCGGTCCAGTCCTTGAGTAGATGAGTCGGTCCAGTCCTTGAGTCGTCTCGTATGAGCCGTGAACTTCGTTGAGTCGGTAACTCAATGAGTCGGTCTGTATCATGAACCGTTAACCTCCATGAGTCGTTTCATTCCTCTAAGTTGCCTTGAGCCCTAGCTCGCCAGCCAATTGAGTCGCTACCAGTTGAGTCGGTCCTTTCCTTAAGTTGCTGAAGCCCCTTGAGTCGTAAATCCAATGAGTCGTTAAAGACCTTAAGTGGATGAGTCGGCCCAAGTTTCAACTCGTTGGCAGAACAGGGTTAACATTTGCCCCTCGAAGTACACGCCTAAGTCGTAGGTCGTGTGCTTCGACTTATCTTAACTCGTGTGTCGACTCAAACTCTACTGCCCAAAGTTATAAAAACCTGAGTCGTTCCCCTTTTCCTCTCACTCCCAAACCTTTAAACCGTGTCTGCCATTAACGCACATTCAAGCTCTTAAAGGCGATTTTGACCAGATTCTCCATCGATCATCTCTATCATCATATTGCGTAAGCGATCTCGCTCTCCTTGTGATTTTCGATCACCCCTAGCTTATGCGCCCCATCTCCATCTTCGATTTTCCCCTTTGAGCCCTGCGAATTTGGTTGCTTTGGTCATCAATGGACTTAGGGTTATCTGTTCTGATGGTTTACGATTCGAGGCGGTTTAGGTGTGCGATAGAGCTAGGATTGTTGATTGAGAGCTTATTGGATTAATGGGTTAGGAATTAGAAGGTTCACGAGATAAGAGGGAGACGGTTCATGGGGTAGGAGGGAGACGGGTTTAGGAATTGTATGGTAAGTTGGCCAATCGGAGTGGAGCATTGCCTCAGATGCGACTCAATAATTCTGGACGACCTAATATCCTTTGCGACTCAACTCTGGACCGGATTACCCGTCCTTGCGACACAAGTCTTGAGTCGGGGCCGAGATAGGACTTGGAGAATTTTCTCATAACCTTGAACTGAAATCTATTCCCTCTTCTATGCCTTACGACTTAACGCTACCGACTCAAAGTGTTGATAACTTAAAGCATAAACGACCTAAGCCACCTTATAACTTTTAAATCGTGGGCGAGTTAACACGTTGAACTGTCTCGGGGCATAATTTTGACTTGAACTTTAACTTGGATTACTGAAATATTCTGCCTGAATATTGATTTGTTTGGACTCTAACCTGTTAAACTTTGTTGCATATTTTAGTTTTACAGATTGCTTCAATTTGCAAGTATACAACCTGCTTAATACAATAATCACAGAAAATCGGGACGAATATACTGCCATTGATTGCCCACCCAATGACAGATTAGTCAATAGAAGATAATTGACTTAAATAGATTGCGTGAATGAAGTGCTTTAAATTAAAGAATTCAAGTAGAGTGCTAAAGCAACATTGAACTAGTCAACTGAAATTGACCGGTTTGCACCAACACTATACCTGAATTTTTAAATTAACAAGTCCTAAAATTTAGTAATTGATCAATTGCCAACTATCTTAACTTCAGTTATATTTACTTGTTTATTTTCATTAGTTCTGCACAACACTTCACACTTTTAGGAAACGTGCACCTTCGCATTTGAACATCCAGTTGCTTGTGTAGAATGACTTCTCAACAAGAAGAACCGATGGGCCAGGCTGAAGATGTCTTCCCAATAGCTAACCCAGTGGATAACCCTCCGGAGAGAACTTCCACAACTCTGAATCAATGGGTGTTTAACCAATTGCTCGTCCAGTTTGGCATTGCCGAAGCTGATGCCTTACTGCCGGGGCCAAATGATACTGCAGATAGGCCCCCTCTTGGCTTTGTTGCTGTCAATCGCCAAATGTGCTTGAGCGGCGCCATCCCACCTTTTAATGACTTCCTTCAGCAATTCCTGCTTCGGTTATCTATCTCTCCATTCCAATTGCACCCCAACGGCCATGCCATTCTGATGGGGTTATGTGTGCTATTTAGGAGAGTTTTGGACCGATTACTGAGCTTTGGGGAAATCTGCTACCTCTGCTCATTCACAAAAATTAAAGATCATCCCTCTATCGTAGTTATAAGGAGTGCTCGAAACCGCAAACTCATCACTGATCTTCCTGAAAGCGTTCATGGATTTCTAAATCAGTTTTTCTTTGTTCGCTGTCCTCCAGGGTTTTATGCCATCTGGAGAGTAGGAAGTAAGATTTCCTGTTTTTATTTCTCCATTCTCGAGCTTTTCGAAATCTGAGTTGCTAAATGCTAACTTCGCTTCTTCTTTTTCCTGTTTTAGCACTTCCTCCTCCCTCTAGAGATCCATGCTATAAGCAAATTTTTGAAAGACTGAATGCCGTGGCGGCAGAAGAGAGGAGTATAAAGTTTTTGTTAAATGATGAATTTTTACATCAATATGGGCTTCTCCATTCCTCTTGCTTCACTCAGCCTCATGAAGTTCCAACTGAAATTCCCGATTCTCCGATAGAAACTCCTGATGCCCTGGTCTCTTCTAAAGAGCACATGCAGGGAGGAACTTCTATAGAAACTCCACTAGTGAAGTGCTCAACTCCGAAGGATGCTGCGGGGCCGTCTGACAAGTCTGTACTTGCCCCAGTTATCGAAGAGGAAGAACCTCCACGATCTTCCGGGAGATCTGCTGACGAAGGAGTTGAGAAAGCAAGTCCCAAAAAGCATGATGGTGATGATGTTTTTGAGGGGTTGAGCGACTTAATTGTGACTTCACAAGAACTTTTCAAAGATGATGTTTCCAAAACTATCTCTTCTGTAATTGAGGCGACATCTTCTCTACAACAAATGTCAACTCCTCCTACTCAAGTTATCACCACCTCTACTCCACAGAGTGGTCTGTAGCTTGATGCGTGTAGTTTACACATTACACAACACTTAGGATTTTCAGCACTTCTACGCACTCATCTTCTTATACTTTAAAGATTTCTAAAGCTTATATTTTTTATTTCAGATTCTCCAATGGGGCGCAGCAGCTCATATTACGATGATTTCCAGCGCTACGGGAGGCGTAGCGAATATGATTAGGCGTTACCTCCCCTCTTACAGAGAATCCGATGAAGAAAGAGCTGCCCGAAAGGCTCAAGAGAAGAGGGCTCAAGAGGAGCGCTACGAAAGAAGGGAGAGGGAAGAGCGCCATGATTCTTCACAGAGAGGTGACGATTCCCATAAAAGAAAAACCCATGATGACAGAGGAAAAGGTCATGTGGTTGAAGATTTGAGCAAGCGAGCGCGACATGGTGAGAAGCACACCACTATAACTCCTGAAAAGGTTACCGCCCCTGCCTCGCTTGATATTCCTTCCGGCTCTCCCGGTCTCGGGAAGTCGGACATCCAAACTATAATTAGCAGACCCAAATTCCAAGTTGGACTGGGTCTTGCCACTTTGCAAAGCTGATTTCCTCAGTGGTGTCTGAAGGGAGTAAGGTTTGACCTTGACTTGGTCCCCATTGACATGTCTGCCATGTTACAAAACCTTGACGCCGTTAAACTTGACATTGAGAGGATGTCGAACTGGCAGAAACTTGTTGACGAGCTTCAGAGGGTTAATCGTGCGAACATAGAGGCCATGCTCACCATGGAAAATGATAAAGCCGAATGGCAAAAAGTGCTCGAGCAACATGACACCGAGATGAGAAGCATTGCTTCTTACAATGAGGAGCTTGAAGCGAAAGTTGAAGAACTGAAACAAGAGCTTTTTGCTTCCTCTACTTCTTATTCTCAAAAAGAAGAAGTGCTCCTCAAACAAGTGAGAGATGCCCACGCTAGCCAAAGGGATGCCGAAGACTGGCTCGAACTGCAGAAAAGAATTAGCGAGGGCTACGTCGCTGACATTGAAGAGCTTCAGAAGAAAAACAGCTCCCAAGAGGCGGAGATTCAAATGCTTAAGCTTCAACTTTCTAAAGCTGAAATGGAGCGTGATGAGGCCGTTGCCGGCAAAATTGCAGCTGAAGATTCTCACGAGGCAACGAAAGCCAACATTAGCTCAACATTATTTGATTTCTATCTGAACAGCATTTTGGGGCGTGGCAGCCTTGCCTTTCTAGGCCCTAAGTATGAAATTACACTAGCTGAAGTTTGGGAGGCAGCACTCGATATGCTCGGTGGTAAAGGCGCTGGCTACGCTGAGTCAGCTCTTGAAGAGCATTATCTTGATGATGATGCCCACGCCGCTCTTGCCAAGGGGAGAGAACAGCTTGCAAGATTGAGAGCCGAAACAGCGGCAGGAGAATATTCAGGAAAAATCACCTCGACTACTCCATTACAACCTTCTCCTTCAGCCGAAATTGATATTATCGGTTCTAGTTCTCATTCCCCTTCTCCTACTAAAGTCACCACTAATATTACAAGCATACGAGGTGGAGATGAGGGCGGCGAGAGTGCTGAGGCACAGGCTTACGAAGTTGACATTAGGGAACCGACTTCTGCAGGTAACCCTACTGACAATCTTGCCCAAGTAGACTGCTCATCTGTTTCTTATGAACTTGATGGGCTTTTTGACTACTTCTTAAATCTCGGCGAACCTTTATCTCCGCTTTTTGCTGACTTAAACTTTTTTCCTTCTGCAGAGAAAACGTTGGGCATTGTTCAGGGTTCTCCTCCTCCGGTTATCCCTCCTCCGTCTATTTAGGTGGCTCCTCCTTCTGCTTCACAGCCCGGGTCACAAGAGGAGCAAATTGAGGCTCTTCATGGCCTAGATGACCCTATCGTTTCGCAAGAGCAGAAAGACGGGGGACTTGAAGGAGGCGAGATCTCTCCGGAGCGGACTCCTTCTGATGACATAATCTTGTCCGCTCTTGTTACTCCAGGGAGTGAGTCTTCTTCGAAGAGAAGAAAGAAGCACGGAACATCGAAGAGGAGGGGGAAGAAAATCATTGCTACTGAAGAGGAACCGGAAATTGCACCAGTTGCACCTCCCTCTCCTTCTTCCCTTATGCCTTCAGACCGACCTGAAAAGCTAACCATTAGGCCGGGTAAAGGGTCTAAAGGTGGCATGAAGAAATGAAGATTCCGGCTTTTAGCTTCTTGTCTTTTGCATGTACTGGTCGAGAATTGTGCGGGTGCCGGCCCCTGCTTTTTATTTTGAAACTTGTATCTGCAATACAATTGAATAAAATGATCCTTTATTTGTACAGACTCTTGTTTGAATTTGAGAATGCATTTATTATTCATTTTTGCACAAGTTTATTTATATGATATTGCAGCGGGCTTAAGGCATGTTGTTTGAGCATTACTTTCGTCGATGTGGCTATACCATATTGTATATAACTATACCATGTTGCCCCCATACCATAAGCTTGCTGCAATATTTTATACTTCGAGGGGACTTGCACTCTTATTTTCTAAAGAATAATTACTTCACTCTTGAAGAAATTCTTCGTAGAGTACAACTCCCTTCATATAAGTCTTTACGCTTTGTTCTTCGAAGAAATCACTTTTCTTTTGCTTATGTACACGTTTTACCAAGTGAATTCTTCTATGAGGTAAAGCGGGCCTCTGAAGGGTACTTTAACTCTTTTTTTTTTTTTGAGGAAGGTTATTTTCCAGAATAGGTAAATCACTCTTCCTTTGAAAGTTAAAGTGTGCCCTTGATGAGGATTTTTTTTTACATAGAAAGTTGTGCCTCTGGGGAGGGATTTTTTCACGTTTCAACACTTGGAAGTTTTATTTCAATCTCGGTGAAACGTGTACCTCCAAAGAGTTGTGCCTTTGAAGGAAGCCTTTTCACGTTTCAACACTTGGAAGTTTTATTTCAATCTCGGTGAAACGTGGGCTTCCGAAGAGGTCTTTCTTCTTGATTGTGTCTCCGGGAGGAGGTTTTTTTTTTTTTAGAAACATAGAAAGTTGTACCTCTGAGGAGGGATTTTTTCACGTTTCAACACTTGGAAGTTTTATTTCAATCTTGGTGAAACGTGTACCCCCAAAGAGTTGTGCCTTTGAAGGAAGCCTTTTCACGTTTCAACACTTGGAAGTTTTATTTCAATCTCGGTGAAACATGGGCTTCCGAAGAGGTCTTTCTTTTGTTTTACATTTCAACTCTGGTGAAATGAAATTCCGAAGAGCGGTTGTAAAACTTCAACTCCTGGTGAAATGGGCCTCCGAAGAGGGCTTTATTTTGTTTTACATTTCAACTCTGGTGAAGTGAAATTCCGAAGAGCGGTTGTAACACTTCAACTCCTGGTGAAATGGGCCTCCGAAGAGGGCTTTATTTTGTTTTACATTTCTACTCTGGTGAAGTGAAATTCCGAAGAGCGGTCGTAACACTTCAACTCCTGGTGAAATGTGCCTCCGAAGATTGCCTGGAAGTCACTCTCTCATGGTCGGAGGGTCATGACTCCTCCAATCTTTTTTGGTTGAGTAGAGAACTTTCTTTTTTGTGGCATATGCTTCGTTTGAGGTCTTTATCCTCCGAAGAGTTGTGCCTCCGAAGAGGACTTTAGTTGTTCCTTGTCCACTTGCTTACGCCTTTTCAGTGATCCTCTATTTTTTATTTTTTTTTAAGCTTGCACTTCCTTCTCTTACAAGTAGCTTGTTTAATCCAAAGAAGTGTACTTCATTGCTAGGCCAGTTCACGAGAACGGACATAAGCTTCTTAATTGGATGTTTGTTTGTTCAAACTTCTCAATTTATTAGCTAAAGCCCGTTTTCGGCGAAATCATTGACCGTTCAATTGAAGCACTTCTTATCTAGGATTTAAGCTTGGGAATTTTGCGACTTGGAATTTGTTTGTTGAACGGTAACAAGGATCACTTGGCCTCGTAATGTGCAAGTTTTGTTTTCATTGCCTGCAAAAATTTAAATCGACATTTCAGTAATACATTCAATGTACTTTTCATATCGAAAATAAAGCGAACATGTATCAATAATAAGGAA
Organism: Allium cepa; assembly: GCA_030765085.1. Lineage (NCBI taxonomy): Eukaryota > Viridiplantae > Streptophyta > Magnoliopsida > Asparagales > Amaryllidaceae > Allium > Allium cepa. The sequence continues at coordinate 726,150,446 of CM060937.1, read as the reverse complement.
CACAAGATTTATAGTGGTTCGGCCAAGAATTTCGGCCTACATCCACTTTATAGTCTTTCATTATTCACTTGCATCAGTTTTACAATTGCTTTCAATTACAGGAATCATACATTCATAATTCTCTTTACAATATTTCAACAAAGCTATCAAGTAAAGTATGGACGCAAGTGATTGCTGTTCCAAGCTCTTGGAATTTGATCTCCTTCGACAGTAGTGAGTTTGTATGTGCCGTCCAGAAGCTTTTGACCTATGACATATGGTCCTTCCCAATTTGGCCCAAACACACCTGTTGCTGTCATAATTCTCTTTAGGACTAAATCTCCAATTTCAAAGCTGCGTTGGCGAACTTTGGAATTGAAATGTCTGGCTATCCTTTGCTGATGAGATGCGATTCTGAGCTCAGCTTCTTCTCTTTTTTCATCAAGGAGATCTAGTGCCTCAAGCTGTAGTTTCTCATTCTCCTCTTGATTGAAATGGACTCTTCTATGTGAAGGGACTTCGGTTTCTACCGGAATCATTGCCTCTGATCCGTATGCCAATGAAAACGGAGTATGCCCAGTCGCAGTTTTGTGGGTAGTTCTGTATTCCCATAGTGCCAGCGGTAGCTTATCGACCCAACCACCTTTTGCTCTTTCAAGTTGCTTCTTGATGGTCGACTTGATAATTTTATTTACTGCTTCCACTTGCCCGTTTGCCTGCGGATGGGCTACTGCTGAGAAGCTCTTTCGGATTTTGAATCGTTTGCAAAAATCTTGGAATTCTTCACTTTCAAACTGAGTACCATTGTCTGTAATTATTTTTTGAGGCACACCGTATCTGCAAATGATGTTTCTAGTCACAAAACTTATCATCTTCTTTGAGGTGATAGTAGCCAGTGGTTCAGCTTCTGCCCACTTATTAAAATAATCTACAGCAACAATGGCATATTTAATTCGAGATTTGGCAGTTGGTAATGGTCCTATAAGGTCTATCCCCCATATTGCAAACGGCCATGGACTGACCATCTGCGTGAGTTCAGTGGAAGGAGCTCTAGGAATCTTGGCGAATCTTTGGCATCTGTCACATTTTCGGGAATAATCTGCTGCATCTCGATTAATTTCTGGCCAAAAATATCCATATCGGAGAATCTTTTTCGCTAAAGTTTGACCACCTAAATGATCACCACATTCTCCCCTATGCACCTCAGCTAGGATTGTTTTGGACTCTTCCCTGGATACACATCGAAGTAACGGCATTGAGAATCCCCGTCTGTATAATTGGCCATCTTGGACTATATAGTGAGAGGCTTTGCTCAGTAGCTTCTTTCGTTCTTTTGAATTTTCCGGTAAAGATCCATTGAGCAGATATTCTGTTATTGGAGTCATCCATGATTCTTGCTCTTGAGACACGCTCATGATCCAATCAATATCCATCTCATCAATGCTTGGGGTCGACAGGATCTCCACTGGAGTTAACCCCAGAAATTGAGCTTCGCCTGTGCTAGAATACTTTGCGAGAGAATTTGCTTTCATGTTTTCTTCTCGAGGAATGTGACTTATCATGTAATGATCGAAATCACCCAGGAGTTCCCAAGCCTTTGACAAGTAGGCGGGCAGATTCCCCCTTTTCGCTTGGAATTCCTTTTTGACTTGGCATACAGTATGCTAAGAATCACTGAATATCTGTAACGCTCGGATGTTTAATTCTTTAGCAATCCTTAAGCCAGCGATAAGGGCTTCGTATTCTGCTTCATTGTTTGTTGAAGGAAATTCCAATCTTAGTGCATAGCATAATGATCGACCTTCAGGGGTCTCAAGTACAACTCCGGCTCCAGAACAGTTGTCGTTTCTTGCGCCATCGACATATAACTTCCATTGGATTGGGGAATCGTCGATCGTTTCCTCCTCACTGTTACCCTTATCTGTGAATTCTGCGATGAAATCTGCTAAAGCTTGTCCATTGATTGCTTTTCGAGGATGATAAGTGATGTTATATTGATTGAGTTCAATATTCCACTTTAGAAGACGACCCGAATTCTCAGGGCGAAACGGGACTTGCTTTAAAGGTTGATCAGTGAGGATTCTGATCGGATGAGCTTGAAAATATTGCCTCAACTTCCTAGATGCAATTAGTAGGCAATAGGCGAGTTTTTCCAACTTAGAGTAATTCATCTCTGCCCCAGTGAGTCTTTTGCTGATATAGTAAACTGGATGTTGAATCCCTTTGTCTTCTCGTATCAGCGTTGCACTTAAAGCATGAGATGATACTGCTAAGTATATAAGAAGATCCTCGCCATCGCCAGGCCTAGAAAGTATTGGAGGCGTTTCCATATGGCGAATCAATTTATCAAAGGCTTTTTGGCATTCGGGAGTCCAATCGAAGTTTTTCTTTCCTTTCTTTAGGGCATCAAAGAATGGGATGCATTTATCTGTGGCTTTGGAAATGAACCGACTCAAGGGGGCGACTTTTCCATTGAGACTTTGCAATTCCTTCTTTGTTCTAGGAGCTTTGACTTCCTTTAAGGCGGTAATTTGAGCTGGACTAGCATCAATGCCCCTAGCGCTCACGATGAAACCTAAAAACTTGCCGGATTCCACTCCAAATGAACATTTCAAAGGATTGAGCTTCATTCCGTATTTTCGGAGGACTGCGAACATGTTTGCTAAGTGTTCTATGTGATCCACTGCTTTCTTAGACTTTACTAACATGTCATCGACGTAGACTTCCATAGTCTTGCCCAATTGCGGTTTGAACATAGCATTAACAAGTCTTTGGTATGTTGCCCCTGCATTCTTCAACCCGAAGGGCATAACTCTGTAGCAGTAAAGACCAATGTCAGTGATAAAGCTTGTGTCCTCCTGATCTGGCTCATGCGTCATGATCTGGTTGTATCCAGAGTAAGCATCCATGAAAGATAACAATTCGTGTCCCGCTGTTCCGTCTACCAGTTGATCGATTCTGGGTAATGGGAAGCAGTCTTTGGGGCAGGCCTTGTTTAGATCTGAAAAATCGATGCGTACTCTCCATTTTCCATTGGCTTTCTTAACCAGCACTGGATTTGAAACCCAATTCGGATAGGTAGATTCTTTAATAAAATTATTCTCCATGAGCCGATCAACTTCTTCTTTTAATGCTGTTGACCTTTCTGGACCTTGAGTTCTCCTTTTCTGCTTCATAGGTGTAAATTTTGGATAAATATTTAGAGCGTGTACTGCAACTTCTGGGGATATTCCGCACATATCGGCATGAGTCCAAGCAAAAACATCCAAATTTGCCTTTAAAAAAGATATTAAGATATTCTGAATTGACACATTAAGTTGTGAACCCACATTCAACACCTTGTTTGGGTCCTTTGGGTCAACAGGTACTGGTATTGTCGTTTCCACTGGTACCACTCTATTCTCCCCTGCACTGACTTTTCTAGGATCCATTTCTTTCCTCGCTCCGCTGTGCTCACTAGTGCAGGGTCCGCCCTGTAATTGCTACAAGGCTGGTTCTTTGATGCGGACTGGGGCTGCCGCATCCTTTCCCATTTCTCTTTTTCTGGTTTCTCGTAGCTCTGTTAGATAACATTCGCGCCCTGCATTTTGATCTCCTTTTATAACTCCCACTCCATTATCTGTGGGAAATTTAATGGTGAGCCACCATGGGGCCAGGACAACTTTGAATGCTGCGAGAGTTGGACGGCCGAGGAAAGCATTATAAGCAGAAAATTCGTCGACAATCACAAAAGTTTGCTTGCGGACCACTTTTCTATCTCCTTCTCCAAGTTCCACAAACAAATAAATGGTTCCTACCGGCTGTTTTGGCTCCCCAGTGAAGCCAACGATTTTCTGCGATGAGGCTTGCACATCAGCCATAGGGATCTTCATTTGGTCGAATGTTTTCTTGAAGAGGATATTGCAGGATGCGCCACAATCAATGAGAACTCTTCTGACAATAGCTGGCCCGATACAAGCCGAGATGACTAAGGGATCCAAGGTAGGAGCTTCAATACCTGCGGAATCCCTAGCTCTGAACACAATATCATCATTGAAAGGCACAATATCATCATTGAAAGTTCTCTGTTGCTTCAGGGGCATAGCACCTTCCAAAACGAATACATCTTCCTCGGTCGGTACATACTTCAAAGCTTGGGTATACCTTTCCATCTCTCCCCAGCTTCTGCCTGCTGGATGAGGTCCTCCTGTAATAACATTGATAATGGGCCTTCCAGATTCATGCCCTGCAGCCTTCTCACCTGTCCTTGGCTGATAAGCAGGAGCTTGTTGCCCCTGACTAGACGAAGCAGGATTGTTGCTATTCTTTTTCACAAATTGCTGCAGCTTGTTTTCCCTTAGCAACTCTTCAATCAGGTTTTTCAACTGGCGGCATTCGTCAGTCTCATGACCGGGTTGATTATGGAAGCGGCAAAACTTGCCACTCTGTACAGCCTTTTTCCCGGTTCTCAGAGGCGGAGGTTTAGGAAAATCAACAGAATCTTTAGTGGCAAGGTAGATATGCTCCGGCGTATCTGATAAAGGAGTATACTCTGATGGCTTGAAGGATCGAGGCTTCTTCAGATTACCCTGTTTCTTCCCATTGTTATTTTCCTTTTTTTGCCCTACAGATTCATTCTTGCGTGGAGCAACAGTGTTATCTTCAGCTTTTTCCAACACTGCCTTTACCGGTACGGGGCGGCTTTCCAGGCGTATGAATTCATCTGCTTTTTTATAGAATTTTTCAAGGGAATTTGGTTCCTTCATGTTTAGCCATTTTCCAAATTCGCTCGACTTGTCGATGGCCCTCATCAGATAGGTCAAGATCATCCGTGGTTCTGCATTGTCTACCTCGGCCAGCGCTATATTAAAGCGATTCAAGAAAGATCTGATAGTTTCACCTGGATTCTACTCTAAACTTGACAACGACATAATATTTTTGGCTTTTGAAGCATATAGTATGAACTGCTCCTCGAATTTCCGGGTTAAGTCCGAAAACTGATCAATAGATCGGATTGGTAGCTTGATGAACCACAGTAGAGCCACACCTTCTAGATATACAGGAAAATATCGGCACTTTATCTCATCAGAGGCTCTGGCACCTGTCATGTGCCAATCATACTTGTATAAGAATTCGTTCGGATCGCTTGTCCCCTTGTAAGCTGGAATGGTTGGAGGGACAAACTTCCTTGGGAATTCAGCCTTTAAGATTTTCTCAGTAAATGGAGTTTTACTTGGGGCGAAACCCCATTCTTTCTCGTCTTCAACCCTCTGCATACTCTCTTTCATGATTTGTCGGACCATTCCAGAAAGATACTCCTCATCATGTCGAGTTCTAGATCCACCAACTTCAGGAAGTGTTTGTTCAAAGGGGCTAGTAGCCCTTTCAAGAGCATTCCTTTCTTCAGCATCATGAATGTTGCCAGCAAAGTTCCTTTCATTACTTTCCGGTTGACGGTTTGTCCCAAGCAAATCGTTCAACCTATTCAGAATTAGGACATTTTGGGCATTCTGAGCCTCGAATTGTGCATTTTGGGCATTTATCTGCTGGTTCAGCCCTAAGATTGCAGCATCCAGCTCTGCCTTTGTAACTCCGACAGCTGGAGTGGCTTGATTCGATACAGGGGAAGCGGAGATTCCCTCTTGAGCATTTCCAGATCTGACAGATCTACTTTTCCTTCCAAGAGCCATAATCTCGGATAGACTTCTGGTTTTCAAGGAAATTCTCTCTACAAATCTCTGTGAAGCAATGATGATAATTCACCCTGAGTTCAACTCTCAATGAAAGCACCAAAAATGTTAACGTTAAAATTTGAACGCTAACACCCCGGTGTATGAAGTGAGATTGTGAAAGCACCACCCGATAGCTCGGGAATAGATTATAAGCAGATAATAGTGCAAAAGCAGTAAACAACAGCAATTTTATAGTGGTTCGGCTTAAGAGAGAGCCTACGTCCACTTTGAATATCTTTATTGACGATTTGATTACAAGTCGATGCAATTACACTTTGATTACAACACACTTCGTGTTACAAGTGACTTAGAACAAGTAGCCTAAACTTCAATGTCGATCAAAATCTTCGAACTCATGTTGGACATGCATGATTTCTTCGTGAAGTTCTTTGAGGCTTTTCTTTGTATCTCAAAAGCTTTAAGTGTTGGAGTAATTCGAAATGCAGCAGAGTAACGGTGCTTGAAACGAATGAGCCAAATGGTCCCTTGAATGTTGGAGGTGGCCATGTATTTATAGGCAAATTTCTGGGCTGGAATTGTTAAGTCATGAGTCGTGACCGACTCAGGATGAACCGTGACCGACTCACATATCACGAGTCAGCAAGCAATGGCATAGATTAAATGGCATTGATCTTGTTCCTCGTATGCTTAGGTCGCCAGCGACTTATGATAGGTCATTAGTCACCTTGAGTCGTTGGAAACCCTGGGTCGGTCTGCCCCATAAACCACTAACTAGTTAAACCACTCTGCTCCTCTAAGGCATTAACTCGTTGAGTCGTTACGAACCTTGAGCAGATGAATCGGTCCAGTCCTTGAGTAGATGAGTCGGTCCAGTCCTTGAGTAGATGAGTCGGTCCAGTCCTTGAGTGGTCTCGTATGAGCCATGAACTTCGTTGAGTCGGTAACTCAATGAGTCGGTCTGTATCATGAACCGTTAACCTCCATGAGTCGTTTCATTCCTCTAAGTTGCCTTGAGCCCTAGCTCGCCAGCCAATTGAGTCGCTACCAGTTGAGTCGGTCCTTTCCTTAAGTTGCTGAAGCCCCTTGAGTCGTAAATCCAATGAGTCGTTAAAGACCTTAAGTGGATGAGTCGGCCCAAGTTTCAACTCGTTGGCAGAACAGGGTTAACAATATCTGTTTTGCCTGTGCTTGGTTTAAAAACTAAGAATTTGATAAAACCCATTATCCTTTGATCTGATCTTAGCTAGGGATTATGATTTAAACAAAAGTTGTTTATCTATTAAAGATTTATGTTTAAAAATTATTATTTAGAGAAAATAAAATCTGATTTACTCTGTAAACCCATAAGAGCAGTAATTACTTAAGATAAGTAAAATATCAATCATCTTAAATCATCAATTCAGGTTTATAACTTGAATGCTTATATGAAATCATGATTTTTAAAACTAAAATCACAAGTTTTAGTAATAGATTGAGAGAATAGTTTGAGTTGGACCAGAATTTGGAATTTGGGGTAGTCTCAGGTGATCTCTGTAGATTGGAGGTTGAGTTTCCTTCTGGAGGAAGAAGGGTGATCGGAGAATGTTGGAAAATTATCAGCATGTCGATCAAGTAGTTGTGGTGTTGGTGGATTGGCCAAGAAGTTTTCTAAACCTAGTTTTGAGGAATGGACGAAAATTGCTTCAGCACTTATCCTATGGTGGATCGAGTGCTACCAAGTTTTGAGTGATGGTGGCTAGGACATGGACGAGGCTAAGGCCGGAGCCTCTGGAGTTTTGGTGGTCGGCAGTGGGAGAACGAGGGTCGTTCCAGGTTTTGGGATGGTGGTTCCAGTTTGGGGTTGATGTCTGGATTTTGGTTTTGACGGTGAATCAAGGCTCCGGTGATTGATATGGGTACACTGGTGATTGATGACTTGTTTAGGTCATCAGGGTTGGTCGGAGATAAGGGGATGGCCGGTGCATGTGCACGATGCACCTTCCAACTCCGGTGAAGTTTGCTTTGTAGGGTTAGTTCTCGTGTTTGCCTCGGGAATTCGAATGAAGGACTCGAAGTAAGTAAGTGACTGTCTCGAAGTAAAACAGGGAAGGCCCTGGTATATTGTGTTTCAGGTTTTAACAAATAACAGAAAACCTGTTTCTGTTTTTAAATATTTAAAGTAAAGTTTGAATAAACTGGAATTTAACTTTGGATTTTAAACCTGAATGTAGATATGAAATCAAATAGGTTGAATTCTTGTTTTGTAATAACTTGAATTTTTAAAATTTAAGTTTGGTTTAAACAAAACAGAAACCTGTTTTTTGTTTTTAAAATTAGAAGTAAAAAAAAATTCAAACTAGAAATTTAAAGTAAGTTTAAAATCTAATATTTTAAATATTAATTCAAATTAGATTTTTTGCTATTTGAAATAATTTATGTTTTTAAATTTAAATTTGATTTTAAAACTTATATGCGTAAAAGCATATGTGTGTTTTAAATTTGAATTGGAATGTTTAAAGTGGATTTTTAAATTGATTTGAACTCTAAAATTCTTTTAAAACTTATTTATAAAATGGATGTTTCTTGAACATGTGGAATAGTAAGAATTTAAATTGTTTTAAACTTGTAACAAATTGTTTTTAAATACTTTATATAAGTAAGAAATGTTTTCTTAAATTAAGTTAGAATTTAAAATTTTAGATTCATTTAAATTATTAAGTTAATTTAAATGGGTAATTAATTATTTTATAATATGGATAATTAATTAAATAATTAAGAGATTCTTAATTAATTGATTAAAGACTTAACATTAATTAATTAAGGGAGATTAATCTGTAATTAGGGATTATTAATTAGATTTTAATTAATAATTAAGAATTGATTAATCAAGTAATTAAGGATTAATTAAGATTGCAGTTAACACTTAATTAATTAAATAATTAAAGATTAATTAATTGGAAATTAAAGATTAATTAATTTGTAATTAATGTTGGTTAATCTGAGATAATTTCTTAATGAAGAATTAAAGAATAGTGAATGAAGGTCATTCACTTAAGGTTATTTAACAATTAATTAATGTGATTAATTTTAATATTTAATTAGATTAATTAATTGATAATAATAAATTGAGAAATTGTTTAAGTTTAATTACTTAATAAAAGTAATTAAGAAATTAATTACTTAATGTAATTAATTGGGTTTAATGTGATTAGTTTAGAATAATTAATTAAGTTTAATTAATTTAAACACTTGTTGATTGATGAATGATCACTTAGTGTAATTAATGGAAGTGTAATTACTTAAGGAAGTAATTAATGGTAATCACTGGATGTTATTAACCAAGGGTGATTAATAATTATGGTTAATAATTAATTAATGAGGTAATTAAAGGTTAATTACTGTATTCGGTTAAGGATAGATTTATTTGTGAAATTAATTTAAGGGATAAATAGAATGATATGGGAAGCCTTTAATTAATTGTTATCCCTAATACGTGGATCGTAATGCTATGTGATAAGCTATGTTTGATTGAAACTGTGAAGATGTGGTTATCTATTGATGATGAACTACCGTGACATCCTGTATTAAAAGAAGAAGTGTATTCCACTTGAATAATCTAAGTTAGGTTGACAATGGTTTCGATGAGACCAGAGTCGGATATTAGTAAATACCCGAAACCACTTCGATTCTTATAATTTGATATGGAAAAGCTAATAGGCTGAAGGGGAATGATTTAAGTGAACAGGAAATTTTAATCTAAGTTTAGTATTCAGAAATTGATATGATGTCTATAACAACTTGTGAATTTGTAAATTGATATAAGTTACCCCAGGATTATATAAGTTGCATGTTTTTGTATTCCATGTTAGATGGGTTCACTCATGCTGGTTTCCAGCCTGACCCGGGTGTTACTTTGATGTAATGCTCGGGTCAGACCGCGTATTAGAGATTTTCAGGGAGGACGTTCTGGAGCCCAGGAGGCGAGCTGGATAGCAGGAGCGTATGAAGTGTACCCGCTGTATATATTGTAGTTGTGTAACTAGGACATGTTGTTTTTAACTGTCCTGTATTGTGTAAATGTTATAACTCTGATATATGAAAATGTAAAAGTACGGATATTGTTCTTTTGTAAACTGTTATTATGCGATATTATATTTTGATCCGCTGCGAATGTGAGGTATCTGTGTTTGGTTTTCTGTTCTTTCTTTTATCTCTTCTTCTTTTCTCTAACTATTTGGAATTTTCGGGATCGAAAATTCCGGGTCGTTACATTTGGTATCAGAGCTGAAAGGTTAAGCGAGGACCTTGGCTCTGGTGGGGATTACTCATTTAATAGAGTTCGAAGAACTCTAGGATGAGTTGAGTGTATATATATGAGAGAGCGTACTTGGTATTTTCTTATATAAAGGTTTTTAAATAATTTCAAAAGAAAATGAATCTTATATAAGAAATAGATTATCTATTATATTAAGGAAATTGGTTGTAATATTAATTGAATTAAAAGTAATAGTAAGAATTAAGTGGTAATGGAATTACAACCAAATTGAAATTAAATTAAAGACAAGTTTGAATTGGATTCAAACTAAAATTAAATATTAAAATTGGGAAAGGTTTCAGGATAAGGATAATCAATCAATTTATGTAATTAATTGAACTTTATTTAATGAGATTAATCAATGGATAATAATTGGAATTGATAAATAAAGAGGGAGTTACTTGATAAAGTAATTGGAGATAAGTAATTTAAGGGACAATTACTTAATAGAAGTAATTAAGAAATAAGTTAATTACCAAATGTGATTGATTGGAATTAATTAATGATTGTAATTAATATAAAGAAATAACATATAATATAGTTTAATGCATTTGAATGAAATGGTCCTATTTCAAACAAAAGTTGTTTGAAAATTTAAAGGGAATTTGTTTTGAATTAAAACCAAAGGTGGTTTAAATTTTAAAATTTGGTTTGGTGGGCCAAGAAGTAAAATGTATCTATGAGGATGGATTGAAATAAACTCTAAGGTTGAGTTTTAAATTTGGAATGAGATATGATACACAAAGTAATAAGTTTTTGAACATAATAAGTGGGAAGATTATTAATGTGAAGTTTAGAATTTGAAATGGAAGTTCAAACTGGGTATGGTTGACTCGATTAAATGAATTGAGTTTAACTTGGGAAAGGTTAAATAAGTTGAAATGATCAACCTGATTTGGAAATTTTAAGATGAAATTAAGATTTAACTTAGGAAGTTAAATGATTGATTATATTTGAGAGTTGAGTGATCTCAAATTTGGGTTTGATATCCGAAAATTGAAAATGGATGGATATTTTGAAATAATTAGATGATATCATTCTATTGTTATTAATAATCTTTAAAATGTGAATTTGATTAGTTTAAATGAATGAGGAATGGAGTATGGTAATCCATTGTGGGGATAAAAAGGTAAATTGATTTAAAGGAAGTAAATCAACATTTGAAGTATTAACTCGAATTTATATAATTCGAGATGGTTTAAATTTGAAATTTGAAGTTAGTCCAAATTGATTTGAATAATTTGGAATGGTAATTAAAGATTGAATAGTTTTAAATTCAAAAGGAATTTGAATTTAATTTGGGAGGAAATCAAGAATAATTCAACTTGATTTGGAAATGGAATTTGAAATTGGAATTAATTCAAACTGGAATTGAAATGGGTTGGAATTGAAGTGGGTTCAATTGAATGGATATCAGTCTAAAGTGATTGGAATAACTTGGGATTGTAATTAAAGTTGAATATGTTTAAAATCAAATGGAATTTGATTTAAATTTGAAAGGGAATAGAGAATTAATTCAACTTGAATTTGGAATAAATCAAGTCCAATGGAAATTGGAATTATTTAAATTGGAATTGGGTTAATTTAAATTGAAGTGGAAATTTAAATTGAATTGATGAGAATGGAGATTGGGGAGAGAACAGTTTTGACTCTGGACTATTTTTAATATAAATTGTTTTTAATATAAACCTATTTTCAAAGCTATTTATTAGATATACAACTTTTCTTTTAAAAAAGTCAAACTATCTTATACTGGTTTCACAATTATTTCTGAAATTGTTTAACAATTTTCTAACTATTTTATAAATTAATTATTATTTTCAACTATTAATTATTGTTTTATATCTATTTTGCAATTATTTAAAATTCCTATGACTATTTAACTATTTTGCAATTATTTTATAATTACTGAACTATTTTACAGCTATTTTAAAAACTAGTAATCATTTTTCAACTACTTATCTATTTCTTTAATTTTTCAAGCTATTTTCTAAATAAACTGGTCGGAGTTCAAACTGTTATTGGATGGATATCCAATCGAGATAAGAATAGAGGTAATAATCCAAATGGATTGAAGCATTTGTGAGTTAGTAAATGAAAATTTAAATGAATGTGAATAGAAATGGAATTGATTTGGCTAATAACCAATGAAGATAAATACGTAGGGTGTACGTATGTTATTCTATTCGCATAGTGCTTTGATCCAGATTCGAGCACAGAATTTTGAGATAGTTATATCGACCCGAGTGGGATTTTTCACTCGATTTTCGACGGTGAACCTGGATATGGATTGTTGATTGGTTCTGGATATTCTGTATCATAGTTATGACTATGCAAGGAGAATGACGGTCTCTGATCAAGAAACCAGATCTGTATCCGCACTAGGAAGTCGGGTGGACGATACTAGTTCGGAAGTGAAATTGTGTGATCGAGTGAGCGATCAGATTGGTATGGCGTACGAATGATATTTGTACATCGTACAGATTTGAATGAAAATGATATTGAAACGAGTAATCAAATTTGAATATTTGATTTCAAGTAAACAGAGTTAAATATCTTTGTTTTATAAAATGATACTCCCCTTGTTGAATCTATTGCCAGAAGATAAATGGTTTTTGAAAGTGTTTGAAGTATAAAAAGAGTTTTATACAAATTTGGAATGATCCAAAGTTTTGGAAGATTTTATATATCTGAATTTATGTATATATGTATATATATAAAGGATCATATGAGGATTTTGAAAAAGGTCTTGGGAACCTATGGATTTGGAAAGGCTTTTGATTTTTGGGTAAAATCAATATTATATTTGGAAAGCCTAGTTTGAGAATTATCGATTTTGGGATAATCGATTTTGTATAAAGGAGCTTTGAATGAGATCATACTAGGCGTATGATTCAAAGATACTATATATGTATAGTATAAAATGTTTTGAAAATGGTTCTGGGGAAAAAGGCACTCCCTTGGAATGAACTACTCAGGAGTACCATTGGGTGGTGCTGCGTTGAGCGCCAAGGGGGGGTTCTAAAGTTGATCCTGTGAGGAGTCCGGACTAAACTAGTTCCTGGGGATTACGAGTAGAGTATACCATAGCGGAAGTCGTGTGTGTCGCTGAGAGCCAAGGTCTATGTTTGATTTTATATCGGTAGAGCTCGATCTATGGTATAACATAGCGAAAGTCATATGTGCCGCTGAGAGCCAACAGTCTGCGTTTGATTTTATATCGGTAGACTGCGACCTATGTTGGAGTGGAGGAGTTTCATTTTGACAGCGAAAATCAGAGGGCCGCTGAGAGCCCGCAGTTACATGGACTTTTGTTGCGATGGCAACGTAACCCTGGGTGTAACTATGATTTGTTGTGTGGGGATCCATGGTGTAATCAAGAGGCCGCTGAGAGCCTGCAGTAACATGGACTTTTGCTGCGATGGCAACGTAACCCTGGATGTAACTGTGACCATGGATGGGGGTGATGATTTCCAGAGCATTCTCACCAAAGATATATCCTCTATTTTCAAAAATTGTTTTCAATATTTCAATTAAAATATTTCCAAAGTATTTTCACTGGATGTTGAAAACGAGTCTGCTAAGTACTTGTAGGTTTTCAGTCGTACGCCTAATCAACGTATGACCGAATTTCTGTGAGAACAAGGATGGACTGGTTAAAACATCGAGTTACAAAAAGTATTTTGTAAAAACTATTTCGGTAATATTATATAGATTTCAAAAGTGTTTTAAAATGATCAAAGAATATTTTAACTGGTTTTAAAATATTTAATAAATTTTGGCTCCGTTCCTTTTCGGGGACGAAGAGATTCTAAGGGGGAAGGAATGTGATAACCCGGGTTTTAGAATACCTGTAATTTATAGATTAACTGAATTTAATTAATGGAAATACTAATTAATAAGTTAAACAAATAATGCTGGTAAAGAAAGTATATATCTGAAAAAGTATTGGTTTAATAATCTTTCTAGTATAATTAATTATATTGGCAAAAATTTATGTTTTCAAACAAATAATAATGCATTGACATAAATAGATTTTTTATAGGAATAGAATTGTTATTTTTTTTTAAATTGAATAAGTAGTTATATAAGTATATATGTATAACTTGATTTGTAAATTGTATTTTAGAATTTAATTTGAATTTGAATTTGAATTTTATTTTAAAGTTTTCAAATTCAAAGGATGGATATTTTGAAATATTTGGATTTAAAGATATGTGAATAAGCTTTTATTCATAATTTGTTTTATTACATTCTCTTTACATAAGAAATTCACATATATATTACATAAGAATAAACAAATTAATTAAAACCATTATTAACATTTAAAATAAAAAGAGAACAATATAAGGATAAGTGTTGTTATATTAAAACTTAATATAACATGTGTAAGATAATTAGCCTTTCAAGTGACAAGTGTTTAACAAATGTAACAAATTGAACAAATGGCAAACAATTCCTATGTAAAAAAAAAGAGAAGAAACCAGGTTTTCGTTTCTACTCCTTCTTCATTTTTTTTTTACCATCAATTTTAAACAAAGAATCCAATCTGAAAACAATCAAGGAAAATTCAACCATAATCAAAGTATCAAATACCACAAACAAAGATCTGTAAGTTAAAAACAAGAATCAACTTAGGATATCAGCTGGAAATTGAAACTTCAAGATAGAAGCAAGCTAACAGGACTGGATTCAAGTTTCATCTCAGGAATTCCAAAATTTATTCAAGAATACAACTTTCAGAGTTAAGGATATTTCCAGTTTTCAAGCTTCTGTTCCTGGATAAGGTGAGAAAACCTAACATTAATTCATTTAAGCTAGAATGCATGAAATTAATCTATGAAGTTCGAAGTAATAAATATGCATGATATGAATTAATTATATTTATATATGAACTAGATGCAAGGCATGGCTGTTATGTCTCATTCATCTCGGTTTACAGAGATAAGATAGTATTTAGCCTTCAAATTCAAAATCACTTCAACTAATTACAGATAGGCATTGGATTTGAAAAAAAAAATGTTTGTTTATACACAAATTTAGATATAATATTAGGTTCCATCATAATAGGCTTGGGACTCTTCTGAAATTAAAGAAATTACAGTAGTTTTCAGAAGAAGAAAAATGATAAATTTGGGTTGCAAGATTTTATAATGAAAACTTCAAAATCTCAGTTTAAATTAAACAGGAATTCAATACATAGCCTCTGTTTTAATAGGGTAAGTAACTTCACATTTTAAAAGCATTAGTGTTAACTATCTGTTGCACATGGATTACTAGAAATAAATGTGCTTGGTATGCTTGAATGTGATGAATCTTCTGTGTGCATATAAATATGTAAATGTTTACTGTCTATATCTTTTTTGCATGTGCTTGGTTTAAAAACTAAGAATTTGATAAAACCCATTATCCTTTGATCTGATCTTAGTTAGGGATTATGATTTAAACAAAAGTTGTTTATTTATTAAAGATTTATGTTTAAAAATTATGATTTAGAGAAAATAAAATCTGATTTACTCTGTAAACCCATATGAGCAGTAATTACTTAAGATAAGTAAAATATCAATCTTCTTAAATCGTCAAATCAGGTTTATAACTTGAATGCTTATATGAAATCATGATTTTTAAAACTAAAATCACAAGTTTTAGTAATAGATTGAGAGAATAGTTTGAGTTGGACCAGAATTTGGAATTTGGGGTAGTCTCAGGTGATCTCTCTTGATTGGAGGTTGAGTTTCCTTCTGGAGGAAGAAGGGTGATCGGAGAATGTTGGAAAATTATCAGCATGTCGATCAAGTAGTTGTGGTGTTGGTGGATTGGCCAAGAAGTTTTCTAAACCTAGTTTTGAGGAATGGACGAATATTGCTTCAGCACTTATCCTATGTTGGATCGAGTGCTACCAAGTTTTGAGTGATGGTGGCTAGTACATGGACGAGGTTAAGACCGGAGCCTCTGGATTTCCAGTGGTCGGCAGTGGGAGAACGAGGGTCGTTCCAGGTTTTGGGATGGTGGTTCCAGTTTGGGGTTGATGTCTGGATTTTGATTTTGAGGGTGAATCAAGGCTTCGGTGATTGATTTGGGTACACTGGTGATTGATGACTTGTTTAGGTCATCAGGGTTGGTTGGAGATAAGGGGATGGCCGGTGCATGTGCACGATGCACCTTCCAACTCTGGTGAAGTTTGCTTTGTAGGGTTATTTCTCGTGTTTGTCTCGGGAATTCGAATGAAGGACTCGAAGTAAACAAGTGACTGTCTCGAAGTAAAACAGGGAAGGCCCTGGTATATTGTGTTTCAGGTTTTAACAAATAATAGAAAACCTGTTTCTGTTTTTAAATATTTAAAGTAAAGTTTGAATAAACTGGAATTTAACTTTGGATTTTAAACCTGAATGTAGATATGAAATCAAATAGGTTGAATTCTTGTTTTGTAATAACTTGAATTTTTAAAATTTAAGTTTGGTTTAAACAAAACAGAAACCTACTTTCTGTTTTTAAAACTAGAGGTAAAAAAAAAAATTCAAACTAGAAATTTAAAGTAAGTTTAAAATCTGATATTTTAAATATGAATTCAAATTAGATTATTTGCGATTTGAAATAATTTATGTTTTTAAATTTAAATTTGATTTTAAAACTTATAAGTGTAAAAGCATATGTGTGTTTTGAATTTGAATTGGAATGTTTAAAGTGGATGTTTAAATTGATTTGAACTCTAAAATTCTTTTAAAACTTATTTATAAAATGGATGTTTCTTGAACATGTGGAATAGTAAGAATTTAAATTGTTTTAAACTTGTAACAATGTGTTTTTCAACACTTTATATAAGTAAGAAATGTTTTCTTAAATTAAGTTAGAATTTAAAAATTTAGATTCATTTAAATTATTAAGTTAATTTAAATGGGTAATTAATTATTTTATAATATGGATAATTAATTAAATAATTAAGAGATTCTTAATTTATTGATTAAATACTTAAGATTAATTAATTAAGGGAGATTAATCTGTAATTAGGGATTATTAATTAGATTTTAATTAATAATTAAGAGTTGATTAATCAAGTAATTAAGGATTAATTAAGATTGCAGTTAACACTTAATTAATTAAATAATTAAAGATTAATTAATTGGAAATTAAAGATTAATTAATTTGTAATTAATGATGGTTAATCTGAGATAATTTCTTAATGAAGAATTAAAGAATAGTTAATGAAGGTCATTAACTTAAGATTATTTAACAATTAATTAATCTGATTAATTTTAATAATTAATTAGATTAATTAAGTGATAATAATAAATTGAGAAATTGGTTAAGTTTAATTACTTAATAAAAGTAATTAAGAAATTAATTACTTAATGTAATTAATTAGGTTTAATGTGATTAGTTTAGATTAATTAATTAAGTTTAATTAATTTAAACACTTGTTGATTGATGAATGATTACTTAATGTAATTAATGGAAGTTTAATTACTTAAGGAAGTAATTAATGGTAATCACCGGATGTTATTAACCAAGGGTGATTAGTAATTATGGTTAATAATTAATTAATGATGTAATTAAAGGTTAATTACTGTATTCGGTTAAGGATAGATTTATTTGTGAAATTAATTTAAGGGATAAATATAATGATATGGGAAGCCTTTAATTAATTGTTATCCCTAATACGTGGATCGTAATGCTATGTGATAAGCTATCTTTGATTGAAACTGTGAAGATGTGGTTATCTATTGATGATGAACTACCGTGACATCCTGTATTAAAAGCATAAGTGTATTTCACTTGAATAATCTAAGTTAGGTTGACAATGGTTTCGAAGAGACTGGAGTCAGGTATTAGTAAATACTCGAAACCACTTCGATTCTGATAATTTGATACAGAAAAACTAGTAGGCTGAAGGGGAATGATTTAAGTGAATTGGAAATTTTAATCTAAGTTTAGTATTCAAAAATTGATATGATGCCTATAACAACTTGTGAATTTGTAAATTGATATAAGTTACCCCGGGTCTATATAAGTTACATGTTTTTGTATTCCATGTTAGATGGGTTTACTCATGCTGGTTTCCAGCCTGACCCAGGTGTTACTTTGATGTAATGCTAGGGTCAAACCGAGTATTACAGATTTTCGGGGAGGATGTTCTGGAGCCCAGGAGGCGAGCTGGATAGCAGGAGCGTATGGAGCGTACCCACTGTATATATTGTAGTTGTGTAACTAGGACATGTTGCTTTTAACTGTCCTGTATTGTGTAAATGTTATAACTCTGATATATGAAAATGTAAAAGTACTGATATTGTTCTTTTGTAAACTGTTATTATGTGATATTATATTTTGATCCGCTGCGAATGTGAGGTATCTATGTCTGGTTTTCTGTTCTTTCTTCTATCTCTTCTTCTTTTCTCTAACTATATGGAATTTTCGAGATCGAAAATTCCGGGTCGTTACAAGTTAAAAATGGAATTAACTTGGATTGAAATAAATAAACCAGAATAACATATAAAAGAATTAAAAATCCAGGGTAATAAAAATATGCTTGGACTATAAATAAATAGAAGGCTTGAGTTAAAAATAAATGATGAACATATTCAAGCCTATAATAAATGGAATTGTGTATATAATAAGTTGTGACTTATAAAATTGAAAATGGAATACAAAATCCAAAATAAATATTGTTTGATGAATTGAAAAATAAAATGAAGATCAAAACTTGAATTATAAAATAAATTGAACTTAAGAAAATTAAATGAAGTGATATTTGAAATTAAAAATCAAGTGTAGAACTATAAATTGGAGAGAACTAATTTTACAATAAATTAGTTAATAAAATGTGTAAATGGGAATGTAGTGTTGTAATAGAAGCTGAATTGTGAATTTATGATGAAGTTTGGAAATAAAACTCAAGTTATAAATTGAATTCGACTTGAATGGTCAGTAAAGTAAATATAACTGAATTGTGAGTGCATGAAATTTGGTGGTAAATTGAAAATGGATAGTGGATTCATAACTTGAGTTATTAATTAAAATTTAACGTGAAGTGTTAACAAATTAAGTATAATTGAAATGTATCAAATAAAAATGAAATTGGATTAAAATAGTAATGGTACGAATTGCAAATAAAATCCAAATAAGTGGGAATGAATTGAAATGGCCTTGTAATCAATTGAATGAGCTGAATCTAAAAAGTTAAAATGTATAATAACTAATCAAATAAAATTTGTAGTTTGATATGAGATTGGATTTAAATAGAATCAAGTTAAACTGAAAAGGGAAATTTATTTGCAAAATGAAAATGAGCTTAAGATAAATTTCGAATAAATTGAAGTAAATTAACTTAAAGCTAAACAAATGGAAGGAGAGTTGAATTGAATTCAACTTAAAACTAAGTGTAATGATATTGAGTTGGATTTAAATCAAGTGAAAATGAATTTGAATCGAAATAGAATTTGGTAGGTTATAAATAATATTTAAGGAAATGAAAATTCAAAATGGATTGAGTGGATAAACTAATTATATTGAATAAATAAATGGATGGAATAAATAAGAATCAAATGGAAGTGAACTTAAGTTTGAAGTGAAATAAACTGACTAAATTAACTTAAGTTGAGAATAATTAGATGCTCGACTACGAGTAAAATTGGAAGATCGTTAAATTAAAGCTTGGTTTGAATTAATTCGGGAATGGATAGTAATGTGCAAGCTTGGAATTGGTCGAGCTAAATACATGGTCGTGAATGAATTAAAATAAAAAGGAAATTTAATGGGTAATGAAGTTGAACCACCATTGTTAATGTTTTTGAATGAACTAGTTTGGATAATAAAATGAAATGCAAATGAATGGATTCAAATCTGAAATGCAATCAAAATGAGAATATATGGATCGTGAATAAATTTAAAAATGGAATAGAATTAAGTATAAATTGAGTTGAAATCAATTTAAATTGTTTATAAAATATAATTACTTTTTTATTCACATAGATCTCGTCAAATTGCATAGAATAAATTGTCATTTGATGTAAATGGAAGTAATTAAGATGCTATGAATTGATAAAAGTGAAATAGAATTGATTTTGAAATCAATTGAATTGAATATGAGCTTGTTTGGGTTTAAAATAAATTGAAGGTAAGAAATGGTATTGTAAACCATTAAAATTAAATGAAATGACGTATGGATTGGTTGAAACAAATGTGTAAGTGTTAAAAACCATATAAGTTGCTTATAAACATTGTCTAGTTACATTGCTTTTAATATTCATGTGTTGTAGTTGTTTAAAAAGAGTGAAATATTAATAAACTTCATTTATATGGCACTTACATGTTTAAATTGACTAAGTACAGGTACCTGGAAGTCGTGTGGCTAGATTTAGTTGTGCTATTTGCTAAAAATAATAAGCTGCTTGCTTACAAATGCTAAATAAGGTACGCCTGCGCAATAAAAATAGGAAATATGAACTGTTTTCTGTTTTCCAACCGGGTAGGTCGATGTATATATATTTATCCCTTTTTTCAAATTGCAAAAGCTCCTCCGTACAAAGGGGACTCTGCCAAAATTTTTCGAAAATGTTGGGAGTTAGAAAATTTTGGGAAAATTTTGTTAACGACAAACGAATTCAAATTGAAAACTAAAATAAGTTAGTAAATGAAACCAATTTAAAATAAAGACATAATTAGATATAAATGGAAGATAAAATTAAATGTTCAAAGTTGAAAATAAATAAAATTCATATGGAATGTGAAAACCAATTTGAATAGAACTAGATATAAACTAAAGTGGTAAGGTGAAAATAAATATGAGGAACATATAAAATGCTTATACTAAACTTAAATAAGAAATGGAAAATTCTTAATTGGAAATTGAATATTGTAAATATATTCTAAGTAGATATTTGAATGAATAAATATTGACAATTTGTGAAGAAGTCGATAAAATGTTTTGGGAATATTGTGATTGGATACTAGTGCTGTAACAACCCGCATATTTATCGATTTTATATTTAAATATTTTATCGTTCGTCGGATTAGTCCGAAAACCTACTTTTTGCATACGGTCGAATTAGGACTCGAGACCACCTCCATTGAGTTCAAAATGACGTTTGCGACCTTTTTGAGTATAAGCTTCGATATGTTTGGAGAAAGTTGAATTTTGCTACTTTTTGCTTAGGGTTTTGGTTTGGGCTGAGCCAATTAACCACTTACTAACTCAGTTCCAACCCTCTCCTCTTTATTCACTTCTCTTCTATTTTCCTAATACTTAAGCTTTTATGTTAATGGAGGGTGGAAGAGGAAATTAAAACTCCAAGCCCTAGCTTCCTTTGCAAATCCAAGTTCTTGCTCCAAAATCAAAGAGAACCCCTTGGTAAGCATCTCCTTCACCTTCTCCAACTCTTTCTCCATTCAATTTCAGAAATTTCCTAAACCTAATTTAGGGAATGTTTCTCTTTTAAGCTTAGATTCAAGCTTCTAGTGTTGAGATTGAAGAGTGCTTGTTCTTGCCATTGCTTTCAAGCTTCATCTTCATAAACTTAGTTCAAAGGTGAGATTTTTATCTCACATCTATGACTATAACTATCTTTGGTTGTTGGGTATGAATTCCTAACACTTCTTCATGTGCATTTGCTCTTGTTTTGGATTGATTTTGTGAATACTCCAATTTTTGGGTTTTTAAGTCAAAATTGTGTGAAATCCTTTTATGGATGTTTGATCATGTTTTTGGTGATGCACCGAGGAGCATATAGGGCCGGGTCGTCGATAGGCATAAACCCTTAGAGCCAATGTTCATCCGATTGCATTTTGGAAGAGTTTGCTCTTCATTTGAATAAGGCTGAAAAATAGCCCAGGCATGATTCAGTCGACTGAAAACTCTGTTCAGTCGACTGAACCTGAAACCCGAGAGTTTCCAGGCATGATTCAGTCGACTGAAAAACTCTGCACAGTCGACTGAAACTGGAAACAAAAAGTTTCCTGAACCTGGAAAATTTCCATGTACAGGGTCAGTCGACTGAAAATCTCTGTTCAGTCGACTGAACCTGCTGTTTTAGTCCAATTTGCCTTTTTGGATTGAATTTCCAATTTAAATCGATTCGTGATGATCCTATTTATTGTCATCATTTATTATCATCTTTGATGACTTATTTTCTTTGGGAATTTTAGATATATCCACTTCGATGGATCCTTTATCGATTTCATTGGATTTTTATTCACATCTTCGAATGTGATCTTTGTGATTGATTGTTTCTACAATCCCCCTTGTGCTTTGTCACTTTAAAAATATAAAGGTTTTCTGTACTATTTTAATACCAAATTCGTTTATAAAACCGTTTTCCAATCTATTAGTATATACAAACCTTTACCTCACTCGTATGAGAAATCTAATTAAACGACTTAGTAAAACAAGTGGTATGAAACGCTTGCGTTTACTTCGTCGGTTAATTCTTGGACTTGTTCGATTGAACCTCTTGTGACAATTTCCTAGTGGAGATCTACAATTTGTTCGTAAATATTTAAGTTAAGCTAGTGGTTATGGGACATGAAGCTAAGCTCATATATTTACTAGCTTATTGTAATTGACACTTCTCTTTGATCATGACGATCATCTTTGTGGTTTAGACTAGCAATGTGCGATGTCTCTTTGTCTATGTGGAGGACTGTTCCTCATTTTATTGAGTTTCGTCTCATTTTAGAACATGGGGTGTATCTTTCTAGGTGCATCGATGTTTATTTATTTGTGCATGGGGCGTATCTTTCTAGGTGCGTCGATGCTAGAACATGGGGTGTATCTTTCTAGGTGCATCGATGTTTATTTATTTGTGCATGGGGCGTATCTTTCTAGGTGCGTCGATGCTAGAGCATGGGGTGTATCCTTCTAGGTGCATCGATGTTCGACATTACATGGGGTGTATCTTTCTAGGTGCATCGATGTTTATTTATTTGTGCATGGGGCATATCTTTCTAGGTGCATTGATGCTAGAGCATGGGGTGTATCTTTCTAGGTGCATCGATGTTCGACATTACATGGGGTGTATCTTTCTAGGTGCATCGATGTTTATTTATTTGTGCATGGGGCGTATCTTTCTAGGTGCGTCGATGCTAGAGCATGGGGTGTATCTTTCTAGGTGCATCGATGTTCGACATTACATGGGGTGTATCTTTCTAGGTGCATCGATGTTTATTTGTGCATGGGGCGTATCTTTCTAGGTGCGTCGATGCTAGAGCATGGGGCGTATCTTTCTAGGTGCGTCGATGTTCGACTGTTCATGGGGCACATCTTTTTAGGTGTGTCGATGTCCAGTTTCTTTTTCCGGGGATTGGCCATCCTTTTTATTGTGATTTGGTTCATCGGATGTCCCGCTGTACGACGTCGTTGTTCCTTTTGTTGTGATTTCTGGATTTCTTGTGTTGATTTCTGGAATTTATGTTTCACCAACTTTTACGATTGGCATTGTTATATATGTCATTTATTGTGGCTTGGTGAATGAAATTAGGAGTATGACATTCCTTTTTATCTTGAGTAGATTATTGTGATATTGATTAATCTCTTGTTGATTTTCAATTACTTATTTATCACAGCTTGGCATTGTGATTATTATATGTTTATGTCATATCTCTTATTATATATCACTTCATCTGATATTTATAGCTAGACTGATCCGTTTATTATTTTCTTATAAATAATACTCCGGTCAGACTGAGATTTAACAGGTGCTTCTGCTTGACTCCTCATCGGACTATCATCCCGACTTTTGGTTGACTACTTTAGTTTAGTAGTCTTTTGTTGTATACATTTGAGATACAGACTCTATGATGTATACTTATTCTTTTGTATAGCACGTGTTGCTATTTCTTTGTATTATTGTGGATCCTTTTTGACCACTACTCTGATGTACACTTTCATGTGTAATATTCATATCATTTCCGCCTTTGTGATATGAATTGTCTATGACTGATTTATGTTATGTTTATTTCTATATTTGTTTCCGAAGAAATTATAGCCACTGTGTAGTAGCTTTGAGTTTGTGTCGGTATGTCGGATTTCCTCTTGAGATGAAAAGTTATATTTTTATCCGGTATATCGGTACTCGCACAAAGCAATTATACAGATGGTCGCTCCTCAACAGCCTTATTCTCCGTGCTAGTTGACGACATTCACAGTAATGTTCTTATCTAGCGTGGGTATAGAGGTGGGGCGTCACAGCTTGGTATCAGAGCCAAACTTCGGAACAATGTAGAATAATTTAGCAAGGATCATGTCCTAAGTCTTTCTTAGGAGTTGTGCTTTAGGATTTTATTCGGGTCTTCGTACCGTTCTATCCTACTTTCTTTCATGATTCCTTGTTTTATCTATCAAGATTGCTTGATATTCATTTTGAGAATAACTTTCTCCTCTTCTTTCTTTCTTTCTTAAAGAAGAGAAATGGTTAGACCAGGCCGTCCCAGCACCGGTCAATCTAGTGCTACTCCCCAGGATGGAGTATTTATGTCTGCCCAGCAGCTTCTAGATCTTGTTAAGAACGCTCAAGCAGCCGGTCCCAATCAGGAGCCTACTCATCCTAGATCCGGTTTTGCACGCTTGTGCAGAGACTACACCGATTTGGATGGAAGGCCATTCATGGGATCCGAGAGTGTCATAGAAATTCAAGCTTGGCTCAAATCATGCGATCGCATCTTTTCTCGCATGAATCTTATTGACCTTCATCGAGTCCAAGTAGCTTCTAGCATGCTCCAAGAAAGAGCATTGGGTTGGTATGAGCTTCTAATTTCTGAAATCTCACTTGGGAGAAATTCCGGGAAAGATTCGAATCGAAATTTGTGCTGGAGGCTGAAAAAGTAACTTTAGCCCGGCGTTTCATAGACCTTGTTCAGGGTGAATCTTCTGTGACAGACTATGTCGCATCCTTCGAATCTCTGTCCAAATACGGGGTTGAGTACATTAATACCCCATTGAAGAAAAATCAGAGATTTGTCTATGGCTTGAATAAGAATCTTAAGAAGCCATTACTCCTGAAACTTGAGGTTTCATTTGATCAGCTTATTGATATCGCTCTTCGTCTTGAAGAGGCCGATAATGAAGGTGATGTTGAAGTTGTGCATGCCCAACAGAACTTCAACAATAACTCGAAGAGGCCTATCAAATTCAAAGGCCCCATTCCCTAAAAGAAAGGGAGGCAAGAAATTCCGGTAGCAAGGACTCCTACCTCTAGTCGTGGTCAATGCTACAATTGTGGTTCCACGAACCACTATGCAAGGGAGTGTCCGAGGCCCCTCTTTTGTCGCTATTGCAAAAATTCGGGTCACCATATTACTACATGTCCCATACTTCAAAGTAAGGAGGAGAGAGAGCTCAATGTAGTGCAAGCTCCTAGAAACATTTCTCGTGGTCAAGGTATTACTCATTTAATCCTTGGTTACATTTATCTTGTGATCTTCTTATTTGAGTTCTTTTTGATATGAGTTTCATCTCATTATTTTTATATCAAAAGAACTTGTCGATTCTTTTTCTTTAAATATTTTGGGCTTATTGACTTCATTGAGAATTGCGAATCCGGATGGTAGATCCGCAACACTCAATATGCTTTTGTTTAGATGTCGAGATTGTTTTATGTGACTTTTCTTTCTGAGCCGATATTTACTTTGGCTTCGGAATTGATTTTTTTTGAAAGGATCGGCTTAATCATTGTGAAGCCCATATCCTATTTTTCGAGTGGATTATTCATCTTCGACATTTTCAATCTGTTAAGCAGATTTCTATTTTTCTTTGTGATTTTGATTCCATCTTGATGGCATCATTTTATTCTTTAAAGTCCTTATGGTGAGGAAAGTGTTATTTCTCTCATCTAAATAGTTTGAGAATTTTTCGGTATATTTGACTTGTCTTAGGATTATGACCTAAGTAATCTTTTGTGTGGTACTAAGGTCTTTTTAGTTCGACTTTACCACCGTTTTCATTTGCTACAAGTTGCGGAAGTTAGCATTTCACTTATCGCATTCCGCACTTGTTATGATTCCTATGAATGAATTATTATGTCATTCAATTTGTCCAACTTGTTTCATCCATTTTATAAATCCAATATTCTATGAAAATTTCAATGAGACCATTCTTATTTATGGATTTTGGATGGAAATAGAAATTTAAAATTTTGCAAATCTTTTTCATAAGATTTAATTATAAGTGCAATTTGATTTTTTGCTCTTAAAACGAGCAAAGAATATTCTTAAAACTTTTTAAGAGATTTATTTATCCTAAAAAAGATGACTTTGTGATTGTATTGCCCGTTGAGTGCTTCAAGAATTTTGGTCGATGCGCTTGATCAACGTTATCGATAGGAATTTCCTAAACGCTTTGATGTGACAATCAGACACAATATATTGACTTGTAAAAATTTAAATTTTTGTAGAAAGATTATTACATAAAAGTAAAAATGTAATTTTGAAAGTTTTAACTTTTCGGGGAAGAGAATTATTTAAAAAGAACCCTTCCTTTCAATACTCTTATTCTTGTGATTCCTGAAGGGGAACCAAGACTTTGCTATTTGTACCGATACTAGTCGTATTGGTTTGGAATGCCATTCTCTTGCAAAGGAGAACGTTCTATCACTTGTGCTTCTAAATCATTATAGTTTATCGAGACTAGATATGCCACTCATGATCTAGTGTTCGCGGCTATTGTTTTTACTTTTGGAATTTGGCATCATCATTTTTGGATGAGAAATTTGTTCTCTACCTCGATCATAAATCTTTGGAATAATTATTTTCTCATAAGGAACTTCATGTTGACTCGAGTTCCTAGCATCTTATGATCTTGATATTCTTTTATTCCCGAGAAGGAAAATCGTGTTGCCAATGTGCTTTGTCGTAGGCGACAAGTGGTTGATTCTTTGATGTTGTCTGAATGGAATTATTTTTCTATCAAGTTCATCGGACGTTTTCTCATTCCTTTTAAGGACTAGCGTCCGATGTCCTTTTATTGTGTTCGGTTCATTGGACGTACCATTTTGGTACTACGTCGGTGTTCCGAAAATCATTAGGGTTTTGATTCATCGGATGTACCGTTGTACTACATCGATGTCTTTGCTTTGATTCATCGGATGTACCGTTGTACTACATCGATGTCTTTGCTTTGATTCATCGGATGTACCGTTGTACTACATCGATGTCTTTGCTATTTGATTCATCGTATGTACCGTTTGTACTACATCGATGTCTTTTCTTTTGATTCATCGGATGTACCGTTTGTACTACATCGATGTCTTTTCTTTTGATTCATCGGATGTACCGTTGTACTACATCGATGTCTTTGCTATTTGATTCATCGGATGTACCGTTTGTACTACATCGATGTCTTTTCTTTTGATTCATCGGATGTACCGTTTGTACTACATCGATGTCTTTTCTTTTGATTCATCGGATGTACCGTTGTACTACATCGATGTCTTTGCTATTTGATTCATTGGATGTACCGTTTGTACTACATCGATGTCTTTTTCTTTTGATTCATCGGATGTACCGTTTGTACTACATCGATGTCTTTGCTTTTGATTCATCGGATGTACCGTTTGTACTACATCGATGTCTTTTCTTTTGATTCATCGGATGTACCGTTGTACTACATCGATGTCTTTGCTATTTGATTCATCGGATGTACCGTTTGTACTACATCGATGTCTTTTCTTTTGATTCATCGGATGTACCGTTTGTACTACATCGATGTCTTTGCTTTTGATTCATCGGATGTACCGTTTGTACTACATCGATGTCTTTTCTTTTGATTCATCGGATGTACCGTTTGTACTACATCGATGTCTTTGCTTTTGATTCATCGGATGTACCGTTTGTACTACATCGATGTCTTTTCTTTTGATTCATCGGATGTACCGTTGTACTACATCGATGTCTTTGCTATTTGATTCATCGGATGTACCATTTGTACTACATCGATGTCTTTTCTTTTGATTCATCGGATGTACCGTTTGTACTACATCGATGTCTTTGCTTTTGATTCATCGGATGTACCGTTTGTACTGCATCGATGTCTTTGCTTTTTGATTCATCGGATGTACCGTTTGTACTACATCGATGTCTTTGCTTTTGATTCATCGGATGTACCGTTTGTACTACATCGATGTCTTTGCTTTTGATTCATCGGATGTACCGTTTGTACTACATCGATGACTTTGCTATTTGATTCATCGGATGTACCGTTTGTACTACATCGATGTCTTTGCTTTTGATTCATCGGATGTACCGTTGTACTACATCGATGTCTTTGCTTTTGATTCATCGGATGTACCGTTTGTACTACATCGATGACTTTGCTATTTGATTCATCGGATGTACCGTTTGTACTACATCGATGTCTTTGCTATTTGATTCATCGGATGTACCGTTTGTACTACATCGATGTCTTTTTTTTTTGATTCATCGGATGTACCGTTTGTACTACATCGATGTCTTTGCTTGGGTTCATTGGGCGTACCGTTTTTGTACTACGCTGATGTCCCAAATTGTTTGAGTTTCTAGTTTTTCGGGCGTACCGTTTTTGTACTACGCCGTTGCATCGGCTCAATTTTCGGCTATTCTTGACGTCCCCCACGTCTTTTATCTACGGGAATGCCTTAGGGATTCCGGTTTTCATTCTTGAGCCCGGTGTTATTGTGGAAATTGAAGTTTCACCAGACTTCTTGCTAACTCTTTTGTGCACTTTATGGTGAAATTCCTATTTCAAATTTTCTTTTGTGTTAATATGCTTCTATGGTTGTTACTTCTTATATTTCCTTCTTACTTATTGCGAGGACGCAATTTCTTTAAGGAGGGGAGTCTGTAACAAACCGCATATTTATCGATTTTATATTTAAATATTTTATCGTTCGTCGGATTAGTCCGAAAACCTACTTTTTGCATACGGTCGAATTAGGACTCGAGACCACCTCCATTGAGTTCAAAATGACGTTTGCGACCTTTTTGAGTATAAGCTTCAATATGTTTGGAGAAAGTTGAATTTTGCTACTTTTTGCTTAGGGTTTTGGTTTGGGCTGAGCCACTTAACCACTTACTAACTCAGTTCCAACCCTCTCCTCTTCATTCACTTCTCTTCTATTTTCCTAATACTCAAGCTTTTATGTTAATGGAGGGTGGAAGAGGAAATTAAAACTCCAAGCCCTAGCTTCCTTTGCAAATCCAAGTTCTTGCTCCAAAATCAAAGAGAACCCCTTGGTAAGCATCTCCTTCACCTTCTCCAACTCTTTCTCCATTCAATTTCAGAAATTTCCTAAACCTAATTTAGGGAATGTTTCTCTTTTAAGCTTAGATTCAAGCTTCTAGTGTTGAGATTGAAGAGTGCTTGTTCTTGCCATTGCTTTCAAGCTTCATCTTCATAAACTTAGTTCAAAGGTGAGATTTTTATCTCACATCTATGACTATAACTATCTTTGGTTGTTGGGTATGAATTCCTAACACTTCTTCATGTGCATTTGCTCTTGTTTTGGATTGATTTTGTGAATACTCCAATTTTTGGGTTTTTAAGTCAAAATTGTGTGAAATCCTTTTATGGATGTTTGATCATGTTTTTGGTGATGCACCGAGGAGCATATAGGGCCGGGTCGTCGATAGGCATAAACCCTTAGAGCCAATGTTCGTCCGATTGCATTTTGGAAGAGTTTGCTCTTCTTTTGAATAAGGCTGAAAAACAGCCCAGGCATGATTCAGTCGACTGAAAACTCTGTTCAGTCGACTGAACCTGAAACCCGAGAGTTTCCAGGCATGATTCAGTCGACTGAAAAACTCTGCACAGTCGACTGAAACTGGAAACAGAAAGTTTCCTGAACCTGGAAAATTTCCATGTACAGGGTCAGTCGACTGAAAATCTCTGTTCAGTCGACTGAACCTGCTGTTTTAGTCCAATTTGCCTTTTTGGATTGAATTTCCAATTTAAATCGATTCGTGATGATCCTATTTATTGTCATCATTTATTATCATCTTTGATGACTTATTTTCTTTGGGAATTTTAGATATATCCACTTCGATGGATCCTTTATCGATTTCATTGGATTTTTATTCACATCTTCGAATGTGATCTTTGTGATTGATTGTTTCTACAATCCCCCTTGTGCTTTGTCACTTTAAAAATATAAAGGTTTTCTATACTATTTTAATACCAAATTCGTTTATAAAACCGTTTTCCAATCTATTAGTATATACAAACCTTTACCTCACTCGTATGAGAAATCTAATTAAACGACTTAGTAAAACAAGTGGTATGAAACGCTTGCGTTTACTTCGTCGGTTAATTCTTGGACTTGTTCGATTGAACCTCTTGTGACAATTTCCTAGTGGAGATCTACAATTTGTTCGTAAATATTTAAGTTAAGCTAGTGGTTATGGGACATGAAGCTAAGCTCATATATTTACTAGCTTATTGTAATTGACACATCTCTTTGATCATGACGATCATCTTTGTGGTTTAGACTAGCAATGTGCGATGTCTCTTTGTCTATGTGGAGGACTGTTCCTCATTTTATTGAGTTTCGTCTCATTTTAGAACATGGGGTGTATCTTTCTAGGTGCATCGATGTTTATTTATTTGTGCATGGGGCGTATCTTTCTAGGTGCGTCGATGCTAGAACATGGGGTGTATCTTTCTAGGTGCATCGATGTTTATTTATTTGTGCATGGGGCGTATCTTTCTAGGTGCGTCGATGCTAGAGAATGGGGTGTATCTTTCTAGGTGCATCGATGTTCGACATTACATGGGGTGTATCTTTCTAGGTGCATCGATGTTTATTTATTTGTGCATGGGGCGTATCTTTCTAGGTGCGTCGATGCTAGAGCATGGGGTGTATCTTTCTAGGTGCATCGATGTTCGACATTACATGGGGTGTATCTTTCTAGGTGCATCGATGTTTATTTATTTGTGCATGGGGCGTATCTTTCTAGGTGCGTCGATGCTAGAGCATGGGGTGTATCTTTCTAGGTGCATCGATGTTCGACATTACATGGGGTGTATCTTTCTAGGTGCATCGATGTTTATTTGTGCATGGGGCGTATCTTTCTAGGTGCGTCGATGCTAGAGCATGGGGCGTATCTTTCTAGGTGCGTCGATGTTCGACTGTTCATGGGGCACATCTTTTTAGGTGTGTCGATGTCCAGTTTCTTTTTCCGGGGATTGGCCATCCTTTTTATTGTGATTTGGTTCATCGGATGTCCCGCTGTACGACGTCGTTGTTCCTTTTGTTGTGATTTCTGGATTTCTTGTGTTGATTTCTGGAATTTATGTTTCACCAACTTTTACGATTGGCATTGTTATATATGTCATTTATTGTGGCTTGGTGAATGAAATTAGGAGTATGACATTCCTTTTTATCTTGAGTAGATTATTGTGATATTGATTAATCTCTTGTTGATTTTCAATTACTTATTTATCACAGCTTGGCATTGTGATTATTATATGTTTATGTCATATCTCTTATTATATATCACTTCATCTGATATTTATAGC
This sequence comes from Allium cepa, assembly GCA_030765085.1. Taxonomy (NCBI): domain Eukaryota; kingdom Viridiplantae; phylum Streptophyta; class Magnoliopsida; order Asparagales; family Amaryllidaceae; genus Allium; species Allium cepa. The sequence goes on along the minus strand of CM060937.1, from coordinate 726,119,026 downwards.
TAGACTGATCCGTTTATTATTTTCTTATAAATAATACTCCGGTCAGACTGAGATTTAACAGGTGCTTCTGCTTGACTCCTCATCGGACTATCATCCCGACTTTTGGTTGACTACTTTAGTTTAGTAGTCTTTTGTTGTATACATTTGAGATACAGACTCTATGATGTATACTTATTCTTTTGTATAGCACGTGTTGCTATTTCTTTGTATTATTGTGGATCCTTTTTGACCACTACTCTGATGTACACTTTCATGTGTAATATTCATATCATTTCCGCCTTTGTGATATGAATTGTCTATGACTGATTTATGTTATGTTTATTTCTATATTTGTTTTCGAAGAAATTATAGCCACTGTGTAGTAGCTTTGAGTTTGTGTCGGTATGTCGGATTTCCTCTTGAGATGAAAAGTTATATTTTTATCCGGTATATCGGTACTCGCACAAAGCAATTATACAGATGGTCGCTCCTCAATAGCCTTATTCTCCGTGCTAGTTGACGGCATTCACAGTAATGTTCTTATCTAGCGTGGGTATAGAGGTGGGGCGTCACAAGTGCTAAGCAGGATATGCAGGTATTGTAAAGGGAAAGGAGAATTGGATTTCATTTCATAAGATAAATTTGAAATGCTCGACAAAAAGATATGTATTTAAATTTTGTATGAAATTTGATTGGATTTCTGGATCGAGCCACTTGGCTTTTTGTTTTTTTTTGGATTTGGGAGCCCGTAGAGGCCTTTTGTTGTTGTACCGAGCTAGCCGTGCAAAGGAGATGCTGGCGAAATTTTTCGAAAATTTAGAGAGTTAGAAAATTTTTGAGAAAATATTGATAATTCAAAATTTAGTTTTGAATTATAATTTGAATGATTGTATAAATAGAGCTATTTGGGAACTATGGAAATGTTTGAGAAGTTAATAAGAATAATAATGGGTCTTTTATAAGAAGATAGTTGGTAAGATGTTGAATTATTAGAAACCGTTTGGTTTCAGGAAAAAAGTAAACGGGTATTGGACCATTCTTCCTAACTAGTAATTTCGAGGACGAAATTCTTTTAAGGGAGGAGGAATGTGACGACCCGAAATTTTCGAGCATTTAAAATCAGGATATTTAATTGATTTTAAGTATTCAACAGAGTAATTTTAACTTGAATTAGCATATCAAAATTTATTTGATAATTGAATTATTAAATTAAATAAGTGAAGTTGGGTAAAATGTTGAATCTGGAATTTTAAGCCTATTAAAAATATAATTCGAAGGCTTAAAAAATTTATATTGATAATACTGAAGAGAATAGAAGTGATGAAATCAAATTTAAAAATGGGTTGTTAAGTTTTGAAATTTATATCGTTTAATTGAATTGAAAAATAGCCTTCCGAGGCACTGTCTCGGAATTCAATGAAACTAGTTCCATTGGATCTGTAATATTGAGTTATTATGGATTTCAAATTTCGTATTGATTGGAGTTGTTATGTGACCGTACGATACATAAACGCGTTGAAAATTTAATAAAACTTTAATTGATTAAATAAAGGTCATTGGTGCCTTCTTAAGCACGCTTCTCTTTTTAATATCTACAACCGACACACAGAAACAATTTTGCACGCTAACATCTTTTCCTGTCTCCCATTCTTTCTTTTCAGATGTAGACATATTCAAAAGGAATTGAAAAGCTTCAGAAAAATAAAGATAAACTGGCCGACTTAGTAAATCGACTACAACTCTCTTCTTCCCCTTTTCTTCTTTTTTAATGCAGTCGAGCTTTCCCTTTTGTTTCTTCAAATCAAAGAGATCTTCTGGAAAAAAATGGCGATCGAATTGAATCGCCTACTCACCAAATTAACTCGCGATTCGTGTCACGTTCGAATCAGGTGGAGACTGGTCGCGATTTCGACTAGGTTGAAACTCTCGCGCGCACGTTCATCGGTGGATCTAGCGACGAGGCAGTCGAGGTAACTTCATACAGTGATGGGGTTCGTGGATCTGGTGCTCGAGTGGAGAGTTGTCGTACTCTTGTAGTGAAGGAGGCGCGACTGATAGTTGCCGTAAGGAGGCTGCGATGGGGTGTTCGACTCGAAATGTCGCGTGACCCAAAGCTTTGAGCTTGGGTTTTGGTCTACGACGTATAGGCATTGCCGTGGTTGTTGAGGCTTCAGAGAATGGGTTGATTCTAATTTTGGGTTCGCTCGACAGCAAGTGCTCGTGTCTCTTCTCAGTAAGGTATCTTTTTTTTTTTTAAATTTAAATGCTAATACTTAGAGGAAAAGGAATGAAGTGTAAATAAGATATTAATAAATAAAATAATTTCAAATATGGGAAAAGATTTTGAATAAATATATTTACATACATGCTTGAAATATAGATAGAAACAGGAAATAGGATATAGATAAATTTGGATAACAGATAGGAATTTTGAATATTGAAAAAAAGTTATATAAATTAGATTTTAGATTTATATAAACGAGTTTTTAAGCGAATAAGTTTAAAGTAAATATATATGTAGACATATCTATTTAAAAATATATACACACGTGTCTTTACTAACTAGTTATTGTTAATAATATATGATGAAGATATTAACTTCATTGAATTCTCTTAGGTACTAAAAATATTTTATAAAGAGGAAATCAGCTTAAAATTAAATTATTAGTCTGGAATAAAAGCATTGGATAATTAAATTTATATACAGAAATTTAATGGTCGATTTATTCGAATGTTAATAAAAATCATCTAATGTTTTTACAAGGTCTGAAATCATTAAATCAAATAGAGAATGAAGTGGATTGCAAATTTAAAGGGAAAGGTGAGTTAATCTCACTTAGTTTAATTTAAATTTAAATAATTAAATTTAAATAATTGTTTGAATGTTTGAATTGATTGATGTGCGATAGTATGGTATAATTTGAAATTGGCATATTATATTGTGCTAACGTCTGTGGATGCAGGAAAAACAGGTTGGAGGGATCCAACTGGATCCCTCTACATTTATTTAAATTATTTAATACCGTCTGTTGTGATTTATTTGATATTCTATGATAATATTTATTGGAATATTGAATGCTATGGTTCGATTGGATATGACTGGGTATGAAGAATTACCAAAAATATAAATTAGATTTTTGCAAGATAATAAAAGAAGTGAAATTGTAAGTAAAACGAATATAGAAATTTGAATAAATTTTTAAATGAGTTGGAAAGAAATAAAATGACTTTAAAATTCTAATAAATAAATCTTGAGTATAGAAAGGAAATTTGAATAAACAGAAAGTAAATGAATTTTAATCTTCAATTATATTATTTAAAAGAATACAACATTTATTTAAAATTTAGGATTTGAATTATTGAAAGAACAAAGAATAAATTGGGAATAACCTGAAATTCGTATATTTCAGTTAAAGGGTTTTAAAATCAAATGAAAATAGTAATAACAACAATAATTAAGTCCACAATTAATGAATTTTGAAATGAGTTGAGTAATTAAAGAACTTTATTTCAAATGGAGTAAATTGGGAATCGATTTGGAAAATTGATTTAAGTGATTGAGATTGGAAATTTCTCTCTGAATAACCAAGTACATTTTCAAAGTTAATTTTTAAATATAAAATAAAAGTTTAAAGTTGTTTTAAGAAGTATGTTTGAAAATTTATTATTTCTAAATGCTTAAATTCTAAAAGTAAGTATTTCCTTTAATCTATTATAGCCGTAATTATTTAAAGAGTGATTTAGTATCTTGTTTTTAAAAATAAAAATTTATTTTTATATTTTATTAAGTAACCTTATTTTCAAATATTTATATAGTATGTATTTTTAACAAATTATTGAAGTAGTCTTATCTTTAATATTTTTAAGGTATAGTTCAAAGTAAAGTGTTTTAAATTATTTTAATAATCTAGTTTTGTGCTTGGTGATTTCAGTGGAGATAGAACATATTTGGGAAAGTTTATTTTGCAAAAAAGAAAGAATGGTTAGAAACTATTTTTTTCGAAGGGTTTTTGAAAATAGAAAATATATCTTGTGAAGATATTGAATTTAATAAATAATTTGGGAAATTATTTATTATGTGATGGATGTTGTCAATATGAATTGATAGTTAAATAACCGACTATCAATATTGGACAAATGCGCAGATCGTTTCGAAGAGACCGGGATCGAGATTTATTTCTCGAAAACCACTTTGATCCGGTTTGTACGTTTCGTGGAAAATGATTTTGGATTTGAAGATGGAGCAGTGAAGTGCAAGGGCTAGTCGCTACTAATCCTTAGGATATTTCCAAAATGGATGTAGTAGGAATAGTGCCTTCGGTTCCGTTCGAACCCAGAACGGACTTGTATGGATGAATGCTTGCGAAACATCGTCAGGTGGACGATGAGAATTCTAACGGATTAGTTCTAAAAAGGTAACGCTTAGCCTCAAGCCTCATCAAATGGGAATGACTGAAAATCAGGGGTTATGCAGCAAGGCTAAGTGGGTAGCACCCAAGAAGGGTGAGGTCATCCCTGTCTAGATGTCCCTTTTTATTTCGGCTTAGTAGGCGGTTGCTGATCCCAACCGCGGGGTGATCTCACTTGGGATTATCCAGTAAGGGGTAGTCCCAGTCTTGTGTTGAAGGGGAGCGGGCGTACTCCTAGGTACGGTGATCTAGGACCCGTACTATGACAGGTGGTACCCCAGTGCCTAGTCATTAGTTGGAAATCCATTCTCCGTACGAGTTTTGTTTGTATTACCCACTCTGTGGCTAGTAGCTGGAATTTAATAGATGTAACAATTTCGGCTATTTTATAAGTATTTTTATATAGAACCTATTATAATATCAGAGGATTTCTATAAAATTATTTTAGCTATCGTAAGGTAAAAACCCGACATGTTTATTTGTGGCGTGGTCTTACGAGATGATTTTGTTTTCAAAGGATTTTTGAAACTTTAACAATCAATTGAGTGTGGTTTTCTCACGCTGGTATTCCAGACTGACTCGAGTGTTATTTAACTGTAATGCTCGGGTCAGACCGAATATTATAGGATACAGGATATGATGCTTTGGAGCTCAGGAGATGAGCTGGATAACAATACATACTCTCGTACTTGTTTATATATATATATATTCCGCCGTGTTGAGTTGCTGTGTATCCATTTGTATGGTATTGATGTTGAGCTGTGATTGATGTGCTCTGATGATATAATATATAAAAAGAGATATTAGATTTTGAGTAAAGATCATTTATTATCTATTATATTTTATTCCGCTGCGATGGTTAGATTCTGTTGTTGTTTTCTATTTTCTTCTTCTACCTCATCTTCTTTAACCCTAATGGTTTGAATTTTTGTACAACTTGAGTTGATTGTTGTAGAATAGTGTTGACTCAAGGGGTACGGATTTACGGGCTGTTACAATTGAAGTGGTTCCAATATTGACAGAGAGTATCCCAATAAGAGACCTCGGTCTCATTAACAACCAAACGTCATTTTACACAGCGGTTGGTTCTTTTACGTTTCAAATGGTTCATACTTAATATCAAAATATCATATTCACATCAGAATATCATTTCATTTCAAAATCATCAAATTTACTTCAAAATATCTCAATTTCACTTGAAATCAATTTTCACTCCACTATCTCAATTCACTTCCAAAATCGTTTCAAATTTCAACAAAGGTTATAAATTCATTTTAACCCAACTCGCATTTAAATCCACGATGTAAATATAAACATGTCCCACTTAAACAGTTTGAAATTTTAGAAAATAGCTAGAATAATTTTAAATAGTTTAAAAGTTAAAATAGTTAATGTAGTTAAATAGATAAAATACTTTGATATAAAAAGGGTTGAGTGTTGAAATAGTTTATATAGTAAAATGGTTTGGAAAATCAAATAATTTGAATATTTAAAAAGATAAATTTTTAAACTGTTTATATTAAAATAATTTATTTTGAAAATAGTTTCAAATCAAACCGTTTCTTTCCATTTCAACAAATCTGGACCAAGGTCCAAATTTCAAATCAAATAGATTCAATTTCAAATCTTCAATTCAATCAACTAAATTTTGATTTATATTCAAATCAATTAAATTTCGATTTCAATTCAAATTACTTCAATTTCGAAACGTTAATTTCAACTCCAAATTCAATTCAATGATTCAATTCAATGGTTTAAATTTCGATTCAATTCTTATTTTTAAACCGTTACAATTTATATAAATTTCGAGTTCGATTTCGAAATACCGATTTAAATCACTTAATTCAAATTAACATCAAAGTTAAAAATTTTAGATTTAAATCTTTAAATCAATTCCATTCCGAACTAAAATTTGGAATATCCATTTAAATTGATTTTCCTAGTAATGTTTCCAAGTTTGAATAAAAGTTTAAATCTTTTCAAACAAATCAGTTACCATAATTCAAAATATATTTCAATTCTAACTTCAAACTTCCAAATTCAATTCTTTGAATAATTTCTATAAACAAATTTCAATTTCAACGTTTCAAAACTCGAATTCGAAATTTATTCAATCTTTATAAATTCAATTTTTATTGATTTAAAACAAAACCTTTTAAATACGTTCAAATTCAAGAATTTATAACCATTTAATTTAACTAATCTGGTATCCGTATATAATTTTCTATCATATGACTAAGTGATCAGCTATTTCGATTTTTAATTTCAAGGATGAGTATATATCATTTCAATCCAAATCAAAGTGTCATAGGTATATATCATTTCAACCTATTTCTTTATTCTTTGAAATGATTCAAATAACAGTTTATATGATGTCAAGTAATTTAAGGATGATAACAATATATATATATATATATATATATAATAAACAAACATCAAATCATCCAATATATCAGCCAATAGCATTCAATTTCAATCAACATCCACTTCAGCCAATAATTCATAACAATTAACTAGTTATCAATATTGGGTATTTAACTAGCAATTTAATTTCAGTTTCAATCTAAATGTTGATCAAAATTTCAATCGGTTCAATTCATATGTCAATTTAAATATCAGTAAAATGACCAAACAACAGCCAATAAAAATAAATCACTTCATGATTTTAATTTAACTAACATCAGAAAAAGTTAGTATTTTGTGAGTGGGTTTAATCACACACCTTTATTTGAGACTGGAATTTTTTTAGGTTCAAACAAATCTCAATCCAATTTCACGTTGTAGTCGACGTCAATACAAATCCAATGCAACTTGTTTTACTCGAATTGGACCTCGTATGAAAACCCCGCTTCTTAAAACCTTCAGATTTCACTCGTTTGAATGACACTCCGGAGAATATCTTTTTTGCTACCAAAGATGCGGTAGAATATCCTAAACCGCCTGAGATGAGAGTTGGGAAAATAGCTGCTCAAAGTGGGAATTCTGTCGGTTTCATAATCAACCCGGTCATGATACCAACGAATGTCGCCATCTGAAAAGTTTGATTGAAGAACTGCTGAGAGAGAACAAGTTACATCAATATGTTAAGAGAAATAGGAATGACCCAACTTCATCTACTAAGGGCCATCAACTTCCTGCTCATCCATCTGGCTCGGGTGAGAGGAATACTGTGCATGAATCAGAAAGGCCCGTTATTAATGTGATTACAGGAGGTCCTCACCCAGCAGGCAGAAGGTGGGGCGAGATGGAAAGATATGCCCGTGCCTTGAAGTATGCACCGACAGAAGAGAGTGTTTTGTGCTAGAAGATGCTGCTCCTTTGAAGCAGCAGAAAACTTTTAGTGATGATATTATGTTCAGAGGCAGGGACTCTATGGGCATTGAAGCTCCAACCATGGATCCCTTGGTCATCTCTGCAGGCATTGGGCCGGCTATTGTGAGAAGAGTGCTTGTAGATTGCCGCGCTTCTTTCAATATTCTCTTCAAAAAGATGTTCGACCAATGAAAATTCTGATGGCTGATGTTCAAGCTTCATCGAAAAATATTGTTGGGTTTACTGGGGAACCGAAGCAGCCGATTGGAAGTATCGACTTGTTCGTGGAGCTTGGAGAGGGGCAGAAAAAGGTGGTTCGGAAGCAGACTTTTGTAATTTTTGATGAATTTTCTGCCTACAACGCTTTCCTAGGCCGACCAACTCTTGCGGCTTTTAAGGCAATTCTCACCCCGTGGTGCCACACTATGAAATTCCCCACGGATAATGGAGTTGGAGTTATTAAAGGGGATTAGAATGCTGGGGATAATGTTATCTAATAGAGTTTCCTGAAGCGAGGAAGAGAGAGATGGGAAAAGATGCGGCAGCCCCAGTCCGCATCAAAGAACCAACCTTGTAGCAATTACATGGTGGACCCTGCACTAGCGAGCATAGCGGGGAACGAAGAGAAATGGATCCCAAAAAAGCTAGTGCAGGGAAGAATAGAGTGGTGGCAGTGGAAGTAACGATGCAAGTACCTGCTGACCCGAAAGATCCGAACAAAGTGGTGAATGTGGGTTCGCAACTTTGTGTGACGGTTCAAAATTCCTTGATATCATTCTTGAAAGCAAATCTGGACATATTCGCTTAGACTCATGCTGATATGTGCGGAATATCCCCAGAAATTGCAGTACATACTCTGAATATTGATCCGAAGTTTACAGTGGTAAAACAGAAAAGAAGAACCCAGGGTCTTGAAAGGTCAACAGCATTGAAAGAAGAGGTAGACCGGCTCATGGAGAATGGTTTCATCAGGGAGTCTACTTATCCGAATTGGGTTTCAAATCCAGTACTGGTTAAGAAAGCTAATGGAAAGTGGAGAGTATGCATCGACTTCTCAGATTTAAACAAAGCCTGCCCCAAAGACTGCTTCCCGTTACCCAGGATAGATCAGTTGGTGGATGGAACAGCGGGGCATGAATTGTTATCTTTCATGGATGCTTACTCCGGATACAACCAGATCGTGATGCTTGAGCCGGATCAGGAGGACACGAGCTTCATTACAGATGTTGGCCTTTACTGCTATAGAGTCATGCCCTTTGGACTTAAGAATGCAAGGGCAACTTACCAAAGACTGGTCAATGCTATATTCAAGCCAATACGACAACACTTATCATTCCCAAAGAGCAATCAATGGACAAGCTTTAGCAGATTTCATCGCAGAATGTACAAAGGTGACAGTGAGGAGGAGGTGACTGATAATACCCCAATTTGATGGAAATTGTATGTTGATGGTGCAAGAAACGATTACTGTTCCGGAGCTGGGGTTGTGCTTGAAACCCCTGATGGGCGGTCATTGTGCTATGCATTGAGATTGGAATTCCCTTCAACAAATAATGAAGCAGAATATGAAGCTCTTATTGCCGGCTTGAAGATTGCTAAAGAACTAAATGTCAAAGTGTTGCAAATCTTAGTGATTCACAGCTTATTGTATGCCAAGTCAAGAAAGTGTTTCAAACTAAAGGAGGAAATCTGCCTGCTTACTAGTCAAAAGCTTGGGAACTTCTCGATGATTTCGGTCATTATACGATAAGTCATATACCCCGAGAAGAGAACATGAAGGCAAATTCTCTCGCAAAGTACGCAAGCACTGGTGAAGCTCAATTACCGGGATTGGTTCCTGTAGAAATCTTGTCAGCCCCAAGTATTGATGAAATGGAGATTGATTGGTTCATGACTGTTTCTTAAGAGCAAGAATCATGGATGACTCTGATAATGGAATATCCGCTCAATGGTTCTCTACTAGAAAATTCAATGTTTCTTAAGAGCAAGATTGATTGGGTCATGACAGAAGTTGCTAAGAAAAGCCTCTAGATATATAATTCAAGATGGCCGATTGTACAGGCAAGGATTCTCAATGCCATTACTCCGATGTGTGACCAAGGAAGAGGCTAAGACAATTCTAGCTGAAGTATACGGAGGAGAGTGTGGAGATCATTAAGGTGGTCAAACTCTAGCAAAGAAAATCCTCTGTTATGGGTATTTTTGGCCAGACATTAATCGTGATGCTGCAAGCTATGCCCGAAAATTTGACCAATGCCAGAGACATGCAAAAATCCCAAGAACACCTTCCACCGAGATAACACAGATGGTCAATCCGTGGCCATTTGCTATTTGGGGAATAGATATCATCGGGCCTTTGCCAACCGCCAAGTCCGAAATCAGATATGCTATTGTTGCTGTTGACTAAATGGGCTGAATCTGAACCATTAGCTACTATTACCTCTAAAAAGATGATAAACTTTGTAACTAAGAATATCATTTGCAGGTATGGTGTGCCTCAAAAGATAATCACAGACAATGGAACCCAATTCGAAAGTGAAGAGTTCCAAGATTTTTGCAAGCGATTCAAGATCCAAAAAATCTTCTCAGCAGTGGCTCATCCTCTGGCAAACGGGAAAGTGGAAGCAGTAGACAAAATTAACAAATCAACCATCAAAAAACAGCTAGAAAATGCGAAAGGTGGTTGGGTCGATAAGCTACCACTGGCACTATGGGCATATAGAACTACCCATAAAACTGCGACTGGGCACACTCCATTTTCATTGGCATATGGATCAGAAGCAATGATTCGGGTGGAAATAGAAGTCCCTTTACACAGAAGAATCCATTTCAATCAAGCTGAAAATGAAAGGCTGCAACTCGAAGCATTAGACTTCCTTGAAGAAAGAAGGGAAGAGGCTCACCTCAGAATTGCAGCCCATCAGCAAAGAATTGTTAGGCACTTCAATTCCAAAGTTCGCCAGCGCAGCTTTGAGATTGGAGATCTAGTCTTGAAAAGGATCATGACAGCAACAGGAGTGTTTGCGCCAAACTGGGAAGGGCCGTATGTCATAGGCAAAAAACTTCTTGATGGCACTTTCAAATTGACAACTGTCGAAGGAGATCCAATTCCAAGGGCATGGAACAGCAATCACCTGCGCCCATATTTTACTTAAAAGCTTTATTGAAATACTGTAAAAGAATTATTTCATTAAAACAAAGCTCACCCATCACAAGACCAAGCGATCCCTGACATCACTCAACAAATGAATGTTCAGCCACAAAAATTCCTGGCTCAAATCCTATATAAGAAGTGCTTCAAGCAAACAGTTAGTGGTTCCGCCGGAGGTGGGCCCTTGCTAACTAATTGTGATCGTTTGTGCAAACGAACATCCAATTAACTAGCCTGTGTCTACCCCTGCGAACTCATTTAACAATGAAGTACACTTCTTTGGATAAAATAAACTACTTGCAAAAGAAAGGAATGTGTGCTTGAAAAATGATAACAGGGAATCGCTGATATGAGCAAATGGCGAAAAGACATGGACGAGCAGGCAGGAAACAGCCAAAGACCTCTTCGGAGGCACAAGCCCTCTTTGGAGGCACAACTCTTTGGAGGATAAAGACCTCTAATGGGACTTTCCAAAAAAAGAAAGTTCTCTTTCTCAACCAGAAAAGATTGGTGGAATGACCGGTGGCACCTTCCCAAGTGGAAGGCACAGGGCACTCGTTAACTAGCTGAGAACATTTGTGCAAACAAACATCCAAGTAACTTGTGTCCGCCCTAAGAATCCATCCAACCATGAGAAGGAAACTTCCAGGAAAAAGCCCTACTCGGAGGCACACATTTCACCGTGATCTGAAATAAAACTTCACATGAGTTGAAATGTGAAAAGACCACTTCGGAGGCACGCATTCCACCGAGATCTGAAATAAAAATTCATAAGTGTAGGAATGTGAAAAGCCCTCTTCGAAGGCCCATTTCACCAGAGTTGAAATGCTAAAAGACCTCTTCGGTGGCACACATTTCACCGCGATCTGAAATAAAACTTCACACGAGTCGAAATGTGAAAAGCCCTCTTCGGATGCCCGCTTCCTAGCGAACAGGAAAAAAAAAAGCCTCTCTCCAGAGGCAGAAACAAAAGGCCCTCTTCGGAGGCCCGCTTCCCTGCGTACAGGGGAAAAACAAAAGCCCTCTCCCCAGAGGCACACACAAAAAAGCCCTCTTCCCAGAGGCACAATCAAACAAAAGCCCTCTTTGGAGGCATAAATGGGTTAAAGCCCTTTTTCGAAGGCCCACTTTACCGCATAGGAAAATTCACTTGCCAAAGATAAAAGTGACTTTCTCCGAAAGTGAAGTGTAGAAACTTCTTCAAAAAAAAAAGAGAAGACTTCTCCAATACGAGGCGCATTCTACTAAATCAGAAAAATATTTCTTTAGAATGGAAAAATTATTCTCTAAAGTATAGATGCAAGCCTCTTTCAAATATAAAAGTTGTTCTCTAAAGAAATAGTACAAGTCTTCTCGAAACAGAAGAGTTCTCCAAAATTTTGCCAATATGAAAGAGACTGCAATAAACCATTGTATGGGGGCAATATAATATAGTTACAAAAATAAAAGCAATGCTCAAGCAACATACCATAGGCTTACTGCAACATCACACAGAGAAAATAAAGAAACTTGTATGAAAAAGAAGAATAAATGCATTCTCAAATACAGACAGAAGTTTGTACAAGTAAAAGAATCGTTTTATTCCACACTATGAAAATTTTATACATGTGCAGGTTTCAAAACAAAAGAAGGCGGGGACCGGTACCCGCATAATCTCCAGTCAACACAAGTCTTTATACATACAAGCAAAAAAGCAAAAAGCATTGGAGAAGAGAATCACTTCTTCTTCTTGCCACCTTTCGAGCCCTCGCCTGGCCGGATGACTAACTTTTTGGGTCGGCTTGTGAGAGTAGGGGAAGAAAGAGGAAGGGGTACAATTGGACTTTCTTCTGCTTTTTCTTCACCGGCAGAAGCCTCTCTCTTTTTGTTTGAGACTCCACGCTTCCCCTTCTTCCTTGAAGAAGACTCACTGTCCGGGGAGAAAAGTGCAGACAACTTTATGTCATCAGAAATAGTTTGCTCCGGGGTTCTTTCGCCTTCTTCAGGTTTTTCAGCCTTCTGTTCTTGAGAAGCGACCGGGTCATCCAAGCCTTGAAGAGCTTCTATCTGCTCCTCTTGTGACCCCGGTTGAGAAACGGAAGGGGGAGTAATCTGAAGAGGTGGAGAGGAAACAACTGGAAGAGGGGAAAGATGAATAACACTTGGCGCTTTTGCTACAGGAGAAGAGAAGTTAAAGTCAGTATCTCTCATAAAAAGAGGAGAAAGTGGCGCGTCAAGATTTAAGTAATAATCAAAAAGTTCATCAAGCTCATGGGAAGTAAACAAGCAGTCCACTTGAGCAAGATCGGCATTGAGGTTACCTGGAGAAGTAGGCTTTACTATGTCAACTTCAAAGTCCTGCGCCTCAGTGCTTTCTTGACTCTCATATCCGGTGCGGGCGGTTGCACTTTCAATAACAGCTTGAGCAGGAGGTGGAGAATGGGAACTGGAACCAACAATATCGATGTCGGCCGAAACCGAAGGTTGAACTGGGTCGGTTGAAGTTGCCTTCCCTAAATGTTCTCCTTCTGCCATTTCGGCTCTCTCTTTGACGAGTTGCTCCGTTCCCCTGGCAAGAGCGGCACATGCATCATCATCTAGATAGTGTGCCATTAAATCTACTTCAACATATCTAGCTCCTCCAAGCATACCAAGTGTGGCTTCCCACACTTTGGCCAAAGTGATTTTTTACTCCGATCCCAAAAATTTAAGGCTACCACGCCCCAGAACACTATGAATGTAAAACTCGAATAGAGTGGAGCTGACTTCAGCTTTAGTTGCCATATGAGATTATTCGGCTGCTGCTTTGCTGGCAATAGCTTCATCACGCTCCTTTTCAGCTTCAGAAAGTCGAGCTTTTAGCAGTTCAATTTCCAAGTTCTGGGAGCTGTTTTTTTCTCGCAGTTGAGCAACGTCGGCTCGGTAGCTTTCTACAGCTTGCTGCTGTGCTTCAAATTTAGCTTCAGCATCTCTCTGCGCAGCGTGAGCATCTCTCACCTGTTTTTGAAGCACCTCTTCTCTTTGAGAATAGGAAGTGGAAGAAGTAGCAAGCTCTTCTTTAAGTTTTTCAACTTCCACTTCAAGCTTCTCGTTGTAAGAGGCAATGCTCTTCATCTCTGCATCATGCTAATCGAGTGCTTTCTGCCACTCGGATTTATCGTTTTCCATAGTCAGTATGGCTTCGAGATTTGCGTGGTTTACTCCTTGAAGCTCGTCAACAAGTTTCTGCCAACCGGACATTCTCTCGATATCGATTTTGACGGCATCAAGATTTCGCAGCATGGCTTGCTTATCGATTGGGACCAAGTCCAGATCGAAACGCACTCTCTTTAAGCACCAGTGCGGAAACCGACTTTGAAGAGTAGCCGGACCCTGCCCAACTTGATACGTGGGCCTACTGATGATTGTTGAATATCAACTCTTTGAAGGACGGGAGAGCTGGAAGGAATTTCCAAAGGGACGGGAGCAATGGGCTTTTCAGAGATTTCAGATGTCGGTTTTTCACCAAGTTTGGCCCGTTTACTCGGATCCTCAGTGACATGGCTTTTCCCCTTGTCATCACGGGATTTTCACTTTTGAGAATCATCCTCTCTCTAGGAAGAATCATGTCGTTCGTCCCGTCTCCCGTAGCGTTCTTCATAAGCATGCCTCTCACGAGCTTTCCTCGCAGCTCTTTCTTCGTCGGTTTCCCAAGAGGCAGGAAGATACCTCTTGGGGTCATAAGAGCCGCGCCTCCCATAACGCTGGAAATCATCATAGTAAGAGACACTTCGTCCCATTGGAGAATCTGAAAATGAAGAAAAGAAAAAGTTCCGAAATCTTCAAAGCAAGGAAGTTGAATGCATAAAAGTGCTGAAAAATCCTAAGTGTGTGTAATGTGCAAACTACGCACGTCAAACTACGAACCACTCCTCGGTTGGGGGGTGATGACGTATTTTATAGCAAGTGTCGACTCTTGGGCTGACATAGTTTGTTGCAAGACAGATGTCGCTCCAACTACTGGAGAAATAACTTTAGTAGCAGCGGTATCATCTTTTAAAAGCTCCTGTGAAGTGATCATCAAGTCGCTCAACCCCTCAAAAATGTCGTCACCATTATGCCCGGCGGGACCCTTCCCTGCAGCTCCTTCATCAGCAGTCTTCTCGGACTGGTGAAGGGGTTCCTCATCCTCAATGACCGGGGCAAGTGCAAGTTTGCCGGACGACCCCGCAACGTCAATAGAAGAAGAGCATTTCACCAGTGAGGCCTCAACAGTATGTTCTTTCGGTGTAAGTTCTCCGACGGAAACTGGGGCATCCGATGTCTCTACTGGAGAATGAGGGACTTCATGAGGCTGAGTAGAATGGGAAGGGTGCAAAGTCCGAATTGGTGAAGAAATTCATCTTTCAGCAAAAATTTAATGCTTCTTTCCTCAATCCCCACGACACTTAATCTTTCAAAAGTCGGCTTGTGGCTAGGCTCTCTAGAGGGAGGAGGAAGTGCTGTAGAAGAAAAGAATGAAATTAGCACCTAGCAACTCGGACTTTGAAAAGCTCAAATGGAAAAAGGGGGAGTGAGCAATCTTACTTCCTGCTCTCTAGATGGCGTAAAATCCTGGAGGGCGACGAATGAAGAAGAATTGATTTAAGAACCCGTGGGCGCTTTTCGGAAGATCGACGGTCAATCTACGGTTCCTGGCGCTTCTCACCAGTGTGATAGAGGGATGGTCATTGTTCTTTGTGAATGTGCAAAATAACAGATTTCTTCAAAACTCGGAAGACGATCAAGTGTCCTCCTGAATGGCACACAAAGTCCCATTAGGATGGCGTGTCCATTGGGATGCAATTGGAAAGGAGAGATAGTCAATTGGAGAAGGAGTCGCCTAATAAAGTCATTAAAAGGAGGTATAGCACCACATAGGCACATTTGACGATTGACAGCGATAAAACCAAGAGGTGGCCTGTCAGCGGTATCATTTGGCCTCGGAAGTATAACATCCGCTTTAGCAATACCAAAATGAATGTCTAACTGATTGAATGGCCGTTGACTCAAGGTAGTTGGAATCCTCTCTGGGGGATTATCCAATGGGTTGGCTATCGGGAAGACCCCTTCAGCTCACTCTATTATCTCCTCTTGAGAAGACATTCTACACAAGGAACTGGATATTCAAATATGAAGGTGCACGTTTCCTAAATGTGCTAAGTGTTGTGCAAAACTAACAAAACGACAAGCAAATATAACTGAAATTAAACTAATAGACATTCGTCAATTATAAAGTTTTAGGGCTTTTTATTTTAAGTCCAAATACAAGTGCAGTGTTATTGCAAACAAATCAGTTTTAATTGATTAACATTGCTTTGCTTTAATACTTCACTTGAGTTTGTTAATTCACATCATTTCATATAATTTCTTTAAGTTGATTATCTTTTATCGACTAATCTGTCATTCGATGTGGGCGATCAGTGGCAGTATATTCGTCCCATTTTTCTGCAAATGTTGTATTTGACAGGTTATTAGCGTTGAAGTTAATGAAATCTATAAAGAATGCAGCAAGTTCAAGCATGTTATCTCCGCAGTTCAAGTTAGGAATTCAATTCAGCAATGTCATGTTCATTCAAGTTGAAAAGAGTTCAAGACATGGAGCTTCAGGAAAAGGCGATGCAAAGCAAGCTAAATCCTAGGTCACTCAACTGCATACGCGACTTACGACATATGCATATGCGACCTACGACCTATGCCGCAAGAAGTTAAGCCAACTATTCTCACTAGGTCGCTCGTTTCAAGTTATGAAGTTTATCAGTTATCTTCCTACAAGTTAAAGCTATGCTGCGAGCTAAGTTAGGTCGCTGATTTTTTAAGTCGCCTAGTTTTAAGCCGTGTGTTATTCTGGTAAATTAGGTCGCTGGTCCTTTAGGTCGCTCAACTTTAGGTCTCATGCAATCCTGGCATGTTAAGTCGCTGTCCCTTATGTTGTTTGGAGTTTTATGGCTAAGTCGCTAAGTCGTTCACAGAACTAAGACGTGCGATTCATGCCCACACTGCTGAAGCCCTAAGTCGTTCAAGGCTCTTAGGTCGAGCACGACCTAACTCTCCTTAACTCGCGAACTCCTTGTCTTTCAACAAATCGCCTGATCCACTAACCGGTTAACCCAATAGCCCGTTATCCTCTCTACAATATACTCCACCGTCTCCCCACACCACCAGAACATCAAAAACCAATTCAAAACGCCTCAGATCCATCATAAACCCGATACATTGTTGTGCTTACATGAATTACAGTGAGAGCATGTCCAATAACAGTCAAAAATCTATCGTAATGTGATTCGTAGCAAAATATGGCATGTGAAATCGGGTTAGGGTCCAAAAATGAGGAGTTCACAATTCAACGGTGATCGTGGCTGGAGGATGATCGGAATTCATTTACGTAGTGTGATTGTAGAGATGATTGGCAACTGATTGATTTCTTCTTTAAAATCTTGAAAATCCTTTGAGAGCAGGTCAGAGCATTAGAGCAGGTAAAGAAAGGAAGAGGTGGTCTCAGCGGCTTATATACAGGCGCAGAGGAACACGAATCGGCACGAGCGACCTAACTCCCTCATAGATCGCACACGACTTAAACGATCTAAAGTAGCACGGGTTAAGAGATATCAAAGCACACGACCAAACTCCTAGGCGTATACATCGAGGGGCAAGTGTTAACCCGCTTTTATTCAACGACCCAGCGACCTAATAGTTCAGCGACCCGATGAGCTGATGACCTAATGACCGAACGACCTAACGGCCTAACCACCTAAGGCTCACGACTTAACAATCTATAACAAGCTAGCGACCTAATGAGATAAAGAAGCCTGCGACCTAGCTCCAGAAAGTCTCTTGCGACCAAACCATCAACACAGGGCAACAACATATCATAATAGAGCGACCTAACGATCTATGGACTAAAGTGACCTAGCGACCTAAGAGTTATCACAGAATGAAGCCGCACGCTTATAGGCTGCTCCCAACCTTAGGTCCCCAACCATCCTCCCCTAGGTCACTCACGACCTAAACAATACCGAAGTAACTTATCATGCCGCTTCCTCCCAAGGTCGGTCACGACCTATGACTTGATAGATTATTCGAGGTGATCAAGTACACCGTAGTTAAGCCGTAAACCGCTCCCACTAGGTCGCTCACGACCTACGACCTAATTCAGAAAACTCCCTATAAATACCCACCTACTCCAACTGGAAAAGGAACTTTTGGATCATTTCTGGAATGCCTATACTCTGCTGAATTCTCGACTCACTCGACACTTCAAACACGAAAGACATCTCGACGAACTTCAAGAAGAAATCTAACACATTCGACATGGATTCAAAGAGTTCTTCTGCATCAGAGTTCTAGCTATTTGTCCTAGCAGTGTTGTGATCAAAGATTGTTGTAAAGTTGTAATTGATTCAGCAATAAAGAAGATTAAAGTGGACGTAGGCTTGAAGCCGAACCACTGTAAAACTGTTGTCTTTTTACTACCTTCTTTGTGACTTTTCTACTTACTTCTAATTCCCGTATTGACGGGTGGTGCTTTCACTTAATCTCTACTTACACCGGGTTGTTAGCGTTCAATTTTAAGCCCTAACACTTACATCTCACGTTCCAACATAGTTGGGCACAATCAAAACCGTACAGGCACTTATTGGATTTTGGATTCCATCAATGGCAGGGCTATTAGGGTACCGCCCGCCACAGTATGTGGCCTAGATCACCATACCGAGGACTATGCCCGCTCCGCTGTAACACAAAGCCGGAACCATCCCTTGCTAGATCGTCCCGAACAAGACCACCCCGCAGATTGGCCGTCGCCAACTGCCACACAACCGAAATATAAAGGGACCTTTAGACAGGGGTAAATCTTGTCCTACTTGGGCATGACCCACTTAGCCTTGCTGCACCTCCCCTCTTTTAGCCATTCCCGGTTGATGAGCCTTGAGGCTACGATTACCTTTATAGGACACATAAATCTTAGAATGCTCATCGTCCACCTGACGATGTTCTGAAAGCATTCAATCCATACAAGTTCGTTTCGGGTTCGAACGAAACCGAAGGCACTATCTCGTTGCACTCATTTTGGAATCACCCTCAGAGTCAACGACCATAGGCCTTGCACTCTAAATCACCATCTCGTACCTGAAAGTACTATTTCCGTCAAACTCATTACGACATCACCCACAGAGTTATACTGTCTAATAATTCTTACACCTCGAGTCTTCACTCTTCACTTGAGATTCATGACCTAACGTTTAATTTGGATCGATTTGGTTTTCGGAATTCCAAATTTAGAAATCTGATCCCGGTCTCATCGAAATCCAAACGCCATCTTAATGTCCAAGTGAATTTAGTTTGAATAATTAATTCTTTTCATCATTATCTATTATCTATTACACATAGATAGATAAATTACATATATATCATAATAGATAATCACATTCACATCATAACAAATAACCCGTATCACAAGCAGAAAATCATCACAACCAGATAATCTATACCATCATACTATGACTAAGCATCCATGTTATATAGATACTACTCATCTCATTACCGAGATCACAACCATCCAAAGAAAAATCAATATCGTCCATAAGCAAAGAATTTATCAACCTCGATCTATAATTAATTTAAAATGAATTAAATTAATTACTTCTATCTCTAATTAATTTAAAATACATTAAATTAATTACTACATCTATAAATCCTGCTTATATCCATTAATTAATTAACCTAGTTAATTAATCATTCTCTAAGTATTCAACTTGATTAAACACATTTGATTAATCATTCTCTAATTACAATAAATAAATAGTCTTTAATTAATTTTACAAATTAATTAACCTTAATCATAAGTAATTAACATTTAGTTACTTTATTTATTAATTAACTATAATTATTTAAATTTATCCTTAATTAATTACATTAATTAATCACTTAATTAATAATTATTACTTAATTAAACAATTCTTAATTACATCATTAATTATACTAATTAATGATCTCTACTTTATATTTAAATTAATTACTTTATTTAAAATTAATTACATTTAGTAATTTATCTAAAATTTAAAATACAATTATTAATCACCCTTGATTAATATTCAATCCAGTAATTAACAACCCTTAATTACTCATAACAAATTAATTATCCCATAATTAATTATCTTCATTAATTAATCCCTTGATTAATTATAAAACTAATTACCCAAAATTACTTTATCAAAAATCATCTCTCACTAATTGCATTCCAGTAGTTATCATTTATCACTTCTCTAAGTAATCATGCTCCATTAATTACATTAAGTAATTACTCTTATTAAACCATCAAATGATTTCCTTAAATTAATTAAACTAAATTAATTAACTTAAACAAATCAAATTATCAAAATTAATTACAATAAGTAATTAATACCTTAATTACTTTTATCAAGTAATTATTCTTAACAGTTTACAATTGATTATCTTCAATTAATTAATCTAACTAATTATCAAAATTAATCACATTAATTAATTACTTAATTATCCTTAGATAATTATTTTTATTTATTAACAACATTTTCTTTAATTACTTACTTAAGAAAAATTATCTTAGATTAATTATCATTAATCAACTCTAATTAAAAATTAATCTAAATCATTATTTAAATTCAAATAAATAAGTAAATTCCTTAATTATCTTAATTATTTCCAAAATAATTCATTTACTTATTAATGACTTCATTAACATTCCAATGTATTTAAACAATACATTTCTAAATGAAATTCAAATTTCATTTAAAAATTTAGGATTTCAAAATGTTTAACTATTTAAACATTATCCAAATTTAAATAAATTATAAACCTTAAATAAAAGTGAAAACATTCGTTACTTATGTAAGAAAAGTTCATATCCAAATTACTTAAATTTATTACAAAAATAAAGTCTTTAAAATAAATTGATTATTTTACTTTTATAACTTTAATTCAAATATTAAGAAAGGAAGTCTTTCAAGTTTAAACATTTATTTGAAAACAACTCCTTTTTTTAAATTCGACTTTAAAACATTTTAAACTTGATCAAAATTAAAATTTACAAACTGTTTTAAATTCAAACTGGTTTCATAGTAAACTTAAAACAATATTTTAGTCTAGATTTAAAACTTGATTTAAATCATGAATAAATTTGAACTTTTCATTTTTTTTTAAACTTTGAATTCAAAAGTTCAATTGAAATCAAATCCAAACTTTGCACTTTAAAAACTCTATTTAAATCCTGCTTATACAATTCGAATTTCATTAAATTTAAAAACAATAACACAGTCAGGTTTATAAACCTGGAAACAAAATTCTACCTGAGACCACAACAAAAATGCTTCGAGTTCCCAACCTAATTGCTTCGAGTTACTACATGATCTACCCGAGACCATCTTCGAGTGACAATTCTGCACAACCCCAAAGTAGTTCACCAGGCAAAATGTGCACGGTGCATATGCACCGGTGCTCAGGCCATCTCCAGCCACCACAGCCCTCTTCCCCAAGTCACCAACCATCATCCCACATGATCACGACCACCATAAACCCCACTGCAGCTCGATGTTGAAATCGAGTATATCAAGCAACCTAGAAACATTTTACTACAAACATTCCCAACCTGTCATCAACTCGCGAATCCATTTTCGACCATCTGGCCACCTACAACCCCGGAGATGCCATCTCTCCATCTACAACCCCTCTTCCGATTCCCAAAGTATTGCATCACTCGATGCAACAGAGATATAGAGAAGCAACCAAAACTTCGACCACTTAAAACTAGGGCTAGAAACCTGGAATCGGCCACCACTATCGCCAACCACCACTGACAATCCCTCCAGTAATTTTCCTCCATTCTCCAATCAATCCACCACCTCTAGGAAGAATTAAAGCTTCCAACGTCCACTAGAAAATCAGATAACCCCAAAAACTTACATTCTGCTCAAAACAGAAATGCTCACACAACATTTTACTAAAAATAGTGATTTCTGTTTTAAAATTCATGATTTCTAAAATGCATTCAAATTACAAACTTGTTTTAATAATTTAAGGTGTTTGAGATTCTTGTTTTTTTGAAAATAATATATGTTATTATTGTTTTTCAGAAGTAACAGATCTTAATTTAACTAAATTTTTGATTTACGAACCTAAATCTATACTAAACAAACATATTTTGTTTACATAATAATTTCTAACTGAGGTCAAATCATGTGGAAATGGATTCTTATTAAATATTCTAGTTTAAAATCAGAATCAGGTGTGCAGATACCTGGCATCATACACATAGGTATGTTTATACCTATAAACACAGAACATCATCAAAATAAAATCATACAACATGATTATTTCCATCCATCCACATTCACAATAACTCAAGATTTTGCATTGTGAGGTTACTTACTTAAAAGAAGACAGAGCATTTTTTCTTTTTATCTACAGCAGTTTTTTTCTTTTTTTTAAAACAAGTTTGAATTAGAACTTGAATTTTCTCCAAAACTTGTTTAGCTTTGATTTTTTAAAAAGAAGAACTGTTTTTAAAATAGAAATTTACTCACCTATTGATAGAAGAGGCAGAGAACAACCCAGATGCAAACTCATATCTTCCTGGAACTGTTGAACTAAAGACTGCATTTTGATTGTTGAATTAAAACTGCAACAGTTGAATCTGGTAAACTTTTTGCATTGAAGTTGATGTTGAATCTTGAATTACTAGCTGATTTGCAAATGATTTTAAACCGCATTCTGAACTCATCTGACGCAGCGGATATTTCAACAAACACAAACGATATGCTCTGATACCAAACTTGACGCAGCGGATAATAACAAGTTGTCACCAAATGATGCACAACGAACAAACGACGATGGAACGATACAAAGATGAATCGATGGATTAATAATAACAAAGAAAAATGCCAAATCCGTTGATCTCGCGAGATACCAGATTCTAGCTATCTTCGACACGTTGATCACGCACGATGCCGCGTTAGAAGATCTACGATTCTTCGACGTTGATCTTACGCACAAGATTCCGTGAGTCGGCTTCAAATTCGTTGATTCGAGCGCACTCGAATAACCAAAGATGGAGAATGGAGATAACACTCAACTTCCAATTTTAAAGAGGCACAAAGCACTCAAACAAAAGTTTAATCAAAATCAACCACTTTTACAAATGACACACACCTCTATTTATAGAGATTTACAACTCACACACAGGCGGTCAACGACCTATGACCTATCAACCTATACATCCTATGCGACTCGCGATATAACGACCTAAGAGCATTACAACATTCACACGACCTTCGACCCAACATCCACAAGTTACAACATAAAGAAAATATAACACACACGACTTAACAATCTACCGACCTAAGAAGGTAAACGGCACAAGGACGACTTTAGCGGCTCAAGACATGAACGACTTTGGGACCAACGACTTAAGAAGGTAGCATGGCTTTAGCGACATAAGAGTGATGCGGAATATGATCAACGGCTTAAGTGAATGACCTAAGATACCAGCGACTTATAGAAATAAGCGACTTAACGATCTGCTTATAATATCTCAATAGGTCGCGGAGCGCCTTAAAATCAAGCGAACGACTTAAGACCAAGCAAGCGACCTAAGGAAACAGGGCTTGACTCGCTAAGTCACCGGAGCGGTTTCAAGCCTAACTCGCTAAGTCGCTTGAGCGTCTTACAGCTTAACTCGCCAGTAGGTTGCGCTGCATCATCCTCTTCGTGATTAAGGAAGGTCATTCGCGACCTAGGGTTCTGGTATGCACTGCATCATCCTCCGCTGGTTGACAAGAATTCTACCCCGAATTCACACTTTCCATTTCTTCGACAAGCCTGTTCTCATGATATGGAATCAACTGTTTGACATTGAAAACTTCGGCAGTATGGATATCATCCGGCAATCTTAACCGATAAGCATTATCATTGAGCTTCTTTAAAATTTCTACTAGGCCAATCTTTTGGGCTTTCAATTTGTTGTAAGTTCCAACTGGAAAACAATCTTTCGTCAATACTGCGTAAACAAAATCACCTTCTTTGAAGTCCACACTCCTTTGCTTCTTATCTGTCAGCTGCTTATACTTCTCATTTGACTTAAGAAATCGTTCATGAACAATCCTGTGACATTCCTGCAACTCATTCACGAAATCACAAGCTCGTTTAACAACCCCTTTCTGACGTGAGACTATCGACAAATCCAACGGTCCCTTCGGAATTGCTGAATATACTATTTGAAATGGACTGAATCCAGTACTTCGATTAACAGCATGATTATGTGCGAATTCTGCCTGACAGAATTTCACATCCCAGCTTTTCAAATTATCTTTCACTAGACATCTCAACAAGTTTCCTAAATATATGTTCACCACTTCCGTTTGTCCATCCATTTGTGGATGATAGGCGCTACTAAAATTCAGCTTAGTCCCAACCATCTTCCACAGACTCAACCAAAAATGACGTAGAAATTGAGTATCCCAGTCGAAAACAATGGTCTCAGGTAGCCTATGTAGTCGATAAATCTCTTTAAAGAACAATTGAGCAACACGGACTGCATCGGCGGTCTTTTTACAAGCTATGAAATGCGCCATCTTCGAAAATCTATCCACCACAACATATATAGAACCATTCCCTCGTTGAGTTCATGGCAAACCCAAAACAAAATCCATGCTAACATCAACCCATGGTCTAGTAGGCACGGGCAATGGCATATACAATCCTGCATTCGTAGCTGTCCCTTTGGAAACTTGACATATGTGACATCTCTGCACAAATCTTTCAACTTCTTTCCTCATGGAAGGCCAAAAATATGATTGAGAAATCAACTGCAAGGTGTGATCTCTTCCCACATGACCTTCTTCATGCAATTCCTTCATAATCTTCATTCGCAAACTACACTCTGGTATACACAACCGATTTCCTTTGAGTAGAAGACCATCTACCAACACATACTCATCCGTCTTCCCTTTCTCGACTTCATCTACAATCTTAGCAAATTAATGATCCTCAACAAACAATTCTGGAAATACATCAAACCCCGTCACTTCAACTCTCATCGTAGTCAACAAATGATTTCTTCTACTCAATGCATCTGCCACACGATTTGCAACTCCCGACTTATGCTTTACAACAAATGTAAACTGTTGCAAGTATGCGATCCATGAAGCATGTCTAGCTGCAATCTTATCCTATCCCTGCAAATGTTTCAATGCTTCATGGTCAGTATGCAACACATACTCTTTATAAAACAAGTAGTGTCTCTAACGCTTTATGGCTTGGACAATAGCATAGAAATCCAAGTCATAGGTATTGTATCTTGTCTTGGCTCCAAAAAGTTTCTCGCTAAAATAAGCAATTGGATGACCCTTTTGACTTAACACTCCACCAATTCCAACTTTAGACGCATCAGTATTCAGCTCAAAGAGTAACTGAAAGTCCGGGTATCTAAGAATCGGTGTTGTAGTCAATAGTGTCTTGATCTGTTGGAAAGCAGAATCAGCCTCTTCAGTCCACATAAACTGCTTTCCTTTCATACAATCTGTCACTGGTGCCATCACGCTACTGAAATGTGGAATAAACCTTTGGTAGAATGATGCTAAACCATGGAAATTTCTCACTTCAGTTACAGTCCTTGGTTGTGGCCAATCCTTGATTGCTTCAATTTTACCTTGATCCACATGAATACCTTCCTTGGACAATACATGTCCCAAGAACAAAATACTGCATGTCATGAACATGCACTTCTTTTTTGCCGCGTAAAATTGCTCCTGACGAAGTATCATCAACACTTCCCGCAAGTGTTATAGATGTTCTTCTGTGCTTCCACTGTATATCAACATATCATCAAAGTGTACCACCACGAACTTTCCAATAAATGGTCGAAAGATCTGATTCATCACTCGCATAAAAGTACTCGGTGCATTCGAAAGACCAAATGCCATGACCATCCATTCATACAACCCCTCCCGTGTCCTGAAGGCTGTCTTCCATTCATCCCCTGGTCGAATTCGAATCTGATGATACCCACTCTTCAGATCAATCTTTGAAAAGATAGCAGCTCCGCTCAACTGATCTAATAAGTCATCCAATCTTGGCATCAGAAATCTGTACCTCACTGTAATCTTGTTTAGTGCTCGACTATCTGTACACATTCTCCAAGTTCCATCCTTCTTTGGCACTAACAAGGCTGGTACTGCACAAGGACTTAAACTTTCTTGTACGTGTCCTTGTTCAAGTAACTCCTCCACTTGCCTTCTCAACTCTTCGTGCTCCTTTGGACTCATTCTATAGTGTGGTTTATGTGATAACACAGCTCTCGGAACAAGATCAATCTGATGTTTTATGTCTCTCAATGGTGGTAACTCTTTTGGTAATTCTTCAGGAAATACATCTTCAAATTCCTTCAACACTGGCTTAACTTCCTCAGGAATTTCAACTGTTTCACTGCTTTCACGTCCAATCAACAGAAATACTTCAGGTCCATCCTCTACTTCTTTGGCAAACTCCTTCAATGATAATAGAGTCTTTAATTCCTCGATTTCCTCCAACTTGTTTTCACTTCGTTATCGCTTTTTAGGAACTAAAGTGATTCAAGTGCCATTAAACATGAAACTATAGCATTTAGTCCTACCATCATGTTGCACGGCTCTGTCAAATTGCCACGGTCTTCCCAACAACAAATGTCATACATCCATATCTACAACGTCACACCAAATTTCATCCTTATACTTTTATCCGATGGAAAAAGTTACACAAGCTCTTCGACTAACTTTCACTTCCCCACCTTTCCTCAACCATGCCAATTTGTAGGGTTTGGGATGCTTCTCTGTCTTTAACGCTAACTTCTTTACAGCTTTTGTAGAGATGATGTTATCACAACTTCCTGCATCGATAACAAACTTACAAACCCTTCCCAAAATAGTGCACGTCGATTGAAAAATATTACTCCTCAACCAGCTAGTCTCCTCTTCCTGCTTTGGCGTCAAGCAAGATCTCCTCATCATTAAAGAATATCCCTCGTCTCCCGTCAGTAATTCTTCTTCCTCTTTAACTTCTGGTGAATTGGAACATTCTATTTGTGCATCCTCATCCTCAAGCTCAGCAACCATCGCTCGCTTCTTAGGCCTCGGGCATTCATTGCTCTTATGACCAAACTCTTGACAGTTATAACACTTGAAATTGTTGTTGACCTTGGTCTTAGCAACTTCATTGAAAACCGGTTTACTAACAGCCTTGGAAACATTAATATTGCTACTAGCCCCTTTCACCTGATTGATTGAACTTGTAAGCGCACCACCTCCTCTTCTACCTTGCTTCTCCCAAGCTAGAGCCTTCTGGTGTGCTTCAGCAACGGATCTTGGATCAAACATATTCACCATATCCTGAATTTGCATTCTCAATCCTCCAACAAATCTAGCTGTCAACTGTTGCTCCGTCTCCATGATATCGTTTCTAGCAATCAGTTGATAGAACTCATCTGCATAATCATTTACCAAATTTTCCCTTGTCTTAAATTCTGTAAGCGCAGACACATAAGAGACTGATAATTATAAGGCAAGAAAGTATCCTTCATTAACTGCTTCATCTTTTCCCATGAAACAATCTTCGACTTTCCCATTCTCTCCCGTGTACGTTTAGTTTGTTGCCACCATGCCATGGCTCTTCCCCTCAATCGTGTAGCAACCAACTTAACTCTATTATGCTCGGGTACTTCCATGAAGTAAAAAATTTCTTCAACATTTGATAACCAATCCAGAAATTCTTCCGCTATCATTCCCCCTTTGATTTCTAGAATCTCTATTTTCATCCCCGACTCCCATCGACGATCATCTTCAAAATCTCTATTTCGACTTCGTCCTTGGCCATGGGTTCGACAAAAGCTACTATCACCATCACAAGATTCCTCCAAATCTGGCGTATGTCGATGTCGATTCTGACCATCAACATTTCTGTTACCACGCACGTCTCTTTCTCCCGAAATTAAAGGTGAAACTCTGTTTCCACTATGGTGCGAAACTGGTGAAGTTTTCCTTTGACTTTGATTCATGTATCTCATCAACTTCTCTAACTTTCCAATACCTTCATCGAACTTTTCATTGATACGCTGTTCCATCTGTTCAGCTTCTTGTCTTCGATACACATCTTCAACATTTTGAAATCGATTAGCACGTCTCGGAGGCATGATTATCAACAAACTTGGATCCAATTCAGATACTACTTTAACTCCGCTCTGCAATAGCTCAGCTTCAACCTAACCTGATTCTGCACTTAGCTCACTCGGCTTAACACAAACTGATATGAATGTGCTACTTTGAACTGAATTGATTCGGCCTTGATCTCACTTAGCTTTTCTAGCTCTTTATGCTCTGATACCAAATTGACGCAGCGGATATATCAACAAACACAAACGGTATGCTCTGATACCAAACTTGACGCAGCGGATGACAACAAGTTGTCACCAAATGATGCACAACGAACAAACGACGATGGAACGATACAAAGATGAATCGATGGATAGATAATACCCAAGATAAATGCCAAATCCGTTGATCTCGCGAGACACCGGATTCTAGCTATCTTCAACATGTTGATCGCGCATCGCGCTAGAAGATCTACAATTCTTCGATGTTGATCTCGCGCACGAGATTCCATGAATCGGCTTCAAATTCGTTGATTCGAGCGCACTCGAATAACCGAAGATGGAGAAAGGAGATAACACTCAACTTCCAATTTTAAAGAGGCACAAAGCACTCAAACAAAAGTTTATTCAAAATCAACCACTTTTATTAATGACACACACCTCTATTAATAGAGATTTATAACTCACACACAGGCGATCAACGACCTACGGCCTATACAACCTATGCGACTCGCGACATAACGACCTAAGAGCATTATAACATTCACACGACCTTCGACCCAAAGTCCACAAGTTACAACATAAAGAAAATACATCACCACGAGTTAACAATCTAATGACCTAAGAAGGTAAACGACACAAGGACGACTTCAGCGGCTCAAGACATGAACGACTTAAGGACCATCGACTTAAGAAGGTAGCATGGTTTCAGCGACATAAGAGTGATGCGACATATGATCAGCGGCTTAAGTGAATGACCTAAGATCCCAGCGACATATAGAAATAAGCAACTTAATGATTTGCTTATAAATAACATATCTCGTTAGGTCGCGGAGCGCCTTAAAATCAAGCGAACGACTTAAGACCGAGCAAGCGACCTAAGGAAACTGGGCTTGACTCGCTAAGTCGCTGGAGCTGTTTCAAGCTTAACTCGCTAAGTCGCTTGAGCTTCTTACAGCTTAACTCGCCAGAAGTTTGCGCTGCATCATCCTCTTCATGACTTAAGGAAGGTCGTTCGCAACCTAGGGTTCTGGTATGCGCTGCATCATCATCTTGTTTTGCTTAAAGTTGAATTGATCTTCATATTGATGTTAAAACTTTTGAGCAGATTTGCCTTTGCAGATCTTAAATTGCATTTGGGTTTTGCATTTGGGTTTTGCATTTGGTTTTTGAGTTTTTTCTTTCTAAAGTCTGATTTCTATTTCAAATGAAGATAATGTTTAAACAAAATGAATTGTTAAGTTTCTTTTATCTAAAATAATTATTTAAAAAAATAAACTAGCATTGCCACTTGTTACACAATAAGGTAGAGTAATTACAAGTGTTCTCTTATGGGTTAAATGCCTAACACATATACAATTTTAATATAAAAAGAAATTTCTTAATTTATAAATGTTTTTAAATCTTTCTACATCAATTTCTAATTTATGTTATCATTTTTTTAAATGTTTATCTATTTTTAGCCTTAAATGATTATATATAAATTACTTTTATAAAATTACACATTTTAAATGTTTATTTGAATATTTTAAAATAATACTTTTAAGCCTAAATATTCAAAAGAGAAAATTTTAAAAAGAAAAAAAAATTTAAATTACATTTTATTCCAAAGTTTTCAAACCAAAATGTTATACTCATTTTTAAATTGAACTAAGTATATTTCAAAACAATTTTTAAAATAAAACAAAATAAACTTTTATTATAAACTACAATTTAAACTTTTATATTTTTTAAACAAAATATATTTTTACTTTAATTACTTTGAAGATATAAGATAGACCTTTAAATTAACCTTTGAAAAGTTTCAATACTAATTTCAATCAATTTAATCAATTCATAATTTATACATCTATATATATAATAAACTAGAAATATCCTCATTAAATTTAAATTTAAATTAAAAATCAAATTCTCAATTTACAATGTATACACAAATATACATTATAAGTAAAATATTCTTTAAATTAGCTTAGAAAGACAAATTTATCATTTAAAAATTGTTAACTTTTGAAAAGAATAAAATTCCCAAAAAGAAAATTATCATTATTATAAATTTTGAAAAGAATATCATTTGACAAGCTAAATAATTATTAGTTTCCAAAAGATAATTTTTGTTTGAATTAGATTATTAAATTCACATTTCACATTTTAAATAATTATTAATGGAAATTATTAAATAAATGTTGCCTAAATTTCCGGGACATCACAAATATTCCACAATTTCAAAACTAATTCTTTGATAATTCCACATATATCATATTCAATTACTATTATTTAGATTTGAAATGTTTACTTAATAAATCAAATATCATTTTAGTAAAACCTTTAAACTTCAAATAACTAGATGTTGTTTAAATTAGATTAACTTGATATGTTCATTTAAATCAACTCGATATTTATTGGAATCGCTCTAAACAAAAGTCAAGTTATAAAATCATACTCTTCAAAAATATCAAATATTATTTAAATTTCACCTCCACTTTTATTCAAGTCAAATTCTTAAATTCTTCAATTCAAACCAATTTCATATTTATCTTCCAACTCAATTTTTATTTAAGTCATCAAAACTCTATATATACAATATCTTAAATAGGTACTTAACCATATAATAATAAAACAATCAAACTCCGTTATTCAACTTATTTTTATTAAACCAATTTATACATAGCTTAAATTCAAGAATTTAACTATATATATAAAATAATATTTATATAATATCACAAATTAATACTTATTGAACCGTATATTTCTTTCCAACCGTAAAAAATCATTTCAAAGTAAGTTTATATATATAGACCATGTTGTCTGTATAAAATTTTCTACCCTATTGTCAAGTGATGCAGATGTTTATCATTTCAATCCGTAATTTAAAAATAAAAATTCGATTATATATCATTTCAAACCGCAATCTCGAATGAAATAAAATGCATAACAACTTGCAGTTTATAACGATATACAATACAACATCCATTGACCCAATATCAATCATCAACTGAAACGACCCGCAAATCCGTACCCCTTGAGTTAACACTATTCTACAACAACCAACTCAAGTTGTACAGAAATACGAACCATTTGGGTTTAAGAAGAAGAGGTAGAAGAAGAGAAAACAAAATCAACATCAGAATCTAACCATCGCAGCGGAATAAAATATAATAGATAATATATAAGCTTTACTCAACATCAAATATTTCTGTTTACATATATTACATCATCAGAGTACATCAATCACAGCTCAACATCATAGTCATACAATGAATACACAACAACTCAGAATACACAACTCAAACAGCGGAATATATATATATATATATATATATATATATATAAGTACGGGAATACGTATCGTCATCCAGCTCGTCTCTTGAGCTCCACAGCATCATATCCTGTATCCTATAATACTCGGTCTGACCCGAGCATTACAGTTAAATAATACCCGAGTCAGTCTGGAATACCAGCGTGAGAAAATCACACCCAATTGATTATTAAGTTTCAAAAATCCTTTGAAAACAAAAGCACCTCGTAAGACCACGCCACAAATAAACATGTCGGGTTTTTACCTTACGATAGCTAAAACAATTTTTATAGAAATCATCTGATATTATAATAGGGTCTATATACAAATACTTATAAAATAGCCGAAATTGTTACATCTATTAAATTCCAGCTACTAGCCACAGAAGTGGGTAATACAAACAAAACTCGTACAAGGCTCGTAGGGAGAATGGATTTCCAATAATGACTAGGCACTGGGGTACCACCTGTCACAGTACGGGGCCTAGATCACCGTACCGGGGACTACTCCCTTCATCCCCTGCAACACAAGGCCGGAACCATTCCTTACTGAACAGTCCTGAACAAGATAAACCCCGTGGTTGGGGCGACCAACCACCCACTAAGCCGAAATATATGAGGGACATCTAGACAGGGGAATTATCTTGTCCTGCTTGGGTATGACCCACCTAACCTTGCTACATATCCCTTGATTTTCAGTCATTCCCATTTGATGAGGCTTGAGGCTAAGCGTTACCTTTAGAACGTTTTCACTTAGAATGCCCATCGTCCACCTGACGATGTTTCGCAAGCATTCATCCATACAAGTCCGTCCCGGGTTCGAACGGAACCGAAGGCACTATTCCTACTACATCCATTTTGGAAATATCCTCAGGATTAGTAGCGACTAGCCCTTGCACTTCACAGCTCCATCTTCGAATCCAAAATCGTTTTCACGAAACGTACAAACCGGATCGAAGTGGTTTTCGAGAAATTAATCTCGATCCCGGACTCTTCGAAACGATCAACGCATTTGGCCAATATTGATAGTCGGTTATTTAACTATCAATTTATATTCACAAACAACCATCCAACCAATAAATAATTTTTCAAATTATTTATTAATCTCAAAATTATCTTCACAATATATATTTCTATTTTCAATCCTTTGAAAACAGTTTTCAAAACCATCTTTCTTTAGAATCAACTTCCCCAAATCTTTTCTATCTCCTCTGAAATCACCAAGCACAAAATAGATTTTTTTCAAAATAATTTTTGAACACTTTACTTTGAAATATATACTTTAAAACATTTAAGTTAAATTACTTCAATAAATTTGTTAAAAATACATACTATTTGACTTTGAGAAAATAAGGTTTCTTAATAAAATATAAAACCAGGTTTTCACTTTTAAAACAAATACCAAATCACTTTTAAATAATTAATACTATAATATATTAAAGGAAAACTTGCTTTAGAAATTAAACACTGGAAACAATAAATTTACAAAAAACTTGCTTCCTTTAAAAACAACTTTTAAAACATCTAATTTATACGTACAAATTTACTTTTAAAAACGTGTACTTGGCCATCCAGAGAAAATTCCAACTTCAAGCACTTAAATCAATTTCCCAAATTGATTTTCCAATTTATTCTATTTGACATTAAATTTCTCTACTTATCAGTTTATCTCCCAATTTCATTAATTATGGACTTTATATTTATATTTATTACTTTCCGTTTGATTTTATACTATTTAACTGAAATATACTAATTTCAGCTCCTTCTAAATTTTTCTTTATTCCTTTCAATAAATTAAATCTTAAATTTTAAATAAATGTTTTATTTATTTAACCTAATAACACTAAAATTAAAAATTCATAAATCTTCTGATTTATTCAAATTTCCCTTACTAAACTTAAGATTTATTATTAGAATTTTAAAAGGGCACTTTATTATATATTTTTTTCCAATAGATTCTTAAATTCATTCAAATTTCTATAGTTATTCTACTTACAAGTTCACTACTTTTATTATCTTTCCAAATCCAATTATATATTTTGATAATTTATTTACTCAAATACATCAAAACAACCATAACATTCAATATTCCAATACATCTCATCATAGAATATCAATATTCACAGCAGAGAATATTAAATAAATTTTAAATAAATGTTGAGGGATCCAGTTGGATCCCTCCAACCTGTTTTTCCTGCATCCACAGATGTTAGCACAATAATATATTGATTTCAGAATATTTCATACCATCTCACATCAATCAACTTCAACCATTCAAACAATTATTTAAATTTAATCATTTAAATTTAAATGTAACTGAGTGAGATTAACTCACCTTTGTTCTTTACTTTGCAACTCAATCCATCTCGCTTGTTTTCTTGATTTATAGACCTTGTATAAATAACTTACACAATTTATTAATATTCGAACAGATTGAACAATTAAATTTCGTTGATATAAATTTTGTTTTATCCAATCAACTTTAACTTCAAACAAATCTTCTTTTAATAAAATACTTGAACTACTATTCCTACCCACATCCTTCTAATAACTTATTTAACTAAAAATTTTATATTAAACAAATTTATTTTCCACAATATAGTTTCATTCCAAATCGAAACTATATATTAGTTTCTGCATATAAATCTGTCTCCGTTACACTACTGTAACAGACATTATTATTATTATTATTATTATTTTATAATATGTAAACACTAATCACTTAATTAAATTAAATCAACTAGATACCTTAAACGCGAACAGGAGTTCACCAACGCCGAGTTTCTGCTCGTATCCCACACGTGCTTGACCAAGCTCACTGCACTGCAAAACCCTAACCTCGAGACAACATCACCACGTCGCCGTGACTCACCAACGTCCCCTCTCTCGATCACTGCAAGTCGCCGCCATTAACATCCCACACAAACCCAAAATCGATCGCAAACCCACGGCTACCCAAAAATCACGATGCCACAAAACCCCAAACTGCATTATCAACTCCGCGTGAGCTCCTTCCCACGAAGCTTGATCCTCGGATTCATTCACAAACGAAGCATCGCGACCTCTTTTGACTCAAGACGAACACGATGCTAGGGTTTAGGTTAATTTGGGTTTCGATTGGAGGAATACGGCTTCGGCCATTTAAGATTTGTTTTTTTTTTCGGTGAGGATTAGGGGAAAGAAGAGACAGTAGTTCGGCCTCCTCATGTTGTCTGTGTTATTATATTTGTTCCATCACACGGCTTCCCTAAGAAGCTTCTTTCTTGATTTTTATTATTATTGTTAATAGTATTATTATTAATATCATTTGTTTTATCTTATTATTATTATTTATTTTAGTTCGAGCATTTTGATAATTGATTGTACGGTTTAGAATTGGGAAAGTATGTGATTAAATGACAGGAAGAAGGCGTATAGAAGAAACTTGATTAATTAAATTAAATTAAATTATTATCAACTAAATTTTCAACGCGTTTATATATCGTCCACTCACATACTAACTCCGATAAATACGAAATTTGAAACCCGATAATAATACAATATTACGGATCCAATGAAACTGGTTTCGTCGAAATCCGAGACTGTGCCTCGGAAGGCTATTTTTAAATTCAATTTAAACGATATATTTCTTTAAAACTGAACAAACCACTGCAAAATTTCAATTTCGCAACTTCTATTATCTTTACTATTATCAATATAAATTTTCAAGCCTTCAAATATATTTTTAATAGGCTTAAAACTCTAGATTCAATAATTTATCCAATTTTAAATTATTTAATTCAATAATTTAATTATCAAACAATTAGTGATATTTGAATTCAAATTAAAAACTAAATTTTAATTATTCAAAATCAATTGAATATTTCAATTTTAAATACTCAAAAATTCCGGGTCGTCACATTCCTCCCCCCTTAAAAGAATTTCGTCCCCGAAATTACTAGTTAGGAAGAATGATCCAATACCCGTTTATTATTATTTCCCTAAAATCAAATAGTTTTTACAATTCAACATCTCACCAACTATCTTCTTATAGAAGACCCATTATTAATCTTATTAATTTTCCAAACCTTTCCCTAGTTTGCAAACAATCCCTTTTGCTCAATTATCCCAGTTTCAATCTAAAACCAAATTTTGGATTACCAAAATTTCCTCAAAATTTTTTCTAACTCCCTAAATTTCCGAAAAATTTCGCCAGCGTTTCCTTTGCGCGGCTGACTCGGTACAACTACAAAATGGCTCTACGGCCTCCCAAATCCAAAAAGAAAACAAAAAGGCCAAGTGGCTCAATCCAAATCCAAATCCCAATCAAATTTCATACCAAATTAAATGCATACCTTTTTTCGGGCAATTCAAATTTATCTCTTGAAATCAAATCCAATTCTCTTTTCACTTTATACTACCTGCATATCCTGCTTAGTACTAATATCCAATCACAATATTCCCAAAACATTTTATCGACTCACTTACGGATGTCAATATTCATTAATTCAAATACTAACTTAGATTACATTTGAAATATCGGTTTCCAATTGAGAATGCCTCATTCCTTACTTAAGCTAGTATAAGCATTTATGTGTTTCTCATATTTACTTTCATCTTCCATTTTAGTTTCTAACTATTTCTATTCAACTTGATTCTTTCAATTTCATATGAATTCAATTTATTTTCAATTCCAAATGTTAAATTTTATTTTTTATTTACAACTAATTCATGTCAGTATTTTAATTAGTTTCATTCACTAACTTATTTCAATTCCTAGTTTGAAATCGTTGTCGTTAACAGAATTTTCCAAAATTTTCAAAATTTTCTAACTCCCAAAATTTCTGAAAATTTTTGGCAGAGTCTCCTTTGTACGGAGGAACTTTTGCAATTTGACAAAAGAGATAAATATATATACATTGACCCACACGGTCGGAAAAACCAAAAACAGTTCATATTTCCAAATTTTATTGCGTAGGCGTACCTTATTTAGCATTTTAAGCAAGCGGCTTATTATTTTTAGCAAATAGCACAACCAAATCCAGCCACACGGCTCCCAGGTACCTGTACTTACTCAGTTTAAACTTGTAAGTGCCAAATATAAGAAGTTTAACACATTTCACTTACTTGCAATAGTTAAAACATATGAATTCTAAAAGAAATTCACACCAAACATTTTCCATAAGTAACTTCTACAATTTCCATGTTAATCCAACTATTCCAATTTATTTATAAATCATTTTTATGCAATTTTGAATGGTTTTCAATCCATTCGTATACAACCTCATCAATTTGAATGGTTTAAAACACAATAGCTTATATTTAATTTATTTTAAGCAAACTGAACTCATATTTAATTCAATTGCTTTTAAAATCAATTTATTTTTTACTACTCTCACTCATAGAATGTTTAATTACTCCATTTACAACAAACAACAATTTATTCCATGCAATTTGACGAGATTTATGTGAATATATAAGCACTTGCATTTTATAATCAATTTAAATTTACTCCACTCAACTTACACTTAATTCTATTCCATTTCGGATTTATTCACAATCCATAAATTTTCAGTTTCATTGCATTTCAAATTTTAATCCATTCACTTGCATTTCATTCTATTAATCAAACTAGTTCATACAAAACTATTAACATCTTAGGTCTGTCTTCATTACCAATTTAATTACTCTTTTATTTTAATTTATTCACAAGCATTTATTTACATTTCATTCCATATTTGTTTTTTCCAATCTATTTTATTTAGCTCGAA
This sequence comes from Allium cepa, assembly GCA_030765085.1. NCBI lineage: Eukaryota > Viridiplantae > Streptophyta > Magnoliopsida > Asparagales > Amaryllidaceae > Allium > Allium cepa. The sequence continues at coordinate 726,081,766 of CM060937.1, read as the reverse complement.
ATCAATCCGGGCTATTTTATTCAATAACCATTTCTCAACTTTATTTAAACTATATTTCATTTGATACTTATTTATTCCATCATTTATTCATTCAATATAATTAGTTTATCCACATTCACTTAAACCATTCTAATAAACCCGAAACATTCTATTTTCCTTATTGTCTCAAGTTATTTCAATTCCTTAACAACTTAAATGGTTTACAATCATTTATTCTAAAACTTCATTCCATTGACATTATTTATAACTCACCGAATTTTATTTCGGTTAAAAATTTATTTTCACTTGATTTAAAACCAATCCAATATTATTAAACTTAATTTTAAGTTGAATTCAATTCAACTCCTTTCCATCTTTTGGCATAAGTTTATTCACTCTAATTTATTTATACTTAAGCTCATTCCCATTTTGCAAACCAAGTTCTCTTTCCAATTTAACTTGATTTTATTTCAATCCAATCTCATTTTAAATCTGCAAATTTCATTTGATTGGTTATTATAAAATTTAACTTTCCAGATTCAACTCATTCAATTTATTACCTGGCTATTTTTCCAGTTATCTTCACTTATGGATTTTATTTGCACATTCAAACATTGCTATTTTAATCCATTACATTTTTACATTTTTATCCGATATACTCCAATTATATTAAATTTATTGCCACTTCAAGTTAAATTTAAATTAATAACTCAAGTTCTGAATCCACTATCCATTCTCAATTTACCACCGAATTTTATGAACTCACGGTTCAATTTCATTTCACCAACAATTTAAGTCGAATTTAATTTATCACTTGAGTTTATTTCCAAACTTCACCATAAACTCATAATTCAACTTTACTTAACTACATTGGGTTCTCAATACATATTTCATTATATAATCCATTATCTAAATAGTCTTTTCCCAACTTATATTTCAGAACTTGATTTTAAGTCTCAAAATTTCTTCATTTAAATTTGCTTAAGTTCAATTTACTTTACAATTTTCAAGTTTTGATCTTCAATTTATTTTTCCATTCATCAAACAATTTTTCTTTTGGATTTTGTATTCCATTTTCAAATTTTATAAGCCACAATTTATTATTTTATACAATCCCATTCATCATAAACTTATTATTTACATCTATTTATAACTCAAGTATACTTTTATTCCATGCATTTTTAATTCTTTTATATGCTATTCTGATTTATTTAACTCAATCAAATTCTTACCCAATTTATTTCTTACCCAACTTATTTTCTAGTTATCCAGGTAAGAATCAATTCCAATTCAATTTTATTCAATTGAATTTCTTATGCCAATTCAATTTTATCTTAACTCGGATTTATTTAACCCAATTCGGTTTCAACTAAATTCAAATTCAACTGGATATTATTTCTAGCCTATTCAATTTATTCCAGTCCAGTTAAGTTTATTTTTTTTTCCATCCAAGTTAAATTCATTTCATTTTAAATTTACATTCCATTATTCAAAGCTTATATTTCCTTTCTGTTTTAAAAAAAAATCATCTCAATCTATAAGCTTACAATTCATCTCATCAGGATTTTCAAACACCCGGCTTTAATTTCAAATTATTTTGAAATCTCCAACATTTCAAAATCACACTTCTCAAAAATTTAAACCAATCTTGGTTTTATTCCCAACAAATTTCCTTTGAAATTTCAAAAACAACTCGCTTTTCCTGAACAAATTAATTTGGCAGCAAATCCGTCACTTAGAAACTCGAAAATGAACATCGATGATGCTGCAGTTATCACCGAAGTTATTTTCCATTGACTGAAGTGAATTCAATGCTATACCACTTTCAAAACCCATTTAAAACAAATTTCCATCCAGAAATACTTCCAAAACAATAATGTTATCATTTATCTTCAAAACACTTCGATAACATTCCCAAAATCTCTGAAATTTTGAAATTTCAAATTCTGCTTAAATAAATTTTAACTATAATTCACTTGCACAGCTTATGTTCATACAAATTCTCATTTGATTATATTTCAATTCACAATTTACATCTATAATTCATATTTATAAATTTCTTTTTATAATAAATTTATTCCTTCAAACTTTGGTTATAATTCCAATTTCTAATTAAATTTTCACTTAACAATGATAATACTTTAATATTATCAACATCCAAGCAACCATATATTAGTCAAACAGTTTACAAAAACTATGCTTTATATCAAAATATGTTTTTGGGTAAAATTATTTCATTCACCCATATTTAAAACAATATCGTGTCGATTGCTCTATTCAAGTGTTTAGAAACCCTTTCGATACAGTTGTACGGACTGTGCCAACAAAGGTTCATATGCCACTCAATAAACCAATCAACGCAATATTAAAATAATTTATATTCACTAACAAATACGCGCTCATATTTATTTATACGCTCAAACTCATTATAGAGTACTACGGACTCTATTTTAAATGAGTAATTTCCCACCAGAGCCAAGGTTATCACAAACCTAAGCTCTGATACCAAGTGAAACGACCCGCAAATCCGTACCCCTTGAGTTAACACTATTCTACAACAACCAACTCAAGTTGTACAGAAATACGAACCATTTGGGTTTAAGAAGAAGAGGTAGAAGAAGAGAAAACAAAATCAACATCAGAATCTAACCATCGCAGCGGAATAAAATATAATAGATAATATATAAGCTTTACTCAACATCAAATATTTCTGTTTACATATATTACATCATCAGAGTACATCAATCACAGCTCAACATCATAGTCATACAATGAATACACAACAACTCATAATACACAACTCAAACAGCGGAATATATATATATATATATATATATATATATATATATAAGTACGGGAATACGTATCGTCATCCAGCTCGTCTCATGAGCTCCACAGCATCATATCCTGTATCCTATAATACTCGGTCTGACCCGAGCATTACAGTTAAATAATACCCGAGTCAGTATGGAATACCAGCGTGAGAAAATCACACCCAATTGATTATTAAGTTTCAAAAATCCTTTGAAAACAAAAGCATCTCGTAAGACCACGCCACAAATAAACATGTCGGGTTTTTACCTTACGATAGCTAAAACAATTTTTATAGAAATCATCTGATATTATAATAGGGTCTATATACAAATACTTATAAAATAGCCGAAATTGTTACATCTATTAAATTCCAGCTACTAGCCACAAAAGTGGGTAATACAAACAAAACTCGTACAAGGCTCGTAGGGAGAATGGATTTCCAATAATGACTAGGCACTGGGGTACCACCTGTCACAGTACGGGGCCTAGATCACCGTACCGAGGACTACTCCCTTCATCCCCTGCAACACAAGGCCGGAACCATTCCTTACTGAATAGTCCCGAACAAGATAAACCCCGTGGTTGGGGCGACCAACCACCCACTAAGCCGAAATATATGAGGGACATCTAGACAGGGGACTTATCTTGTCCTGCTTGGGTATGACCCACCTAACCTTGCTGCATATCCCCTGATTTTCAGTCATTCCCATTTGATGAGGCTTGAGGCTAAGCGTTACCTTTAGAACGTTTTCACTTAGAATGCCCATCGTCCACCTGACGATGTTTCGCAAGCATTCATCCATACAAGTCCGTCCCGGGTTCGAACGGAACCGAAGGCACTATTCCTACTACATCCATTTTGGAAATATCCTCAGGATTAGTAGCGACTAGCCCTTGCACTTCACAGCTCCATCTTCGAATCCAAAATCGTTTTCACGAAACGTACAAACCGGATCGAAGTGGTTTTCGAGAAATTAATCTCGATCCCGGACTCTTCGAAACGATCAACGCATTTGGCCAATATTGATAGTCGGTTATTTAACTATCAATTTATATTCACAAACAACCATCCAACCAATAAATAATTTTTCAAATTATTTATTAATCTCAAAATTATCTTCACAATATATATTTCTATTTTCAATCCTTTGAAAACAGTTTTCAAAACCATCTTTCTTCAGAATCAACTTCCCCAAATCTTTTCTATCTCCTCTGAAATCACCAAGCACAAAATAGATTTTTTTAAAATAATTTTTAAACCCTTTACTTTGAAATATATACTTTAAAACATTTAAGTTAAATTACTTCAAAAAATTTGTTAAAAATACATACTATTTGACTTTGAGAAAATAAGGTTTCTTAATAAAATATAAAACCAGGTTTTCACTTTTAAAACAAATACCAAATCACTTTTAAATAATTAATACTATAATATATTAAAGGAAAACTTGCTTTAGAAATTAAATATTGGAAACAATAAATTTACAAAAAACTTGTGTTAACCCTAACTCGTTCACAAGTTAACAGGTCCACGACTCAAGGCATGTACGACTCAAGGCATGTACGAGTTAAAGGATACATGAGTCAGCAACTTCCTACAACTTAAAGATCTTCTACGAGTTAGCAAGCTTACGAGATAAGCCTTTACGAGTTAGCATATCTACAAATTAGCAAGTGTACGAGTTAAGATCTTCCACAAGTTAAGCCTCTACGAGTTAATCCTCTGCGAGTTAAGATCTTCTACGAGTTAGCAGGCATACGAGTTAAGAAAAGCTAACGACTTAAGGTCTTTACGACTTAAGGAAATTGATGGCCTACGACTTAATGATAACTGCAGTTTGTACGACTTAAGACCCTTACGACTTAAAGAAGTTATACGACTTAAGGAGGATACGACCTAAAGACACACCTCTTAACTCGTCTACGAGTTAAGACTTGCTTTAAACCAGTTGCAATTAGTTAAGTCGACTACGACTTACGACATAAAAAGAGTCGTATACGACTTAAGAAAGGAAATTAGCAATTGCAGCCAGATAACTCGCACACGACTTAGAACTTAGGGATGGGTTCAAAAAAGGGGAACTGCCATAGACTCGGCTCAGTGACCCGGGGACGACTTACCTTAAGTCGAACACGACTTATCTTAAGTCGGCCATGAGTTAGGACTTAGCACTTTTTCCGCCCAGAACTCTCTATAAATATGAAACCATCTCCAACATGCAAAGGACCTTTGGGCTCATTCTCTTCAAGCGCCATTACTCTGCCGAATTCCAGACGACTTCAAAGCTTTTTAGATCCAACAAACTTCTAAAGGAACTCCATGAAGGAATCATCCACATTCACCATGGATTTGAAGATGATTGTCAACATCAAAGCTTGAGCTACTTGTTTCACATATCCTATCACTTGAAGTGTGTTGTAATTGAAAGATCTTGTAAAGAATTGTAATCAAACTAGTGATAAAAAGATTAAAGTGGACGTAGGCTGGATTATAAGCCGAACCACTATAAATACTGTGTCTCTTACTGTTTTTCTACATACTTTCTGCTTATTTCTGTTTCCCGTACAAACGGGTGGTGCTTTCACAATCGCATCTTATACACCAGGGTGTTAGCGTTTAAATTTTTTCGTTAACAACTTGCTTCCTTTAAAAACAACTTTTAAACATCTAATTTATACGTACAAATTTACTTTTAAAAACGTGTACTTGGCCATCCAGAGAAAATTCCAACTTCAAGCACTTAAATCAATTTCCCAAATTGATTTTCCAATTTATTCTATTTGAAATTAAATTTCTCTACTTATCAGTTTATCTCCCAATTTCATTAATTATGGACTTTATATTTATATTTATTACTTTCCGTTTGATTTTATACTATTTAACTGAAATATACTAATTTCAGCTCCTTCCAAATTTTTCTTTATTCCTTTCAATAAATTAAATCTTAAATTTTAAATAAATGTTTTATTTATTTAACCTAATAACACTAAAATTAAAAATTCATAAATCTTCTGATTTATTCAAATTTCCCTTACTAAACTTAAGATTTATTATTAGAATTTTAAAAGGGCACTTTATTATTTTTTTTTCCAATAGATTCTTAAATTCATTCAAATTTCTATAGTTATTCTACTTACAAGTTCACTACTTTTATTATCTTTCCAAATCCAATTATATATTTTGATAACTTATTTACTCAAATACATCAAATCAACCATAACATTCAATATTCCAATACATCTCATCATAGAATATCAATATTCACAGCAGAGAATATTAAATAAATTTTAAATAGATGTTGAGGGATCCAGTTGGATCCCTCCAACCTGTTTTTCCTGCATCCACAGATGTTAGCACAATAATATATTGATTTCAGAATATTTCATACCATCTCACATCAATCAACTTCAACCATTCAAACAATTATTTAAATTTAATCATTTAAATTTAAATGTAACTGAGTGAGATTAACTCACCTTTGTTCTCTACTTTGCAACTCAATCCATCTCGCTTGTTTTCTTGATTTATAGACCTTGTAAAAATAATTTATACAATTTATTAATATTCGAACAGATTGAACAATTAAATTCCGTTGATATAAATTTTATTTTATCCAATCAACTTTAACTTCAAACAAATCTTCTTTTAATAAAATACTTGAACTACTATTCCTACACACATCCTTCTAATAACTTATTTAACTAAAAATTTTATATTAAACAAATTTATTTTCCACAATATAGTTTCATTCCAAATCGAAACTATATATTAGTTTCTGCATATAAATCTGTCTCCGTTACACTACTGTAACAGATATTATTATTATTATTATTATTATTATTATTATTATTATTATTTTATAATATGTAAACACTAATCACTTAATTAAATTAAATCAACTCGATACCTTAAACGCGAACAGGAGTTCACCAACGCCGAGTTTCTGCTCGTATCCCACACGTGCTTGACCAAGCTCACTGCACTGCAAAACCCTAACCTCGAGACAACATCACCACGTCGCCGTGACTCACCAACGTCCCCTCTCTCGATCACTGCAAGTCGCCGCCATTAACATCCCACACAAACCCAAAATCGATCGCAAACCCACGGCTACCCAAAAATCACGATGCCACAAAACCCCAAACTGCATTGTCAACTCCGCGCGAGCTCCTTCCCACGAAGCTTGATCCTCGGATTCATTCACAAACGAAGCATCGCGACCTCTTTTGACTCAAGACGAACACGATGCTAGGGTTTAGGTTAATTTGGGTTTCGATTGGAGGAATACGGCTTCGGCCATTTAAGATTTGTTTTTTTTTCGGTGAGGATTAGGGGAAAGAAGAGACAGTAGTTCGGCCTCCTCATGTTGTCTGTGTTATTATATTTTGTTCCATCACACGGCTTCCCTAAGAAGCTTCTTTCTTGAATTTTATTATTATTATTAATAGTATTATTATTAATATCATTTGTTTTATCTTATTATTATTATTTATTTTAGTTCGAGCATTTTGATAATTGATTGTACGGTTTAGAATTGGGAAAGTATGTGATTAAATGACAGGAAGAAGGCGTATAGAAGAAACTTGATTAATTAAATTAAATTAAATTAAATTATTATCAACTAAATTTTCAACGCGTTTATATATCGTCCACTCACATACTAACTCCGATAAATACGAAATTTGAAACCCGATAATAATACAATATTACGGATCCAATGAAACTGGTTTCGTCGAAATCCGAGACTGTGCCTCGGAAGGCTATTTTTAAATTGAATTTAAACGATATATTTCTTTAAAACTGAACAAACCACTGCAAAATGTCAATTTCGCAACTTCTATTATCTTTACTATTATCAATATAAATTTTCAAGCCTTCAAATATATTTTTAATAGGCTTAAAACTCTAGATTCAATAATTTATCCAATTTTAAATTATTTAATTCAATAATTTAATTATCAAACAATTAGTGATATTTGAATTAAAATTAAAAACTAAATTTTAATTATTCAAAATCAATTGAATATTTCAATTTTAAATACTCAAAAATTCCGGGTCATCACATCAACTATTTATCACAATCATCATCCAATTTAAACAATAACCTCAATGTACAGCAATTGATGGATATAGGTGATTACTGACATTTTATATTCAATAATAAATTAAGCAATCTATCTAACTGGTAGTTTTATGCAGTAATAAATTTGATAACAAAAATCAATTCAAATAAATGCAATTTTTCTGAGATGATGATTAAATATATGGCAAACAGCTATAAATAAATTTCAAATCACATCATAAATAAATTTAACAAACATAACAAATTCTAGAAACTGTGAGTGGATTAAAACACTCACCTCTGATTTTAGCCCATAAGAATCCAAATAGAAGTGCAAAATTCAACAATCTCCAAATTCAACTAAATCCATTTCATGTTGTCTGGAATTTAAATATGAATCCATCAGAAGAAATCGCACGTGAATTAAAGTTTACATGGAAAAGATATTCATGTTATAAGAAATATTATTAAAATAAAAATTATTATGCATAAAATATAAATAAATAAACAAAATTTAATATTTACATTTTTCTCAAGATGAGGCTTTAGAAAAAAGATTAAAGAACAACTAAGATGAGGATAGGAATTGTAAGGAAAATGAAAAAAAAATCATGTTTTATCAATGAAAGCTTTTGGATTTGTAAGAATAAGAGCTTTTTGAATATGAGGTGTCGGGAGAAAGAAAATGTAAAAGAAGAAATAAGTTGTACGTTATTTATAATTAGGAAATGAAGGTGGAGGGACAAAAATAAATGTCACATTTTAATTTGAAAGCTTCAATCATTAATAATGCATAAGTAAATGTACGTAGGAATGGAAAAGTTTGCAAACGAAAGTAAAATTTTGTATATGTGAAAATGAGGTGGCAAGAATTAAATACAACCTAAAAGTGCTTAGGTATTAAACAGATGGAGAAATAAACAGATCAAGTATTAATGATAAGGTAACTATTCTAAAACATTCGTGAAACAATTAGTAATAAAGTAAGTGAAGGGACTATGTACGTCGCACAACCTTTTGAAATTCAAATTTTGTTTTGAAACGTAACCAAATTAACTTCATTAACTCAAGCAATATTTGAATTTCTACGTATTTAGGTTTTTGTCTACGCATAATAATTTTTTATACCTACCTTAAAAATGAAAACATTTGATTTGATTTTCCCAAAATGATCTCTTATTACCATTAAAACACCCTTTTTGTTTACCACAAAACGCACGTATTTTTTATTAAATCTGTTTAATTGCAATCACCGTTTTCTTTCCTTTTAATCGAAACATTTGAACTACATTAATTGCAATCACTTACAAAGTTAAATTTTAAAACAGACAACTAAAATTCATGAAAAAAATAGAAAAATTGTTTATACACAAGAGTAATAAATAACTTGCTGAAATATATTATTTTCCTATTCTTGTAATCAATCTGTAAGCTAAAACACGGTAACATATGTTTCTTTCTTTAAAATCAGTCATTCTATTCTATAATTCAATGAAATTAAACCTGTTAACTCCACTTTTTCAGCAAGGGCATGATATCAAAAATCGACCGAAAAGCCAATGATAATTCGTCTCGATTCTGTTGAATGGATTTTCAGATAAGATCCCCTATCGAGGGGGGTCCAGGAGGGTGCCAACCGCCCTAGGTGGGGGTGCGATGGCAATGCCACCGCTACGATAATCGACCTAACTGATTTTAACGACCTAAAGCGTCAACAAGTTAACGAGTTAGAAGACTGTTAACTCCGCCTCGGTTTGGACTCAGCGACTTGAAACGATACCGACCTAAGACTCAAAGAGATGCCGACCTAAGGCCTAAGGGGTATGCCGACCTAACACTTCAACAAGTATGCCGACCTAATACTTTAAAAAGGCTACCGACTCAACATAGATACCGACCTAACAGTCTAGGGAGATTGCCGACTTAACTGGTTGCCGACCTAACTGCCTTAACAGGAATGCCGACCTAAGGCCGAAAAGGGATACCGACTTAAGAGAGGTGCCGACCCAATGCTCTAGCATGTATACCAACCTAAGACTTAAAGAACGCCGACCCAAGATAGCTACCGACCTAAGTCGCGGCCGACCTATGACCAATGTTAGCTCGTTCACGACTCAAGAAAAGGAAGATGAGTTCAATGCAGCTACTCCGCACAGCAGCCTCTTAACTCGTGCACGATTCAGCTCCCAGTTATCTCGGTCATGACTCACGACCTAATTTGAGTCGTGAACGACTTAAAGCTATTAAATGCAAACCCGAGGCCGTATTACTAAGAAGGGGTAGTGTTGACTCGGAGGCGACCTAGTACTTGTGCAAGTGAACTCCTGTGAAGCCATGAAGGGGCCAGATGGACCGGCCACGACTCATATTAAGTCGGCTACGACTTAACTTAAATCGGCCACGACTTAGGACTTGGCAATAATTCCAGACCGAAACTCTCTATAAATAGGCAACTACCTCCAACATTCAAAGGACTTTTTGGCACATTCTCTTCATACACCGTTGCCTTGCTGCATTGAGAACTTCATCAACACTTAGAGCTTTCAAGATTAGAAGAATTCATCAAAGAACTCCATGAAGAAACCACACATCTTCAACATGGATTTAAGGACTTTAATCGACATTGAAGCTTAAGACTTGTTTCAAACCACTTGTAATTTGAAGCATATTGTACTTGAGAAGAGTTGTATCAGCTTGTAACGGGATTATTAATAAAAGTACTTAGAGTGGACATAGGCTATACCCTTAAGCCGAACCACTATAAAATTGTTGTTGTTTACTGCTTTTCTGCTATTACTTGCTTGTAATTCTTTCCCGATCTATCGGGTGGTGCTTTCACAACTATAACTCATACACCGGGGTGTTAGCGTTCAAATTTTAGCGTTAACATTTTTGGTGCTTTCACTGAGAATTGAACTCAGGAAAACTGTCATCATTGCTTCACAGAGATTTGTAGAAAGAATTTCTTTAAAAACCAGAAGTCTATCTGAGATTATGGCTCCTGGAAGGAAAAGTAGATCTGTCAGATCTGGAAACATTCAAGAGGGAACCTCCGCTTCCCCTGTGCCTAATCAACCCACTCCATCTGTTGGAGTTACGAAAGCGGAGCTGGATGCTGTAATTCTAGGGCTAAACCAGCAAATAAACGCCCAAAATGCACAATTAGAGGCTCAAGGTGCCCAGAATGCTCTGATTCTGAATAAGTTGAACGATTTACTTGGGGCAAACAATCAACCAGCTGGTAATGAAAGGAACTATGCTGGCAACATTCATGACGTTAGTGAGAGAAATGCTCCTGAAAGGGCTACTAGTCCCTTTGAGCGGGCAGTACCTGAGGCCGGTGGATCTAGAATTCGGCATGATGAGGAATATCTTTCTGGAATGGTCCGGCAGATCATGAAAGAAAGTATGCAAAGGGTTGAAGATGAGAAGGAATGGGGTTTCGCCCCAAGTAAAACTCCGTTTACTGAAAAAATCTTGAAGGCGGAATTTCCAAGGAAGTTTGTCCCTCCAACTATTCCAGCTTACAAAGGGACAAGTGATCCGAATGAGTTCTTGTATAAATATGATTGGCACATGACAGGTGCCAGGGCCTCTGACGAAATAAAGTGTCGATATTTCCCCGTATACCTGGAAGGTGTGGCTCTACTATGGTTCACCAAGTTGCCAGTCCAATCTATTGATCAGTTTTCAGACTTGACCAGAAAATTCAAGGAGCAGTTTAGACTATATGCTTCGAAGGCCAAGGACATTATGTCACTATCGAGTTTAGAACAGAATCCTGGTGAGTCTATCAGATCCTTCTTGAACCGCTTTAATATAGCGCTGGCTGAGGTGGACAATGCTGAACCACGAATGATATTGACTTATCTGATGAGGGCTATTGATAAGTCAAGCGAATTTGGGAAATGGTTAAATATGAAGGAGCCAACCTCTCTCGAAAAGTTCTACAAAAAAGCAGATGAATTCATTCGCTTGGAAAGCCGTCCTTTACCAGTAAAGACAGTGTTGGAGAAAGCAGAAGACAACACTGTCGCTCCACGCAAGAATGAATCGGTGGGGCAAAAAAGGGAGAATAATAATGGAAAGAAACAGGGTAGTCTGAAGAAGCCCCGATCCTTTAAGCCATCAGAATATACTCCATTATCACATACACCGGAGCACATCTACCTGGCCACTAAAGATTCCGTCGATTTCCCTAAACCTATCCCTTTGAGAACCGGGAAAAAAGCCATACAGAGTGGGAAATTCTGCCGCTTCCACAATCAACCCGGTCATGAGACTGATGAATGCCGCCAGTTGAAAAATCTGATTGAAGAGTTGCTAAGAGAAAACAAACTGCAGCAATTCGTGAAGAAAAATAGCAACAATCCTGCATCGTCAAGTCAGGGGCAACAGGTTCCTGTTCATCAGCCTAGGTCAGGTGAGAAAGCTACGGGACATGAATCTGGAAGGCCCGTTATCAATGTCATTACAGGAGGGCCTCACCCAGCTGGCAAGAGCTGGGGTGAGATGGAGAGATATTCCAGGGCTTTGAAATATGCTCCAGCTGAAGAAGACGTCTTTGTTTTAGAAGACACTACGCCCCTGAAACAACAGAAAACTTTCAGCGATGATATTGTTTTCAGAGCCAGAGATTCCACAGGTATAGAAGCCCCTACCCTAGATCCCTTGGTCATCTCGGCTGGTATTGGACCGGCCATTGTCAGAAGAGTCCTCATTGACTGCGGAGCATCATGTAATATCCTCTTCAAGAAGACATTTGACCAGATGAAAATCCCTATGATCGACGTACAAGCCTCATCACAAAAGATCGCTGGCTTCACTGGGGAGCCAAAACAACCAATTGGGACCATCGATCTGCTTGTAGAACTTGGGGAAGCAGAAAGGAAAGTGGTCCGCAAGCAAACATTTGTGATTGCCGATGAGTTTTCTGCTTATAATGCTTTTCTTGGCCGTCCAACACTCGCAGCATTCAAAGCTATCCTAGCCCCGTGGTGCCTCACTATTAAATTCCCTACTGACAATGGAGTAGGAGTTATAAAAGGGGATCAAAATGCTGCGCGAGAGTGCTATTTGACAGAGCTGCGAGAGTCAAGAAAAAGGGAAATGGGGAAGGATGCGGCAACCCCAGTCCGCATCAAAGAACCAGCCTTGTAGCAATTACGGGGCGGACCCTGCACTGGAGAGCACAGCGGGGCACGGAGAGAAATGGATCCCAGAAAAGCCAGTGCAGGGGAGAATAGAGTGGTACCGGTGGAAACGACAGTTCCGGTACCTGTTGACCTGAAGGACCCAAATAAGGTGTTGAATGTGGGTTCACAGCTTAATGTGTCAATTCAGAATGTCTTGATATCTTTCCTGAAAGCAAATCTGGATGTCTTTGCTTGGACTCACGCCGATATGTGTGGAATATCTCCAGAAGTTGCAGTACACGCTCTGAATATTGACCCAAAGTTTACGCCAGTTAAACAGAAAAGAAGAACCCAAGGTCCAGAAAGGTCAGCAGCATTAAAAGAAGAAGTCGATCGAATCATGGAAAATAACTTCATCAAAGAATCTACATATCCGAATTGGGTTTCAAATCCTGTGCTGGTCAAGAAAGCTAATGGAAAATGGAGAGTGTGCATCGATTTTTCCGATCTAAACAAGGCTTGCCCCAAAGATTGCTTCCCGTTACCCAGGATCGATCAACTGGTAGACGGAACTGCGGGACATGAATTGTTATCTTTCATGGATGCCTACTCCGGTTATAACCAAATCATGATGCACGAGCCGGATCAGGAGGATACAAGCTTTATCACAGATGTTGGACTTTATTGCTACAGAGTTATGCCCTTCGGATTGAAAAATGCAGGGGCAACCTACCAAAGACTTGTTAATGCTATGTTCAAACCGCAATTGGGCAAAACTATGGAAGTCTACGTCGACGACATGTTAGTGAAGTCCAGGAAAGCAGCAGATCACATTGAACACTTAGCAGAAATGTTCGCAGTCCTTCGGAAATACAAAATGAAACTTAACCCTCTGAAATGTACATTTGGGGTCGAGTCCGGAAAGTTCTTAGGTTTCATCGTCAGTGCTAGGGGCATTGAGGCTAGTCCAGCTCAAATTACTGCCTTGAAAAAAGTTAAAGCTCCTAGAACGAAGAAGGAATTGCAGAGTCTCAACGGAAAGGTCGCCGCCCTGAGTCGGTTCATTTCCAAAGCCACTGATAAATGCATCCTATTCTTTGACGCTCTGAAGAAAGGAAAGAAGAATTTTGAATGGACTTCCGAATGCCAAAAAGCCTTCGATGAGTTGATCCGTCATATGGAAACGCCTCCAATACTTTCTAGGCCAGGCAATGGTGAGGATCTTCTTATATACTTGGCAGTATCATCTCATGCTCTAAGTTGGAAAAACTCGCCTATTGCCTACTAGTTGCATCAAGGAAACTGAGGCAATATTTCCAAGCTCATCCTATCAGGGTACTTACTGATCAACCTCTAAAGCAAGTCCTGTTTCGCCCTGAAACTTCGGGTCGCCTTCTAAAATGGAACATTGAACTCAGTCAATATGACATCACTTATCACCCCCGAAAAGCAATCAACGGACAAGCTTTAGCTGATTTCATTGCAGAATTCACAGAGAAGGATAATGGTGAGGATGAAACGATCAGTGATTCCCCAATCCAGTGGAAGATGTATGTTGATGGCGCAAGAAATGACTACTGTTCTGGAGCCGGAGTGGTACTTGAAACTCCTGAAGGTCGATCATTATGTTATGCATTAAGATTGGAATTTCCTTCAACAAACAATGAAGCAGAATATGAAGCTCTTATTGCAGGTTTGAAAATCGCTAAAGAGCTAAACATTCGAGCATTACAAATCTTCAGTGATTCTCAGCTTATTGTATGCCAAGTCAAGAAGGAATTTCAAACAAAAGGTGGAAACCTGCCTTCCTACTTGTCAAAGGCTTGGGAGCTCCTATGTGAACTCGATCACTGTTCAATAAGCCACATTCCTCGGGAAGAGAATATGAAGGCAGATTCCCTCGCAAAGTATTCAAGTTCTGGTGAAGCTCAACTATTGGGATTGGTCCCTGTAGAAGTCCTTTCAGCACCAAGTATAGACGAGATGGATATAGACTGGATTATGAATGTATCTCAAGAACAAGAGTCATGGATGACTCCAATACTGGACTACCTACTCAGAGGTTCTCTGCCAGAAAATCCGATAGAAAGACGAAAGCTACTAAGGAAAGCCTCTCGCTATGTAATTCAGGATGGCCGATTGTACAAACGGGGATTCTCAATGCCATTGCTTCGATGTGTATCCCGGGAAGAGTCCAAAACAATCCTAGCTGAGGTGCATGGAGGAGAATGTGGTGATCATTCAGGTGGTCAAACATTAGCAAAGAAAATTCTCCGATACGGATATTTTTGGCCAGAAATTAATCGAGATGCTGCAGATTACTCCCGAAAATGTGACAGATGCCAAAGATTTGCCAAAATTCCTAGAGCACCTTCTACCGAACTCACACAGATGGTCAGTCCATGGCCGTTTGCGATTTGGGGAATGGATCTCATCGGGCCGCTACCAACTGCCAAATCAGGGATTAAATATGCTATTGTTGCAGTTGATTACTTTACTAAATGGGCTGAAGCTGAACCATTGGCTACTATCACTTCTAAGAAAATGATAAGCTTTGT
Organism: Allium cepa; assembly: GCA_030765085.1. Lineage (NCBI taxonomy): Eukaryota > Viridiplantae > Streptophyta > Magnoliopsida > Asparagales > Amaryllidaceae > Allium > Allium cepa. The sequence continues at coordinate 726,066,217 of CM060937.1, read as the reverse complement.
GACCAAGAATATCATTTGCAGATACGGTGTGCCTCAGAAAATAATCACAGACAATGGTACTCAGTTTGAAAGCGAGGAATTCCAGGATTTTTGCAAACGATTCAAAATCCAGAAAAGCTTTTCGGCAGTAGCTCATCCGCAGGAAAACGGGCAAGTGGAAGCAGTGAACAAGATCATCAAATCAACCATCAAAAAGCAACTCGAAAGAGCAAAAGGTGGTTGGGTCGATAAACTACCACTTGCACTATGGGCATACAAAACTACTCACAAAACTGCAACTGGGCATACTCCTTTTTCGTTAGCATACGGATCGGAAGCAATGATCCCGGTTGAAACAGAGGTCCCTTCACACCGAAGGATCCATTTCAATCAAGCAGAAAATGAGAAGCTACAACTTGAAGCGCTGGATCTCCTTGATGAAAAAAGAGATGAAGCTAACCTCAGAGTTGCAGTTCATCAGCAAAGGATAGCCAGACATTTCAATTCCAAAGTTCGTCAACGCAGCTTTGAAATTGGAGATCTAGTCCTGAAAAGAATTATGACCGCGACAGGTGTGTTTGGGCCAAATTGGGAAGGACCGTATGTAATAGGTCAGAAGCTTCTTGACGGCACATTCAAGCTCATCACTGTTGATGGAGATCAAATTCCAAGGGCATGGAACAGCAACCATTTGCGTCCATACTTTACTTGAAAATTTTGTTGAAACATTGTAAAAAGAATTATGAATGTATGATTCTTGTAATTGAAAGCAATTGTGAAACTGATGCAAGTAAATAATGAAAGAATATAAAGTGGATGTAGGCCCAATTTCATGGCCGAACCACTATAAATCTTGTGTTCCTTATTATTATTATATGTTTGCTTTGTTTTCGATATAAAAATACATAAAATGTATTGCTGAAATGTCGATTTAAATTTTTGCAGACAATGGAAATAAAACTTGCGCATAATAAGACCGAGTGATTCTCACCATCATTCAACAAACAAATTTCAAGTCATAAAGGCCCCGAATTCAAATCCTAGATAGGAAGTACTTCAATTGAACGTCCTATGATTTCGACAGAAACGGGTCCTTGCTAATAACTTGAGATTGTTTGAACGAACAAACATCCAATTAGGAAGCTAGTGCCCGTTCTCACGAACTTGCCTGACAATGAAGTACGCTTCCTTGGATTAAACAAGCCACTTGCGAGAAAAGGGGAATGAAAACTTGAAAAAAAAAAAAAGAGGATCGCTGAAAAGGCATAAGCAAGTGAACAGAGGAACAACCAAAGCCATCATCGGCAGCACAAGTCCTCTTCGGAGGCACAACTCTTCGGAAAATAAAGACCTCTAATGGGTCATACGCCACAAAAAAGAAAGTTCTCTACTCAACAAAAAAGATTGGAGGAGTCATGACCCTCCAACCATGAGAGAGTAACTTCCAGGCGATGAAAACCCTCTCTGAGGCACATTTCACCAGGAGTTGAAGTGTTATGACCGCTCTTCGGAATTTCACTTCACCAAAGTTGAAATGCAAACAAAATAAAAGCCCTCTTCGGAGGCCCATTTCACCAGGAGTTGAAGTGTTATGACCGCTCTTCGGGATTTCACTTCACCAAAGTTGAAATGCAAACAAAATAAAAGCCCTCTTCGGAGGCACATTTCGCCAAGAGTTGAAGTGTAACAACCGCTCTTCGGAATTTCACTTCACCAAAGTTGAAATGCAAAACAAGATAAAGACCTTCCTGGAAGCCCATGTTTCACCGAGATTGAAATAAAACTTCCAAGTGTTGAAACGTGAAAAAGCTTTCCTCGAAGGCACAACTCTTTGGAGGTACACGTTTCACCAAGATTGAAATAAAACTTCCAAGTGTTGAAACGTGAGAAATCCCTCCTCAGAGGTACGACCCCCTCCCGGGGACACAATTAAAAAGAATGGCCTCTTCAGAAGCCCACGTTTCACCGAGATTGAAATAAAACTTCCAAGTGTTGAAACGTGAAAAGGCTTTCTTCAAAGGCACAACTCTTTGGAGGAACACGTTTCACCAAGATTGAAATAAAACTTCCAAGTGTTGAAACGTGAAAAAATCTCTCCTCAGAGGCACAAATTTTTATTAAAAAAAAAAAAAAAAAACCTCATCTAGAGCGTACTTTAACTTTCAAAGGAAGAGCGATTTACCTATTCTAAAAAAAAGGGGGGGGGAGAAAGTTAAAGTACATTCATAGGTCCGCTTTACCACATAGAAGAATTCACTTGGCAAAATGTATACACACGCAAAAGGAAAAAGTGATTTCTTCGAAGGACAAAGCGTAGAAACTTATATGAAGGAAGTTGCACTCTACGAAAATTCTCTTCGAGAATGAAGTAATTATTCTTTAGAAAACGAGAGTGCAAGTCCCCTCAAAGTATACGATATTGCAGTAAGCTCATGGTATGGGGGCAACATGGTATAGTTACATACAAAGTGGTATAGCTACGTCGGTAAAGTACGCTCAAAAAACATACCACAAGCTCACCGCAATATCACATAAATAAACTTGTACAAAAATGAATAATAAATGCATTCTCAAATTCAAACAAAAGTCTGTACAAATAAAGAATCATTTTATTCAATTGCAGATATTGCAGATACAGGTTTCAAAATAAAAAAGCAGGGGCCGGTGCCTGCACAATATCCGACCATTACACAAAAAAGGAATCAAAAAGCTCAACTCTTCATTTCTTCTTGCCGCCTTTAGACCCTTTACCCGGCCGAGTGGTTAGCTTTTCGGGTCTTCCAGGTTGGTCTGAAGGCATAAGGGAAGAAGGGGAGGGAGGTACAACTGGCGCAATTTCCGGTTGCTCTTCAGTGGTGATAATTTTCTTCCCCCTCCTCTTCGGTGTCCCATGCTTCTTTCTTCTCTGCGAAGAAGACTCACTCCCCGGAGTAACGAGAGCGGACAAAACTACGTCGTCAGAAGGAGTCCGCTCCGGAGAGATCTCGCCTCCTTCGAGTCCCTCATCTTTTTGCTCCTGCGAGGCAACAGGGTCATCCAAACCATGAAGAGCCTCAATTTTCTCCTCTTGTGACCCAGGTTGTGAAGCAAAAGGAGGAGTCACCTGAAGAGATGGAGGAGGAATAACCAGAGAAGGCGAAGTCTGCACGGCACTTGTTGTTTCAACTGCAGAAGAAGAAAAATTGAAAATGTTAGTATCTTCCCGAAAGAAGGGAGATATGGGTTCATCGAGATTCAAGAGGTAATCGAGAAGCTCATCAAATTTTTGAGGAATAAGCAGGCAATCCACCTGAATCGGACCAGTGTCGAAATTACCTGAAGATATTGGCTTTGTCAGTTCAATCTCATAATTCTGAGCCCCAATGTCCTCCAAAGCCTCTTCATCAGTAGGGGTGATTACCCCAGTTCTTGTAGGAGGCGGCAAATGAGCACTAGGGCCTGTAATGTCCACCTCGGGAGAAACTAGAGGACGTTCGGAGATGGTAGGCGGTACTTCTTTTTCAGAACGCTCCTCTTCCGCCATCCCGGCCCGCGCTCTGGCAAGCTGCTCCTTACCCTTGGCAAGAGCGGCACGGGCTTCGTCATCAAGATAATGCTCTTCAAGGGCTGACTCAGCATATCCAGCACCTTTACCACCGAGCATATCAAGTGTTGTCTCCCAAACTTCAGCCAGTGTGATTTCATACTTGGGGCCTAGAAAGGCAAGGCTTCCACGCCCCAAGACGCTGTGCAAGTAGAAGTCGAATAATGTTGAGCTGATGCTGTTTTTGGTCGCCTCATGAGATTCTTCAGCTGCGATTCTGCCGACGACAGCCTCATCACGCTCCCTTTCAGTTTTGGCAAGCTGAAGCTTAAGCATTTGTATCTCCGCCTCCTGGGAGTTGTTTTTCTTTCGGAGCTCAGCAATATCAGTAGCATAGCCTTCACTGATTCTTTTTTGTACTTCTAGCCTGTCTTCGGCATCCCTTTGGCTAGCGTGAGCGTCTCTCACTTGTTTCAGGAGCACTTCTTCTTTTTGAGAATAGGAAGTAGAGGAAGCAGCAAGCTCATGTTTCAATTCCTCGACTTTTGCTTCAAGCTCCTCATTGTAAGAAGCAATGTTCCTCATCTCGGTGTCGTGTTGCTCAACGACCTTTTGCCATTCGGCCTTATCGTTTTCCATAGTAAGCATGGCCTCTATGTTGGCACGGTTAACTCTTTGAAGCTCATCGACAAGCTTCTGCCAGTTTGACATCCTCTCGATATCAAGTTTGACGGCGTCAAGATTGCGCAACATGGCAGACTTGTCGATGGGGACCAAGTCTAGGTCGAACCTCACTCCCTTAAGGCACCATTGAGGAAACTGGCTCTGCAGAGTAGCAGGACCCGGTCCAACTTGAAATTTGGGCCTGCTAATTATCGTTTGAATATCTGATTTCCCAAGAGCGGGAGAGTCAGAAGGAATGTCGAGCGAGGCAGGAGTAGTAACTTTCTCAGGAGTAGTAGAGGCCTGCTTTTCACTGTGACGGGCTCGTTTGCTTAAGTCTTCACCCATGTGACCTTTTCCTCGATCGTCATGAGATTTTCTCTTGTGGGAGTCATCGCCTTTTTGCCAAGAATCATGGCGCTCTTCTCTCTCCCTTCTTTCACGATGTTCTTCTTCAATCCTCCTTTCATGAGCCTTTCGGGCAGCCCTCTCTTCATCCGACTCTCTGTAAGAAGGAAGGTAACGCCTGTAATCATACTGGCTACGCCTCCCGTAGCGCTGGAAATCGTCATAGTACGAGCCGCTGCGCCCCATAGGAGAATCTGGAATTAAAATAATAAGCTTTAGAAATCTTTAAAGTACAAGAAGATAAGTGCATAGAAGTGATGAGAAATTCTAAGTGTGTGTGTTGTGCAAACTACGCACATTAATCTACGAACCACTCTTTATTTGGGGAGTGGTTGTGGGTGTAATAGTTAACGTCAACTCTTGAGTCGAGGACGACTGTTGCAAAATAGAAGTAGCTTCAACTACTGAAGAAGAAATCCCGGTAGTAGTAGGGTCGTCTTTGAAGATCTCTTGTGAAGTAGCGAAGAGGTCGCTCAATCCTTCGAAGGTATCGTCCCTGCTTTGCTTGACAAGACTGGATTTCTTAGCCTTTTCACCAGATTCTTGTGAATGGTGAGAGGATCCCTGAGGCTTTTCTTCCTCGATAACCGGGGCAAGTTTACCAGATGGCCCCGCAACATCAACAGAAGTGGAGCACTTCACCAGCGAAGATTCAGGAGTCTTTATCGGAGAATCGGGGACTTCCGTTGGAACTTCATGAGCATGCATAGAGCGAGAAGTGTGTAGAAGCCCATGTTGATGTAAAAATTCATCCTTCAACAGAAATTTTATGCTCCTCTCTTCTGTGGCCACGGCACTCAACCTCTCAAAAACTTGCTTATGAATTGGGTCTCTAGAAAGGAGAGGAAGTGCTGAAAGGAACAAAGAATGAAATTAGCAACTGAAAGTTCGGATCTCGAAAAAGTTTCAAAAACGGAAAAAATAGAAACACTAATCTTACTTCCTACTCTCCAGATGGCATAAAACCCTGAGGGACAGCGGGCAAAGAAAAAATGGTTCAAAAACCCATGAACGCTTTCAGTAAGATCGGAGATGAGCTTGCGGTTTCTGGCACTTCTCACAATAATGAGGGAAGGATGATCTTTACTCTTTGCAAATGAGCACAGATAACGAATTTCTTCAAAACTCGGTTGGCGATCAAGGGTTCTTCTAAACAAAACACATAACCCCGTCAAGATGGCATAGCCATTGGGATGAAGTTGAAACGGAGAGATTGTCAACCGAAGGAGAAGAGTTCGAAGAAAGTCGTTAAAAGGAGGAATCGCCCCACTTAAGCACATTTGGCGATTGACTGCAACAAAGCCATAGGGAGGATTGTCAGCAGTATCACTTGGCCCAGGTAGAAGAACGTCACTTTCAGCAAAGCCAAATTGAGTGCGCAGCTGGACAAACGCTCTCGAAGTTAGAATAGTCGAGGTTCTCTCCGGAGGATTCTCTATGGGAACAGCTATCGGAAAAGTTTCTTCCTCTTGAGTTACCACTTCTTCTTCTCGGTGGGAAGTCGTTCTACATAAACAACTGGGTATTCAAACATGAAGGTGCACGTTTCCTAAAGTGTGTGAAGTGTTGTGTAAAATCAATCAAGCAGTGAACAAATATAACTGGAATGAAAACTAGCAAGCATTCGTTAGTTATGAAATTCAGGGACTATTGTTTTAAGCCTAAATATGCAAGTAAGATGTTGATGCAGATAAATCAGTTCAGATTATTGATACTTTGCATTAATGTTTAACTTTAATTGATTGATTCACAAACATTTCATGCAGTGTAATTAAGTTGCTTGTCTTGTCTTGACTAATCTGTCATCTGACATGGGCAGTCAATGGCAGTATTTTCGCCTTGGTTTTCTTTGTTTGTTATTTTCAGCAGGTTAGCAGCTTATAAGTTAATGCGATCTGTGAAATAATACACTGAGATTCAAGAAAATTTAAAGTTGGGGCAGTTCAAAATTTAGGCAACTTAGTTTGGCAGTTCAAGTTAGAAACTCAAAGTGGATCTATGCTCTCAAAAAGTCAGCATGCCCAAAGCTTAAGTGTTAACTCGGCAGCGGTTTAAGAGCCAACTCGGTCACGGTTTAAGGGCTTAGCTCGGTCACGACTTAGGGGTTAACTTGGTTGCGGTTCAAGGTTAAATCAGTAGAAGGTTAAATCGGCAGATTTCCCCAAAGATTAACTCGGCCACGGTATAAGGCTTAGATCGGCAGAAGAATAGGTTGGCAGATTTCCCCCAAGTGCTCACACGGCCACGATCTAAGGATTGGGTCGGCCAAAAGCTAAGTCACTTCAAATCACCGGGTCGCATCTAAATCAATACCTCGCCCCACTCAACCCGTTAACCCGTTAGCCACTCCCTCAACCAAGAAACCCTCATTTCACTTATGCTATTTCATGCTATCGGATCATCCACTAAGTCAGTTCAAAATCACCCAAATTCAATGCTTAGCCATCCTAATGCAAATCAAAATCAACTAGCCAGAAGCAGTGCACCATCTCCATCATCTCGTTGATCATTTAGAGCCAAAACCAAGCAAACTCGAGCTCACAAACTACTGGCGCAATGAGGTTCGCAGTAAAAAAGCGCGCAAGAGGTGGGTTCGATTTGAATAGAATTCGTGAATCGATGACAATAAGGGATCAAGAGAAGAGCAGGTTTTACTTACGTGATGAACAACAAAGATTATCGGTGATTGTTTGGAATGGAATCGCCTTTTGGAGATCGAGAAAGTCTTTAATGGCAGAAGCAAGAGAGTAAGTAATGAGAAGAAAGGAGAGAATATGTGACTTATAGTAGAGAGACCTGAAGCGGCGCGTGTGACCAAACTGTTAGGTCGTAGAGGACCTACCGACCTAAAGAGTGGACGAGTTAGAGGATATCGAAGCACACGACCTAACCAGTAGGCGTATACTTCGAGGGGCAATTGTTAACTCCGCCTCGGTTTGGACTCAGCGACTTGAAACGATACCGACCTAAGACTCAAAGAGATGCCGACCTAAGGCCTAAGGGGTATGCCGACCTAACACTTCAACAAGTATGCCGACCTAATACTTTAAAAAGGCTACCGACTCAACATAGATACCGACCTAACAGTCTAGGGAGATTGCCGACTTAACTGGTTGCCGACCTAACTGCCTTAACAGGAATGCCGACCTAAGGCCGAAAAGGGATACCGACTTAAGAGAGGTGCCGACCCAATGCTCTAGCATGTATACCAACCTAAGACTTAAAGAACGCCGACCCAAGATAGCTACCGACCTAAGTCGCGGCCGACCTATGACCAATGTTAGCTCGTTCACGACTCAAGAAAAGGAAGATGAGTTCAATGCAGCTACTCAGCACAGCAGCCTCTTAACTCGTGCACGATTCAGCTCCCAGTTATCTCGGTCACGACTCACGACCTAATTTGAGTCGTGAACGACTTAAAGCTATTAAATGCAAACCCGAGGCCGTATTACTAAGAAGGGGTAGTGTTGACTCGGAGGCGACCTAGGACTTGTGCAAGTGAACTCCTGTGAAGCCATGAAGGGGCCAGATGGAACGGCCGCGACTCATATTAAGTCGGCTACGACTTAACTTAAATCGGCCACGACTTAGGACTTGGCAATAATTCCAGACCGAAACTCTCTATAAATAGGCAACTACCTCCAACATTCAAAGGACTTTTTGGCACATTCTCTTCATACACCGTTGCCTTGCTGCATTGAGAACTTCATCAACACTTAGAGCTTTCAAGATTAGAAGAATTCATCAAAGAACTCCACGAAGAAACCACACATCTTCAACATGGATTTAAGGACTTTAATCGACATTGAAGCTTAAGACTTGTTTCAAACCACTTGTAATTTGAAGCATATTGTACTTGAGAAGAGTTGTATCAGCTTGTAACGGGATTATTAATAAAAGTACTTAGAGTGGACGTAGGCTATACCCTTAAGCTGAACCACTATAAAATTGTTGTTGTTTACTGCTTTTCTGCTATTACTTGCTTGTAATTCTTTCCCGATCTATCGGGTGGTGCTTTCACAACTATAACTCATACACCGGGGTGTTAGCGTTCAAATTTTAGCGTTAACAAAGACCTTGCGACCTAAGAAGACCTCGCGACCTAAGCTGGAGCAAAGATCAACGACCTAACGAGTTAACCTATCAATGACTTAAGGCATAAAGCGGCTCAACCAATTTAACGAGTTAACAGAAGAAGCGGCTTAACGACTTAAGGATTGGACGACTTGACGACTTATGGATTTAACGACTTAAGGATTGGACGACTTAACGACTTAAGAAGTACCACGACTTAATGACTTAAGTCGTGCCACGACTTAACGACTTGAGAAGTGCCACGACTTAAGGACTTAAGAAGTGCCACGACTTAACGACTTAAGAAGTGGGACGACCTAACTGATGAAGTGGGGTAACGACCTAAAGGGTTAAAGGAGTTAACAACCTAAAAGGATAAAAGGACTTACGGCCTAACTGCTTAACGACTTAAGTACTTCGCGACCTAAAGAGTTAAAGCGGCAGCGACCTAATGCTTTCACGACTTACTTTAAGTCGTTCACGACTTAGTACTTAATGATTAAATTATGCCGCTTTCCCCTAAGTCGTTAGAACCTACCAGTTAGTTCAAATGGCCAAGTGCGAACCAGTTAGGTCGTAACTCATATCCCCTTAACTCGCTGACTTCCAACGACCTATCTTAGGTCATAACCCACGACTTACGACTTACTTTAAGTCGTAAACGACTTAAGGCCTGTTCAGAATTCCCTATAAATATGGCCTGGGCTCCAAACATAAGGGGACTTTTTGGCTCATTCTTCGAAGAGTCGATACTCTATCATTCTCTCGACTCAAACAGTACTACAAGCACTCCAAACGCCAAAGATGCTACAACAAACTTCAAGAGAAGATTTGGATCATTCAACATGAACTCAAAAGATTCTTCTACATCAAAGTTTGAGCTACTAGTCAAAAGTGTGTTGTAATCGAAGTGCATTGTAAAGAATTGTAATCAAATCATCAATAAAGGAATTTAATGTGGTCATAGGCTCGATCTTAAGCCGAACCACTATAAAACTGTTGTCTTTTACTACTTTTCCGTGACATCTCTGCTTATACTTTGTTCCCGTACCAACGGGTGGTGCTTTCATACTTACACTACTTACACTGGGGTGTTAGCGTCAGATTTTTACGTTAACATTTTTGGTGCTTTCATTGAGAGCTAAACTCGGGAATACTTTCACCATTGCTTCGCGAAATTTTGTTGAAAGAATCTCTCTTAAAAGCAGAAGCCTATCAGAAATAATGGCTACTGGAAGACAGCTCAGATCTGATAGATCAGGTGATGTTCATGAGAATATTGCCACTTCTCCTGCTTCCAACGAAGCAGCTCCAAATAAAGCAGCTCCAAATGAAGCAGCTCCAAGTGTTGGAATTACACAAGAGGTGGTAGATGCTGTAGTTTATGGGTTATATCAGCAAATGGAAGCCTAGAACGCTCTAATGCTGGAAAGAATGAATGCTTTACTTGGGGGTAACCGTCAAGCACAAGACAATGAAACAACCTTTGCAGATGATGCCCACAATTCCCAAGAAAGAAATGTTCCTCAGAGGACAACTGACACCGCCAAAGAGGAATCTCTCCAAGTTGGAGGTTCTAGGCCACAGCCAACTCTTCGCGAACATTTGCCTCTAAACAATAGGGAACATCTCTCGGAAATGGTTCGACGAATCATAAAAGCAAGCATGCAGAGGCAAGAGGATGAAAAAGATTGTGGGTTTGCCCCGACCAAGACTCCGTTCACCGAAAAGATCTTAATGGCAGAGTTTCCAAGGAAATTTGTACCTCCTACTATCCCGGCCTATCGAGGGACAAGTGATCCAAATCAGTTCCTATACAAGTACGACTGGCATATGACCGGGGCAAGGGCAACAGATGAAATCAAGTGCCGTTACTTTCCGGTATACTCAGAGGGAGTGGCCTTACTTTGGTTCATAAAGCTTCCAGTTAGATCCGTGGATCAATTTTCTGACTTAACACGAAAGTTCAAAGATCAGTTCAGGCTATATGCTACAAAGGCCAAGGATATAATGTCACTCTTTAGTCTAGAACAAAACCCCGGGGAATCTATCAGATCATTCTTAAATCGTTTCAATATAGCCCTAGCTGAAGTCGAGAACGCGGAGCCACGGATGGTTTTGACTTATCTGATGCGGGCTATTGATAAATCGAGTGAATTTGGCAAATGGCTAAAAATGAAGGAGCCAAACTCACTTGACAAATTCTATAAAAAGGCCGACGAATTTATGCATTTGGAAAGCTTTCCTAAGCCATCAAAAGCGATCGTGGCCGAAATTCAGAATGTCGGTGTTGCTTCTGATAAAAGAGAGTCTGGAGGACAGAAGAGGAAGAACGATGGTGGAAAAAAGCAGAGAGACTTGAAGAAAGCTCGCCGCTTTAAACCTTCAAACTTTACTCTGTTAACTGATACTCTAGAGAACATCTTTCTCACAACCAAGGATGCTATTGATTATCCTAAACCACCTGAGTCGAAGATTGAGAAAAATGCTGTGCATAATGGGAGATTCTGTCAGTTCCACAATCAACCTGGTCATGACACCAACGAATGTCGTCATTTAAGGAATTTGATTGAAGAACTATTGAAACAGAATAAACTCCAACAATATTTAAAAAGAGACAGGAATGACCCATCCTCATCCACTCAGGGGCAAATACTTCTTGCTCATCAATATGGCTCAAATTAAAGAACTGCAGCGCAGGGATCTGAGAGGCTTATCATTAATGCTATCACAGGAGGCCCTCACCCAGCGGGCAGAAGCTGGGATGAGATGGAAAGATATGCTCGTGCCCTAAGAAAAGCCTTGGAGGGAGAGAATGTTCCTGTTCTTAAAGATATTGCCATCTAGTCCCCTCACATCGGAGATTCGATTCCGAAAAGCTTGGGACAGCAATGACTCGCATCCATGTTTTACTTTAAGGCTTTGTTACAAATTTGTAAAAGAATGATGGATGTATAATTCTTGTGTTAAAAGCCATTGTAAAAACATTGCAAATGAGATATAGGAACTATAAATCTTGTGTTTTCTATTACTATAAAATGCCTGTTTCATCACGATATGCAAATATCTTGAATATATTGCTAAAATGTCGATTTAATATTGCAGGCAATCAAAGCAAAGCCTACCTAGTCAGCACATCACAAAGCTAAGCGATTCCTATAAATCATTCGGCAAATAAATGTCAAGCCAGAAAAGTTCCAAATTCAATTCCTGCATAAGAAGTGTTACTCACAAACAGTTGATTCTACCAAAAGGGCACCTTCCCAACGCGAAGGTTCCAGGCCCTTGCTAACCGACGGAGATTGTTTGTGCAAACAGACATCCAGTCGGATAGTTTGGGTCTGCCCTGTGGATTCACTTAATAATGTAGAGCACTTCTCTGGAAAAGAAACAAATAACTGGCAAAGAAAAGAACATGGGTTGGGAAATGATAACGACGAATCGCTGAGGAGCAAATGGCGAAGAGGCATGGGCAAGCAGACAGAAAACACACAAGACCTCTTCGGAAGCACATTACACCAGAGCTGAAATGCCAAATAAAGACCTCTTCGGAGGCACAAGCCCTCTTCGGAGGCACAACTCTTCGTAGGAAAAAGCCCTCTCCCGAGGCACAAAAAAAAGCCCTCTCCCGAGGCATAATAAAAGTCTTCCAATGAGGCACACTTCCCAAGTTTGAAGTAAAATTAAAGCCCTCCAATGAGGCACACTTCCCAAGTTTGAAGTGCAAACTAAAGCCCTCTAATGAGGCACACTTCCCAAGTTTGAAGTGCAAATCGAAGCCCTCCAATGAGGCACACTTCCCAAGTTTGGAGTGCAAATTAAAGTCCTCCAATGAGGCACACTTCCCAAGTTTGAAGTGAAAATTAAAGTCCTCCGATGAGCCACACTTCCCAAGTTTGAAGTGAAAACTAAAGCCCTCCAATGAGGCAAACTTCCCAAGTTTGAAGTGCAAATCGAAGCCATCCAATAAGGCACACTTCCCAAGTTTGAAGTGCAAACTAAAGCCCTCCAATGAGGCACGCTTCCCAAGTTTGAAGTGCAAATTAAAAACCTCCAACGAGGCACAACTAAAAAAAAGCCCTCTTCAAAGGCACACTACAGCTCTCAGGGGAAAATTAATTTTTCCATCTTGAAAATGTTCTCCCTCAAAGGTTGTAGTGCTAAATAAAGCCCTCTAATGAGGCCCACTTCACCAAGTTGAAGTGCCAAAGCCTTCTTCGGAAGCCCGCTTCACCGCATAGAAGATTCCACTTCTCAAAAACAAAAGTGACGATCTTCGTAGGATGAGGTGTAAAAAAAAAGATGAAAAAAAACTTCTCCAATAGAAGGCGCACTTTACCAAAGCAGAATAATATTTCCTCCAAAATGGAAAAATTATTCTCTAATGAAAAAGTGCAAGCCTTCTCGAAATGGAAGAATTATTCTCTAAAATAAGAGTACAAGTCTTCTTAAAACAGAAGAATTGTTCCCCAAAGTCTCCGCAAAATGGAGAATATTACAATGAGCTGTGGTAAGGGGGCAATATAATATTGCTACATTAGTAAAAAGCAGTACCCAAGCAACACACCACAAGCTCACTGCAGTATCATGCAGAGAAAAATAAAGAAACTTGTATGAAAATGAGGGATAAATACATTCTCAAATGCAGATAAAAGTCTGTACAAGTAGGAAGAATCATCTCATTCTATACTATAAAAAATTTCATACATTTGCAGGTCCCCTAGATGCAAGTTCCTTTGCGGGAGCTGGGGCATCTGAAGTCTCTGCTTGAAAATCTTGGGCATCATAAAGCTGAGTCAATTAAAAGAGGGCAAAAGTCCGAATTAAGTGCAGAAGTTTGTCTTTCAGCAGAAATTTAACGCTCCTCGCCTTAACCGCTACAGCACTTAGTCTTTTAAAAATTGACTAATGACTGGAATATTCAGAAAGAGAGGGGTCGCTGCAAAGTAAAGAACGAAATTAGCACTCAACAACTCGGATTCTGAAAATCTCAGAAGTGAAAAAATCCAGCTTGCTCCACTATTTCTACTTATCAAGAAGACATTCTACATAAAGAACTGAATATTCCAAAGTAAAGGTGCATGTTTCCTAAAAGCGTGTGAAATGTTGTGCAAAGCTTCTTAAATAACAAGTAAATAAAGTAATACTTGAAATAATACTGGTTCGGAAAAAAGTTAATTCAGAAAAATTCGAGGCTTGTTATTTGAAAATAAGTGCAGTATCAATGCAGATAGCAGTTATAACTGTGTAAATTTTGTGTTGATACTTCATTCAAGATAGTTGATTCGCAACACTTCATCAAATCCGTACTAATTTACTTACAGTAAAATATTAGTTCTTTTATCTTATCCATCACTCGATATGGGCAATCGGTGATGAGTATATTTGCCCTATTTTCCCGCAAATGTTGCATTTAACAGGTTGTTAAAATAATCTGTAAAGAGATGCAACAAGCACTGGTCAAGTTCAAGGCTTCGGGTCAAAACAAAGCATGTTTGCCCAGGGTACGAGCTTAGCAGCGACCTAAAAATTAAGCCGCAAGAGGTTAGGCCGTCAATCGCTCTCGACCTAGCAACTCAGTAAAGCATGAGTTAAGAAGAATCGAAGCACACGACCTAGTCCCTTGGCGTATACTTCGAGGGGCAAGTGTTAACTCCACTTTTTCAGCAAGGCCATGATATCAAAAATCGACCGAAAATCCAATGATAATTCGTATCGATTCTGTTGAATGGTTTTTCAGATAAGATCACCTACGGAGGGGGGGTCCGGAGGGGTGCCAACCCCCCAAGATGGGGGTGCGGGGGCAAAGGGTTAGAAGACCTTGCGACCAAAGAAGACCTCGCGACCTAAGCTGGACCAAAGATCAGCGACCTAACGAGTTAACCTATCAATGACTTAAGGCATAAAGCGGCTCAACCGAGTTAACGAGTTAACAGAAGAAGCGGCTTAACGACTTAAGGATTGGACGACTTGACGACTTATGGATTTGACGACTTAAGGATTGGACGACTTAACGACTTAAGAAGTGCCACGACTTAACGACTTAAGTCGTGCCACGACTTAACGACTTAAGAAGTGTCACGACTTAACGACTTAAGAAGTGGGACGACCTAACTAATGAAGCGGGGTAACGACCTAAAGGGTTAAATGAGTTAGCAACCTAAAAGGACAAAAGGACTTACGACCTAACTGCTTAACGACTTAAGTACTTCACGACCTAAAGAGTTAAAGCGGCAGCAACCTAATGCTTTCACGACTTACTTTAAGTCGTTCACGACTTAGCAATTAGTGATTAAACTATGCCGCTTTCCCCTAAGTCGTTAGAACCTACCAGTTAGTTCAGATGGCCAAGTGCGAACCAGTTAGGTCGTAACTCATATCCCCTTAACTCGCTGACTTCCAACGACCTATCTTAGGTCGTAACCCATGACTTACGACTTACTTTAAGTCGTAAACGACTTAAGGCCTGTTCAGAATTCCCTATAAATACAGCCTGGGCTCCAAACATGAGGGGACTTTTTGGCTCATTCTTCGAAGCGTCGATACTCTGTCATTCTCTCGACTCAAACAGCACTACAAGCACTCCAAACGCCAAAGATGCTACAACAAACTTCAAGAGAAGATTTGGATCATTCAACATGAACTCAAAAGATTCTTCTACATCAAAGTTTGAGCTTCTAGTCAAAGTGTGTTGTAATCGAAGTGCATTGTAAAGAATTGTAATCAAATCATCAATAAAGGAATTTAAAGTGGACGTAGGCTCGATCTTAAGCCGAACCACTATAAAACTGTTGTCTTTTACTACTTTTCCGTGATTTCTCTGCTTATACTTTGTTCCCGTACCAACGGGTGGTGCTTTCATACTTACACTACTTACGCCGGGGTGTTAGCATCAGATTTTTACGTTAACAAAACGTACATTTATAAATGAAACATTCATTTTATTTGATGTAAATGTTCTTTTTATTAAATCAAACTTTCCTTATATTTTCACAAAACATAAGCTGCTTTTAATTACACCTATTAATTACAATTAGTATTCACTCTCCTATTAATTAGAAATTTTCAATTACATTCATTTCAGTTGATTAAGTTTCGAAATGGACTAAATGAATGTAATGAGAAATAAAACAAATTTCCTATCTAATATTAATTTAAACATATTTACATTATTGGATACAAATAGTAATTACACATTTCTCACTAAATAATTGTTACTCATCTCTACAATCAGTCTTTCGGCTAACAAACATTTCAAATAAATAAACAAATGTTTACACTTTTACAAAACTTATTCATTTATATTCTTTTATTTTGATTTACACTCCTTACTATTAAAGCAATCATTACATTATGAATACAATTAACATTTCTATTTCTTTTTATTACGTTCGCACTACAATTATGGTCTTATTCCACATTAATGTAACATTTTGTTGACATTTATTTGAAATTGATCAGTTAAATTGGTAACAACACCAATTGTCACCATTATACATTTTGTAATATTTGTAAGTTAATTTTTTTAAAATAATTATTACAACAACTCTCATTACGCTACGCTTATTCCATTTCCATCCATTACACATTGTTTTCTTAACAAATCAACCTTTAAATTATTAATTGCCTTTTAAATCCTACTATAAATCAATGCACACATTTATTAAGATTTATACTCCTAATTTATTTATTCATCTTGATTTCATTCTTTTTATTAAATCCATTAGTACTCTATGAATAAAATTTACGTTATTACAACATATTACCTAAATTTACATCAACGTAATGCCTAAATTTAAATTTACATTATTACCACATATTACCTAAATTTACATTATTTCCACATATTACCTAAATTTACATTAACGTAATACCTAAATTTAAATTTACACTATTACCACATATTATCTAAATTTACATTATTACCACATATTACGTAAATTTACATTAACGTAATACCTAAATTTAAATTTACACTATTACCACATATTATCTAAATTTACATTATTACCACATATTACGTAAATTTACATTAACGTAATACCTAAATTTAAATTTACTTTATTACCTAAATCCACAATAACGTAATATTAAATTCCATTTATGGAAATAGGTTTCAATTAATAGTGATTACGCTAAATTAGTTTGCATTAACGTTATTCCATTAATCTACATCCAATTATATTTAATATTCCCAATAAATTTACTTACTTGGTCTCATGCTTTCTATTACGCCAATTACTACCTTGTAATAAGTTTACCATTCTATTTAATTTACATTCACTATTTCCGTTATTTTATTAATGATCATTAATTACATTTAATTTTCTTTATTGGTAATTGGCAAATTAACTTGTAACAACCATTTATTACCATTATACCTTTTATAGTGCTTGTATGTTCATTCCTACGAACCCATTGCCATCTATTATCTTATTACTTTACAAATTTAAATAAATTCATTAATTGTCATTACGTTCAACCTATTAATTATTAACCTAAATTAGCACTATTACATTTTAATTTACTTATTAGATTACAACAAGTGCTACCATTAGTTCATACACTAATCCAATCCACTTCCATTCATTATACGTTATTTTATTAGTAAGTCAACATTTTAAATTATTAATTTATCTTTTATACCCCATAATAAATAAATGCACATATTAATTAAGATTTTAAATCAAATTAATCATTTCATCTTAGTAACATTCTTTTATTACAATAAGAATATAATTAAAATTTACATTGTTTCACTTATTGGAATTACATCCAAGTTATTAACAATTAACTTACCAATTGTTAACGCAAAAAATGTACGCTAACACCCCGGTGTAAGTTGTGAGATAGCGAAAGCACCACCTATTGGTATGGGAACTAAAAATAAGCAGAGAATAGCAGAAAATAGAAAAGAGAACAATTTTATAGTGGTTTGGCTCAAAGTCAAGCCTACGTCCACTTTATATCTTTTATTATGATCTTTGAGTACACTTTGTTACAACTAGACTTCAAGTACAACAAACTTCAAAGGCTCGAGCTTCCAAAGTTGAATCGAATTGATTAAGAAGTTTGATCCATTCTGGAATTGATCTCTAAAGTTGTTGTGATGTTGTAGGACTTGGAGAATGAGTTGCTTGAATTTCAAAGCGGTAGAGTCTCGGCTTTTCAGGAAAAATCTGATCCCCTTTCCATGTGGAGTAGGCGGGGTATTTATAGGAGAGTTTGGGTTTAGGTCGGCCATGTTATAGCTCGCGAGCGACCTAGGGAGTTGCGACATAAGAGTGGTCTTGAGGTAGCTTAAGTCGCTAACGACCTAGTGGAGCCAACCTGGATGAGATACAGACCGTAAGCGACTTAGTGTGCATAGTATAGGAGTTATCTCGGCTTGCTAAGGTCGTGGGCGACCTAATGGAAGAGGCATTGCATGCGACTTTACTTTGCCTTAAATCGTTAGGTTGTTATATCACTAGGTCGCTGCCTTTTAACTCGTTAGGTCGCTGAACCTTTTAACTCGTTAGGTCGCAGGATCTTCTAACCCAGTAGGTCGCCGAACCTTTTAACTCATTAGTTCGCTGGACCTACTAACCCGCTAGGTCGCTGAGTCCCTTAACTTATTAGGTCGTTGGACCTTCTAGCCCATTAGGCCACTGAGTCCCTTAGGTTGTTAGGTCGCTACTTCTCCAGGTCGCTGGGTCGTGAAAAAGTGGAGTTAACACTTGCCCTTCGAAGTATACGCCTAGGGACTAGGTCGTGTGCTTCGATACTTCTTAACTCGTGCCTTGCTGAGTCGTTAGGTCGTGAGCGACTTAATGAGGGAGTTAGGTCGTTCGCACCGATTCAGGTTCCACTGCCCCAGTATATAAGTCGCATAACACTCCTTCTCTTTACTTGCTCTAACTCTCAAAACTTCCATTGAAGAACCTCTGAGCTTTCAAAGACGAATTTTAACTAACTGGTCGCCGATCATCTTTGACATCACATTACGTAAGTGGATCCGTTCATTATTCAATCCACGATTACCATCGAATCACGAATTCCCATTTTCCGTGCCTAATCCAATTTCATATGTCGTGTTTCACCATGAGTCACGTTATGACCGATTTTTTATCGTCATCGGTTACGTTATCATTGTAATTCTCGTGATCATAGTAGTGCATCGGATTTATGATGGATTTGAGGCGAATTGATTTGGTTTTAGGTGATTTTGGCGATGTGGAGAAATAATGATGGGTTATTGGGTCTCAGGTTAACTGGTTTGTGAGTTAAACGAGTTATTGAGTGAAGAAGAGTTAGCAGTTTAAGGAGAGTTAGGAAATGCCTGGCTTAAGAGCTTCGAACGACCTAGGGCTTGATAGTTTAGACATGAATCGCACAACCTAACGGCTTAACGGGTTATCATCCAAATTCTGAGTGACCTAAGGGGCTGCGACTTATGTGACTCGCGACCTAAGATGTATAGTATGTTGCTTCGGATGAGATAACCCTTTTAATGACCTAACTTTAGGTCGCACTATGATTTGGGCGAGCTAACAATTAAGCAAATTTGCCTTGTAGTAACTTAATCTTGCTAGAGTAGCATATGAATTCCAAACAGAACGACTTAAGGAAAGTCCGACCTATGTTAAGTCGTTTGAGCATGATATGGACGACCTAAAGAACCCCGAATTAACTTAAGTCTTTCCTGCGACCTAAGAAGTGAATAGGACTTGAACATTTGTAAAATTTGACAGAACTTGATTGGATTTCCAACTTGAACAGCCAGAATGAACTGCTTGAAATTGTTGCACTTTTTCATAAACTATATTAATTTTTAAGCTGACAGCCTGTCAAATACAACATTTGCAGAAAACTTGGGCGAATATACTTCCATTGACTGCCCATATCGAGTGATAGATTAGTCGATAAAGAATAATCAACTTAAGTGAATTGTGAGAATGAAATGCTGTGAATCAACAAGTTCAAGTGAAGTATTAAAGCAAAAGCTAAAATAATCAACTAAAGCTGATCTGTTTGCATCAACGTTGTACTTGGACTTAAAATAACAAGCCCTGAAACTTTATAATCGACAAATGCCAATTAATTTAATTCCAGTTATATCTGCTTTTCATTTTATTAGTTTTGCACAACACTTCACACATTTAGGAAACGTGCACCTTCATTTTTGAATATCCAGTTCCTTGTGTAGAATGGCTTCTCAACAAATGCAAGAATAGATAGTAGGATGGACCGAAGAGGTCTTCCCCGTAGCTGATCCTTTAGAGACTCCTCCCAAAAGAGTTACAACTTCATTGAGCCAACGGGCTTTCAACCAGTTATGTACTCAATTCGGCATTGCTGAAGCGGATGCTCTACTTCCAGGGGTAAACGACACTGCCGATAGGCCACCTCCTGGCTTCATTGCCGTCAACCGTCAAATGTTCTTGAACGGAGCTATCCCCCAATTCAATGATTTTCTTAGAGTGCTCCTCCTTCGATTGACTATCTCTCCATTCCAACTGCACCCTAACGGTTACACCATTTTGACGGGGTTTTGCGTACTGTTTAGGAGGATGCTTAATCGCCTCCCAAGCTTTAAGGAGATCTGTTACTTGTGTTCGTTCGGGAGGGAAAAAGATCACCCTTCCATCACCATTGTAAGGAGTGCGAGA
Organism: Allium cepa; assembly: GCA_030765085.1. Lineage (NCBI taxonomy): Eukaryota > Viridiplantae > Streptophyta > Magnoliopsida > Asparagales > Amaryllidaceae > Allium > Allium cepa. Next base: position 726,045,919 of record CM060937.1, on the reverse strand, counting down.
AACCGTAAACTGATTACAGATCTTACCGACAGTGTTCACGGGTTTTTAAATCAGTTCTTCTTTGTTCGCTGCCCCTGGGATTCTATAGCATATGGAGAGTAGGAAATAAGACTACTTATCTCTGTTTACTTGATTTGTGAGCCTTTCAAAATTCAAGTCGTCAAGCGCTAACTTCATTCTTTACTTTTGCAGCAATTCCTCCTCCCTCTAAAGTTTCTGGCCATAAACCGACTTTTGAAAGATTGAATGTCGTGGGTGTTGATGAGAGAAGCATTATGTTCTTACCGAGGGATGAGTTTTTGCACCAATTCGGACTTTTGCACCCTTCTCGATCTATTCAGCCCCATGATGCCCCCAGTTCTCAAGAAGAAGTGTCAGATGCCTCAGCCTCCGTGAAGGAATCCACACCGAAGGAATCTATTGTGGAGGCTTCGTTAGTTAAATGCTCAAGTTCCGTTGACGATGCAGGATTATCTGGAAAATCTTAACTTCTCCCGGTTATTGAAGAAGAGAAACTTCCTCAACGTTCTAGGGAGGCCACTGGAGAAGCTGGTGAAGGAGCCGAGAAAGAAAATCTCATTATAAAGAGTGCAAAGTGTGATGAAGAGGGCATGACCCATTCCATCGGGCATGATGGTGATGATGTCTATGGGGGACTGAGTGACCTTATGGTGACTTCCCAAGAGCTTTTTAAAGATGACACCATCACCTCTAAGCTCGTTTCTCCATCAATTGAAGAGACGTATGTTTTGTGGTCAACTCTATCAATCCAAGAATTGACTCCTAAGACGAAGAGTGGTTTGTAGCTTGACGCGCGTAGTTCACACGCTACACACACTTAGGATTTTGGCAATTATGTGGACTTAGCTTCTTTATTTCAAGGATTTCTAAACTTTGTCTCTTCTTAATTTTTAGGTTCTCCTATGGGACGCAGCGGTTCATATTACGACGACTTTCAACGCTATGGGAGGCGCGATTCTTACGACCCCAGGTGTTATTTTCCTGCCCTAGGGAAACCGACGAAGACAGAGCTGCCAGGAAAGCTCGCGAGAGGCAGGCTTATGAGGAGCGGTATGGAAGAAGAGATGATCACCATGACTCTCACCAAAGGGATGATGACTCCCATAAAAGAAAGTCTCATGATGACAAGGGGAAGAGTTTTGAAGCTGAAGGGTCCAGCAAGCGGGCCAAGCCTAGCGAAAAATCTTCATCTGAAATTTCCAAAGAGTCTGCTACTTCTATTTCTCTGGACATCCCTTCTAGTTCCCATACCCTCAAAAGAGCTGAGATTCAATCAATTATTAGTACGTATCAAGTTCGAAATGCTCCTCCTGCACTCCAAAGCCGATTTCCAAATTGGTGTTTGAAAGGTGTACGCTTTGATCTGGACTTGGTTCCCATTGACAAACAGGTTATGCTAAGAAATCTTGATGTTGTTAAGCTTGACATTGAAAGAATGTTCGGATGGCAAAAGCTAGTCGATGAGCTTCAAAGAGTGAACCGTTTAAATCTCGAAGCTATGCTAACCATGGAAAGTGATAAATTTAAATGGCAAAAAGTTCTTGATCAGCACGAAACGGAGATGAAGAACATCACCGCATATATTGAGAAACTCGAGGCTGAAGTCAAGCAACTTAAAGATAACCTTGCTACCACTTCCACTTATTATACTCAAAAGGAAGAGGTGCTTCAAAAGCAAGTAAGAGATGCACATGCTACTCAACAAAATGCTGAGGCTAGACTTGAGGCACAAAACAAATTGTGGAAAGCTACTGCACTGATGTTGCTCAGTTGCGGGAAAAGACCAGCTCCCAAGACATGGAGATTGAAATGTTAAAAGCTCATCTTTCTAAAGTTGAAAAGGAGCGCGACGAGGCCATTGCTGGAAAAGCAGCGGCCGAACAATCTCATGAGGAGACGAAGGCCAACGTCATCTCCACTTTATTCGAGTTTTACATTCACAGCATCTTGGGGCATGGCAGTCTCTCATTTTTGGGCCCAAAGTATGAAATTACCCTGACTGAAGAGTGGGAGGCAGCGATTGAAATGCTTAAAGGCACCGACTACGCTGAGGAGGGTCTTAAGGCTCATTTTTTGGATGATGAAGGTCAAGCCGCCCTTTCCAGAGGGAAAGAACAACTCGCCAAAGAACGAGCCGAAGCGGCGGAAGGAGATCATTTAGGGAAGGCACCTTTGACCGACCCGACTCGTCCTTTGGCTTCGGTTGATGTCGATATTACTGGCTCTAGTTATCACTCTCCGCCTCTTGCCAAAGCCGAAACCGGAATTACAACTGCTCACACCGAGTCCCAGGAAGGCATTGAAGCCCACAATTTTGAAATCGACGTGATAAAGCCAACTTATCCAGGTAAACTCAACACTGCTCTAGCTCAAGTGGACTACTTGTTTGCTTCACATGAGCTTGATGAACTTCTTGATTATTACTTAAACCTCGATATGCCACTATCTCCCCTCTTTGTGAGAAATACAAATGTTTAATTCTTCTTCTGTAGTGCAAACAATAAGTGCTGTACAACCTTCGCCTCTTCGACCTGTTGCTCCTCCATCTCTTCAAGCTACTCCTTCTGCTTCTCAACCGGGGTTACAAAAAGAACAAATAGAAGCTCTTCAAGGTTTAGATGACCCGGCCGCTTCACAAGAGCAGAAAGCTGAAGGACTTGAGGAGGGCGAGAGGAACCCGGAGGAATTCACTGCCGATGATACAAAAATGATTGATCTAATGGCTCTGGGCAGCGAATCTTCTTCGAAGAAGAGGGGAAAGCTTGGAGTTCCAAAGAAAAGGAAGGACACTTCTACTGGTGATGACAAAGCAGAAGAGGATCTAATTACACCTCTTTCCCCAACTCGTTCAAGCCGAAAGAAGTTAACCATCAGGCCGGGCGAGGGCTCCAAAGGCGGGGGAAGAAGAACTAATGGGTCTGGCTTTATCCTTCTTGTTTTGCCTTTCTGCTTGTATTCAAAGATTTGTATCGACCGGAGATTGTGCGGGTACCGGCCCCCGCTTTTTGAAACCTGCACATATGTACAAATCTTTTATAGTATGGAATAAAATGATTCTTTTTTACTTGTACAATCTTTTGACTGTATTTGTGAATGCATTTATTCCTTATTTTCACACAAGTTTCTTTATTTTCTTTTTGTGATATTGTAGTGAGCTCGTGGTATGTTGCTTGAGCGTTGCTTTCATTAATATAGCTATATTGTATTACCCCCATACCACGGCTTATTGCAATCTTTTTCATCTTGAGAAGACTTGTACTTTTTACTTTGAAGAACAATTCTTCCGCTTTGAGAAGACTTATACTCTTATTTTGGAGAATAATTCTTCCATTTTGAGGAAATATTACTCTTCTCTAGTAGTAGTCCTCTCTCTTTTTTTTAGAAAGAGTTTTTACACTTCAACTTTCGAAGCTTGTCACTTTTTTGAGAAATGAATTCTCTTACGCGGTGAAGCGGGCTTCCAAAGAAGGCTTTGGTTCGGCACTTCAACTTTTGCGGAAGAATGTTCTCATTATTGAGAAATTGATCTTCCCTTGAGAGTAGAAGTGTGCCTCCGAAGATGGCTCTTTTTTTTGTGCCTCCGAGGAGGGCTTTCTTTTTTCCCTTTACGCGGGGTAGCGGGCCTCCGAAGAGGGCTTTGGCACTTCAACTTGGTGAGTGGGCCTCCGAAGAGGGCTTTGGCCCTTTAACTTGGTGAAGTGGGCCTCCGAATAGGGCTTTGTTATTTCCCTTTACACGGGGTAGCGGGCCTCCGAAGAGGGCTTTGGCACTTCAGCTTGGTGAAGTGAGCCTCCGAAGAGGGCTTTGGCACTCCAACTTGGTGAAGTGGGCCTCCGAAGAGGGCTTTGGCACTCCAACTTGGTGAAGTAGGCCTCCGAAGAGGGCTTTGGCCTCCGAAGAGGGCTTTGGCACTCCAACTTGGTGAAGTGGGCCTCCGAAGAGGGATTTGGCATTCCAACTTGGTGAAGTGGGCCTCCGAAGAGGGCTTTGGCACTCCAACTTGGTGAAGTGGGCCTTCGAAGAGGGCTTTGTTCACCGGGAAGGTTGAATCTCACAGTTAAGTGGGTCCACGGGGCAGACGCAAGCTAACTAATTGGATGTTCGTTGGTACGGACGATAATAATTTGTTAGAAAGGTCATGGTGCCTTCACTTTTGAAAGGTCTCCCTCCGGTGGTTCCACCAACCTTTTTTGGTTGAGACACAAGATCCCATTTTTGCTGTTTCTTTGTTTGCTTGCCCATGCCTTTCCACCATCTTCCAATCAGCGATTCCTCGTTATTGTTTCCAAGCACATATTCTCTTCCTTTGCAAGTTGTTTGCTTTTTTCAGAGAAGTGCATTTCATTGTTAAGTGAATCCACGGGGCAGACGCAAGCTACTTGACCGGATGTCCGTTTGCACAGACGATCGTAATCAGTTAGCAAGGGCTTGGAACCTTCACGTTGGGAAGTTGCCCTTCCGGTGGAATTACCAACCATTTATGAGAAGCTCTTTTGATGTAGGAATTGAATGTGGAATTTTTGCGGCTTGACATTTGTATGTTGAGTGATTTGTAGGAATCGCTGAGCCTTGTGATTTTTTGAATAAGTAAGCTTTGCCTTGATAGCCTGCAATATTAAATCGACATTTTAGTAATATATTTAAGATACTTTCATATCAAAATGAAACAGGCATTTTATAGTAGTAGAGAACATAAGATTTATAGTGGTTTGGCCAAGAACTGGGCCTACATCCACTTTATAGTTCTTATTATTCATTTGCACTGATTTTACGATGGCATACAATACAAGAATCATACATCCATAATAATTTTACAAATTCAAGCAAAGCTTCTATGTAAAATATGGACGCAAGTGATTGTTGTTCCAGGATCTTGGAATTCGATCTCCTTCGACAGTTGTGAGTTTGAAAGTGCCATCAAGAAGTTTTTTGCCTATGACGTACGGCCCTTCCCAGTTTGGCCCAAACAATCTTGTTGCTGTCATGATCCTTTTCAAGACCAGATCACCAATTTCAAAGCTACGTTGGCGAACTTTGGAATTGAAGTGCCTGGCTATCCTTTGTTGATGTGCTGCAATTCTGAGCTTAGCCTCTTCCCTTCTTTCATCAAGGAAGTCAAGTGCTTCAGGTTGCAGCTTTTCATTTTCAGCTTGGTTGAAATGGATTCTTCTGTGTGAGGTGACCTCTGTTTCCACCGGAATGATTGCTTCTGATCCATATGCTAATGAGAATGGAGTGTGCCTTGTCGCAGTTTTGTGAGTAGTTTTGTATGCCCATAGTGCTAGTGGCAGTTTATCGACACTGCCACCTTTCGCTTTTTTCCAATTGCTTTTTGATGGTTGATTTGATAATTTTGTTCACTGCATCCACTTGCCCGTTTTCCTGCGGATGAGCCACTGTTGAGAGCTTTTTTGGATCTTGAATCGCTTGCAAAAGTCTTGGAATTCTTCGCTTTCGAATTGGGTACCATTGTCCGTGATTATCTTCTGAGGCACACCATACCTGCAAATGATATTTTTAGTCACAAAATTTATCATTTTTTTAGAGGTAATAGTAGCCAATGGTTCAGCTTCAGCCCATTTAGTGAAATAATCAACGACAACAATATCATATTTGATTCCAGACTTGGCAGTTGGGAAATGCCCAATGAGATCTATCCCCCAAATGGCAAATGGCCAAGGACTGGCCATCTGTGTTAGTTCGGTGGATGGTTCTCGTGGGATTTTTGCAAATCTCTGGCATCTGTCACACTTTTGGGAATAGCTAGCAGCATCTCGATTAACATCTGGCCAAAAATACCCATAGCGGGGGATTTTCTTTGCTAAAGTTTGTCCACCTGAATGATCCCCACACTCTCCTCCGTGCACCTCAGCTAAAATTGTCTTGGCTCTTCCTTGGTTACACATCGGAGTAATGGCATCGAGAATCCCCGTCTGTAAAACCGGCCATCTTGAATTACATATTTCGGGGCTTTTCCTAACAGCTTCTGGCGTTCTTTTGAGTTTTCTGGCAGGGAGCCATTGAGTAGATATTCCTTGATCGTAGTCATCCACGACTCCTGCTCTTGAGATACAGCCATGATCCAGTCAATATCCATCTCCTCAGTACTTGGAGCTGACAAGATTTCCACAGGGCCCAATCACAATAATTGAGCTTCGCCAGAGCTTGAATACTTTGCGAGAGAATCTGCCTTCATGTTCTCTTCCTGCGGTATATGGCTTATTGTATAATGATCAAAATCATCGAGAAGCTCCCAGGACTTTGACAAGTAAGCAGGCAGATTTCCTCCTTTAGTTTGAAACTCTTTCTTGACTTGCCATAGAATAAGCTAAGAATCACTGAAGATCTGCAATACTCCGACGTTCACTTCTTTAGCAATCTTCAACCCGGCAATAAGAGCTTCATATTCTTCTTCATTATTAGTTGAAGGAAATTCTAATCTCAATACATAACACAATGACCACCCTTCGGGGGTTTCAAGCACAACCCCAGCTCCAGAACATTAATCATTTTTTGCACCATCAACAAATAATTTCCATCGAATCGTGGTGTCATCAGTCGCCTCTTCCTCACTGTCACCTTTATCTGTGTGTTATGCGATGAAATCTGCTAAAGCTTGTCCATTGATTGCTCTTCGGGGATGATAGGTGATATCGTATTGGCTGAGTTCAATATTCCACTTTAGAAGACGACCCGAAGTTTCAGGGCGAAATAGGACTTTCTTTAGAGGTTGATTAGTGATGACTTTAATAGGATGAGCTTGGAAATATGGCCTCAACTTTCTGGACGCAATTAACAGACAATAGGCAAGCTTTTTCAGTTTTGAATAATTCATCTCTGCCCCAGTGAGTCTTTTGCTGATGTAATAAACCGGGCGCTGAACTTTTGCGTCTTCTCGTACCAATGCTGCACTAAGAGCATGAGATGAAACTGCTAAATATATGAAAATATCTTCACCGTTGCTGGGTTTGAAAGTACTGGAGGCATTTCCATGTGATGGATCAATTCATCAAAAGCTTTCTGGCATTCAGCAGTCCATTCAAATTTTTTCTTTCCTTTCTTCAGAGCATCGAAGAAGGGAATGCATTTATCAGTAGCCCTGGAAATAAACCGACTCAAAGCAGCGACTTTTCCGTTGAGGCTTTGCAATTCCTTCTTTGTCCTAGGGGCTTTGACTTCTCTTAGAGAAGTAATCTAAGCAGGATTAGCTTCAATGCCCCTAGTACTCACAATGAAACCCAAGAATTTTCCGGACTCCACCCCAAATGAACATTTCAGAGGGTTTAGCTTCATCCCGTACTTTCGGAGGATCACAAACATTCCTGCCAAATGATCCATATGGTCTACTGCCTTCGTCGATTTTACCAACATATCATCAACATATACTTCCATGGTCTTGCCAATCTGGGGCTTGAACATGGCATTAACAAGCCGTTGATAAGTTGCCCCCACGTTCTTTAGTCCGAAGGGCATGACTTTATAGCAGTAAAGACCAACATCAGTGATGAAGCTCGTGTCCTCCTGATCTGGCTTATGCATCATGATTTGATTATATCCTGAGTAAACATCCATAAAAGACAATAATTCATGCCCGGCTGTTCCATCTACCAATTGATCGATCCTGGGTAACGGGAAACAGTATTTTGGGCATGCTTTGTTCAAGTCTGAAAAGTCAATGCATACTCTCCACTTTCCGTTTGATTTTTTAACCAACACCAGATTAGAAACCCAATTTGGATAAGTGGATTCTCTGATAAAGCCATTTTCCATGAGCGGATCTACTTCTTCTTTTAATGCTGCCGACCTTTAAGGACCCTGGGTTCTTCTTTTCTGCTTGACGGGTGTGAATTTCTGATCAATATTCAAAGCGTGCACTGTGATTTCTAGAGATATTCCACATATATCGGTATGGCTCTAAGCGAATACATCCAAGTTTGCTTTTAAGAATGATATCAACATATTCTGAACCGTCACATCGAGTTATGAACCCACATTCAGCACCTTGTTTGGATCTTTTGGGTCAACAGGAATTGGCACCGTCACTTCCACCGGCACCACTCTACTCTCCCCTGCACTGGTTTTTCTGGGATCAATTTCTTTTTGTGCACCACTATGCTCACTAGTGCAGGGTCCATCCTGTAATTGCTACAAGGTGGGTTCTTTGGTGCAGAGCGGAGCTGCCGCACCCTTTCCCATTTCTCTCTTCTTCGCCTCCCGTAACTCTGTATGATAGCATTCTCGCCCGGCATTTAGGTCCCCCTTTACAAAACTGACGCCATTATCAGTGGGTAACTTCATAGTCAAGCACCATGGGGCGAGAATGGCCTTGAACGCAGCAAGAGTTGGTCGACCCAAGAAGGCATTGTAAGCTGAGAGTTCGTCAACAATCACAAAGGTTCGCTTTCGGACCACCTTATTTTCCCCTTCGTCAAGTTCTATGTAACATCCCGCCCTTTTGACGCCCCCAGTCGGTAATTAAACCAACTTGAAACGTTCAAAATGACGGAGTGTTATTTAGTTTATAGAGTTTAAACAGAATCAGCCACTGAAACATAGAATGATAATATTTCGCAAAAAATGAATTTTTCTTTCCTTTTACAAATATCAGAGTTTATAAAATGCATTAAATTTATACAGCGGAATATTTCTTTAAGTACAAAATCCTTGAACTAAAGTGAGCGTTTTCCCCCTCTCTCTCTAACTTCGCTGCCCGAAAACCTTCAAACTGCAAAATACTCGGCATGACCCGAGTATTACATTCAAAAGAAAATAATACACGGGTCAGTCTAATTCAAACTCAGTTATTAATGCATAGAGGCAATAATAATCAAAAAACAATTAGACAACAGTCACAATAATTCTCGTCTATCCGACCCTTTTAACAAATAAATCGGATAACGGTAATTATAACACTTAACAGTGTTAAACAAAAAATCAGTAGATTCAGATTGTCAACGAAGATATATGAAAGGATTATCAATGAAGATAATTTAGGAAAAACATCAGAATTGCCTAAACGGCAATTAACATCAAAATCATCAAATTAAAACCCAAACAAAATACGATTCAAAACATATTGAACATAAAACAATTTTAGCAATAGAAAACATTAATTAAAACATCAGATCTAGTAGGGCTGTAGTACACGCACGCGCGTACGGCCTCGCCACATTTAAAACGTTAAATATGCGTGGCTGCAGTACACGCACGCGTGCACTGCCTCGGCACTACCGTAATGAAATACCCCAAAAGTTCAATAAATCAAAAGCACAAAGCTCCAACTCAAAATCAAAATGAAACTCAAGTGCCATAGAAATGGAATAGTGACATGCGCAAGTGACTCGAACCAGTGAGTCAAGTGCAAGTCAAGACAGTGTACCCATATCCAGTGCAACTTTAGAATGAAGCGTATGCACCAGCAATTTAGGCTACTACATATCACAACAAATAGGAACGGAAGAGGTCAAGTCAGTGCTATCGCGACTCAATGCAGCTTCAAATAAAACTAATAGTGTAACAGGCTAGAAATTCAAGTGCAAATCCACTATCAGAAATGTAGACTGCAATTAAACAAGCCCAAATCAAACAACAACAAAAATGCAAAAGGTCAAGTCAGTGACTCAATGCAATTGCAGCACCAAAGCACAAGGCAGTGGTACGACTACAAAATAGAAGGAGGGTGAGGGCACCAGAGGTATGGCACCACAGCACATAAATACATGAGAAATGTATACAACAATTCAACGAACAAGTAAACTCCAAAGCTACAGGTTCGAAACCACCAAGCAGTGGCAAAATAGAGTATGTCAAAATGGAAGGTATATCACTGCAACATAAGAACTGCAACCACCACAAGTATTCAAGGGCAGTACTGCAACAAGAACTGCAGCCACCACAATATCACAAAGGCAAGGCTGCAACAAAAAAACTAAGATGCAAACACAAAACTCGAAATGATCTGAGCATAAGCAAGAAGGATCAAAGCTATGCAATGAAACCAAAAGAACAAAATGAAACAGAAAAGGCACATGGATGTGCAGGCCGAAAAAAATGCAGTTTCAACAGTGCATCAATGGTGAACTGCACATAACAAGTTTAGCAACAACATGAAAATATCATGAAAAACAGTGAAAGACAATGTAACTATCCTATAAATATATACATATGTATACGGATACGTATATACATATACAGATAGTGCTAACATGTACAACAGGCAAAAGTACACATGCCATTGGCACACTAGAATAAACCGAGTACAATAAATGGAGATGCAACAGTGAAACTGGACAGTGCCAGCTTCCAAAAATACATCAGGCTCGAGCACAGAAGAATGCAACTACCCTCGAATAACTAGTGAACAACCAAACTGTTCAGACTCAAAAACCCAATACAATACATCACAGTCCAATATGATATGGACAGTGGAAAATACAACACCAAGCTCACAAACTCAAGTGCAAGCAACACAAATTCGAACATACATATATACATATATATGTATACACATATATATCTATATCAAATGAAACAGGGTAACAATCAATCATGTATGTACATACATGAATGGATATATATATGATGCAATGCCACAGAGATAATCGAACTGCAGTTTCAACACAAAGTGGGCAGAGCACTAAAAAATGTTTCAAAGCTAAAGCCAAAACAAAATACGCAGTTCAAAATCAAAGTCAGTGAACAGGAAGACAGTGCCAAAGAAACAAATCAATGCCGAAGTCAACTAAAACCAGTTCGAACAATTCAAGTGACCAAAGTCGACAAGAATCGAAATCATGGTGGTCACGAATGAACTCAATATCGTCAAACCCAAAATCGAATAGTGATATCCACGAAAACGAACAACTCAAAACAAATAAAGCTCAAAATAATGTGCATTGACCAACTATAACAACAACCAACATCGGCAGCCACAACGTGTTCGAACAAAGCACAACGCGTGGAAATGCTACGAGTCGAGTATGCTATGGGATAAACACAAATGGCCAAAGTCCAGCACAACTAATTAACTTCAAATGGCCAAAACGAAATCAAACATGCAACAAAACCACAACAGTAGCAAGTTCAACCACAACCGAAGTCAGACATCATCACATATACAGTATCACAAGCCAAAGCCAAAAAAAAGAACAGAATCACCATCAGCAAAACTCAAAACAAACCAAGAAATCACGACCGAAGTCGAAACACCAAAAATTCTAGGCCGATAACACAAAATCACATATACATGAAATCGAATTAGATGTGAGTAACTTTAAAATTACTCACCTTATTTTGACGAGCACACGCCAAAGAATCGATCGAACGAGCTACTGCAGTCGAAGCCTTCGATTTAGCCAAGCCCTAGCTTCGAAGCGAAGAGGAAGACGAACGAACACGAGGACGAGCAGCCATTAATTTTTTCGAAGCCCTAATTTGGATCGAAGGACGAAAGCCTTAATTTGCATGCAAGGGAAGATGAGAACAAGGAACGACAACCATTTTTCTTTTTTTCTTTTTTCCTTTTTGAACGATGAAGTGAAAAGGAAGCTCGGTTGAAAATAAAAAGAGGAGACAGCGTATGTGATTAACAGAGAAAAGTCGTTGATATTAACGTGCCTACCTTACCTCTACAGTGTTTTGATTTGAGGCCAAAGAGTGCTGATGTTGACCCATTTCAAATTTTTAAATGTAAATTGAATTTGATTTAATTTCAACGCGTTTATACGTCGTATGTTTACACAACAACTCTGATAAATACGAAATTTGAAATCCGGTAATAATTCAATACTCTGGATCCAATGGAACTGGTTTCATCGAATTCCGAGACTATGCCTCGGAAGGCTATTTTTTTAAATTCAATTTAAACGATAAAATTTCAAAACTGAACAAATCACTTTAAAATTCAATTCTGAAGCTTCTATTATCTTAAGTATTATCAATATGAATTTTCTAAGCCTTTGAAATATTTTTAATCAGCTTTATATTGAAGATTCAAATTTTATTCAACTTTTAATAGATTAAATTCTAAAATTTAATCGTCAAATTCAAAGTTATATTGAGAATTCAGACTAAACCATCATTCAAATATTTAAAATTTATTGAATATTTTCAATTTAAATTGTTCAAAATTCAGGCCGTTACAATCTTCCCCCCTTAAAAGAATTTCGTCCCGAAATTATAAGTTAGGAAAAAATGATTGTCAAAATCTCACACATATTTATACCCTACACAATTTTACCAAGCTCGAAAGTTATTAAAAATAAATAAATATAGGATTCATTCCATTTTTTTTTATCTCACTAGCTTTGTTCATTATCTCCTTTTGTTCATTGATTTCTACAATCAAGACGCAAAAGTCTTTTACCGAAATTTTCGACTTACAAAACTCAGATTTAAACTTGAAATTCTTCATGTTAGAAATTTGCATATTATATCTTTTCCAAATCTATGGACTTTCAAGACATTTTAAAGATCTTCTTCCTTAGTTCCTTAGGTTGGAATTATGTAATTTTAATTTCAGACTATTGATTTGCTATTTAAAGTTTTGAAAATACATATTAACTCGAAATTTAACAAGTCTATCGTCGTTCTTACAGACATTAGGCATACGCTGGCCAGGCGCAGGACAAAAAATCTCCAAGTACTAAATATACTTGCTTCAATTCCTAGTGAAAATACTTAAAAATCTTTTGAAAATGGATATGGAAAGCACGTTCCCCCATGGATCACAGTTACCCAGCGGTTACGCTACTATCCCGGTAGAATCGCTTGTGATCTGTAGATTTCACATCTCTTGAATTTCGCCATGATTGTTGCCATAGATCGCAGTGCACACGACGGTTACGCTACTATCCCAGTAGAATCGCTTGTGACCGTAGGCATCTCACCCCTCAAATTTCGCTTTGGCATCTAGATCGCAGTTTACACGGCGGTTGCGCCACTATCCCAGTGGAATCGCTTGTAACTTTAGGCATCACGCCCCTCAAATTACGCTAGCATACATCATAATCAATCAACATGATCCCATCAACATGATCCCATCACGAGGGATTCTAATCCAAATGGACACTCCAACTTATGGAAATTCTATGTAGCTACGAATTTCAAATGGACACTCATACCGAGTTCCAACACCTTCACAAATTTTAAATGGAAGGTACTTTTCCATATCCTTAGTTTAGAAAACATAATGTCATATACATATTGTACTTCATTTCACATTTTGTACATATCATACCTATGTAAACTTACATAGGATTTCCATAACAATTACTTTCCAAACAGATGGTTTTCGAATGACTACATTCTCATATATAAGTTCCGAAAACCACAATATCCCATACCCATTACAAATAGAGGATTCCTGAATTTTCCATCTCATTACCAAAAATTTTCCTCTAAGTCGATTTGGAAATTTAAGGTTATCTCAAACCCAATTCAGATTCATAATTCAATTTATTATCGACTTCACACTCGATTTGGATTTCACATTACATCGTCAATTCTCAACACATAATTGATGTCTACCAATATATAACTTCTGACCTCGTACGTCTCACAGAAGGGTGTATATAGCTAAGAGAATAAATTCTCCGCCACCACAGATATATATTTAATAGAGATCAATTGCTATGTCATCAATTCACCATGTTAGACATACGATCCAAATCGACTATCTGAAATTCAAAACTCAACTTATATTGTTTTTGGTGTCGAAGTTAAACTCAATTTAACTCAAGATTCAATCTTTTTGAAAAATTTCAAGTTGAACTAATTGTTCAAATTTCCCATAAATATCATTACAAGATATATAATTTTCCACACTTAACCATTTGAAAAAAATTTCAAATATTCACTTTTCAATTTATCTTTAAAAGATAAAATTTCAAACCTTTCATTTCATATTGGAAAACATTTCCATACTTATTTAATAATAAGTAATTCACAAATCCATTTATTTTCAACACTTGGAAAATATTCAATATACTTAAATCATAATTAAGTATATATTTCATTCTTTAAGGAAAGCGTTCTTTTAAACACATTTATTTGAGTCAAAACGAATGTTCCGTAAAACATTGTTACAACAACTCAAAATCAGTAGTATAGGGATTCGAATTTAAGATAGATATATAAATCCCAATACTATATAAAACATTTCCTTTCGGAAACCATTTACTATAACAACAGTGTTATAGTCCACCATTTCCTTATTTCTCGAAAACGTCTATTTCGACAATGAATGTTGAGATCTATGTATTTGATACTTAACACATTTTGAAACAACTTTAAAACCATTAACTTCATTTCATAATATCACTTGCCCAAAACATATCCTTTAATATATTATTCATTGTCCAAAATCGTGAATATACTTCGTTAACCAATTTCATCATTTCTACACATTTATCAAAAGATTATCCACTGTCCAAAATCGTGGATATAATTCCTTTAATTATTTCTATGTTTACTTATCAAATTTATTTGATTACGGATTTACTAAACAGTGTTTATAAATTCCATTTCTATTTCATAACTACTTCGATTTATAAATCTCCTTTAATAACCAATTCTATTTACATTTCATTTACATGTCGAATCCAACTTATAAGTAAATTACTTATAATCCATATATTCACAAATCCATTCTTTTATATCATCATTAATTTATAAATCTAAAATTCTTATTTACTTATAAAACTAGGTACAACTTTATTTTAACACTTACAAAAGCTCATTTTATAATTCCAATATCTTTAACTTATAAAATATCAATTTTATAAATCTTTTATATAAACCGTTTATAATAATTCAAAATCCCAAGTTATAGTTCAATGATCCCCTTGGCTATAACTAAATTGACATGTCACTTTATTTCCCAATTATTAATTTGGAGATATTCAAAATTTGATTTAAACCAATTCATTAATTCACTTAACTTATATTTTATTTTTCATAAATCTCAGCAATTCGCTAATGGGTTTTCGAATGATCGGATCTCAAATCTTAGGAGACCTTACCGAAGAGAAACTATCGTAAACCTAAATTTAGAGAGAGGGATTTCCGAAAAGGATTTGAATTTTCAAAATACCCTTTTTTTCAAAGAAAACAATTTTATACTTCTTTACATTTGAAAAATGCTTTCTTTAAAGTGATTCTAGTGACTATTCATATTAAACATCATAAACTAAGCTTTGTATAAACCAAAGCTCTGCTACCACTTTTGTAACATCCCGCCCTTTTGACCGCCCCTAGTCGGTAATTAAACCAACTTGAAACGTTCAAAATGACGGATTGTTATTTAGTTTATAGAGTTTAAACAGAATCAGACACAGAAACACAGAATAATAATATTTCGCAGAAAATGAATTTTACTTTCCTTTTACAAATATCAAATTTTATACAATGCATTAAATTTATACAGCGGAATATTTCTTTAAGTACAAAATCCCCGAACTAAAGTGAGCGTTTTCCCCCTCTCTCTAACTTCGCCGCCCGCAAACCTTCAAACTGCAAAATACTCGGTCTGACCCGAGTATTACATTCAATTCAAAAGAAAATAATGCACGGGTCAGTCTAATTCAAACTCAGTTATTAATGCAAAGAGGCAATAATAATCAAATAACAATTAGACGACAGTCACAATAATTCTCGTCTATCCGACCCTTTTAGCAAAGAAATCGGATAACGGTAAATATAACACTTAACAGTGTTAAACAAAAAATTAGTAGATTCAGATTATCAACGAAGATATATGAAAGGATTATCAATGAAGATAATTTAAGAAAAAACATCAGAATTTCCTAAACGGTAATTAACAACAAAATCATCAAATTAAAAACCAATCAAAATACGCTTCAAAACATATTGAATTGGAAACATAAAAAAATTTAGTAATAGAAACCATTAATTAAAACATCAGATCTAGTAGGGCTGCAGTACACGCACGCGTGTACGGCCTCGCAACATTTAAAACGTTAAATCTGTGTGGCTGCAGTACACGCGCGCGTGCACTGCCTCGCCACTACCGTAATGAAATACCCCAAAAGTTCAATAAATCAAAAGCACAAAGCTCCAACTCAAAATCAAAATGAAACTCAAGTGCAATAGAAATGGAATAGTGACATGCACAAGTGACTCGAACCAGTGAGTCAAGTACAAGTCAAGACAGTGTATGCATATCCAGTGCAACTTCAGAATGAAGCGTATGCACCAGCAATTTAGGCTACTACATATCACAACAAATAGGAACGACAGAGGTCAAGTCAGTGCTATCGCGACTCAACGCAACTGCAAATAAAACTAATAGTGTAACAGGCTAGAAATTCAAGTGCAAATCCACTATCAGAAATGTAGAATGCAATTAAACAGGCCCAAATCAAACGACAACAAAAATGCAAAATGTCAAGTTTGTGACTCAATGCAAATGCAGCACCAAAGCACAAGGCAGTGGTACGACTACAAAATAGAAGGAGGGTGAGGGCACCAGAGGTATGGCATCACGGCACATAAATACATGAGAAAGTCATACAACAATTCGACGAACAAGTAAACTCAAAAGCTACAGGTTCGAAACCACCAGGCAGTGGCAATATAGAGTGTGTCAAAATGAAAGGAATATCACTGCAACATAAGAACTGCAACCACCATAAGTATTCAAGGGCAGAACTGCAACATGAACGCAGCGACCAAAATATCACAAGGGCAAGGCTGCAACAAAAAAACTCATATGCAAACACAAAACTCGAAATGATCTGAGCATAAGCAAGAAGGCTCAAAGCTATGCAATGAAACCAAAAGAACAAAATGAAACAGAAAAGGCACATGGATGTGCCGGCCGAAAAAAATTAATTTCAACAGTGCATCAATGGTGAACTGCACATAACAAGCTTAGCAACAACATGAAAATATCATGAAAAACAGTGAACGACAATGTAACTATCCTATAAATATATACGTATGTATACGCATACGTATATACATATACAGATAGTGCTAACAGGTACAACAGGCAACAGTACACATGCCATTGGCACACTAGAATAACTCGAGTACAATAAATGGAGATGCTACAGTGAAACTGGACAGTGCCAGCTTCTAAAAAAACATCAGGCTCGAGCACAGAAGAATGCAACTACCCTCGAATAACCAGTGAACAACCAAACTGTTCAGACTCAAAAACCCATTACAATACATCACAGTCCAATATGATATGGACAGTGGAAAATACAACACCAAGCTCACAAATTCAAGTGCAAGCAACACAAATTCGAACATACATATATACATATATATGTATACACATATATATCTATATCAAATGAAACAGGGTAACAATCAATCGTGTATGTACATACATGAATGGATATATATATGAAGCAATGCCACAGAGATAATGGAACTGCAGTTTCAACTCAAAGTGGGTAGAGCATTAAAAAATGTTTCAAAGCTAAAGCCAAAACGAAATACGCAGTTCAAAATCAAAGTCAGTGAACAGGAAGACAGTGTCAAAGAAACAAATCAATGCCGAAGTCAACTAAAACCAGTTCGAACAATTCAAGTGACCAAAGTCGACAAGAATCGAAATCGTGGTGGTCACGAACGAACTCAATATCGTCAAACCAGAAATCGAATAGTGATATCCACGAAAACGAACAGCTCAAAACAAATAAAGCTCAAAATAATATGCATTGACCAACTATAAAAACAACCAACATCGGCAGCCACAACGTGTTCGAGCACAGCACAACGCATGGAAATACTACGAGTCAAGTATGCTACGAGATAAACCCAAATGGCCAAAGTCGAGAACAACTAATTAACTTCAAATGGCCAAAACAAAATCAAACATGCCAACAAAACCGCAATAGTAACAAGTTCAACCACGACCGAAGTCAGGCATCATCACATGTACAATATCACAAGCCGAAGCCAAAAAAAAGAACAGAATCAACATCAGCAAAACTCAAAACAAACCAAGAAATCATGACCGAAGTCGAAACACCAAAAATTCAAGGCCGATAACACAAAATCACATATACATGAAATCAAATTAGATGTGAGTAATTTTAAAATTACTCACCTTATGTTGACGAGCACACGCCAAAGAATCGATCGATCGAGCTACTGCTGTCGAAGCCTGTGATTTAACCAAGCCCTAGCTACGGAGCGAAGAGGAAGACGAACGAACACGAGGACGAGTAGCCATTAATTTTTTCGAAGCCCTAATTTGGATCGAAGGACGAAAGCCCTAATTTGCAAGCAAGGGAAGACGAGAACAAGGAACGACAGCCATTTTTCTTTTTTTTCTTTTTTTTGAACGATGAATTGAAAAGGAAGCTCAGTTGAAAATAAGAAGAGGAGACAACGTACGTGATTAACAGAGAAAAGTCGTTGATATTAACGTGCCTACTTTACCTCTATAGTGTTTTGATTTGAGGCCAAAGAATGCTGATGTTGACCCATTTCAAATTTTTAAATGTAAATTGAATTTGACTTAATTTCAATGCGTTTATACGTCGTATATTTACACAACAACTCTGATAAATACGAAATTTGAAATCCGATAATAATTCAATATTCCGGATCCAATGGAACTGGCTTCGTCGAATTCCGAGACTGTGCCTCGGAAGGCTATTTTTTTAAATTCAATTTAAACGATAAAATTTCAAAACTGAACAAATCACTTTCAAATTCAATTATGAAGCTTCCATTATCTTCAGTATTATCAATATGAATTTTCTAAGCCTTTGAAATATTTTTAATCAGCTTTATACTGAAGATTCAAATTTTATTCAACTTTTAATAGATTAAATTCTAAAATTTAATCGTCAAATTCAAAGTTATATTGAGAATTCAAACTAAACCATCATTCAAATATTTAAACTTTATTAAATATCTTCAATTTAAATTGTTCAAAATTCAGGGTCGTTACATTCTACAAGTAGGTCAATAATCCCAACAGGCTGTTTTGGTTCTCCAGTGAACCCAACAATTTTTTGAGAGGAAGCTTGGACATTAGCCATGGGAATTTTCATCTGATCAAATGTCTTTTTGAAGAGGACATTGCAAGAGGTGCCTAGTCAACAAGCACCCTTCTTACAATGGCTGGTCTGATGCCTGCGGATATCACCAAGGGAACCAAGGTGATAGCCTCGATACCGACAGTGTCTCTAGCCCGGAATATGATGTCATCGTTGAAAGTTTTTTGCTATTTTAGAGGTGCATCATCTTCCAAGGCAAAAACACTTTCTTCGGCCGGGGCATATATCAAAGCATGAGCATATCTTTCCATCTCACCCCAACTTCTGCCTGTAGGGTGAGGACCCCCTGTAATCACATTAGTGACAGGCCTTTCAGATTCGTGCGCTGTAGTCCTCTCACCTGCGCCGGGTTGGTGAGTAGGAACTTGTTGCCCCTGAGTAGATGAAGCTGGGTCATTCCTGTTTCACTTCACATATTGCTGAAGTTTATTCTCTCTCAATAGCTCCTCAATCAAACTCTTCAAATGGCGAAATTCATTAGTGTCATAGCCGGGTTGATTGTGTAACCGACAGAATCTTCCATTATGCACAGCATTTTTCCCAAGCCTCAACTTAGGTGGTTTAGGGTATTCAACAGTATCCTTGATTGCAAAGAAGATATGTTCTGGAGTATCAGTCAAAGGAGTGAAATCTGAAGGTCTAAAATGACGAGTTTCTTTGCATTTCCCTACTTCTTCCCACCGTCATTCTACCTCTTCTATGCACCCGATTACT
The DNA here is from genome assembly GCA_030765085.1 of Allium cepa. Classification (NCBI taxonomy): domain Eukaryota; kingdom Viridiplantae; phylum Streptophyta; class Magnoliopsida; order Asparagales; family Amaryllidaceae; genus Allium; species Allium cepa. Next base: position 726,026,141 of record CM060937.1, on the reverse strand, counting down.
TTTTGTTTGAATCAAAATTATTATTCTCAACCTAAGTCACGACTGCTTTTGCCAGCACAAGAAGGCTTTCTAGGCGCATAAATTCATTGGCCTTCTGGTAGAATTTCTCAAGCGAATTTGGCTCTTTCATCTTCAACCACTTTCCAAATTCACTAGATTTGTCAACAGCTTGCATCAAGTAGGTCAAAATCATTCGAGGCTCTGCATTGTCAACCTCGGCCAAGGCTATGTTGAAGCGGATTAAGAAAGATTTGAGAGGCTCTCCGGGGCTTTGTTTGAGGTTGGAAAATGACATTATATCCTTGGCCTCTGAAGCATATAACCTGAAGTGATCTGTGAATTTTTGAGTGAGGTCGGAGAACTGATCCACAGACCGAACTGGCAGCTTCATGAACCAAAGCAAGGCCACTCCTTCCAAATACACCGGAAAGTATCTGCACTTGATCTCATCTGATGCTCTGGCACAAGTCATATGCCAGTCATACTTGTATAAGAATTGGTTGGGATCGATTTTCCCCCGATAAGCTGGAATAGTGGGAGGAACATACTTTTTTGGAAATTCAGCTTTCGGGATTCTTTCAGTGAAAGGAATCTTGCTTGGAGCAAACCCCTATTCATTTTCATCTTCTTCCCTTTGCATGCTTTCTTTCATAATTTGTCAAATCATTCTCGAGAGGTATTCCTCATCGTTTAGAGGCCCCGCGGGACAAACATCGGCTACTTTTTCGGAAGTTTGCTTGGACAAACGTTCGCGAAGAGTTGGCTGCGGCCTTGAACCTCCGGCTTGGGGAGGTGCCCCTTCGGCGGTGCCAGCTGCCCTTTGAGGAATACTTTTTCCTTGAGCATCATGACCATCTTTGGCAAAGGTTTCTTCATTGTTTTCTGGTTGACGGTTAACTCCAAGCAAAGCATTTAACCTATCCAACATCAAAGTGTTCTGGGCTTCCATTTGTTGATACAGCCCAGACACTACAGCATCCAACTCCGCTCTTGTGACTCCAACACTAGGAGCCGCTTCATTTGACATGGGAGAAGTGGCGGTGTTGTCACAAGTATCTCCAGATCTAGCAGATCTACCTTTTCTTCCAGGAGCCATAATTTCAGATAGACTTCTGGTTCGTAGAGAGAGTCTTTCAACAAATCTTTGTGAAGCAATGGTTAGAGAAGTCCTGAGTTCGGTTTCCTAGTGAAAGCACCAAAAATCTTAACGCAAAAAATGTACGCTATCACCCCGGTGTAAGTTGTGAGATAGCGAAAGCACCATCCATTCGTATGGAAACTAAAAATAAGAAGAGAATAGTAGATAATAGAAAAGAGACAGCAATTTTATAGTGGTTCGGGTCAAAGTCAAGCCTACGTCCACTTTATGTCTTTTATTATGATCTTTGAGTACACTTTGTTACAACTAGACTTCAAGTACAACAAACTTCAAAGATTTGAGCTTTCAAAGTAGAATCGAATTGATGAAAAAGTTTGATCCATTCTGGAATTTATCTATGAAGTTGTTATGATGTTGTAGGACTTGGAGAATGAGTTTCTTGAATTTCAAAGTGGCAGAGTCTCGGCTTTTTAGGAAAAATCCGATCCCCTTTCCATGTGGAGTAGGTGGGGTATTTATAGGAGAGGTTGGATTTAGGTCGGCCATGTTATAGGTCGCGAGCGACCTAGGGAGCTGCGACATAAGAGTGGTCTTGAGGTAGCTTAAGTCGCTAACGACCTAGTGGAGCCATCCTAGATAAGATACAGACCGTGAGCAACTTAGTATGCATAGTATAGGAGTTATCTCGGCTTGCTTAGGTCGTGGGCGACCTAATGGAAGAGGAATTGCATGCGGCTTTACTTTGCCTTAACTCGTTAGGTTGTTATATCGCTAGGTCGCTGCCTTTTAACTCGTTAGGTCGCTGAACCTTTTTACTCGTTAGGTCGCTGGATCTTCTAACCCGTTAGGTCGCCGAACCTTTTAACTCATTAGGTCGCTGGACCTTCTAACCGTTAGGTCGCTGAGTCCCTTAACTCATTAGCTCGCTGGGCCTTCTAGCCCATTAGGTCGCTGAGTCCCTTAGGTCGTTAGGTCGTTACTTCTCCAGGTCGCTGGGTCGTGAAAAAGTGGAGTTAACACCAATCTTATCCAAGTTATTATTACCCTTAATAATTCACTAAATTTTTATTTCCTTCATCATTAAGTTACCAAAATCTTCTTAAATTAAGAAATTAAATTACCGAATTTTAGGGTTGTTACACTCTCCCCCACTCAAAACTTTTCGTCCCCAAAAAGGAAAAAGAAGGGAAAAGAAGGATTAAATAAACAATACATCTTATTCAAAAATATTAACTTTATAAAAAAATAAATTTACAAAATAAATTAATTTAAATAAAATATACCAATTTATAACCATTAGATCTTTTTATACTTAAATTAATAAAGTTTGAAAAAAAACCTTTTCAAAATATTTTCTAAGTCCAAAATTTACGGAAAATTTTGGCAGAGTCTCCTTTGTACGGAGAGGCTCGGGAGAAAATATAATATCAAATATAACAATATATACATATATTTTCCAAAATAATATATATCCCAACCCGGGAAAATCAATATAATAACGCTATAAAATCGTAACCCGAAAACATACCTATTTGTTGGGCAATTAGCGCTTATTTTACGGAACCAAAAGCTGTAGTAATTGCTTCCATAACCTGCATTTAACTTATATAGTCTGAAAAGAGTTAACAATTATATAAAACGAAATGTTTGAAGTGGTTTCAACCACCAACAAACAAATCAATACAAACATCAATCACTTGCAACAAGCAAACATCCATCCCATAAAATCGACACGCATCAATTATTCATTCATATCAAATAAAACAAATAGTTGTTCGGGTTCAAAACTTTAAATTGTACGGAAATAAAAATAAACTACTAAACGTACCCTTCACTCAACAGTCTTAGGTGAAACTAAATAGATTATTCATACCTTCTAAACAAATTTAAAGTATCCTTGCCTAAACTACCACAAACCAAAACAACAACAATTCCAAACAACAAATCAAATTTACTTATTATTAATTTCATTTTGTACATTAGTTGTTTGATTTCTTTCCTTTCATATAATGATTTATCTTTTTATTTTACATTTATTTCTTACAATTTTATTTAGAAATAACTTCAACTATTTACTTAAGTTAAAATTTGTTACTTACAATACCTACCTTCCATTATATTTAATTAGTAGTATTTCAGTTATACTTAAGTTTATAACAACTACAACTTCCAATTCTTATTTATTGCAGAATTTCATTGAATACCTTTATTATTTCAAATTTTTACTTGTATAATATCTATTACATTTTCTTATTAACATTTCAACTTTTTATAATTGGTAAGTTATATATATGCTTTAAGAATGTAATTGAAAGTCATACAAGTTTATCCCATTTCTTTTAATTAATTCAATGTCCAATAATTTTATCTTTTGTCTTGTAAGTTACAATTTCAACTTGCTTGTAATTTCATACATAACCTAGCATTAAATATCTTATTTTAATTAAAGGTTCCAATTATTAGTTAACTTCCATTTCATCCCACTAATTGAACTATTAATTAATGGAAACTTCAGAATTAAATACCTGGTTAAATTTCAAATCATTTTTAAAAATAATAGATAAATGTATATATTTACAATTCATATATCCAATTATGTTTAAAACAGTTTGAAATTTATATCTGTTTATCAAAATAAATCTGCAATAAAACTACTACAATGGCCTTCCCACTTAGAAACTCGAAAATGAATGTCGATGATGCGTGCACTCATCACCGAAATTATTTTCCAGCGACATAGAGGGAAATACGGAACTTTTTTCTTTCCAAAGTTTCTTAAAGTAATTCTTTCAAACCATATTGAAATATTTATATCAGAAAATACTTCTAAATAATATTATTATTATATTTCAAAATCATTTAAAAGAAATTTTCAGAAATCCCGGAAATTAAGTTCAAAATTTTCCATTTTCATTTATTTTATCTTTAATCTTATTTCAACTATTATTCATAAATTTCATTACCTAACAACAAATATATTGCAACAAAATATATATATCATTTATAAAATTTTATTTTATATGTATAGAAAATATAAGAGGCAAAATTATTTCATTCACCTATATTAAAACGAATATTGTGTCGGTCTGTCCTCTTACGTGTTTAGAAATCCCTATTGATGTTGCAGCGTCCCACGCACCAACCAGAATTTATAAATATAAAAAGGAACAAATTATAACAATATTAAAACTTTTTATAACGCTAACAAGTACGCTCTCTCATATATATATATATATATATATATATATATATATATATATATATATATATATATATGCGCTCAACGACTCATCATAGGGTATTACTACCCTATTAATAAAGTGTCAGACCCCATAAAGCCAAGGTTTATCGCTAAACCAAGGCTATGATACCAGATGTAACGTCCCGCCTTTTTGCACGCTTTAAATCGACGATAAACCACATACATCAGAATTAAACCATATAGATGGGCGGATTGTTATGGGGTAAATAAGAAAAGCAGAGAAAGAAAAAACAAAATAGAATCTTGCAGTGGAATGATAAGATATAATAATCAAATATACAGTTCATGAAGCTGTTTTACAAAATATTAGATTTTATTTATACAATACATATCGGAGTACACATACCATAGAATGATAATTAATGCAGCGGAATTCAATGGTGTAGTGGAATAATACAGTAGATAATAGTAATACAAATCTTCGTCTTCATCCTTCAGAATAAAATCTTCAAATCCTGAAATACTCGGACAAACCCGATCGAATTGAAAAGATCAAACACTCGAGTCAGAACTAAAAGATCTTATGTAAGTTAAATTAGCAGAAAATATGAGTGCAGTAACTCAAGAGATGCTCAGAATTTACATCTCCTAAGGATCCGTTAAACTATTTACTATGTAGTAAAATTTCGCTATTATAACAACGTCTATTTATAAAATTAACTTACTTTTAAATAGCGTTAAGGAGTTATCCAATCTCCCCCTTAACATAATAATAGTCCCAGTAGTCCATTCAATATCACAATCCCTTCTGATTGGGAAGCCACCAGAGGATACCACACGGGCTACGAGAGAAAACCAAACTTGTACAAGGCTCACTATGGTAGGTAACACGGCACAACTAGGCAATGCCAAGGTAGATATACCAATTACGCTTCCGGACCGGTGGTAGCGCATAGTAGCTAGTACCGCCCACCTCGAATAAACACCCCTAAAATCAAAAGTAAAGGTGGCCACCGAATCGAGTATAGTATCCCTAAAATCAAAAGTAAAGGTGGCCACCGAATCAATCCAAAGTTTGAGTATAGTATTGAAGGAGTGTGTCCGATAAGAGGTGCTACCTCCATAGCCCGTCGATCGCTCCTGTTTTAGCCACCTTATGCTAACTCACGGGAGTTGGGCCAATGTATTTACATCAAAGGAAAGGCCGCCACCATCCTACTTCATTATGGAATCTCCACCGCGTACACAGTTGTTAAAGTGGTTTTCGGAGTTGGCAGAGAGATGACTACTTCCGATCCTGGTCTCTTTAACTACCAAACATTATTATAACACCGCGGTCTTTTCAAAATAATTTATACTTCAAAACTAGAATATATTATCCATTTCAAAACCATATAAATACAAGATCATTTCCGTTTTAAAACCCAAATCAATATGATATCATCCTTTTTCCAAAATCATAGCACTTTCAAATCTATATACCTTGTAACCCGTAGCTTTGAAAACATGACTTATAATACTAAATGGTTTAAAGATTAAACTACTTTATATAATAAAATAACTTCTTAATTTTCCCAAATAAATTCCAAATACCGATTTGAACCTCCAAATAAACCATTTAATTTCCATATATTTCAAAGCTTTAAATATTCCACCATTCCAAAACTAATTCTTTGATAATTCCATATATATCCAATTCAGTTGCTATTATTTAGATTTGAAATGTTTACTTAATAAATCAAATATCATTTAAGTAAACCTTTAAACTTCAAATAACTAGATGTTCTTTAAATTTGACTAACTTGATATATTCATTTAAATCAACTCGATATTTATTGGAATCACTCTAAACGAAAATATAGTTATTTAATCACACTCTTTAAAAATCTCAAATATTATTTAAATTTCACCTCCATTTTAATTCAAGTCAAATTCTTAAATTCTTCAATTCAAACCAATTTCATATTTATCTTCCAAATTAATTTTTATTTAAGTCATCAAAACTCTATATATACAATATCTTAAATGGGTACTTAACCATATAATAATAAAACAATCAAACTCCGTTATTCAACTTATTTTTATTAAACCAATTTATACATAGCTTAAATTCAAGAATTTAACTATATATATAATAATATTTATATAATATCACAAATTAATATTTATTAAACCGTATATTTCTTTCCAACCATAGAAAATCATTTCAAAATAATTTTATATATATAAACCACGGTGTCTGTATAAAATTTTCTACCCTATGTTCAAGTGATGCGGATGTTTATCATTTCAATCCGTAATTTAAAAATAAAAATTCGGTTATATATCATTTCAAGCCGCAATCCCGCATGAAATAAATCGCGTAACAACTTGCAGTTTATAACAATATACAATACAGCATCCATTCACCAAATATCAATCATCAACCTTTTATCACAATCATCATCCAATTTAAACAATAACCTCAATATATAGCATCTAATGAATACAGGTAATTGCTGACAGTTTATATTCAATAATAAATTAAACAATCTATCTAACTGGCTGTTTTATGCAATAATAAATTTGATAATAAAAATCAATTCAAATAAATGCAATTTTTCTGAGATGATGATTAAATATATGCCAAACAGCTATAAATAAATTTCAAATCACATTTATATTATACCCGAATCTGAAAATTCAATACTTTTATTTCTAGATCTTGGTTATATAAATCGATTCGGGTTTAAAAACAACGATTTTTAGAATGGAAATCATGATTTTCCATGTAGTACTGATTGAGAAATTCGGAGATGGATGGAAATTTTATTTTGTAAATTCACGGTGGTCAAGGAGGTTAGTGACATCGGAATCTTGGTCAGAGGGGTGTTGTGGGACGGCGAACACGCGAAAAATATGCGATGATTTTCATGGTGATCGTGGTGATCAAGCGACGCAATTTTAGGGTTTTGGTTCCCAGATATGGTCGATGAGGTTTGAGGGGGAAATGCATCGTCAACGGTGGAATAGGAGCTATCGCAGATGGGGGAAGAGATGCATGAGGGGTGATGAAGTTTCATTCGTGGTGGCAGAATGTAAGATGGTCTGGATCGATGGTGGAAGGTGGTTTTAACGATGGTGGTGGGTTCCAGTTTCCAATCGAGTATCTTGATTTTCGATTCCCTGTCGTTTTTGTTGATGTGGGTTATTGAGAGGGGTGGCGTAGATGCCGATGACAAGTGGGTGGTCGTGGCGTCGATCAAGGATGGTCGAAGGGGTTGTGTTCATGCACACGTGCACGAGTTTCTTCAATGTGTCTGTTAATTTAAGCTTTGGGAAGAAGAAGCGAGCTCGAGGTCGAACTCGAAGTAGATTGTGATTTTTGCTGGGGTTTTGTTTGTTGGTCTCGGGCTATTTGAGTTAAGTTACCAGGTTTTCAAATTTAAAACAAGTAACAGGTTTTTTAAAATATAGGAGATGTGAGGCGCGGGGAAGAACTTGAAGGGGAGCTCGGGTATAACGTGGGACAGCTCGAGTTTTTAACAGTTTTGGCTCGGGTTTCCTGAGTTTGCTAATTTAAAGCAAGTTCTAAAAAATTATGAAAGTATTTTCTTTTGAAACAAATTTAAAACAAAGTTATACAAATTAAATTTCCAAAAGAAAGGATTAAAAAAATTTCAAAACAAACCCCAAATCTAAATTTAAATAATTTTAAAACTTGTTTTAGTTTTGAATAATCATATTAAGTTAAATCATTTAAATTACCCTAAGTGTCTTCAAATTTAATTTGATGATGTAATTAAGTGATAGTCGAGATAAATGATTTATCTTAAATATTTGAGGTCTTATTAGTAAAAGTAATTAAAGATTAATTAATCAAAGAAAAAGATGACTTAATTAGAGGTTTAATTAAAGATTAATCAAAGATTTATTTAAAGATTGATTAAGGTTAATTAATTACATGATTTAGGCAATTAATTAATGATTTAAAAGGATAATTAATTTATAATTTAAGGATAATTGATTTATGTGATTAATTAATTAAGGTGATTAATTTGAGAATAATTAATTAAAGGTTGATTAATAAATGAAATTTATTTGGGATAATTACTTATTGTAATTAATTAAATGGTAGTTAGTTAATGGTTAATTAATCAATGTAATTAATTAAGATGATTAATTAAAGGTCAATTAATTAATGAGAGTGATCAAGGAGGGATTATTAATTAAGGATTAATTAATTTTTGTAAGTAATTAAGGATAATTAATCAAAGGATTAATTATAAATTAAAATTTAATTAATAAATGATTAAGGAGTAATTAATCAAATTGATTTGTAATTAATTAATATTAATTTACCAAGATTAAAAAATTTATTCATAAGTAATTAATCCGATTTAATTTAAATCAGATAATTTAATTTTATTTTTACTTATGGATGATTGGATTCTATTGGATGTTTGGATGGTTGATATTTCTCATATGTGATACTTTGTGATGCGAGTTATTGTGTATTAATCTGTGATATCCGTGATATGTTTTCTGTGTAAATACCCCTTGGCTCGTAGAATGACATTTGGAATTCGATGCGACAGGGAGTCGGATTCAAGTTGGTTATCTAAAACCCACATTGAATCGTAATGGCGAATCTTGGTGATTGATAAATTTACTTTATCTGCGAATCTGTGTATATAGATAAGCGTTATTGGAACGTACCACTTATCGATATTGATACGATTGTAATATGCGATGATTGATGTTGTTGCACCATTATGCAAAACCCCTGGACCACACTTATACACACAAAAATATGGATTGCACGTGGAAATTGGTTAAGTCACAGATTTTTTGAAATAGTTTTAAAAATAGAATTTTGAAGCCGAAAATAGTTCTAGAATTGGAATTGAAAGTTTTTGGAAAGGGATTTCAAAAATAAAAGTTTTGGATAACTTAATAAAGTTTTGAAAATTTAAATAATTTGATTTGAATTTGAATTCAACATTTGAAATTGAATTCAATAATTTGGAAACTATGGTTTAAAAGGATTATACAAAATATAAAGATGTTTATATGGGTCTTAAACATTTAAAAAAAAGCATTGTTTTGGATACCTAAATTTAAACCCAAGTTTTTACTTAAATGGCTTTAAATTATGTGAATGATTATCAAACTTTGTTTTGAAATCGAAGAAAGTTTTAAATGGTACATCATTCATATTAAAGATTTGAATTGAAATGGTTTGAAAAGCTATGAGCTAAATCTTTGATGTAAAGATTGGATTAGTTAATCCTATTTGAAATGAAATTGTTTTGAAAAGCCATAAATGAAACTTTGTAGAAAATTGGTGAACTTGGTGAAATAAATCTTTTTGTTTAAAAATTTAAGATGGTAATTTGTTTAAACAATTTGAAAGAAAGGTTTTGGATAATAAGTTATGACTTAACTGAAATCCTATATCCATATGTTTTAAAATATTGCGCTCATTATTTGGTTTAGCCAGGAGAGGACCTTTATGTCATATAACCCATTTCGAATAATGATACGTCCATATGGATAGCATTTGAAGACCGGTGGTGAAGACCGGGTATTTTCGAGAATGAAAGGATAACCCGTCGATTGTCTCTGCACTGAGTCGCACTGGTACAGATATTTCCTAAGTAATGGGAAGTCCGATCAGGATTGTGAATACCCGGTTTGCAAGGGCTTCTTCGGAAGTGCCTTCGGTTCTGTTCGAGCCCGTAACAGACTTGTATAGTCGTGTGTCTAACACTACACTTTGAGATATAAAGCCGATTTCTTCCAAATATATATCTGTTGGTGGCGGAGAATTTATTCTCTTAGCTTAACACCCTTCTCTGAGACGTACAAGCTCAGAGGTTAGGTAGTTGAAGGTTATCTGCGATATACTTCCAATTTGGTAGTGTGGTGTTAATGCTAAAAATTGAATGCTAACACCCAGGTGTATGTAGAGATTAAGTGAAAGCACCACCCGTAAACACGGGAATTAAAACAAGTAGGAAAGTCACAGAGAAAGCAGCAAAAGACAACAATTTTATAGTGGTTCGGCTTCAGGTTAAGCCTACGTTCACTTTAATCCTTTTTATTACTGGATCAATCACAACTTTACAACAATCTTCAATTACAATACTGATGAAACAAACAACTAGAACTCCAATGTAGAAGAATTCTTTGAATCCATGTTGATTGTGTTAGATTTCCTCTCCAAGATAGTTGAAATGCCTTTCGTGTTTGAAGTGTCAAGTGAGTTGAGAATTCAGCAGAGTATCGGCGTTCTAGGAATGAGCCAAAGAAGATCCCCTTTCAGTTGGAGCTAGTTCCGTATTTATAGGAGAGTTCGGCTTTAGGTCGTAGGTCGCAAACGACCTTGGATAGGTCATAGGTCGTCCGCGACCTAATTGGAGTCGTCTACGGCTTATACATGGAACACTTGATTGTTCTGGAGAGATTAGCAAGTCATAGGTCATGGCCGATCTAGGTAGGAAGCGTCACAGGAAGCTCCTTTGGCATGTTTAGGTTGTGAGCGACCTAGGTATAGGTCGTAAGTTGTGGGCGACTTAGCAGACACGGTTTACGGCCTATCAGGAGCACCTTTGATCATCCGAACAAGTCATAGGTCGTGGGCGAGTTAGGGTAGGAATGACATAAGGAAGACAAGTTACCTCGGCTTTGTATAGCTCGCTAGGTCTTTAGAGAGCTCCATTCCTGTTAGGTCGTGTCTAATTAGCTTGTTCACACTTTAGGTCATTAACCCGCTGTTGGTCCATTAGTCCGTTAGGTCGTAATGCCTTAGCTCGCTGTCGAACTTTATCCCTGTTAGGTCGTTCCCTTTATTAACTCGCTAGGTCGCGTATACCTTTAGGTCGCTAGTCCTTTCAATTCTTTAGGTTGCTGAGCTCTGTAGGTCGCTGACGAGTTGAGTCGCTACTTTCTCTAGATCGCAGGGTCGTAGAAATAAGAGGGTTAACACTTGCCCCTCGAAGTATACGCCTAAGAGTTAGGTCGTGTGCTTCGATATCTTTTAACCCGTGCAAGCTTAGATCGTTAAGTCACGGGCGACCTATGAAAGAGTTAGGCCGCTCATGTCGATTTGTGTTCCTTTCTCTCCCCTGTATAAGCCGTTAGGTCGTTTTCTTCTTCCTTCACCTTATTGTATTCTGCTGCCGCCATTACTATCTTTGAGCTCGAGAATTTTTGAAGCCAATCTTCCTATTGATTTGATCATCATCTTCTCAATCTCATTACGTAAGTGAACTCGGCCACTATTCAACCACGACCACCATCAAATTATGAATCCTCCAGTTTTTGGCCTTATCCCGATTTTGCATGCTGTGTTTCGCCGTGGATCATGTCATGATTAACTTTTGATCGTTTTCGGACACGTTTTCGCTGTGATTCACGAGAGTACAACAGTACATTGGGTTTGTGATGGATCAGAAGCGATTTGCGTTGGTTTTGGGTGATTTGGTGGCGTGGAGATACAGTGGATTTGATTGTAGAAGGGTTAACAGGTTATTGGGTTAACGGGTAAGGTGATTTGCCGAGAGGAGAAGAATTAGCGAGTTAAAGGGAGTTAGATTGTTCTCGACTTAGGGGCCTTGAACGAGTTAGGGCTTTAGCGGTTCGAGACGTGAACCATGAGACTTAACTAGGCAAACGGCTTAAAGAATCGGTGCGACCTAAGAATTCTTACGACCCAAAAAAAGGGCTGAGCGATTTAACTCATAGCGACTTAAACTTTAGATCGCGTGAGCGACCTAGTCTTTAGGTCGTGTGAACGGCTTAGTGCCTAGGTCGTGCGAACGACTTAGGACTTAAACAATTTTTCACTTCTGAGTTGCTTCTTGCGACCTACACCAATCTCAACCCATCCTGTTAGGTCGTGAGCGACCGAGGACTTAGAGAACTTCTTGACTCGGATTGTGACTTAAGGACTTGAACAAAACTTGAAAGCTTCAGAATTTTGATAGAACTTGATTGTACTTCTAACTTGAACTACTAGAATGAACTGCTCGAACTTTGGACTGTTTGAACTTTGATTGACAGCACTTTAACTTGGATTCTTCATTTGAACTTGCCAAGATAACTTGCATGACCTTGCTGTACTTCTTAACAGATTATATTCACATGTAAGCTAACAAACTGCTGAACACAACACTTGCAGAAAACTAGGGCAAATATACCGCCATTAACAGCCCACATCGAATGACAGATTAGTGGATAAAAGATAATCAACTTAAAGAAATTATATGAAATGATGTGAATCAACAAACTCAAGTGAAGTATTAAAGCAATGCTGAATTAGTCAACCAAAGCTAATCTGTTTGCTTCAACATTGTACTTGAACTTAAAAACAACAAGCCCTGAAGCTTTTTAACTGACAACTATTAACTAGTTTAATTTCAGTTATATTTTCTCGTTATTTTATTAGTTCTGCACAACACTTCACACATTTAGGAAACGTGTACTTTCATATTTGAATATCCAGTTACTTGTGTAGAATGTCTTCTGAAGAAGAGATAATCGAGCAATCTGAAGGAGTCTTCCCGATAGCCAACCCATTGGATAATCCTCCGGAGAGAACTCAAACTACCCTGAGTCAGCGGGCATTCAACCAATTACGTATTCAATTTGGGATTGCCGAAGCGGATGCTATACTTCCTGGCCCAAATGATATCGTTGACAGGCCACCTCTCGATTTTGTCGCCGTCAACCGTCAGATGTGCCTTTGTGGTGCCATTCCTTTCAATGAATTTCTTCATCAACTCCTTTTCTGGATAACCATCTCTCCCTTTCAACTACATCCCAATGGCTACGCCATCGTGATGGGGTTGTGTGTTTTATTCAGGAGGACACTTAACCGTCTTCCGAGCTTCGAAGAAATCTGCTACTTATGCACATTCGCAAAGAATAAAGACCACCCTCCATTATATTCATGAGAAGTGCCAGAAATCGTAAACTTATCACTGATCTTTCCGAAAGTGCTCACGGTTTTCCAAATCAATTCTTCTTCGTCCGCTGCCCCTAGGGTTTTTTGTCATCTGGAGAATAGGAAGTAAGATTGCCCATTCCCGTTCTTTTCGTTTCTGAGCTTTTTGAGATCCGAATTGCTAATTTCTAATTTCATTCTTTTCTTTTTACAGCACTTCCTCCTCCCTCTAGAAATCCCAGTCACAAAGCGACTTCTGATAGATTAAGTGTCCTGCCGGTTGAAGAAAGAAGTATTAAGTTTTTGCTGAAAGATGAACTTCTGCACCAATACGGGCTTTTGCACCCTTCTCGTTCTACCCAAACTCATGAAGTCCTCGACTCTCCAGTGAAAACATTGGACCCCCCAGTTCCCGTTGGAGAACTTACACCGAAAGAACATACTGTTGAGGCTTCCTTGGTAAAGTGTTCTACTTCAATTGATGTTTCTGGGTCATCCGACAAACATGCACTTGCCCCGGTCATCGAAGAAGAGGAGCCTCCTCAACAACCTGGGAAATCTGGTGACGAAGGAGCTAAGAGAACAAGTCCCGCTAGGCACAGCGGTGATGATACTTTTGAGGGGTTGAGCGACCTGATGATTACTTCACAGGAGCTTTTTAAAGATGATCCTATCACTGCTAATGTTACTTCTCCAACAAACGAAGCGACATCCATTCTGCAACAAACTCCATCAGCCCAAGAGTTGACACTGGATGTTAAATCCATCATCACCTCCCAACCCAGGAGTGGTTCGTGATTCGACGCACGTAGTTTGCACGTTACACACACTTAGGACTTTTCAGCACTTATATGCATTCAACTCTCTTGCTTTCAAGATTTTCGAGTTTATCTTTTCTTCATTTTCAGATTCTCCAATGGGAAGAAGTGGATCCTACTACAACGATTTCCAGCGTTATGGGAAGCGCGGTGCTTATGACCCTAGGAGGTATCTTCCTGCCTCTTGGGAAACTGACGAAGAAAGAGCTGCGTGGAAGGCTCGTGAAAGGCGCGCCTATGAAGAACGCCACGAAAGACGAGATGGGCGACATGACACTTCCCAGAGGGAAGTTGATTCTCATAAACGGAAATCCCATGATGATAAAGGGAAAAGCCACATCCCCGAAGATGCGAGTAAAAGGGCCAAACATGGCGAAAAGCCGGCGTCCGAACTTCCTGAAAGGCCCACTGCTCCTGTACCTTCTCAATATCCTGCCCTTACTCATACTGATATTCAAACAATTATTGGCAGGCCCTCATATCAGGTTGGACAAGGCCCGGCCACTCTTCAAAGTCGGTTTCCACATTGGTGCTTGAAGGGAGTGCGCTTTGACCTTGATTTGGTCCTGATTGACAAGCAGCCTATGCTGCGCAATCTTGATGTCGTCAAACTCGATATTGAGAGAATGTCGGGTTGGCAAAGCTTGTCGACGAGCTCCATAGGGTAAGCCGTGCAAATCTTGAGGCCATGCTAACAATGGAAAACGACAAATCTGAATGGCAGAAAACTCTTGAGCATCATGACGCAGAAATGAGGAGCATAGCCACTTATAATGAGAAACTTGAAGCAGAAGTTGAAAAACTTAAGGAAGAGCCCGCCACTACTTCCACTTCCTACTCTCAGAGAGAGGAAGTGCTTCAAAAACTAGTGAGAGACGCTCATGTGTCGCAGAGAGATGTTGAAGCCAAATTTGAAGCGCAGCAACAAGCTGTAGAAAGCTACCGGGCTGGTGTTGCTCAACTTCGAGAGAAAACCAACGCCTAGAACTTGGAGATTGAACTGCTCAAAACTCGCCTTTCTGAAGTTGAGAAGGAGCGTGATGAAGCTATTGCCGGCAATGCTGCAGCCGATGAATCTCATATGACAATTAAAGCTGAAGTCAGCTCCACTCTATTCGAGTTTTACATTCATAGCATTCTGGGCCGCGGTAGCCTTAAGTTTTTGGGGCCGACATATGAAATCACTTTGGCCAAAGTGTGGGATGCCATACTTGATATGTTTGGAGGAGCCGGATATGCCAAAGTAGATTAAATGGCGCACTATCTAGATGATGATGCATGTGCCTCTCTTGCCAGGGGAAAGGAGCAACTTGCCAAAGAGAGAGCCGAAAAGACAAAGGGAGAACATTTAGGAAAGACAATCTCAACCGACACAGTTCTACCTTCAGTTTCAGCCGATATCGATATTTTTGGCTCCAGTTCCTATTCTCCTCCTCCTGCTAAAGCCGTTATTGAAAGTGTCACCGCCCACACTGGAGATGAGACTCAAGAAAGCGCTTAAGCGCAGGACTTCGAAGTTGACATAGTAAAGTCTACTTCTCCAGGTAACCTCAACGTTGATCTCGCTCAAGTGGACTGCTTGTTCACTTCGACCGAGTTCGATGAGCTTCTTGCTTATTTCTTAAGTTTTGATGAGCCATTATCCCCTTTTTTTATGAGGAATACTGACTTTAACTTTTCTTTTCCTGTAGAGAAAGCACCAAGTATTTCTCAGCCTTCCCCTCTTCCAATTGTTTCCTCTCCGCCTCTTCAGATTACTCCCCCTTCAATTTCTCAACCGGGGTCATAAGAGGAGCAGATAGAAGCTCTTCAAGGCTTGGATGACCCGGTTGTTTCTCAAGAACAGAAGGCCGATGAACCTGAAGAAGGAGAGAGAACTCCGGAACAGACTGCTTCTGATGACATAACATTATCCACTCTTTTCTCTCCGGGTAGTGAATCTTCTTCTAAGAAGAGGGGGAAACGCGGAGTCTCAAAGAAAAAGGGAGAAGCTTCTGCTGGCGAGGAAAAAACAGAAGAACGTCCAATTGCACCTCTTCCTTTTTCTTCCCCTACTCTTACAAGCCGGCCCCAAAAATTGATCATCCGGCCAGGCGTAGGCTCGAAAGGTGGCACGAAGAAGAAATGATGGGCTTGGGACTAATGCTTCTTGTCTTGCTTTTCCCTTTTTTGCTTGTATATACAAAGACTTGTGTTGACCGACGATTGTTCGGGTACCGGTCCCCGCCTTCTTTTGTTTCGAAACCTGCACATGTATAAATTTTTTATAGCATGGAATAAAATGATTCTTTTACTTGTACAAACTTCTGTATGTATTTGAGAATGCATTTGTTCATTTTTTCTTATACAAGTTTCTTTATTTTCCCTGTGTGATATTGCAGTAAACCTATGGTATGTTGCTTGAGCATTGTTTTTATTTTTGCGACTATGTTATATCGCCACCATACCATGGTTTATTGCAATCTCTTTCACATTGGCAGAATTTTGGAGAACAACTCTTCTGTTTCGAGAAGATTTGTGCTCTTTCTTTAGAGAAAAACTTTTCTGTTTGAAGGACGTTTGCATCTGTACTTTATAGGATAATATTTCCGTTTTAAGGAAATATTTTTCTAATTTAGTAGAATGTGCCTCGTATTGGAGAAGTTTTCTCTTTTTTTTGTCGCGATGTTTTTACACTTTGCTTTTGAGAAAGTCACTTTTATTTTGGCAAGTAAATTTTCCTTCGTGGTACAGTGGGCCTCCGAAAAATGGATTCGACCTGTTTGTGCCTCCGAAGAGGGCTTTTGTTTGATTGGGCCTCTGGGAAGAGGGCTTTTTTGTTTTATTGTGCCTCTGGGAAGAGGGCTTTTTTGTGTAATTGTGCCTATGGGGAGAGGGCATTTTTGTTTCTGCCTCTGGGGAGAGGCTTTTATTTTTTTCCCTATCCGCTGGGAAGCGGGCCTCCGAAGAGGGCTGTTCACATTTCGACTCGTGAGAAGTTTTATTTCAGATCGCGGTGAAATGTGTGCCTCTGAGTAGGGCTTTTGCCTGGAAGTTTGAGGTTTCCTTCTCTCGGTTGGATGGATTCACGGGGTCGATACAAGTTACTTGGATTGTTTGTTCGCACAAACGTTCTCAGCTAGTTAATGAGTGTCCTGTGCCATCGGTCATTCCACAACTTTCTATCGAGAAAGAGAACTTTCTTTTTCTGGCAAGTCCCATTAAAGGTCTTTTAGAATTTCAACTATGGTGAAATGGGCCTCCGAAGGGGGCTTTTCACATTCCAGCACTTGTGAAGTTTTATTTCAGATCTCGGTGGAATGTGTGCCTCCGAGTAGGGTCTTTGCCTGGAAGTTTGGAGTTTCCTTCTCTCGGTTGGTTGGATTCACGGGGCGGATACAAGTAACTTGGATTGTTTGTTTGCATAAACGTTCTCAGCTAGTTAGCGAGTGTCTTGTGCCACCGGTCAGTCCACAACTTTCTATCGAGAAAGAGAACTCTCTTTTTCTGGCAAGTCCCATTAGAGGTCTTTGTCCTTCGAAGAGTCGTGCCTCTAAAAAGGGCTTGTGCCTCCGAGGAGATCTTTTTCTATTTGCTCCCTACTCGCCCATGCCTTTTCGCCATTTGCTCATATCAGCGGTTTCCTGTTATCATTTCCATGCGCACATTCCTTTCTTTTGCAAGTAGCTTATTCTATCCAGAGAAGTGTACTTCATTGTTAAATGAGTTCGCAGGGGTAGACACAGGCTAATTAATCGAATGTTTGTTTGCACAAACGATCACAATTAGTTAGGAAGGGTCTACCTCTGGCGGAACCACTAACTGTTTGCTTGAAGCACATCTTATATAGGATTTGAATCTGGAATTTTTGTGGCTAGATATTCATTTGTTGAGTGGTGTCAGGGATCGCTTGGTCTTATGATGTGTAAGCTTTGTTTTAATAGCCTATAATATTAAATCGACATTTTAGCAATACAATTGATGTACTTTATATATCGAAATAAAACAAGAAGTAGAGAACACAAGATTTATAGCGGTTCGGCCAAGAACTGGGCCTACATCTACTTTATAGTTCTTATTATTCACTTGCACTGGCTTTACAATGGCTTTCAATACAAGAATCATACATTCATAATTCTTTTTACAAACTTAAGCAAAGCTTTTAAGTAAAATATGGACGCAAATGATTGTTGTTCCAAGCTCTTGGAATTGGATCTCCTTCAACAGTTGTCAGTTTGAAAGTGCCATCAAGAAGTTTTTGGCCTATGACATATGGCCCTTCCCAGTTTGGCGCAAGCACTCCTGTTGCTGTCATGACCCTTTTCAAGACTAGATCTCCAATCTCAAAGCTGCGTTGGCGAACTCTGGAATTGGAATGCCTGGCAATTCTTTGCTGATGGGCTGCAATTCTGAGCTGAGCCTCTTCCCTTTTTTCATCAAGGAAGTCAAGTGCTTCAAGTTGCAACTCTTCATTTTTAGCCTGGTTGAAATGAATTCTTCTATTTGAAGGGATTTCTATTTCCACCGGAATCATTGCTTCTGATCCATATGCTAATGAAAATGGAGTGTGCCCGGTTCCAGCTTTGTGGGTAGTTCTATATGCCCATAGTGCTAGTGGAAGCTTATCGACCCAACCACTTTCGCTTTTTCTAGCTGTTTTTTAATGGTTGATTTGACAATTTTGTTTACTGCTTCCACTTGCCCATTTGCCTGCGGATGAGCCACTGCTGAGAAGCTTTTCTGGATCTTGAACCGCTTGCAAAAATCTTGGAACTCTTCACTTTCGAATTGGGTTCCATTGTCTGTGATTATTTTTTGAGGCACACCATACCTGCAAATGATATTCTTAGTTACAAAGTTTATCATTTTTTAGAGGTAATAGTAGATAATGGTTCAGATTCAGCCCATTTAGTAAAATAATCAACAGCAACAATAGCATATCTGATTCCGGATTTGGCGGTTGGCAAAGGCCCGATGAGATCTATTCCCTAAATAGCAAATGGCCACGGACTGACCATCTGTGTTATCTCGGTGGAATGTTCTCTTGGGATTTTTGTAAATCTCTGGCATCGGTCATATTTTCGGGCATAGCTTGCAGCATCACGATTAATATCTGGCCAAAAATACCCATAACGGAGGATTTTCTTTGCTAGTGTTTGACCACCTGAATGGTCTCCACACTATCCTCCGTGTACTTCAGCTAGAATTGTTTTAGCTTCTTCCTTGGTCACACATCGGAGTAATGGCATTGAGAATCCCTGCCTGTACAATCGGCCATCTTGAATTATGCATCTGGAGGCTTTTCTTAGCAAATTATGTCGTTCTTTTGAACTTTCTGGTAGAGAACCATTGAGCAGATATTCCATTATCGGAGTCATCCATGATTCTTATTCTTGAGATATAGTCATGATCCAGTCAATATCCATCTCATCAATGCTTGGAGATGACAGGACTTCCATAGGAACTAATCCAAATAATTGAGCTTCAACAGTGCTTGCGTACTTTGCAAGAGAATCTGCCTTCGTGTTCTCTTCCCGGGGTATATGATTTATCGTATAATGGTCAAGATCGTCGAGAAGTTCCCAAGCTCTTGACAAATAAGCAGGCAGATTTCCTCCTTTAGTCTGAAACTCTTTCTTGACTTGACATACAATAAGCTGTGAATCACTGAAGATCTGAAACACTTTGACATTCAACTCTTTAGCAATCCTCAAGCCGGCAATAGGAGCTTCGTATTCTGCTTCATTGTTGGTCGAAGGGAAATCCAATCTCAATGCATAGCACAACGACCGCCCTTCAGGGGTTTCAAGCACAACCCCAGCTCCGGAACAGTAATCGTTTCTTGCGCCATCAACATATAATTTCCATTCAATTAGGGGATTATCTGTCACTTCTTCCTCACTATCACCTTTATCTGTACATTCTGCGATAAAATCTGCCAATGCTTATCCATTGATTGCTCTCCGGGGATGATAAGTGATGCCGTATTGGCTGAGTTCAATATTACACTTCAGAAGACGACCCGAAGTCTCAGGACGAAACAGGACTTGCTTTATAGGTTGATCAGTGAGGACTTTGATAGGATGAGCTTGGAAGTACGGCCTCAACTTTCTTGATGCAATCAGTAGACAATAGGCGAGCTTTTCCAATTTTGAATAATTCATCTCTGCCCCAGTGAATCTCTTGCTGATATAATAGACCTGTCGCTGAATTCTTGCGTCTTCCCATACTTTGCACTGAGAGCATGAGATGATATTGCCAAATATACAAAATGATCTCCACCATTGTCCGGCTTAGAAAGTATTGGAGGCGTTTCCATATGACGAATCAACTCATCGAAAGCTTTCTGGCATTCAGGAGTCCAGTCAAAAAATTTCCTTCCTTTCTTCGGTGCATCAAAGAATGGAATGCATTTATCAGTAGCTTTGGAAATGAATCGACTCAAGGCAGCGACTTTTCCATTAAGACTTTGCAATTCCTTCTTCGTTCTAGGAGCTTTTACTTCTTTTAAGGCAGCAATCTGAGTAGGATTAGCTTCAATGCCCCTAGCACTCACAATGAAACCGAGAAACTTTCAGGACTCCACCCCAAACGAACATTTCAAAGGATTAATTTTCATTCCATACTTTTGGAGGATTGCAAACATTTCCGCCAAGTGGTCCATATGGTCTGCCGCTTTTTTTGACTTCATCAACATATCGTCAACATAAACTTCCATAGTTTTGCCAATCTGCGGTTTGAACATAGCATTGACGAGTCTTTGGTAAGTTGCCCCTGCATTCTTAAGTCTGAAAGGCATGACTCTATAGCAGTAGAGACCAACATCGGTGATGAAGCTTGTATCTTCCTGATTCGGCTCATGCATCATAATCTGGTTGTATCCGGAGTAAGCATCCATGAAAGATAACAATTCATGCCCCGCTGTTCCATCCACCAACTGATCTATCTTGGGTAACGGGAAGCAGTCTTTGGGGCAGGCTTTGTTTAAATCTGAGAAGTCAATGCAAACTCTCCACTTCCTATTAGCTTTCTTAACCAGTACTAGATTTGAAATCCAATTCAGATAAGTAGACTCCCTGATGAAACCATTCTCCATAAGTCGGTCTACCTCTTCTTTCAACGCTGCTGACCTTTCAGGACCCTGGGTTCTTCTTTTCTGTTTTACCGGTGTAAACTTCGGATCAATATTTAGAGTATGTACTGTGATTTCTGGGGATATTCCTCACATATCAGTATGAGTCCAAACGAATACGTCCAGATTTGCCGTCAAGAATGATATTAAGGAATTTTGAACCGCCACATTAAGTTGCAAACCCACATTCACTACTTTGTTCGGATCTTTCGGGTCAACAGGTACTGGCACCGTTACTTCAACTGGTACCACTCTATTCTCCCCTGCACTAGCTTTTCTAGGATCCATTTCTCTTCGTGCCCTCCTATGCTCGCCAGTGCAGGGTCCACCCTGTAATTGCTACAAGGTTGGTTCTTTGATGCAGACTGGGGCTGCCGCATCTTTTCCCATCTCTCTCTTCTTTGCTTCACGCAACTCTATTAGATAACCTTCTTGCCCAGCATTCTGATCCCCTTTAATAAGTCCAATGCCATTACCAGTGGGAAATTTCATAGTGAGGCACCACGGGGCGAGAATTGCCTTAAAAGCCGCAAGAGTTGGTCGGCCTAGGAAGGCGTTGTAGGCGGAAAATTCATCAACAATTACAAAAGTCTGTTTTCGAACTACCTTTTTCCGCCCTTCTCCAAGCTCTACGGACAAGTCAATATTCCAATGGGCCGCTTCGGTTCCCCAGTAGACCCAACAATTTTCTGAGATGAAGCTTGAACGTCAGCCATCGGAACTTTCATTTGGTCGAACGTTTTTTTGAAGAGAATATTGCAAGAAGCGCCGCAATCTACAAGCACTCTTCTCACAATAGCTGGCCCAATGCCTGCAGTGTTGACCAAGGGATCCATGGTTGGAGCTTCAATACCCATAGAGTCCCTGGCTCTGAACACAATATCATCGTTAAAAGTTTTCTGCTGCTTCAAAGGTGCAGCATCTTCTAGCACAAAAACACTATCTTCTGTTGGCGTGTACTTCAAGGCACGGGCATATCTTTCCATCTCGCCCCAGCTTCTGCCTGCTGGGTGAGTACCTCTTGTAATCACATTAATAACAGGCCTTTCTGATTCATGCACAGTATTCCTCTCACCCGAGCCAGATGGATGAGCAGGAAGTTGCTGACCCTTAGTAGACGTAGTTGGGTCATTTCTACTTCTCTTAACATATTGCTGCAACTTGTTCTCTCTCAAAAGTTCTTCAATTAAATTTTTCAGATGGTGACATTCGTTGGTATCATGACCGAGTTGATTATGAAACCGACAGAATCTCCCACTTTGAGCAGCTACTTTGTTAACTCTCATCTCAGGCGGTTTAGGATATTCTACCACATCTTTGGTAGGAAAGAAGATATTCTCCGGAGTGTCGGTCAAAGGAGTGAAATCTGAAGATTTTAAAAAGCGAGGTTTCTTCATATCTTTCTGTTTCTTCCCACCATTGTTCTCCCTTTTCTGTCTTTTGGATTCCTTTTTGATAGGGGCAGCAGTATTATCCTTAACCTCTGTCAATGCCACTTTAACTGGTGCCCGAAGGCTTTCCAAGCGCATGAATTCATCAGCTTTCTTATAGTATTTCTCAAGTGAATTCGGTTCTTTCATCTTCAGCCACTTCCCAAATTCGCTTGATTTGTCAATTGCCCTCATCAGTTACGTCAAGACCATTCGTGGCTCCGTATTGTGCACTTCAACCAAAGCTATGTTGAAGCGGTTCAAGAAAGACCTAATAGATTCCCCAGGATTCTGTTCCAAGCTTGACAGCGACATAATATCCTTTGCCTTTGAAGCATACAACCTGAATTGCTCTTTAAACTTCCAAGTCAAATCGGCGAACTGGTCTATGGATCGGACCGGATGTTTTGTGAACCAGAGTAGAGCCACTCCTTCCAAGTATACCGGAAAGTACCGTCATTTGATCTCATCAGACGCTCTAGCACCAGTCATGTGCCAATCATACTTATACAGGAATTGATTGGGGTCGCTTGTTCCCTTATAAGCCAGGATGGTCGGAGGAACAAACTTCCTTAGGAATTCTGCCTTTAGAATCTTCTCAGTGAACGGAGTTTTGCTCGGAGCGAATCCCCATTCCTTCTCATCTTCATCTCTCTGCATCCTTTCTTTCAAGATTTGTCGCACCATGCCCGAAAGATATTCCTCATCATTTAAAGGATCTGTAGGACAGACTTCGGCCATTTTATCGGAAGTTTGTCGGGACAAACGTTCGTGGAGAGTTGGCTGTGGTCTCGATCCTCCAGGTTGAGGAGGTGTTTCTTTGGCGGGGCTAGCTGGTCTTCGAGGAATATTCCTTTCCTCAGGATCATGAATATCATATGCAAGGTTTTCTTCGTTATTCACCGGTTGGCGGTTTGCTCCAAGCAACGCATTTATCCTCTCAAGCATTAAAGCATTCTTAGTTTCCATCTGCTGGTATAATCCAGATAGTGCAGCATCTAACTCCGCTCGTGTAATTCCGGCACTTGGTGCTGCTTGACTTGACGAAGGAGAAGTGGCAGTGTATTCATGGACATTACTAGGTCTTGTATATCCACGCTTTCTTCCAGGAGCCATTATTTCTGATAGACTTCTGGTTTTGATAGAGACTCTTTCCACAAACTTTTGCGTAGCAATGACGAAGATAACCTGAGTTGAATCTTCTCAGTGAAAGCACCAAAAATGTTAGCGTTCAATTTTTAGCGTTAACATGTGGCATGCTAAGTGCTGCTGTATATTGATGATCGTTTGTTGATCATTTTTAATCAAAGCGTGACTTTCGTGTAAAGCATAGCTTTGTGGACGAGACCTCATCGAGCCTCACAACCCGGTAATGGTCAAGACAGGAATCGTGGAAAAGGGTAGTATCATGGAATGGAGCCCAAATACTTACTCATGTGGGCACTATAGTATATGTATTATTATGTGATGTTGTTGGTGCAGAGGATCCTCGTATAAAGGTCCCAAAGGAGCGGGGGTGGCATATCTCAGCTTTTTTATTCCTTGGAAAGAGTTAGCCAGCCTTGTGTTAGCAGAGAGCCGGGTAGGTTCTCGGGGCGTCCCGCCAGAGGCGTTCCCATGTGGCAATAGGAAGTTCCTTAGCCTGACCATTTGTTGGAAATCCATCCATCCAATACGCTCCTTGTACGGTTTTAGTTGTATTACCTTCCATCTACTTGTGGTGGCGCCCCACTGTTTGGATGGTAGCTGTAGTAGGCATAGTGCGAAATGCCTATGCTGGCTAAGATTAATATTATACTTTCGAAATGATTTCCACTATGCACTAATAATAATAATATTGAAAAGATTTTTGCATAGTAAGCATTTTTGACTATCATAAGGAAAAATCTCCTCCAATTCTGCGTTTGCATGGCGTGTGTGGCGGGAGGCCTTATGGTAGTTTCATTTTTCAAAAAGCATTGCGGATTTCAAATTTAAAATCTTTTGGTTTTTTTAAGACAAACTGTTTTTGTTTGCTCATACCAGTCCAAGGACTGACCTGGAGTTTATTGTTCCTTTCCTAAACTCTGGGTGCCTACAATTTTCCCATATGGGCAGTCAGGAGTTGGGTTTTCAGATAGTCAGGTTTAGTATATTATGTGGAGCTAGTTTAGTCTTTGGATCAGGACTGCACTTGCTTATCTTTGTGTATCGTTATTGGGAGTTCGAACTGTTTCTGGATTGGTGCCTTGGAGACGGAGATTACCGATACTAGGGTTCTTTCTTGAGGACCATATTGGAGATACTATTCCGCTGCAGGTGTTGTCTTTTCTTTCCGTTGTTATTGCCTTGTATCATATCTCTGATAGTATTGATATTCAGTTGTATCATTCCATTGTATCATCATTGTATCTGATAATATATCAAATGTTATGTATCAAATGTATTATTCATTTTCTTCCGCTGTGCTATACTTGATGTGTTATAAGCTCCGGCACGAGTCAGATTTCAATGGTTGAATCTGCGGCATTCGAGTACAAGTGAAGTACGGGTGTCGATTTTCGAACGCTGGAATCTGGAACGTGACATTAAATTTTAATTCCGACATTCAAATCCCACACTTTTCTCTCTTCTTTGATATCATCCTCTACTTTATAAGTTTATAACTTATTTTCTAATGTTTTCTAAAACATTAAATAAAGATTCTAGAATTCATACACCTTGTATTAGTTTCAAATCATTTGAAATCAAATATAGACACACACACACATACACACACACATACACACACACCGCCTTTTTTAATTAACAAACCTCTTCCTTTAAATTTTAAAATCAACTTGATTATATCCAAAATAATTCCTTTTGGAATTTTTAAACAAAACTTATTTGCCCAACAATTCCGAGTCAAATCAACTTCGGTAGCAATCCGTCGCTTAGAAACTCGAAAATGAATATTGATGATGTTGTAGTCATCACTAGGATTATTTTCCAGCGACTGAAGTGAGTTCAGTACTGTATCACTTCCAAAATCCATTTAAAACAAATTTCTCCTCAAAAATATCTCTAAAATAATAATACTATTATTTATCTTCTAATGCTTTGGAAAATACTCCCAAAAATTCCCAGGATTAAATTTGTCCAAATCCTAGTTTGAATCCATTTTTATTTTTTATTTTATTTGTATACTTCACTTATACAATCTAATTTGTATTGTTTTATAACCATTCCAAGTTTTTAAATCTTACTTTGGCTCTAAAATAATTATCCAAACACATCAATCTATTATAATAATTTCTAGAAAATTATTTTCTTTTATATCAAATTATAGTTTGGGTAAAATTATTTCATTTACCCGCTTCAAAAATAATACTGGGTCAATTTTATCGCATTTAAGTGTTTAGAAACTCCTATTGATTTAAGTAGCGTCCTGTTACTCGACCATAATTTTTATACCACTCAACAGATAAACTAACACAATATAAAACCAGTCATATTAACTAACAAATACGTGCTCATATCTATTATTACACTCAACTCATCTTAGAGCACTACTGGCTCTATCTCTAATTGGTAATCCCCACCAGAGCCAAGGTTCTCGCTTAACCTTCAGTTTTGATTCCAAATGTAAAGGCCCATAAATGCATACCCTTTGAGTCGACCATAATTCACATCAGTCTGACTTAAATAGAACAAAAAACACGAATATTTAGGGTAAAGATGGAAAAGAGACAACAACATAGAATCTCACAGTCGCAGCGGAACAAAATATAATATATAATAACAGATTTTTATACAAAAAGAATCTGTAACTGTTTATCACTTACAATCATCAGAGTACAGTAATCAATACATCAATCTGGATGGTTACACTAACTTGTCCATATAAAGCAGAAAATATAAATCAAATACGGAAATACTTCTAAACTCCACCAGCTCGTCTCCTGCGCTCCATAGCATTCTAATCCTGAAATCTATAGTACTCAGTCTGACCCGAGCACTATAATAAAATAACACCCTATTTAGTCTGGAAAACCAGCGTGTGAAAACACACTCAATTTGAATTATTAACGTTTATCAAAATCCTTTGAAAACAAAGGTATCCGTAAGACCACAACACATATAAACACGATGTGTTTTTACTTTATGATAACCAAAACAATTTTTATCAAAATCCATCTGGTATTATAATAGTGTCTATAGAAAGTATATAGAAAATAGTTGAAATGCTTGCATCTCACGTTTCAGCATAGTTGGGCCAATCAAAACCGTACGGTGCTTATTAGAGAATGGATTCCATCGAATGACTAGGCCACTGGGGTACCCGCCAATCACAGTACACCTCTTAAACAGTGTACCAAGGACCATGTCGCAATCCCCTACAACATAAGACCGACCTACACCTATCCTGGGTAGACCGAATATGTTATCACCCGGGGTGTTCCCACACTTACCACCGAGCGCTCCTTCTTTCATGCACAACCATATCCATAATATAAAGGTTTCCAACGACATCTTGAAAAGTGATAACATACCCTAACAAGGTGGGACCCATTTAGCCTTGTAGCATCTCCCCCATTTTGGTCATTCTCGGTTGATGAGGCTTGAGGCTAATTGTTACCTTTCAAGAACAATTTTACTTAGAATGCTCTTCGCCCTCCAATGATGATGTTCTGATAGCATTCGTCTATACAAGTTGTCATGGGTCTGGAAAACCGAAATACTGTCTTCATCATCTTCACGGCATTCTTTTGTAACATTCAAACCAGATCAAAGTTGTTTTCGAAGAACTAAATTCAATCCCGGTCTCTTCGAAACGATTAACGAAATTGGCCAATATTGATAGTTGGTTATTTATTTGTCAAAAAAAAATCCATAAGCAGTCACTAACCCTTATTTTATAGTTCTTCAAATCTTATTTCAAAATATATTCACTAATATATATATATATATATCTAATTCCCTTTCCACATTCCAACGTTTGAAAATAATTTCAAATACTTAAATCCACTGTAGGATATTTTCGAACCATTTCAACACTTAAAAATATTTCAGAATTTCCATTTTTATACTTAGGAAAATATTATAAGTCTTATTTTCCAAAATCTTTTCCAAATACCAACAATTAAGAGAACATATCGTAGCTTATCTCATCATCTTCGGAGACACTAATTAATTCCCTTTTTAAATTTCAAAAACCCCATACTTTTGTATAACCCTATTCAGCAATTTATAACTTCTTTTATAAATTCCGTTTTCATTTCAAAATTTCCGTGTTCATACATTTTGAATCCCATTTCCTCCAAACTCCTTATGAAATTCCTCTCCTCCAAAATCATATCCATTTATAAGCCTAATTTACGAATCTCGAAAGAGTTTATAAATAAAGGTTTTCAATCCCTTCAAACTCTATATATATATATATATATATATATATATAATAAATATTTAAAAGAATAATAAATTATTTTTAAAAACATGTCCAATAAATTATTTAAAATACCGAAAACACGTTTATAAACATTAATAACTCATTTTTGGATAAACATATAAATTTTCAAAGCTTATTTTTAAAGGTTAGAATTTACTAAAATAACTACTTCATATTTAAAAATCTACTTACCAAAGTATTTCGATCCTAACTAAATTAAAATTTCATAGCTTTAAAATAATAAAATTTTCCCTTTAAAAGCAAAATTGACTTCTTACAATCGAAATATATTCCTAAAACCCCAATAACCAATTCAATTTATACATTCCTCTCAAAACACATCATATCACTTCCATTCAGATCTTCTTAACCCTTTTCACTTCCACAAAAGTTCAACTACTTTTCTCACACTATCTTCATATCCTAATATAAATTTTCCTTGTTAATTTATATTTCTAATATTTCATCTGATATCTAATTTTTTTATTTATAAACTCCGTCCACAAATTTTATAACCCTTTGGTTTTACCTTTTTATAAAAAAAGTCTTATTTCTAAAATCCCATTATATGAATTCATTTGTAATAAAGTCCATGTATACCTCCAATCTATTCTTAATATTATTTTTAGCTTCTTTCCATATTTCAAAATACTATTTATGAACTCCTCTATATAATTAATTTTAAAAGTATCTATTTAAACCCATTAACGAATAGTTACGTACAATTCAAAATTAATATATGTATTATTCCCAATTTAATTTTCTTCAAAATAATTCAATTTCCAATATAAATATTTATATATCAAAAATTCCCTTTAATTCCTTAAATTTTAAAAATATATTTATGGTATTTTAAAATATTAAAATTCAGGCCAGTGCTACAATAACATCAAGTAATTTCAATCACTGTTATAATATATACTATATTATTCTACACAATCCATATGTCACTATATATGAAAAATAAACAACATATGTGGGGAATCCGATTGTGTAACGACGCATAAATTTTAATGGTCTTGATAATATATTTAACTGGAATTTTGTGAAATTTAAAATAATTAAATTTTTGAATAAAAATTTAATATTTGAAATATTTCTGTTTAAACATAGCAAATGGTAAATTATCATCTGATAATATGAAAGTTTATTTTATTATGTAATTCTATTTCAATTCAAATCAGTTAAGATTAGATGATAATAAAATGTTTTCCAAACCTGAATATTTTTATACAATAAATATGTAAATCGTCTTATAAGTGTGATGTCACCTTTCGTTTCTGCAAATTTTGATTACTTCTGCTCCATCTATTTTAATTCCGGCGTTTTATCAGCATTTTTGATACCGAATATCGAATTTTGATAGAATGGTCGTACCACTGATATCTGTAAACCATTTTGATCATCTCGATGTGCTGATCTTTGTGGTATATTTAATTCTGTGTTTTGAAGTTTGGTTCACAACGGAATCTGCGAAAACAGTAACCGTATCCGTAACGGTTTTGTGACTTATGGGTTTTGAGACCTTTTGAATTTTTTGACCATTCAACTTTTCATCGTACAACTCAACAGCCATTTTGCTATTAATATTTTCCTGAATTCACGTAAAAACTTTTCTATTCCTTTTGAAAAACCCTATTCCTAAGAGTAGAGCTAGGGAATATAGCTGTCCGCCACACTGACCTCTCTTTTAGCTAGCGCAGCACAGTGATTTGATGCCCCCAACTAGTTTATAGGATTAACGGGGACCCACCACCACGCCTTGAAATTGGGAGCAGGGCAGACGAGAATCGAGCCTGCGACCTGCTTACCAGGAAGCAAGTATCATACCACTACGCCTATTAATAAAGTTAGAAATCAATGTCTATTACTTCAAGAATTTATGGAATATGTACAAAGCATTTGCATATATTTTTACCTGTTGCCTATTCATCTTTTTGGGTTGCCTTTTACTTTATGCCAGCTCATCTATCTAACTCCTTCCCTTGCTCTTCCTTTCTTTTTCCTTCTCCGGCCATGAAAAAGTGGCAGCACACTATAATCTGTGATATATATGTATCACGTTTCCACCTTGTGCTCTGACCCAAGCAACGGCCGCTCCAATTTCATCTTCTCCCCACTTTCCTTTGTGCCATCTCCTCGCAAAGCCACCCATCACCCAAGCCCTTCATCTTTCCGACTCGACCTCGCCTAACTGCCGCAAACACCCCCGACTTTGAACCCGTCTCTGTAATGACCCGGATGTTTGACGACTAATTTGCAATATTTAAATTGGATTTAAATATTTAATTTGAACTTCAATTTGATTATAATATGAACAGTTGGGTTTTATATGATAGAAAGGATTCAGAATTTAAATATAACGACCTGTTGAATTAATTAATTATTTAAATAGTAATTGAATATTTGGTAAATTGTTAAATCTAGGGTAGTAAGCTTGTTTAAAATATTCTAAAGGCTTATAGAATTTATATTAATAATACTGAAAATAATAGTTGAGTTAAAATTTGAATTTAGCCATGATTTGTCCGATTTTAAAATATATCATTTAAATTAATATTTAAAAATAGCCTTCCGAGGTACAGTCTCCGAATTCGACGAAACCAGTTCCGTTAAATCCGTAATATTGAACTGTTACTGGATTTCAAATTTCGTAGCGTTCAGAGCTATCGTGTGATCGTACAAAATAAAGACGCTTCGAAAATAATTAATCGTTTTAATTTAAATATCTTACATCTTTTCACTTGTCAAATTGCTTTCTTTTCAGCCGAAAATTTATCAAATCTTTTGTCGCACTCTTGAAACATGCAGGCCGTCCTACTCCTCTCTGTTTTATTTCGTACACTTTGTCTCCCATACGAAGCATAAATCAAATCGATAGCCACCCTCGTTCTCCTTTATATTGCGTTATCCTTCTTCCTTTTTCCATCCACGAATCCCAAACGAAACTGATAATGACAGCCACTTCATAATCTTCATTCGAACGAAATCAAAATCCCTCTTTTTTTATTTTCTCAAACGAAGTCTTCCTTCGTTTCCATTATTCCCTTCCTCAAACTCAGATTCGACATCAAAAAAAATAGGGAAATCGAATCGCGTACAAGCGAAAATGTTCGAGCCATGATTTTGAAGCTAGGTCTTGAGATGGGCTTCGACTCTCGCTTCTACGGGTTGGCGTTGCGCGAGGCCAAGGGTTGGAGATGTTCGTCTTCGCTGGGTGGAATGCGAACTCGATGGTCGCGTCATTGTTATGGGGGTGGTGCGGCGACTTAGTGGAGGCACGCGAGTTTGTCTGGTTGCGTCGGTGGACGTAGTGGTTTGTGAGTCAGTGAGGTACGACCTTAGCATTCGAATTTTGTTAATATACATATGTGGATTAAGCTGCTTTCAGATTAATGTTGATATATATGCAATATAAAAAAAAAGGAAAAATATTTCTATAGTAAAGTTAATATCTTTTCTGTTTTAAAATTTAAATTATATGTTAGGAAGATGAATTTATTTAGTTAGAAAAGTGTGTGTGTGTGTGTGTATAGGCAAGACAAAAGTTATATATACATATATGGGACTTTGAAAAAAATATAAAGATTAGATTTTTAAAATAAATATAAGTCATTTTGGCATAAGTAATTACAAAGAAGAAACTGAAATAAATATATCTCTACATTTTAAATATTGTTAATTAATTTTAAAAAGTAATTTACTTAGGTGATTAATTTGTTAATTTACTTATTTAATTATTTGTTGAAAATAAATCGTGAGTTAAATTAAATTATTAGAGTTAAAGAATAAATTTATTTAAATAGAAATAAATTGTTCGATCTATTCAAATATTAATAAACATCATATAATTGTTTATATAAGGTTAATAGTCGGAAAACAAGTCGAGATTGGGAAGGATTGCAACTTAAAAGCAAAAGTGAGATTTTCTCACTCATTTGGATGCCATAAATTAAATTTAAATGTTAAATTTAAATCATTGGATGTGTTTGGATGATTTATAATAGTTTATCCACTGAATGATATTATAAACCCATAAACCGTGATATCCCACTTTGAAGTGGAATTGATATGTTACTTTGCTAACATTTGTGGATGCAGGGAAAAGAGGTTGGAGGGATCCAACAGGATTCCTCAAAGATATTTATTTATTATATATATATGTTGTCATATGACAGGATGAATGAATTGATATGGAATTGCATGCGAATTGAATTCTATAATGTTAAATAACTTGGAAATTAGAATTTACTAATTTTTAAATGCCATAAATAATTTAATTGAAGGAAGTTAAATGAAACTTAAATTAAAAGAATATTTCTTTAGGATTCGATTTACTACTATTGAGACTAAAGTAAAATTAAAAGAATATTTATTACTTGGTTATACTTAAAATTAGTTAAAGTTGAGTTTGGGAAAAATTAAATTATGTACAAAGACTCTAAGAAATATTGTAATCGATGAATAGAAATAAATTAAAAGGAACTTTATTAAGAAATAAAGTAAAAGGAACTTTATTAAGAAATAAAATAAAAGGAACCTTATTAAGAAATGAAATTTTGTTAAAGAACAAATATGTGATTTTATTAAAGAATAAAATTATAAAGATAGGATCTTTGAATAAAATTGTTTTTATAAATAAAAAAAGAAAACTCAGGGGAGTTAAAATTTATAAACAGAGTTTATAAATGAGATAGGAAGTAAAGTTGGATACGTAATGAGATAAGCCATGGCGAGAACTTAATTTGAGTTATGAAAATTAGTTTTGAAAGGAAATAGTCGAATATTTCCAAAAGTAAGAAATGAGAATATGGTCAAGAGGAATTTATGAGTGAATATTGGATTTTCTAAAAATATAAATTTGTTTTAAAGGAATATTTTTAAATAAATTAATATACTATATAATTTGTAAAGAACTATTATCTAGATTTAGAATATTTGGAAAAGTTATTTTGAATGCTTGGTATTTATCGTAATAAACTATAGTTTTCTAAACTAGCTTTGAAAATTTATTGATAACTGGATATGAATTTTAACATTTGTATCTAAATTTTTACCTTAAACCATAATTTGAAATAAAACCATTATTCTTACATTATAAGTCAAGATGTTTTCAAAAATGTTTTGAAAATCCAATTATAAATCCTCTTGAAGTAAAGCAAGTACGATTAATTTGAATAAGATCTTTAGGGAAGATTTTATAGAGGGTTATGAGAACTTGAATAAATCCCAAGTTTAAGATTAGTGAATTTCGAAGTGAGATAAAATTCACAAGAAGAGCAGGAATGAAACCTGAAATATTATTAAGCTAAATGGCTTTAGAATATTTACAAATGAGAATGTAAATGATTTTTAAAGAAAGAAATAAGAGATAAAGAAATATTTTTCCAAGTTTTGAGAACCATTGAAGTGGGAAAATACTATAAGTGGTTGGCAAAGACTTAAATTGTTTCACAAGAAATAGAGTGAATTGAATCTAATTTCAAAGCATCGAAATATGAAGATAATATCTTAAGTAGATATTTGAGACAAATAAATTGAGGAAAATTACTTAAGACTTAATGGTTGCTTGTGAATAATTAATTGATAGTTAAATCACCAACTATCAATAATGGACAATGCGCTGATCGTTTCGAAGAGTCCGGGATCGGATTTAATTATCCGAAAACCACTTCGTTCCAGTTTGAACGATTACGAATAAAGACCGTGAAGAGTTGAAGACGGTGATTCGGTTTGTCCAGACCCAGGGCAACTTGTATGGATTGACTGCTTTCAGAACATCGTCAAGGGGACGATGAGCATTCTAAGTGGGACTCGTTCTTGAAAGGTAACGCTTAGCCTCAAGCCTCATCAACCGGGAATGGCTAAAACACGGGGGTGCAGCAAGACTTCGTGGGTAGCCCCCATTGGAGAGTAAGGTTTCCCCTGTCTGGATGTCCCTTTTATTTCGTCTTAGTGGTTGGTTGGTCGTGCCAACCACGAGGTGATCCTGCTAGGGACTTTCCAGTAGGGGATGGTCCGGTCTTGTGTTGCAGGGGAGTTAGGGTGGCTGCTCGGTACTCTGATCTAGACCAGCTACTATGACGGGCGGTACCCCGGTAGCCATGCCATCGTATGGAATCCAATCACCAATAAGCGCCTGTACGGTTTTAATTGTGCCCAACTATTGCTGAAACGTGAGATGCAAGCATTTCAGCTAGATTCTATTTTACTTTCTATAGACACTAGTATAATATCAGACGAATTTAATAAAAGTGTTTTAGCTATCGTAAGGTAAAAACCCGACATGTTTATATGTGGCGTGGTCTTACTAGATGCTTTGTTTTTCAAAGAATTTTTGAAAGTATAATAATCCAATTGTGTGTGATTTCTCACGCTGGTTTTCCAGACTGACTCGGGTGTTGTTTGATATGATGCTCGGGTCAAACCGAGTTAAACAGGATCAGGTTAAAAGCTAAGGAGTTCAGGAGACGAGATGATGACAGAGCGTACTCCCGTATTTGACTATTATTTCCGCTGTGTATGGACAATTATCAATTGTCTCTGTATGGATGTTTGTAGTACTCTAATGACGGTATGTATGTATATGTATACAGTACAGATTTCTTCGTATTTAAAAGCTGTTATTATATATTGTATTTCGTGCC
Organism: Allium cepa; assembly: GCA_030765085.1. Taxonomy (NCBI): domain Eukaryota; kingdom Viridiplantae; phylum Streptophyta; class Magnoliopsida; order Asparagales; family Amaryllidaceae; genus Allium; species Allium cepa. Next base: position 725,991,495 of record CM060937.1, on the reverse strand, counting down.
GCTGCGAATGTGAGACTCTGATGTGTTTTTATTTCTTCTTCTTCTACCTCTTTCTTCTTTTTCCCACAGACTCGTACATTTGTGCCACTTTGGACAGAACAGTTATGGAGTTTTGATAGTTCAAAGGGGTATGGATATGCGGGCCTTTACACTTGGTATCAGAGCTAAAAGGTTAAGCGAGAACCTTGGCTCTGTTGGGAATTACTCATTAGAGATAGAGTCATTAGTACTCTAGAATGAGGTGAGCGTATTAATAGATATGAGTGCGTATTTGTTAGTGAATATATAATGGTTTTATATTGTGTTGATTGATTTATTGAGTGGCATATGAACTTTCGTCAGCACAGTCTGCACAACTGGGCCGAAAGGGTTCCTAAACACTTGAATATAACAATTCGACACAATATTGTTTTCGAAAGCGGGTAAATGAAATAATTTTACCAAAAATATATCTTGATATAAAAAGAAATAATTTTCGGCAAATTATTATATGTAATTAAAGTGTTTGGATGATAATATTTTCTGACAAATGAGATAATTAAATTTAAAATAGTTATCTAATCAAGGAAAACATTAAATGTTGAATTTTGGAATTAAAATTTAAAGCGAAAAGTTAAAGATGGAAATTTTACTTGGATTAAAATTTAAAACTTGAAATTTAATTAATGATTTGGAAGGGATAAATTAGTAGATTTTAAATGAAGTTGAAATGAGAAATAAAACCTAAAGTGGATTGAAACTAATTTAAGTTATGTGAATGGAAGTAAATTGAATTAAACTAAAAATAAAATTCATTTGTATTTGAATTAAATTGAAATTTGAATTAAAAATGGGATTAGGTGTTGAAACCCGAGTTATAAATAGAAATTCCATTGAAATGGTAAGTAAAGTTAAATATGAATCACATAGGATTTGATCTAGATGAGTATCAATAAATTAAAAATGAATTTAAGTAAGAAGTTGCAATAAATAAATTAACTTAAGATTTAAAATTTATGGAATGGCGATTTCAAAGAAAGTGAAAGTTCATTGAATAAAATAGATTGGATGGTAAATAGAAAATTTAATTGGATTGAGAACTTTGATTGAACTGGAATTATCTTAAGCTAAGTTAATGTTTGAATTTGAATGAAGATGAATTAAATTGAGATGTAGATGATATTGTAATAAAACTCTCACTTCGGTAAAATTCATAATAATGAAATGAGGTTGAATTTAATGTAAGCTGAGTTAAGTGAAATTTGAATTTGAATAAATAAGACTTCGATAGCTCATAAAATAATTGAGAAGCGTTGAAATAAAAATATACACTTGGCTAAGTAAAAACGTATAAACCCGAATTGAAATAAAAATAGGAATGTGGTTAACTGTAAATGAAGGGAAGTGTGAAGATAAATAAGAAGTGGGACTTATAAAATTAAGGTGGAATAAATAAGTCAAATAGAATTGTTTGAATTTGGGAAATGAATAGAAATCCGAACCTGAATTACAAAATAGAATTGAACCAAAGAAATTTAAATGAAGAGATTTTTGCAGCTAAAAAATGAAGTATTAAATTATAAATATAAAATATAACTTGGATTGGTTAGCAAATAAAATGAAATTGGATTAAATATAAATGGTTAGAAGTGCAAACAAAATCCAATTGTTTATAAATAAAGTGAAAATGGTCTTGTAATAAGTTAAATAAGTTCGAGAATGAATCGAACGTGGGAATTGAAATTTTTAAATGAAATAATTAAATGAGCTAAGAAGTAAATGAAAGAGATTTGATTTAAAAAAAATCAAATTAAATTGGAAAAGAATTTATGGGCAAATGAAATAAAATTAAGTTATGAAAATTAAATAATTTGAAGTAAATTAACTTAAGTCTAAAATTCAATGAAGCATGACTTATATAAATTTGGGACATGATTGTTAAATTTTAAGCATTGAGATTGTCTAGCTTAATAAAAATGGTTTTGAATAAAATCAATGCAAAGATATGGTTTTAAAATAAATTAGAATGGAATGAAATTTCATATAACTTGAGTTGGAATCAATTTTAAAACAGTAATAAAACTAAAGAAATTGTTTGTTTGAATGAATATTGTCGAATTTTCATAGAAATAATTGTTGTTGTCGTAAACAAGATTAAATAAAGTTCTATGGAATAATATAAGTAAATAAACTTGATTTTTGAATAAATTGCCATGAATACAAAGTAATTCGGATTAAGAATGAATTGAATAAAAGAATGATGTGAAAATAATGATGAATTGGATAGGATGACATAAATCAAGTAAAAGCAACTGAATTAATTTGGAAACCTTATTACTTATTTATAAAACTTGATTCGCGTATAATTGTTTATAAAATATGGTTTTGAATTGATAAGAAGCAGAAATTGATTTTTGAAATCAATTAAATCGAAAATGGGTTTGTTTGGACATAATTATGAATTGAAGATAAGTAAATGAGTTGTAACTCACTTAAAGCTAAATGCAAATGGTACATAATCGATTAAAAACAAATTGAACTAAAGTTAGAAACCATACCAATTGCATACGTAAGTCATTTGGAATGCATTACTTATGTTATTGATTGTTGTGGTTGTTTGAATGAGTAAAATGTTATAGATTTCATAAATATGTTGCTTATATGTTTAAATTGAGTAAGTACACGCACCAGAAGACTGTATAGCAGGATTTTAGGCATGCAAATGCTTAAATAAATATGCCGCTTGCTTAAAATGCTAAATAAGGTACGCCTACGCAATACAAACTAGGAAATATGAACTGTTTTTGATTTTCCGACCGTGTGGGTCGATGTATATATATTTATATCTATTATCAAATTGCAAAAGCTCCTCCGTATAAAGGGGACTCTGCCAAAAAAATTTGAAAACTTTGGGAGTTAGATTTTTTTTGAACTTTTTGTTAACGACAAACGTTTTCAAATTTGAAATTGAAATAAATTAGTGAATGAAACTAATTTAAAATAGTGACATGAATTCGTTATAAATGAAAAATAGAATTTAAATATTCAAAATTAAAGATAAATTGAATTCATATGGAAATGGAAGAATCAATTTGAATAGGAATGGATATAAACTATAGTGGTAAGATGAAAATAAATATAAGAGACACATAAAATGCTTATAGTAACTTAAGTAAGGAATGATGCATTCTCAATTGGGAATTGATATTTCAAATATAATCTAAAATGATATTTGAATGAATAGATATTGACATTTGTAAGAAAGTCGATAAATTGTTTTTGAATATTGTGATTAGACATATTGCGGTATAAGATTTGCAGGTAATATAAGGAAAAGAGGATTGATTTTGATTTCAAAAGGTAAATTTGAAATGCTCGACAAATAGGTATGTGTTTAAGTTTCTATATGAAAATTGATTGGGATTTTGATCGAGCCACTTGGCTTTTTGTTTTCTTTTGGGATTTGGGAGGCCGTAGAGCCGTTTTGTAGTTGTACCGAGCTTGCCGCGCAAAGGAGATGCTGGCATGAAATTTCGGGAACTTAGGGAGTTAGAAAATTTTTGAGAAAATTTTGATAATTCAAAATTTGGTTTTAAATTGAAACTTGAATGGTTAAACAAATAGTATAGTTTGAAACTAGAGAAAGGTTTGGAAAGTTAATAAGAAGGGTAATGCGTCTTTTATTAAAAAGATAGTTTTGGTAGGATGTTGAATTGTTGGTTTTGAAAAATAGTAATGGGTATTGGACCATTCTTCCTAATTAGTAATTTCGAGAGCGAAATTCTTTTAAGGAGGAAGGAATGTAACGACCCGAATTTTTGACGACTAATTTGCAATATTTAAATTGGATTTAATATTTAATTTGAACTTCAATTTGATTATAATATGAACAGTTTGGTTTTATATGATAGAAAGGATTCAGAATTTAAATATAACGACCTGTTGAATTAATTAATTATTTAAATAGTAATTGAATATTGGGTAAATTGTTAAATCTGGGGTAGTAAGCTTGTTTAAAATATTCTAAAGGCTTATAGGATTTATATTAATAATACTGAAAATAATATATGAGTTAAAATTGAAATTTAGCAATGATTTGGCCGATTTCAAAATATATCTTTTAAATTAATATTAAAAAATTGCCTTCCGAGGTACAGTCTCGGAATTCGACGAAACCAGTTACGTTGGATCCATAATATTGAACTATTACCGAATTTCAAATTTCGTAGCGTTCGGAGCTATCGTGTGATCGTACGAAATAAAAACGCTTCGAAAATAATTAATCGTTTTAATTTAAATATCTTACATCTTTTCACTTGTCAAATTGCTTTCTTTACAGCCGAAAATTTATCAAATCTTTTGCCGCACTATTGAAACACGAAGGCCGTCCGACTCCTCTCTGTTTTATTTCGTACTCTTTGTCTCCCATACGAAGCTTAAATCAAATTGATAGCCACCCTCGTTCTCCTTTATATCGCGTTATCCTTCTTCCTTTCTCCATCCACGAATCCCAAATGAAATTGATAATGACAGCCACTTCATAATCTTCGTTCGAACGAAATCAAAATCCCTCTTCTTCTATTTTCTCAAACGAAGTCTTTCTTCGTTTCCATTATTCCCTTCCTCAAACTCAGATTCGACATAAAAAAGGGAAATCGAATCGCGTACAAGCGAAAATGTTCGAGCCGTGATTTTGAAGCTAGGTCTTGAGATGAGCTTCGACTCTCGGTTCTACGGGTTGGTGTTGCGCGAGGCCAAGGGTTGGAGATGTTCGTCTTCGCTGGGTGGATTGCGAACTCGATGGTCGCGTCACTGTTGTAGGGGCGGTGCGACGACTTAGTGGAGGCACGCGAGTTTGTCTGGTCGCGTCGATGGACGTGGTGGTTCGCGAGTCAGTGAGGTACGACCTTAGCATTCGAATTTTGTTAATATACATACATGGATTAAGCTGCTTTCAGATTGATATTGATATATATGGATTATTAAAAAAAACAGAAAGGAAAATTATTTCTACTGTAAAGTTAATATGTTTTATGTTTTAAATTTTAAATTATATGTTAGGAAGATGAAGTTATTTCATTAGAAAAGTGTGTGTGTGTCTATATATATATATACATATATTTAGGCAAGACAAAAGTTATATATATATTGGACTTTGAAAACAATAAAAAGATTAGATTTTTAAAATAAATATAAGTCATTTTGGCATAAGTAATTACAAAGAAGAAACTGAAATAAATATATCTCTACATTTTAAATATTGTTAACTCATTTTGAAAATTAATTTACTTAGGCGATTAATTTGTTAATTTACTTATTTAATTGTTTGTTGAAAATAAATCGTGAGTTAAATTAAATTATTAAAGTTAAAGTATAAATTTATTTAAACAGAAATTAATTGTTTGATTTGTTCAAGTATTAATAAACATCATATAATTGTTTATATAAGGTCAAAAGTCGGAAAACAAGTCGAGATTGGGAAGGATTGCAACTTAAAAGATAAAGTGAGATTTTCTCACTCATTTGGATGCCATAAATTAAATTTAAATGTTAAATTTAAATCATTGGATGTGTTTGGATGACTTGTAATAGTTTATCCACTGAATGATATTATAAACCCATAAACCGTGATATCCCACTTTGAAGTGGAATTGATATGTTATTGTGCTAACATTTGTGGATGCACGGAAAACAGGTTAGAGGGATCCAACAGGATTCCTCAAAGATATTTATTTATTATATATATATGTTGTCATATGACAGGATGAATGATTTGATATGGAATTGCATGTGAATAGAATTATATAGTGTTAAATAACTTGGAAATTAGAATTTACTAATTTTTAAAAGCCATAAATAATTTAATTGAAGGAAGTTAAATGAAACTTAAATTAAAAGAATATTTCTTTAGGATTTGGATTTACTTCCATTGAGACTAAAGTAAAATTAAAAGAATATTTATTACTTTGTTATACTTAAAATTAGTTAAAGTTGAGTTTGGGAAAAATTAAATTATGTACAAAGACTCTAAGAAATATTGTAATCAATGAATAGAAATAAATTAAAAGGAACTTTATTAAGAAATAAAGTAAAAGGAACTTTATTAAGAAATAAAATAAAAGGAACCTTATTAAGAAATGAAATTTTGTTAAAGAACAAATATGGGATTTTATTGAAGAATAAAATTATAAAGATAGGATCTTTGAATAAAATTGTTTTTATAAATAAAAAAGAAAACTCAGGGGAGTTATAAATTTATAAACGGAGTTTATAAATGAGGTAGGAAGTAACGGTGGATACGTAATGAGATAAGTCATAGCGAGAACTTAATTTGAGTTACGAAAATTGGTTTTGAAAGGAAATAGTTGAATATTTCCGAAAGTAAGAAATGAGAATATGGTCAAGAGGAATTTATGAGTGAATATTGGATTTTCTAAAAATATAAATTTGTTTTAAAGGAATATTTTTAAAAAAATTACTATACTATATAATTTGTAAAGAACTATTATCTAGATTTAGAATATTTCGAAAAAGTTATTTTGAATGCTTAGTATTTATTATAATAAACTATAGTTTTCTAAACCAGCTTTGAAAATTTATTACTAACTGGATATGAATTTTAACATTTATATTTAATTTTTACCATAAACCATAATTTGAAATAAAACCATTATTCTTTCTTTATAAGTCAAGATGTTTTCCAAAATGTTTTGAAAATCCAATTATAAATCCTCTTGAAGTAAAGTAAGTACGATTAATTTGAATAAGATCTTTAGGGAAAATTTTATAGAGGGTTATTAGAACTTGAATAAATCCCAAGTTTAAGATTAGTGAATTTCGAAGTGAGATAAAATTCACAAGAAGAGCAGGAATGAAACCTGAAATATTATAAAGCTAAATGGCTTTGGAATATTTATGAATGAGACCGTAAATTATTTTTGAGGAAGGAAATAAGAAATAAAGAAATATTTTTCCAAGTTTTGAGAACTATTGAAGTGGGAAAATATAATAAATGGTTAGCAAAGACTTAAATAGTTTCACGAGAAATAAAGTGAATTGAATCTAATTTCAAGGCAACGAAATTTGAAGATAATATCTTAAGTAGATATTTGAGACAAATAAATCGAGGAAAATTACTTAAGACCTAATGGTTGCTTGTGAATAATTAATTGATAGTTAAATCACCAACTATCAATATTGGACAACCTGCTAATCGTTTCGAAGAGTCTGGGATCGGATTTAATTATCCGAAAACCACTTCAATCCGGTTTGAACGATTACGAATGAAGACCGTGAAGAGTTGAAGACGGTGATTCGGTTTGTCTAGACCCAGGGCAAGTTTTATGGATTGAATGCTTTCAGAACATCGTCAAGGGGACGATGAGCATTCTAAGTGGGACTCGTTCTTGAAAGGTAACGCTTAGCCTCAAGCCTCATCAACCAGGAATGGCTAAAACAGAGGAGGTGCAGCAAGACTTCGTGGGTAGCCCCCACTGGAGAGTAAGGTTTCCCCTATCTTGATGTCCCTTTTATTTCGGCTTAGTGGGTGGTTGGTCGCGCCAACCAAAGGGTGATCTTGCTTTGGACTGTCCAGTAAGGGACGGTTCTGGTCTTGTGTTGCAGAGGAGTTAGGGTGGCTCCTCTGTACTCTGATCTAGACCAGGTACTGTGACGGGCGGTACCCCGATAGCCCTACCATTGTATGGAATCCAATCTCCAATAAGCGCATGTACGGTTTTGATTTGCCCAACTATTGTTGAAACGTGAGATGCAAGCATTTCAGCTAGATTCTATTTTACTTTCTATAGACACTAGTATAATATCAGACGAGTTTAATAAAAGTGTTTTAGCTATCGTAAGGTAAAAACCCGACATGTTTATTTGTGGCGTGGTCTTACGAGATGCTTTGTTTTTTAAAGAATTTTTGAAAATATAATAATCCAATTGTGTGTGATTTCACACGTTGGTTTTCCAGATTGACTCGGATGTTGTTTGATATGATGCTCGGGTCAGACCGAGTTAAACATGATCAGGTTAAAAGCTAAGGAGTTCAGGAGACGAGCCGATGACAGAGCGTACTCCTGTATTCGATTATTATTTCCGTTGTGTATGGACAATTACTAGTTGTCTCTGTATGGATGTTTGTAGTAATCTGATGATGGTATGTATGTATATGTATAAAGTACAGATTTCTTTGTATTTAAAAGCTGTTATTATATATTATATTTCGTGCCGCTGCGATTGTGAGACTCTGATGTGTTTTTTTTTCTTCTTCTTCTACCTCTTTCTTCTTTTTCCCACAGACTCGTACATTTGTGCCACTTTGGATAGAAATGTTGTGGAGTTTTGTTAGTTCAAAGGGGTACGGATTTGCGGGCCTTTACGGTCTCCATCTACTACGGCCGCTCCTCACTCCACAAACAACGCCAATCAATTCTCCTCCCGTCCCCGGTCCTAGCGCATCCTTCCCATCGCCAGCTTGTCTCCTTCCTCCCTCCATCGGTTCATCTCCTCCGTCGTGCCGCCTAAAGTCCAGGCTAGACCATCATCAGCTTCTCCTTCACTCTTCTCTTCTGTTATATAGGTAAGTCTATATATATATATATATATTATTTTGAACATATTTTGAAAAAATACACCAACATATATATATATATATATATATATATATATATATAGTTGTTCATCCGATAAGTTATATTGGTTATATATATAATCTAAGTTATATAGTAAGTATATATATTAATATAATATACATGGGTTTATATAATATATGTTACAGTTTTTTGCCTATATTTGTTTATTTAATTCCTAACTTTAGACATGTCGTATGTTATATATAAGTGTATACAAATTTACATATCAAGATGTATATATATACATTCCTATGCAGGTCAGTAAAAAAATATATGTTAATACATATAATATGTTAGCTTATGAATATATATATATATATATGAGTTTATTAAAAAGTTTGAAAGCTATGTATGTTATGTCTGAAGCTATACATATACTAATATATATATATATATATATATATATATATGCGTGTATATCTATATTCTGTATATATTAAAATTGTCTGTTGTATAAGTAATGTTATAGTGTATAAATATATATGCATGTAAGTAATGTTATACTATGTTCAAAGGGTTATTATATATATGTATGTATATATATAAGTCTGTTGAGTTTTATTGAATTTTTTTTAATAGTTTACTTTTTGCTGCTGCATATGATTTACAGTTTAAAACATAAGCCTATAAGAAGTTTAGATAAGATTGTATATAGTGTTGTCATGTACATAGTATGTGAGTATACGTGTTTGTATAAATTTTATAACTTGTTAGTTATAAAGGTCTTTCAGAAGTTTTAATTTTTCAAAGTTGTTTATAGTATATTATGTTAAAGGTTACAGTATATATTATATTGCTGTACATATTTGTATTTACTTTAATATACATATGATTTCCAAAGTTCTACATAAGGTTGTTGTGTCATACATATACAGTAATATTGATTCTAGGTAATTATATATATATATATTATTTGTTTGAGAAAAGAAGAAGAAGAAAGCTTTTATAAATGGTTGATGTATTTCTCTATACAGTATGATATTGGACTATATTATGGAAATTATGTTGCTATGTCTATGTGTGTGTGTATATATATATATATATATATATATATATATATATATATAAATGTATATTTATACTTTAAGGTCTGTCACATATATTAAGTTATAAGTTCATATATAACTCGTTGGATATATATAAATTTATACATGACAGTCATTTATAACATGTTTCTGTACATTATATTTATATTAGTTACATTGATTTTGATATAAATGTGTGGTGCTGTCAGTATAGAATGCAAGCTTGTTAGTTTAGTAGTTTATAGTGTGTGTGTGTGTGTGTGTATATATATATATAAGTAATTATCCCAAATTATATGATGGGTCCAATATATATGTTTTAATTTGAAACAATGGATTTTGAAATGTGTGTGTGTGTGTGTATTTTATATGTGTTTAAGAAATTGTTTTTGGAAATGTTTTAAGTATAATAAAAATCTTTAATTTTTAACGCTTGAGTTTAAGAATAATGATTTAGAAATTTATATAATATTTTACTCTTTGTCTTAAATTAAAATACTGAATATATATATATATATTAATAATATTTCTATTTTCAGTTTATATCAAAACTGCTTCTGATTAGTTCTCAGTGATTTCCCATTTATCAGCTTTGTCCGTCGTGCTTGTTTTCATCATTGAATCATGTCCATCTAGCGTTGCTTTGGAATTCGTAGCTCATTTCTTTGTGGAATCTATCTTGCCTTGAAAGGCAAGCAATCATTCACAATTAACGTTCTTATATTTATTAAATTTGATTTCAATTGAAAAGATAACTGAAACATGCTGCTATTAGTTATTTGCATTGCTATATATATGTTATTATTTGTATATGTTCACCTGTGACATCTGACACCATTATCTATTATTTATATGATGATATATGTTTATTATATTATAATCATATCTATTATCACTTTGCAAGTTCCATGTTAGTATAGAATTCCCTATGGGTTAAAATGATACATACCCGAATGATCCGTAGAATAGGAGAAAATCGTTATGGGTTGAAACGATAAACCCAAGCGATTTTCATTTAATTCAATTTGGGATTGCGAGTTGAAATAATATATACCCGTATATTTAAATTACAGATTGAAATGATAAACATCCGTATCACTTGACCATTGGACAGAAAATTATATACAGACACCATTGGTCTATATATATATATTTTTGAAATGATTTTCCTCGGGTTTAAAGGAGATACATATGGTTTTATATAAATATTGATTTTAAATATATAAATTTTATTTTATATATTTTTTAAATTCTTGGTTTTTAAAGTTATATGCTTTGAAAATTTTAAAATTATAATTTAGTTTTGAAATTATAAATTTTAAGAATTTACTTTCAATTTTACAATTTTAAAATACATATAAATTAAGTTTTGATATAAAATAAGTTTAATAAATTATGGTTGGAAAGAGAAATAGAAATTGGTTCGAAATTATATTTATTTAAGAAATATACTTAAATAAGTTTGATTTGAAATTTATTAAATTTGAGATTTTAAAAATATGATTTTATAACTTGATTTTGATTAAAAGTGATTTAAAGGAATATCCTTAAATTTACATAAATTGAATGGGATATTTTGTTATTTAAATTGTAATTTGAAGTTGTATTTAAATGTTATTGGATAAGTAAATATTTCAAAACTAAATAATAGAAAATTGAATTAGACATATATATGAAATATTTTAAATTTAGTTTTGAAAATGTTGAATATTTAAAGCTTTGAAATATATTGAAATTTAAATGGCTCATTTTGTGGTTAAAATCTGTATTTGAAATCGATATATTTTGAAATGGTTTGTTGAGAAACCGACTTGAATTGAAATTGTTGAATTGAGATTGAATCAAATTTTGAATTTTGGAATTCGGGTTGATTTGAATCGATCTGTGAAATTTTGGAAGATATTCAATATATAAAGTATTTTTAAATTATATTTAAAACTATCTATATATTTTTACTTCATAAATTATTTTAATATAAAACTATTTTTAATATAAATTATTTTCAATATGAACTATTTTAATATACTAACCATTTTGTTTTCAACTATTTCAATTTATAACTATTTTATATAAACTATTTTATTTTATAAATTGTTTTATTATATATACTATTAGTAATATCTAAACTGTTTAAGGAAAGTATTATGATTTCAAAGTGTTATGTTTTCCAAAGTGTTATAATTTCAAGTGTTTTGGTTTTGAAAGTGTTATAATTTTGAAAGTACTATGATTTTGGAAATGAATATATTTGAAGTGAAAAATGATATTGTATTTATATGGTTTTGAAATGGAAATGATATTTCGGTTTTGTAGTATAAACAATTTTGAAATGACCACGGTGTTATAATAACGTTTGGTTGTTAAAGAGACCGACATCGGTTATTGCTATACTCACTGCCAATGCCGAAAACCACTTTAACAACCGGGTATGCCGTGGAGATTCGAGAATGAAGTAAGATGGTGGCGACGATCCTATATGAGGTATATATGTGGACCCGATTCCCGTGAGTTAGCATAAGGTAGCCAAAACATGAACAATTGACGGGCCAAGTGAGGTAGCTCCTCCGATCGGACACACTTCTTTGATTGCCATTCTATTACTTTGTGATTGATTTGGCGTGCGCCTTTGATTTGGGAGTGTGGCTCGAGGTGGGCGGTAGCTGCGGCAATGCGTTACGACCATCCTGGAAGTGTAATTGGCATATCTACCCTGGCATTGCCTAGTTGTGCCGTGTCACCTACGAGTTTGTTTCGTGTCGTACCTATGGAGTGCCCTCTAATAGCTCCAGTTTACGGGGTATCATTGTATTGTATAGACTGTGGCACTATAAGATGTGTTATATAGATATGGGTAACGCCTTAATGCTATTTTAATATTTTACTTAACTATAGACATTATTATAATAGCGTGTATTACTTTATAGTAGATAGTTTCATGGATCCTTAGAGGATGGTTGTCCCAAACATCATTTTAGTTACTTGTATTTCAGTTTATATTTCATTTGAGTTGGATTTATTGATATAAGAATGTTAACACGGACTCGAGTGTTTTGTGTTTTTGCTTTACGCTCAGGTCGGACTGCGTGTCACAACATTCGAGACTCACCTTTGGAGTTAGAGCTTATCAGTTTATATATTCAGTTTGTTGTTATTCAATTGAGTCATGTAATATGGTATGATCTTGTATTTGACTATTGTATTGAGACTTGTATGTATTTGAGACTTCTGTTGTATCTTATTTAACTCTGTTATATATATAGTAGCGTCATAAACTACTATTCTTTTGTTTCCGCTGTTATTTCTATATTACTCTGATTCTGTGATTATTTTATTTACTGTATATGCTAAGTTTTGCCAAATATAAATTAACAATCTGATATTTTGAGCGATTTAAGTCCGACAGGTGCGAATTGTTGAAAATACCGAGATGTTACAAGTGGTATCAAAGCTTTGGTTTTAGCCAAAACTTAGCATATATGGTAAGTTTAATTACGCAATCAATTTCATTCGAGCTTGAATCTCCTCTTCTTTGACTCGGTTTCCTTTGAATTTTGGAACGTTCTACTCGGTTCCAAAGTCTATTCTTGTCTCTCTGTATTTATGTTCTTATGATTTTGGAGTATCCTATAACTCCACTTCGAATGATCTCTATAATAAATCGGTGGTCTCGCAAAAATTTTGAACGATTTGTAAAGGGGTGAAACTCCTTTACAACTAGCATTGATTAACCGGAGATTTCAGTATCCTCGGTTTAGATGCTGCTATCTCTTGCTATGCCCGAATTCTATCTTTGCCGATCGAATGTCGATTTTCTAAATAATTCTTCCTCGGTCTTATTCTTAAAGTCTCGGTTGACCCGATTAAGGTCGCTCGTGATTTATATAAGTCTATCCATTCTTTTCTCTCCTTGTAATCTGTTTATCTTCCTATCGAGCTTATCTTCTGATTAGAATTCTCTTTGATTTGAGTTCCTTTGAATTTGAATCTCTATCCCTATTTTAAAAATCCTTTCCAGAATCATCGAGCGAGGGAGTGTATTTATAAATCTATATAAATGTTTTATGTATTGTGTTGTTTTGTGTTGTTAAGTTTGATTTGGGGTTTCGATCGATTCGTTTGATCAGTGCTATCGATAGGAATTTCAAAACAGCTTAATAGAGCAAACGGAAATAATAAATTTGTATGATTATATTATATATATAAGTATAATTTTTTGAAATTTAATAGCTAAATCAATTGGTTATTTGAAATCATAATATTTGATTTTCATTTATTATTCTGCAAATCATTGACTATTGTCACATGATATAAATAAATGGAAATCTAAAAACATGGTTTAGAAACTATTTTGGAAATCTAATTGAATTTAAATTTAGAATTTGAGAATTTAATTTTCGGTAATTCCAAACTTTGGTTTTAATTTTTTTTAAATATATATTATTGAAATTATTTTCAAATAGAAATTGTTGCAAAGAATTTTTAAATATTTAAAATTAGTGCTCTCCTCTTTTGTCGCTGGAAAATAATTTCGATGATGACGGCCGCATCATCGACATTCATTTTCGAGTTTCGAAGTGGGGAGACCACTCGGTAGCTTTGCTTCAATTTTGGTTTTGGAAATTAAATTGATTTGAATTTCAAAAGTATCACTTGATTTATAATATATAAGTTTATGATTATAGATTTGTTTTGATATATAATATATATTTATTTCTAAATTGTTCGAAGTTAATCGGAAATTTAATTCTTAAACTTTTGTTAAAGGATGATTTCAATTATAAATAATGCTAAAAATTTCGAATAAAAATTTAAAAACTTGAAACAATGGAGTTGGAAAATTTTTATTTGTATAATACCAATATCAATTTAATATAACCTGCCTAAATTATTCAGAAGTTGAATATGTAATTGAATTAGTACAATATAAAATGATGTTAAAAGAAACTATAAATAAAATTTGAGTGGTTATAATAAATGTTATACACTTAATTTTTAATTATAAAAATGATAATAGAGATAAATATAATAATAAGTTAAATGAATAATAAATGGGTTAAATAAATTCTGTTTTGAAGGAATTAATAAATTGAAATTAAAATCACTTAATGAAATATCTTGAATTTATAACAAAATTGTTGAATATAAATTAATTTAAATTGAAACCAAATTGTTGAATATAAATTAATTTAAATTGAAACCAAATTGTTGAATATAAATTAATTTAAATTGAAACCAATGTCGTTTTAAATTAACTGGTTTATTTGTTTTTCCAATCTATTTTCTCTTATTGTTTCTCTTCTCCTACCTCATTCCTTTTTGGGGACGAAAAGTTTTGAGTGGAGGAGAGTATGACGACCCGTAGATTTTAATGGTCTTAATAATATATTTAACTGGATTTTGTGAAATTTTAAAAAATTGAACTTTTGAAATAAAAATTTAATATTTGGAATACGTCCATTTAAGTATAGCAAATGGTAAATTTTCATCTGATAGTATGGAAGTTTATTTTATTGTGTAATTCTATTTCAATTCAAATCAGTAAAGATTAGATGATGATAAAAAATTTCCAAACCTGTATATTTTTATACAATAAATTTGTAAATCATCTTCTGAGTGTGACGTCATCTTTCATTTCCCCAAATTTTTACTGCTATTGCTCCATCTATCTTAATTCCGGCGTTTTATCAGCATTTTCGGTACCGAATATCGACATTTAATAGGATGGTCGTACCATTGATATCTGCATACCATTTTGATCGTCTCGACATGCTGATCTCTACGGCATATTTAATTCTATGTTTTGAAATCTGGTTCACAGCGGAATCTACGAAAACGGTAACTGTATCGGTACCGATTTTGAGACTTTTTGTAACAACCCGTAATTTTCAATGTTTTAAATTTGCTAATTTGAGAAAGTTTTGATAATTTAATATTTAAGGAATGAAAAAATTTGTTAATTATTAAGAAGATAATAACTTAAATGAAAAGTAACAAGGTTAACCAAAGTTAATTATTAACTATTTGAATGAAATTACAATTTATGGGATTAGTGTAAATGGTATACTTGGCTATAAATTACTGTAATAAAACTAATGCAACATTTAAATTTATAAATGGAATAATATTGAAACAAATAAAATTTGTAAATGAATAATGAAATAATAACTAGGATAAAATGTAACAACGAAGTTAATTAAAGCTGAATTAGTATAAACTGAATGAAATTGCAATAAATGAAATAATGTAAAATGGTATAACTTGGTTATAAGTTGAATGTAAGTAACAAACGTAAATGTTGATTTATTAATATAAATCTGTGTAATAAATGGGAATTGAATAGGATTAGTGTGATATGAGTTGGTATAATCATTGGTGACTAAAAATGAACAATTCTTTAATGACAATTAATATAATAACGGAAAGTGTGAATGTATAAGTAACATGGAAACCTAATGTATGTATAAAGTGATAAACTGGTATAAGAATGGAATTAAGGTAAATTCATTAATTGGTTATAAAACCTTAATTAATGTGTACAATTGATAGAAGTACACATTTAGAAATGTAAAATTTATTCAAATTAAGATGTAAATAGGCGTATATTAGGGTAATGGTATAAAACTAATGTAATTAGGTATGAATGTAGGTGTTGTATAAATAAAAGAAATTTGTAATTTGTTAATGAATTTATAACAGGAATGAAATGAATGAATGTTGAGGTAAGCTAATAAATAATTAATTCAACGCAATCCCAATTAATTGAAACAATTGCAGGGTTATAATTGATTGTAAATAGTAATATTTAGTAATAAATTTAATACAAGAAAAACAATGGTAAATTTTGAATTAAACAATGAATTAATAATAATAAATAGTAATTGAATAAAATAAACGATCAGTAGTAATTTTTAGGAAATGATACCTTATATAAATGTGATTAGGTGTTAGTGGCCACAATTATTATAAAGTAATCATTTATTTAGTCCATTAAATCAAAATTTGTAATCAATTGCAATGAATCTTAATTTAATGTTATATTAGTATAAATTAAGGAAATAATTGGAAATGATATTAATCCTAATTATAATACGACAATTGGTTGATTTAAAGAATGGAAATCGAGACTTATTAACTTATTGAAATTTAAATTATAATAATTGGATTAATTGTAGTAAAATAAAAGTAAACACTGTATTTGGTAAATTGATTTACTTTGAAATTTACATCTGAACTTGTTTAAATTTTGTAATTGTCTAAGAAGTCAAAAATGATACGATTTGTTAATTTTGGAATTGAAATTTGAAAAAGTGATTTAATTAATTAATTATTAGTTTATTTAATTAATGTAAAAATAGCCATTTTGGCCACTGACTCGGAATTCGACGAAACCAATTTCATCTGATCCATAACAGTGAATTATTGCAGGATTTCAAGTTTCATAGCGATCGGACTTGTCGTTTGATCTACGAGCTCGAAACACCTTGAAATCAATGAAATTGAAATCAATTGAAATCAATTTGAAATAATTTGAATTTTTCATAACTTTTTCATACGATGGAATTTGGACTTGAAACCTATTCCATCGAGTTTAAAATATTTTAAAACATCTATTTTGATATATGGGTTGACCCCATTTCTTTCCAGAGTTAGAACGGGCTTTGCGGGCCATTTTATCGTTCAACGCGTAAAACAATCGTGTCCATCTATTCCTTTTCAACTCTGCCTATATATACCCCGTTATAAACTCTAATTCATTTCTTATTCCTCATTTCTATACATTTTATTAGCTCCTCTTTCCAGTGGCTGCAAAACCCTAATTCCCAAATACAATTCCAAATCAAATCCTAAGCCAAAAATTCAAAGTCCACAAACCCTACCGAATTTTATATGGATTCGAAGCTCTCGAACAGTGCATCTCAATCGTGTTGTTTGTTTTTCGATCTGAGTTTTCATTTGACTAGGATTGCTCAAAATAGTTAAGGCCGCCCGTAGGTGGTTTTTGATCGGCGACCAATCGTCTTTCCAGGGGTACCGTTGTGGAGATGAAGCCGAGGGGATCGAATATAGGTGATTAGTTTGTCGATTGGGTGGGTGGATCTACATCAAAAATTCGATTAGGGTTTAGCTAACCCTAAATTAGCTGCGACGGCTGAAGCTGGGGTGGGGGGTCGGACCTCGGTGACAGGCTAAAGGGGCATCGACGAGCTTTGAGGCGACGTCGGCGTGGCTTATAGAGGTCGAACGCGATGGATTTAACGAGGCGATGGCGGTCATTTCTGCCGTTGTGATGCCCCACCTCTATACCCACGCTAGCCAAGGATATTACGGGGTAATGCCGTCAACTAGCACGGAGAATAAGGCTGTCGAGGAGTGACCATCCGGGTAATTGCTTTGTGCGAGCACCAATATGTCAGATAATACAAGGAAGTCCGACATGCCGATACAAACTCAAGGATACTACACAGTGGCTATATATATTCTTCGGAAGAAAACATAGAAATAAACATAACACAAATCAGTCACAGGCATCCATATCACAAAGGCGGAAAAAGATATGAATATAACCCATGAAAGTGTACATCAGAGTAGTGGTCAAACAAGATCCACAATATCACAAAAGAATGGTTACAAGTGCTAGGCAAAAGAATATGTATACATCTAGGAGTCTATATCTCAAAGGTATACAACAAAAACTACTAATCTAAGTAGTTAGCCAAACGTCGGGATGATAATCCCAAAAGTGAAGTCAAGCAGAAGCACCTGTAACATCTTGGTCTGACTCGAGTATTATTTATAAAAATAATAATAAACAAATCAGTCTAGCTATAAATATCAGATAAAATGATATAGAATAAGAGATATGACATAACATATGATAACCATAAAGCCATACTGTGATAAGTACGAAATTGAAAATCAACAAGAGATTAATCAATATCACCAGAATCTTCTCAAAGATCAAAAGGAATGTCATACTCAATATCTTCATTCACAAAAAGTTAATGACACACAAATTCACCAATGCACAAATATTGATAACACATATCAATGAAAATCACGAAAATTGGTGAAACACAAATTTTAGAAATCATCAATGGAAATCCAGATATCACAAAAAGGGGGAAAGGCCTATCACAACACGTGAGCCTGAAAACTCACCAACCGTGTATCACAAAAGGGACGCTATCCCATGGTCGGTAACCATAGAGTCGGTGCAACGACGTAGTACAACGGTACGCCCGAAGATCCGAACACCATAAAAACGTGGGTCGCTAGCCCACAAAAAATGGGTCGAAACCCCAAGAAATAAATAGGTCGTTAGCCTATAAATAAAATGAGACAAAACTCAATAAAACTCAATAAAACTTAAATATTTACGAACAAATTGAAGATCTTCACTCAAAAATCATCACAAGAGATTCAATCGAACAAGTCGAAGAATTAACCGACGAAGTAAACGCAAGCGTTTCATACCACTTGTTTTACGAAGCCGTTTAATTAGATTTCTCGCACGAGTGAAACTGATATATTTTTAAAATGACGAATCACAAAAATGATCGTAGAAACGATCAATCACAAAAATTAACATTCGAAGACGTGAATAGAATCCAAAGAAATCAATTCCAAAGCCATCCAACTGTAAATACGCCTGCGACATAACATAGTTCAACACAGGAAATTTGGCGCGACCTAACATAGCGCGGCCTAAGTGGGTGAACGACCTAACGAGGTGAGCGACCTAATACGGTCGAGCTAAGCCATGGTGCGACCTAACGAGCTGCGACCTAATGTGGTGGTAAGGCCGAGCGACGTAACAGGGTGAGCGACCTAGGGCCGAGTGACTTAAGGTGGTAACGGCCTAAGGAAATGAAGTGCGACCTAACTGCGGAAGGCCGAGAAAATGGTGCAACGACCTATCCTAGGCGCGACCTAAGCACGAGCGACTTAGTGGGTTGGATAGGCCGAGAGGCGCACGACCTAAATGAGAAGGTAGCCGAATGACCTATCGGCATACGAGGCCGAGCGACCTAATGTACCGCAACCTAACGATCTATGGGGGGAAAGGAACGACCTAAATGCAGGCCGACTTAAAGGAGACAAGGCCGAGCGACCCAATTAGGAGACGACCTAACTTGCCGCGACCTATGGTTACGACCTAAATGTGACGACCCGGAATTTTTAAGCTTTTAAAATCAGAATATTTAATTGACTTAAACATTCAATGGAATAATTTTAACTTGAATTCAAATATCACTATTAATTGTTTATTAAATTATTGAATTAAATAATTTAAAATTGAGTAAAATATGAAATCTGGGATTTTAAGCCTGTTAAAAATAATTTGAAGGCTTGTAAAATTTATATCGATACTACTGAAGAGAATAGAAGTGTCGAAATCAAATTTAAAATGGTTTGTTCAGTTTTAAAATTTTATTGTGTAAATTGAATTTAAAAATAGCCTTCTGCGGCACAGTCTCGGAATTCGACGAAACCAGTTCCATTGGATCCGCAATACTGTATTATTATCGAATTTCAAATTTCGTAGTGTTTGGAGTTGCAGTGTGATCGTACGATAGGTGAACGCATTGAAAATCTAATTGATAATAGCCGATTTGAAATTTAAATATAATATTCCAATAGCCAAATACATCTCATCATCCACCTTTCTATCTTTTCCAGCCACCCTACTCCTGAAGCACGTTGCCCTACGCTAAGTTAAGTCACGTATTCCCAGCAGAACTCTTTTCAAATTATTTCACGAAAACAAAATCGAGTCGACCTCTTCGTTCTTCAGTTCGAACTCATTTATCCATCCCGCTCTCTTAGAAATTCACAAAATCGCGAGAAATTTTCCACCTCTTTTCAAATAAATTCGAATGCCTCTTCCTTCTATCGGAAAACGAGAGTGGAATCGAATCCTATATTCTCTGATCGGAGAAGAAATAGGGGCGGCTGGCACGATAATCAAATCGTGTTCGATTCGATTAGGGTTACGCGACATCGAAGAAGATCGCATCGTTATGGGTTTCGCTGTGGTAGGAACTGCGGCAGGGTCGAGCTCGAGCTGGTGATAGAATTTTTGATGGATTCGCGGGTTTCGAACAGCGCCGAGTTGGTGATGGCATCGCGATAGGGAGAAGTACGAAAAAGAGATTCAACATCGGCCCATTTCCAGGATTGCGATGGTGGGAATCGAAGTCCGGGTGGCCGCAAATTGGTGGGGGAGGCTCGCGCGTGTTCGTCGATGGTCGCGAACTCGATATCTGGAGTTTGGGTAGCACTGTTCGAACCAAGCAATAAGTATTCGTTTTCTCGATTTAGCTTGTTTTGATAAAATATTATATACATATATATATATAGTATATATATAAACCAGTGATTGAAATTTACAGTAAGAGATTAAACCGCCTGAAAATGGTAAATAAAATAGATATATATATATATATATATACACACACACACACCTGTTTTCAAGTGAGTTAATAAAATATATATATATATATAATAAATATGCTTTATGAAGATTAGTTTAAAATTTAATAATTTGTCTATCTGGTTTAATTAACTTATTTAAATTTTGAGTTGCTAAAAAGAATTTGTTAAGGGAATAAAATAAATATACCCAAACTTATTTCAATTTACTAGATTATTCTAAAATAATTTATTTAGGTGGTTTATTTTGTTCAATTAACTTATTTAAAATATTTTTAGTTAGTAACAGATCTTTAAAAGGGAATTTAGTTTAAACAAAATAATTAGTAAATTAAATTTACTGAATGGTAGTTGTTTTTTTTCGAATTGGTTTAAATGTTAATAAAATCATATAAAAATTGCTTATTCAAGGTCAAATCGGGAAACCCAAGGCAACATGGATTGGATTGAGTTGCAAATTTAAAGGGGCAAAGGTGAGTTAATCTCACTTAGCTTAATAAATTTAAATTTAAATGATTAAATTTAAATAATTGTTTGAATGGTTGAGATTGATTGATGTGCTATAGTACGGTAATTTTGGAATTTGTAGATTATATTGTGCTAACATCTGTGGGTGCAAGGAAAGCAGGTTGGAGGGATCCAACTGGATTCCTCAACATTTATTATTAATATTCTCTGTTGTGATTACTTGATATTCTATGTTGAATATATTGGAATATTGAATGATATGATTTGATTGGATACCAAAAATATATAAATGGAATTTTGGAAAGAAAATAAAGGAAGTAAATTTTGTAAATGAAATAATCTTAGAAAATTTAATAAATTAAGAATCAATTGAGAAAGAGATGGAAGTATGTTAAATACTAATAAATAACATCGAATATGGAAAGAAAAGGATTTGACTAAACAGTAATTAATGAATTGTAAAATTATGTGATATTAATTTAAAGCAATAAAGAATTATTTTAAACTTAAAGTTTTAAATTTATTTAAGGGAATAAGAAGTAAATTGAGAAATCCAAATTGGTGTTTCAATTAAAAGTATTTTAAATCATAATTGAGGAATAAAATTTGAAATTAAAGGATTTTTGAATAAATGAAATAAATTGGAAATCAATTTGGAATTGATTTAAGTGTTGAAATTGGATATTTGGAAGAATAAATTCAGGTGGGAATTTATTAAAGGAATAAGAAAAATTGTTTAAAAATAAATGGTGATTTATTTTTAAAGGTTGTGAAATGAAGTATATTTCTTTGGATAGCCACGTACGTTTTAAGTAAACTTTTAAATATAAGATAAAAGTTTAAGGTTGTTTTAAAAAGCATGTTTTAGAAAATTTATTATTTCTGAATGTTTAAAATTCTTAAGTAAATATTTTTTCAAATCTATTATTGTAATAATTATTTAAAAGTTGACTTAGTATATTGTTTTAAAAGGTGCAAACTAGTTTTATATTTATAAAGTAAACATTATTTTCAGATATTCATATTGTATGTATTTTTAACAAATTTTTGAAATAGTTTTTAACTTAAAGGTTTTAAATTATATTTCAATAAAGTGTTTTTAAATTATTTTAAAAATCTAAAGTTTTGTGCTTGGTGATCCCAGTGGAAATAGAAATACTTGGAATTTATTCTAAGAAAGGCAGATAGTTTTGGAAAACTGTTTCAAAGGAATTTGAAAGGTGAAAATATATCTACTGAAGATATTTTGAGATAAATAAATAATTTGGGAAATTATTTATTGTGTGTTGGATGTTGTGAACATCAATTGATAGTTAAATAACCGATTATCAATATTGGCCAAATGCATTGATCGTTTCGAAGAGACCGGGATCGAGATTTATTTCTCGAAAACCACTTCGATCCGGTTTGTACGTTTCTGGAAAAACGATTTTGGATTCGAAGATGGAGCAGTGAAGTGCGAGGGCTGGTCGCTACTAATCCTGAGGATATTTCCAAAATGGATGCAGTTGGAATAGTGCCTTCGGTTCCGTTCGGACCCAGGACGGACTTGTATGAATGAATGCTTGCGAAACATTGTCAGGTGGACGATGGGCATTATAAGGCATATGTTCTTAAAAAGGTAACGCTTAGCCTCAAATGTCATCAAATGGGAATTACTGAAAATCTGGGGTTATGCAACAAGGCTAGGTGGGTAGCACCCAAGCAGGGTGAGGTCATTCCTGTCTAGGTGTCCCTTTTTATTTCGGCTTAGTGGGCGGTTGCTGATCCCAACCGTGGGGTGATCTCACTCGGGATTATCCAGTAAGCGGTAGTACCGGTCTTGTGTTGCAGGGGAGCAGACGTACTCCTCGGTACGGTGATCTAGGCCCCGTACTATGACAGGTGGTACTCCAGTGCCTAGTCATTAGTTGGAAATCCATTCTCCCTACGAGCCTTGTACGAGTTTTTTTTGTATTACCCACTTTGTGGCTAGTAGCTGGAATTTAATAATGTAACAATTTTGCCTATTTTATAAGTATTTGTATATAGACCCTATTATAATATCGGAGGATTTCTATAAAAATTGTTTTAGCTATTGTAAGGTAAAAACCCGACATGTTTATTTGTGGCGTGGTCCTACGGGATGCTTTTGTTTTCAAAGGATTTTTGAAACTTTTACAATCAATTGAGTGTGATTTTCTCACGCTAGTATTCCAAACTGACTCGGGTGTTATTTGACTGTAATGCTCGGGTTAGACCGAGTATTATAGGATACAGGAAATGTTGTGGAGCTCAGGAGACGAGCAGGATGACGATACGTACTCCCGTATTTGTTTATGTATATATTCCGCTGTGTTGAGTAGTTGTGTATCCAGTGTATGATGTTGTTGAGCTATGATTGTTGTACTCTGATGATGTAATGTATAAACATATATTTTTGATTTTTGAGTAAAGATCATTAGTATCTATTATATTTTAATCCGCTCCGATGGTTAGATTCTGATGTTGATTTCTATTTTCTTCTTCTACCTCTTCTTCTTTAACCCAAATGGTTCGTATTTCTGTACAACTTGAGTTGATTGACGTAGAATAGTGTTGACTCAAAGGGTACGGATTTGTGGGTCGTTACACTTAGTATCAGAGCTTAGGTTGGTGATAATCTTGGCTTTGGTGGGAATTACTCATAAAATAGAGTCTATGGTACTCTAGAATGAGTTTGAGCGTATTGAAAGATATGAGCGCGTATTTGTTAGTGAATAAAAAATTATTTTATATTGCGTTGATTTATCGGTTGAGTGTTTATGGATTCTAGTCGATGTATGGGACGCCATTTCATCGATAGGGATTTCTAAACTCCTAAACAAGATAAATCGACACAATATTGTTTCAAATGGGGTAAATGGAATAATTTTACCCAAATTATTTTGTATATAAAGGAAATAATTTTTCATAAATTGTTATCATTAAATATGGATGTTTGGATGGTAGAAAATGATAATACTTAATTATTATCATTGTACGATAATTGAATAAGATATTGAAACTATAATTAAAACTAAGAAATCAATTTGTATGCAAATGAAATTTGTAAAGATAAACTAAATGTAAATTATAGCGTGATTAATAATTAAAATAAAATAAAATTTTAAAGTAATGTTTGAAAATAAATTTAAAGGGTTTGGAATTTGAAAATTTGGAAATTTAAGTTCCTTTGAATTTGGAAATGATTCCCAAAGGTTGGGAAAAATAATATATCTGAGAGAAATATTTTTGAATCGGATTTGAAATCTAGAGAGATTTAGAATTTAAGAAAGATATTGGAAGGGTTTTTAAAGGAAAGAAAAGCATTGAACTCTTACAGTCGCTGCAAAATAATTTCGGTGATGACTGCAGCATCATCGATGTTTATTTTCGAGTTTCCAAAAGAAGAATTCCTACCAGGATGTTTTGGATTAATGTTTGTTGGAGGAATTAGGTTGATTTTGAAAATGAAAAGGAATAATTTGGTGAGATATATATATGTTTTCAAAATTGAATGTTGAACTTAAGTTTGGAAAAGAAAATTAGTTAAGTTGGATTAAATAAACAAAGTTTTAAGACTAAAGTTTATAAGTAACTGATTAATTAATATGGTATGCAAATGGAATGAAATGAAATTGGATATTGGATGATGTTTGATTTAAATGCGTAAAATAAGGAGCAGAATAAGTTTAAATGGACTAAAAATAATTAATGTTTGAAAACAAAATTCATTGATTGAAAATGAATTTGTGAATGAATAAACGAATCAACTATTGAACTAATAAAGTAAAGTTGATATTAATAAGAAGGGATTGAAAATTCTAATCCGGCAAATAAAATTTAACTTAAGTGAATGAAAGTGAAGAAAATATATTTGGATTTAACTTGAGATAAGTTAAATAAAATTGAAATTTAAATTGAATTAAATTGGATTATAATTGGAAAGATTGTTGAATGAATTGGATTAAATTTGATATAAAGTTGAAAGGTAAATGATTATAATTATGGAATGAATATGTGTATATTATAAACTTGGATTATAAATAAATTTGTGACTTGTAGAACTTAGAAATGGAATTGTAGTGAATTAAATATAAGTGGAGTTGGTTGGAATTTGGTTACAATAGAAATGATGTAAGTTGCAAATAAAATCCAATATGAATATAACGAGTTAATTGTGTGCTTGGATATTATTTTGATAAATTGAGAATGTGAATTAAAATTCAAATGGATTTGAATTAATGATATACAAGCATGGGAGGCGGTTGAGCTTAAATAAAAATTTGGCGAGTATAAAATAGATCGATTTTAAAATCGATTAAATTTGATATGAGTTTGTTTCAGTTGGAAATGGTTAGTGATATACAAAACATAAAATTGTGTCGAGCTAAATAAAAATGGGTTCGTATGGAACCTATGCACTGCGAAATAAAATATAATGTAAGATAAAATAGAAATGAATTGGAAATGAATTGAGTTGGAGATCAATTTAAAATTTGCTATAAAACTTAAGGAATAAAATTCTATGAACTGGTAAATGTAAATAAAATTGATTTTGAAATCAATTGATTTGAATATGAGCTTGTTTGAATTAAATATAAAATGAAATTGTATGGAATTGGATCAAATTAAAAATGATTTGAGATGAAAACAAATCCAATTGAAGCATGAATTGAATAACCTTCTTATTAATAAATTCAATAATGAAATGTTAATGTGAACTAAAGTTTAAAAATGTATAAAAGAATAAACTAATCTGATAAATTAATAAAATGGTTGGGATTTGACCCAAGGAACATCAAATCAAAGATTTGAAGTGAAGTTGGTTGAATAAAATAAACTTAAGTTATTGGGTGGAATAATTTGAAAAAAATAAATAACTTAAGTAAATTGTGAGATGGTTATATTGGTTGTCGAGTATGATAAAATAGTTTAGAATAGAACTCTTTGGATATGAAAGAAATGCAATGGGAGTTTGTGAATAAATTATAATGGAATGGAATCAAGTATAAATAGAGTGGGAATCAATTTAAATGGTTATAAAGCTTAAGTAATTATTTATTCACACTAATATTGTCGAAGTGCATAAGGAAATGGATCGTTTGATGTAAACGAGATTGGATAAAATTCTATGAATTATTAGAAGTGAAATAAAATGATTTTGGAATCAATTGGAATGAATGTGAGGTTGTTTTGCTTAAAATGAATTAAATATAAGCGTATAAGTTGTAAATCACTTCAACTGAATGGAATGGTTGGAGGATTGTTTATAAGTAATTGTAATAAGTGTTGGAACCTTTTATATGCTTATGGAAATTAATTAACATGCATTTTATGTGAAATTTATGTGTTTATGCCAATATATCATATGCATTCTTACAAGATTGATGTTTTAGCTATTAAAATTTAAGTGAAATGCTATAAACCTTATATATATATATAGTACTTATATGTTTAAATTGAGTGAGTACAGGTAGCGGGAAGCCGTTTGGCTGGATTTGGTTGTGCTATTTGCTAAAAATAATAAGCTGCTTGCTTTAAAATGCTAAATAAGGTATGCCTACGCAATACAAATAGGAAATATGAACAGTTTTTCTGTTTTCCGACCGTGTGGGTCGATGTATATATACTTATATCTCTTGTCAAATTGCAAGAGCTCTTCCGTACAAAGGAGTCTCTGCCAAATTTTTTCGAAAATTTTGGGAGTTAGAAATTTTTTGAATCTTTTGAAAATTTCCACTAAAGACAAATGGTTTAAACTTGTTAAGCAAATAGAATTATAATTGACTGTTGAAACCTAATTTAAATTGTATAAGTAAAGTGTGATGAAATGAAGAATTATTCAAAGAAACTAAAAGAAGAAAAAGTTTGCAAACTAACTTTTATTTGAGATATAAAAATAAATTAGTAAGTAAAACGAATAAGGGAAATGGTTAATTAAATATGGATTGGGATAGGGTGAATCAAAATTCAATATTCAAAGTTTGGAAATGAATTGAATTCAAGTAAAATTGGGAAGAAGTATTTAAATTTGAAATTAATTAACAAAGTGAAGCAAATTGAAATTTTTATGGAATTGTAAAGGCAAATTGAATAAAATAGTTATAAACTCCAAAAATGAAGTGAAAACTAATTTATGAAAGAAGTGTATAAAATAATTATATTAAACCTAAGAAATGAATGGTGAGATTCTTAAGTAAAATGGTATTGAGGAAAATTATTCCAAATGAATAATGGAATGAAAATATAACCAAAGTTGTGACAAGGGAAAGTGAGAATAAGTAAATAACAATCAAAATAAATGTGAATAAAAAGGAAAGTGATATAGTTGATAATCAATTGGGGAAAATACGTAGGATGTACGTATATTATTTTATTCGCATAGCTATTCGATCCAGATTCGAGCACAGAATTTCGAGATAATTTTATCGATCCAAGTTAGGATTTTTCACTCGATTTTCAACGACGAACCTGGATATGCAGTTTTGATTGATTCTATAAATTCTCTATCATAGTTATGACTATGCAAGGAGGATGACAGTTTCTAATCAAGAAACCAGATTTGAGTCCGCACTAGGAAGTCGGGTGGACAATACTAGTTCGGAAGTGAAATTATGTGATCGAGTAGGCGATCGGATTTGGTATTGTGTACGAATGATATATGTACATCGTACGGACTTAAATGGAAATGAATATTGAAATTTTGAAAAGGAGTCAAATAAATGATTTTGAATGTTGTGATTGGATATTATTGCTAAATAGGATTCACAGGTACTATAAAGGAAAAGGAAAATTGTTTTTGATGTTCAGAAGATAAATTGAATTGCCCGACTAACAAGGTATGTATTTAAATTTCTATATGGAATTTGATTGGGTTTTTGGATCTAGCCACTTGGCTTTTTGATTTTCTTTTTGCATTTGGGACGCCGTAGAGCCACTTTGTAGTCCTACTGAGCAAGCCGCGCAAAGGAG
The DNA here is from genome assembly GCA_030765085.1 of Allium cepa. Classification (NCBI taxonomy): domain Eukaryota; kingdom Viridiplantae; phylum Streptophyta; class Magnoliopsida; order Asparagales; family Amaryllidaceae; genus Allium; species Allium cepa. Next base: position 725,962,979 of record CM060937.1, on the reverse strand, counting down.
ACGCTGGCAAAAAATTTCGGGAATTTAGAGAGTTAGAAAAATTTTAAGAAAATTTTGATAAATTTAAATTTTATTTAGAATTGAAATTTGAATGATCGAGCAAATAATATGGTTTGAAACTAAGGGGGAATTTAGGAAGTTAGTGGGATTGATAATGGGTCTTTTATAAAAGATAGTTGGTGGGATTGTTGATTTTTGGGGATAAATAAAGGGGATTGGACTATTCTTCCTAACTAGTAATTTCGGGGACGAAATTCTTTTAAGGAGGAAGGAATGTGACAATCAAAAATTTTTAGGCTTTTAAAATCAAAATATTTAATTGACTTAAACATTCAATGGAATAATTTTAACTTGAATTCAAATATCACTATTAATTGCTAATTAAATTATTGAATTAAATAATTTAAAATTGAGTAAAATATGAAATCTGGGATTTTAAGCCTGTTAAAAATAATTTGAAGGCTTGTAAAATTTATATCGATACTACTAAAGAGAATAGAAGTGTCGAAATCAAATTTCAAAATGGTTTGTTCAGTTTTAAAATTTATTGTTTAAATTGAATTTAAAAATAGCCTACCGGGGCACAGTCTCGGAATTCGACGAAACCAGTTCCATTGGATCCGCAATAGTGTATTATTATCGAATTTCCAATTTAGTAGTGCTTGGAGTTGCAGTGTGATCGCACGGTAGGTGAACGCATTGAAAATCTAATTGATAATAGCCGATTTGAAATTTAAATATAATATTCCAATAGTCAAATACATCTCATCAGCCACCTTTCTATCTTTTCCAGCCACCCTACTCCTGAAGCACGTTGCCTACCATAAGTTAAGTAACGTGTTCCCAGCAGAACACTTTTCAAATTATTTCACGAAAACAAAATCGAGTCGACCTCTTCGTTCTTCAGTTCGAACTCGTTTATCCATCCCGCTCTCTTAGAAATTCACAAAATTGCGAGAAATTTTCCACCTCTTTTCAAATAAATTCGAATGCCTCTTCCTTCTATCGGCGAACGAGAGTGGAATCGAATCCTATATTCTCGGATCGAAGAAGAAATAGGGGCGGCTGGCACGATAATCGAATCGAATTCGATTCGATTAGGGTTACGCAACATCGAAGAAGATCGCATCGTTATGGGTTTCGCTGTGGTAGGAACTACGGCAGGTCGAGCTCGAGCTGGTGATAGAATTTTCGATGGATTCGCGGGTTTCGAACGGCGCCGAGTTGTTGATGGCATCGCGATAGGGAGAAGTACAGAAAAGGGATTCGACATCGGCCTATTTCCAGGATTGCGATGGTGGGATCGAAGTCTGGATGGCCGCAAACTGGTGGGGGAGGCTTGCGCGTGTTCGTCGATGGTCGCGAACTCGATATGTGGAGTTTGGGTAGCGCTGTTCGAACCAAGCAGTAAGTATTCATTTTCTCGATTTAGCTTGTTTTGATAAAATATTATATACATATATAGAGAGAGAGTATATATATATAAACCAGTGATTGAAATTTACAGTAAGAGATTAAACAGCCTGAAAATGGTAAATAAAATAGATATATATATATATATATACCTGTTTTCCAGTGAGTTAATAATATATATATATAATAAATATGCTTTATGAAGATTATAGTATCTAATAAACTTGTTTAAATTTTTAGTTACTAAAAATATTGATAAAGGAGAGATTAGTTTAAAATTTAATAATTTGTCTATCTGGTTTAATTAACTTATTTAAATTTTGAGTTGCTAAAAAGAATTTGTTAAGGGAATAAAATAAATATAACCAAACATATTTCAATTTACTAGATTATTCTAAAATAATTTATTTAGGTGGTTTATTTTGTTCAATTAACTTATTTAAAATATTTTTAGTTACTAACAGATCTTTAAAGGGGAATTTAGTTTAAACAAAATAATTATTAAATTAAATTTACTGAATGGTAGTTGATTTTTTTTAGTTGGTTTAAATGTTAATAAAATCATATAAAAATTGCTTATTCAAGGTCAAATCGGGAAACCCAAGGCAACATGGATTGGATTGAGTTGCAAATTTAAAGGGGCAAAGGTGAGTTAATCTCACTCAGTTGAATAAATTTAAATTTAGATGATTAAATTTAAATAATTGTTTGAATGATTGAGGTTGATTGATGTGCTATAATATGGTAATTTTGGAATTGGCAGATTATATTGTGCTAACATCTGTGGATGCAGGGAAAGCAGGTTGGAGGGATCCAACTGGACCCCTCAACATTTATTATTAATATTCCCTATTGTGATTACTTGATATTCCATGTTGAATATATTGGAATATTGAATGATATGATTTGATTTGATATATATTTATTGGGTATAATGAATTACCAAAAATATATAAATGGAATTTTGGAAAGAAAATAAAGGAAGTAACTTTTGTAAATGAAATAATCTTAGAAAATTTAATAAATTAAGAATGAATTGAGAAAGAAATGGAAGTATGTTAAATACTAATAAAAAATTTCGAATATGGAAAGAAAAGGATTTGACTAAACAGTAATTAATGAATTGTAAAATTATGTGATATTAATTTAAAGGAATAAAGAATTATTTTAAACTTAAAGTTTTAAATTTATTTAAGGGAATAAGAAGTAAATTGAGAAATCCAAATTGGTGTTTCAATTAAAAATATTTTAAATCATAATTGAGGAATAAAATTTGAAACTAAAGTATTTTTGAATAAATGAAATAAATTGGAAATCAATTTGGAATTGATTTAAGTGTTGAAATTGGTTATTTGGAAGAATAAATTCAGGTGGGAATTTTTAAAGGAATAAGAAAAAAAATTTAAAAATAAATAATGATTTATTTTTAAAGGTTGTGAAGAGAAGTATATTTCTCTGGATAGCCAAGTACATTTTAAGTAAATTTTTAAATATAAGATAGAAGTTTAAGGTTGTTTTAAAAAGCATGTTTTAGAAAATTTATTATTTCTGAATGTTCAAAATTCTTAAGTAAATATTTTTGCAAATCTATTATTGTAATAATTATTTAAAAGGTGACTTAGTATTTTGTTTTAAAAGGTGAAAACTAGTTTTGTATTTATAAAGTAAACATTATTTTCAGATATTCATATTGTATGTATTTTTAACAAATAATTGAAATAGTTTTTAACTTAAAGCTTTTAAATTATATTTCAATAAAGTGTTTTTAAATTATTTTAAAAATCTAAAGTTTTGTGCTTGGTGATCCCAGTGGAAATAGAAATACTTGGAATTTATTCTGAGAAAGGCAGATAGTTTTGGAAAACTGTTTCAAAGGAATTTGAAAGGTGAAAATATATCTTGTGAAGATATTTTGAGATAAATAAATAATTTGGGAAATTATTTATTGTGTGATGGATGTTGTGAACATCAATTGATATTAAATAATCGATTATCAATATTGGCCAAATGCATTGATCGTTTCGAAGAGACAAGGATCGAGATTTATTTCTCGAAAACCACTTCGATCCGGTTTGTACGTTTCGGGGAAAACGATTTTGGATTCGAAGATGGAGCAGTGAAGTCCAAGGGCTGGTCGCTACTAATCCAGAGGATATTTCCAAAATGGATGTAGTAGGAATAGTGCCTTCGGTTCCGTTCGGACCCAGGACGGACTTGTATGGATGAATGCTTGCGAAACATTGTCAGGTGGACGATGGGCATTCTAAGGCATATGCTCTTAAAAAGGTAACGCTTTGCCTCAAGCGTCATCAAATGGGAATGACTGAAAATCAGGGGTTATGCAGCAAGGCTAGGTGGGTAGCACCCAAGCAGGGCGAGGTCATTCCTGTCTAGGTGTCCCTTTTTATTTCGGCTTCGTGGGCGGTTGCTGATCCCAACCGCGGGGTGATCTCACTCGGGATTATCCAGTAAGTGGTAGTACCGGTCTTGTGTTGCGGGGGGGGCGGGCATACTCCTCGGTACGGTGATCTTGGCCCCGTACTGTAACAGGTGGTACCCCAGTGCCTAGTCATTAGTTGGAAATCCATTCTCCCTACGAGCCTTGTACGAGTTTTGTTTGTATTACCCACTTTGTGGCTAGTAGATGGAATTTAATAATGTAACAATTTCGGCTATTTTATAAGTATTTGTATATAGACCTTATTATAATATCAGATGATTTCTATAAAAATTGTTTTGGCTATCGTAAGGTAAAAACCCGACATGTTTATTTGTGGCGTGGTCTTACGAGATGCTTTTGTTTTCAAAGGATTTTTGAAACTTTAATAATCAATTGAGTGTGATTTTCTCACGCTGGTATTCCAGACTGACTCGGTTGTTATTTAACTGTAATGCTCGGGTCAAATCGAGTATTATAGGATACAGGAAATGCTGTGGAGCTCAGGAGACGAGCAGGATGATGATACGTACTCCCGTATTTGTTTATGTATATATTCCGCTGTGTTGAGTAGTTGTGTATCCAGTGTATGATGTTGTTGACTTGTGATTGATGTACTCTGATGATGTAATGTATAAACATATATTTTATTTTTGAGTAAAGATCATTATTATCTATTATATTTTATTCCGTTGCGATGGTTAGATTCTGATGTTGATTTCTATTTTCTTCTTCTACCTCTTCTTCTTTAACCCAAATGGTTCGTATTTCTGTACAACTTGAGTTGATTGACATAGAATAGTGTTGACTCAAGGGGTACGGATTTGCGGGTCGTCACACTAAAGGGGTGCGACCTAAAGGTATAGCGCGACCTAATGGTGGAGCGACCTATGAGGAGAAGGCTGGGGTCTTTGAAGTTGCAGGCGGAATGACATAAAGGGAAGAAGGCCGAGCGACCTAGCGACCTATGTCTATGACCTAAGGCCGAGCGACCTAACGAGCTACGACGTAAGGAGTACGCCGAGCGACCTAACGACTAAATAAGGCCGAACGACTCAAATGCAGGCCGAAAATCACCATTATGCAGGCACCGCGACCTAAGGGTTTTGGAGCTCATACTCTCCCAATTTGCATCCGATCGAGCACGGACACTAGGGGATTATTCCCATAGGCTACCCGGTCGTATTGGCTCCTCGATGCATCATCAAAAACGTGTTTAAACATCAAAGATTGGATTTTTAAAGATTTGAACCCAAAACACTAAAAATGGGGATTTTCACCAATTCAATTCAAATCAATAACAAATGCATATGTGCAAGTGTCAGGAATTCATACCCAACAATCAATGATCGTTATAGACAAAGATGTGACATAAAAATATCACCTTGACAGAAAATTTATGAAGAAGAAGCTTGAAAGAAAGGAACAATCAATGGCTTCTCTTTGAATTTGGAGTTGGATGTTGGATTTGCAAATGATCTTGAGCTTGGAGTTTTAATTTCCCATTCCTTCCTCTATTTTTAATGAAGCTTGAGTGTTAGGAAATGAAAGTAAAGTTATGAAGGGAAGGGGGTTGAGTTAGAGTTATAAGTTTAGACTAATAGGCTAAACCAAACCTAAAGCCCAAAGTGAAAAAGTAGTAAAATTCCACTAACTCCAAACATATCAAAGTTTATACTTAAAAAGATTGTAAACAGCATTTTGAACTCAATGGAAGTGGTTCCGAGTCCTAATTCGACCATATGCAAAATGTAACTTTTCGGACTAAAATTCGTCCAACGATAAAATATTTAAATAAAATATTTAAATATCAAATCGTAAAATATGCGGGTTGTTACAGACTCCCCTCCTTAAAGAAATTGCGTCCTCGCAATAATTACGAAGAAAATATATAGTAAAAACCATAAAAGCATATTCAACACAGAAGAAGTTTGAAACAAGAAGTTCACCTCAAAGAGCACGAGAAAGTAAGTCCGAATGTGTTCGCTCGATGAATTCTCTAGATTCCCAATAGCAATCCTTAGGATTTGAGGACCATTGAACTTTAACAAGTGGAACATCTTTATTTCGAAGGCGCTTGACCTCCGAAGCAATAATACGAATGGGATGTTGCTCGTGAGTTAAATTAGGTGAAACTTCAATTTCTTCCACAACACCGGGCTCAAGAATAGAATCGGAATCTCGAAGGCACTTCCGTAATTGAGAAACGTGAAACACGTCATGAATAGCAGAAAATTGAGCCGGTAATAAAAAGCGATAAGCCATGGAACCAATACGTTCGGTGATAGGAAATGAACCAATATATCGAGGCGCTAGTTTTCCCGATCGACTAAAACGTACAACACCCTTCATAGGTGAAACACGAATAAACACAAGATCTCCCACAGAAAATTGTAATTTCATTCTCCGGTTATCGGCATAGGATTTTTGTCTACTCTGGGCTTCTTTCATCCTATGACGAATACGGTCAATCTTTTCTATGGAATCACGAATAAAATCTGGACCTAAAACCAACCTCTCACCGGCCTCAAGCCAACAAGAAGGAGATCGGTATAGCCTTCCATAGAGTGCCTCAAAACGCGCCATATCAATACTAGATTGGAAGCTATTATTATAGGAAAATTCAACAAGAGAAATATGATCCTCCCAACTTCCACCAAAATCAAGAACACATACACGAAGAAGATCTTCAAGAGTTTGATTCACACGCTCGGTTTGTCCATCGGATCGGGGATGATAAGCGGTGCTAAAATTGAGCTTCGTTCCCAAAGCTTTTTGAAGACACTTCCAAAATCCACTAGTAAACAATGGACTAACTACAGAAGTAGGAACTCCATGCAATTTAACTATTTCTTTAATAAAGAGCTTGGCCAAAAGAGGAACAGTTCGATTGAACCGAACGGGAATAAAATGGGCGGATTTAGTAAGTCTATCCACTATCACCCATAAGCTATCATGACCCGAATGAGAACTGGGAAGGTCGTATATAAAATCCATGGAAATTTGATCCCACTTCCAAATTGGAATTTCTAAAGGTTTTAATAACCCACAGGGCCTTTGATGTTCGGTCTTAATGAGTTGGCAAGTCATGCAACACTTAACGATATTAGCAATATCAGATTTCATTCCCTCCCAATAATAAAGTCGCTTCATATCCGCGTACATTTTACTACTACCGGGATGAATGGTAAATTTAGAACGATGTGAATCTTCTAAAATATCTTTACGAAGATCACTAATATTAGGCACGATAAGTCTACCAAATTTTCGAGTACCGCCACGAGAATCAATATCAAAGTCTTTCAAACTTTCAATATCAATTTTATCCCTATGATTTTGGCCAAGAAGAGCCAATTCAGGATCTTACTTTTGAGCTTCAAGAATGCGGTCTAAAAGAGAAGGATGAGCCTCAAGGCTACATAAAACAAGAGATGAAAATAAATCGGAAACACGATCTCGAATCTCACCAGTGGATAAGACCCCGAAATCTTTCCGTTCGGATATCATCATAGAAACAACCGCTTGTTGCTTACGACTAAGTGCATCGACAACACGATTACCCTTTCCGAGAGTATAAGGAATATCAAGATCATAAGCTGCAAGGAACTCGAGCAAACGTTGTTGACGTAAGTTAAGTTCCTTTTGGGAAAATAGATACTTTAAAGATTTATGATCGGTATAGAGAATAAACTTCTCTCCCAAAAGATAATGCCGCCAAATACGAAGGGCGAAAACAATAGCCGTGAGCTCTAAATCATGAGTGGCATATCTAGTCTCTGCAGGCTTCAATTGTCTAGAAGCATAAGAAATAACACGTTCTCTTTGCATAAGAATGGCACCCAAACCAACGCGACTAGCATCGGTATAAACAATAAAATCTTGATTCCCCTTGGGAATAACAAGAAGAGGAGCATCGGAAAGGAGTTCTTTTAAATTCTGAAAAGAAGCTTCACATTTGTCCGACCATATGTACTTAACTCCCTTCTTTGTCAAGCTAGTAAGAGGCACGGAAATTTTGGAAAAGTCCTTTATAAAATGACGGTAATAGCCCGCCAAACCGAGAAAACTACGAATTTCCGTCACACTCTCCGGTCTCTTCCAATTTTGAATCGCTTCAATCTTTGAAGGATCCACGGAAATTCCGGATTCGGAAATAATATGACCGAGAAACTTAACACGAGGTTGCCAAAAGTGGCATTTAGAAAAAATTTCTTTCAACTGGTTGCTCCTAAGAGTTTCCAACACAATCCGAAGATGCTTTTCATGTTCCTCCCCGGTTTTAGAATACACAAGAATATCATCGATAAAGATGAGAACAAACTGATCGAGGAAGTCTTTGAAAATTCTATTCATAAGGTCAACAAAATAAGCCGAAGCATTCGTTAAACCAAATGGCATAACAAGCCATTCAAAAGATCCATGACGAGTACGGAACGACGTCAAAGAATGCTATCCTCTGCAATACGAAGCTGATGAAAACCGGTAACTAGGTCTAATTGTGAAAAGACTCTAGCACCACTAAGTTGATCGAATAGATCATCAATCCGAGGTAAAGGATATTTATTCTTGATAGTTAGATCATTAAGCTTGCGGTAGTCAACGCAAAGCCTAAGTGTACCATCGGATTTTTTCACAAAAATAGCCGAAGCTCCCCAAGGAGAGGAACTAGAGCGAATAAATTGCTTCGTCTCCAATTCGGATAATTGTTTGTGCATCTCCTCATTCTCCTCATTGGACATGCGATAAGGAGGACGAGTAATACGTTGAGCTCCAGAAATGAGATTAATTCTGAACTCAATTGCTCGCTTAGGTGGTAATCCTAAAACGGGCTCAAATATGTCGAAAAATTCACGAACAACGTGAATAAGAGAAATAATATCTTTCTCATCATCATTATCGTCATCATGAGGATTTAAAGAATATAAAGATGCAACCAAGTTGGAATCCGAATCATTAAGATTAACAGAAATCTGCTAAACAGATTGAGGATGTCGAAGATGAATAGTCGCTCAGGACATAGAATTTGGGCTTCATAGCGGTTAAGCCAATCCATTCCCAAAATCATTCCAAAGCCTAAGTAGAGCATAACATGCTAATCGGCTCGGAAAGAAAAATTACAAAAAATAATCTCGACATCTTTACACAATAAACTGATCGTTGAGGATCCACCAACCGGATTCGCAATTCTCAATGAAGTCATTAAACACAAAACATCCAAAGAAAAGGTACCAACAAGTTCTTTTGATATAAAAGAATGGGACGCACCTGTATCAAAAAGAACTCGAATACGATGATCACGAAATAAAATAATGCCATCAAGGATAGAATGAGAAATACCTTTACCACGAGATGTGTTGCCAGGGGCTTAAGCAACATTAAGCTTTCCCTCCTTCCTATTTTGAAGTTTAGGACAAGAAGATAAATAATGATCCGAACTTTTGCAATAGCGACAAAAGAGAGGTTTCGGACGTCTATTGGCATAATGGTCTTTAGGACCACAATTCCAGCATTGCCCACTACTAGGGGCAGAAGCCTTTGCTACCGGAATTGCTTGCTTCCCTTGCTTGTTGGGATAAGACCCTTTGAACTTAATAGGCCTTTTCTTGTTGTTGTTGAATTTTGGTTCGGCACCAACAACATCAGCATCACTCTCTTTATCTGCCTCTTCAAGTTGAAGAGCTATATCAACAAGTTGATCAAAAGAAACTTCTAGCTTTAGAAGTAATGGCTTCTCGAGATTTTTATTCAAGCCATGGACGAATCTCTGATTTTTCTTCAATGGGGTATCAATGTATTCAACCCCGTATTTAGAAAGAGATTCAAAAGACGCGACATAGTCCGCCATGGAGGATTCTCCTTGAACAAGTTTTATGAAACGACGAGCTAATGTCACGTTCTCAGCTTCTGGTACAAATTTTAACTCGAATCGTTCTCGGAATTTCTCCCAAGTAAGATCTGCTTCAACTATTTCAGAAATAAGAAGTTCAAACCAATCTAATGCTCTTTCTTGGAGCATACTAGAGGCCACCTGAACACGGTGAAGGTCAATAAGATTCATGCGAGAAAAGATTCGATCACACGATCTCAGCCAAGCCTGGACTTCGATAATAGTCTCAGAACCTTTGAATGGCTTCCCACCCAAATTGGTATAATCACTGCACAAACGTGCAAACCCTGACCTAGGGTGAGTAGACTCTGGATTAGACCCGGCTGCATCAGCATTCCTCACGAGATCAAGAAGCTGCTGGGCAGACATAAATACTGCATCCTGGGGAGTAGCACAAGATCGACTGGCGCTGGGACAACCAATTCTAACCATTTCTCTTCCTTTTTAAAAGAAAGAAAGAAGAAGGATAACGTTATTTACCAAACGAATATCAAGCAATCTTGATAGGTAAACAAGGAATCATAAAGAAAATAGGATGAATCGGTACGAAGACTCGAATTAAATCCTAATGCATGATTCCTAAGATGGACTAAGGACGATGATCCTTGCTAGATTATTCTACATTGTTCCAAAGATTGGCCCTGATACCAAGTTGTGACGCCCCACCTCTATATCCACGCTAGCCAAGGATATTACGGGGTAATGTCGTCAACTAGCACGGAGAATAAGGCTGTTGAGGAGCGACCATCCGGGTAATTGCTTTGTGCGAGCACCAATATGTCAGATAATACAAGGAAGTTCGACATGCCGATACAAACTCAAGGCTACTACACAGTGGCTATATATAATCTACGGAAACAAACATAGAAATAAACATAACACAAATCAGTCACAGGCATCCATATCACAAAGGCGGCAAAAGATATGAATATAACCCATGAAAGTATACATCAGAGTAGTAGTCCAACAAGATCCACAATATCACAAAAGAATGGTTACAAGTGCTAGACAAAAGAATATGTATACATCTAGGAGTCTATATCTCAAAGGTATATAACAAAAACTACTAATCTAAGTAGTTAGCCAAAAGTCAGGATGATAATCCAAGAAGTGAAGTGTGCAGAAGCACCTGTAACATCTCGGTCTGACCCGAGTATTTATAAATGGATCAGTCTAGCTATAAATATCAGATAAAATGATATAGAATAAGAGATATGACATAACATATGATAACCATAAAGCCATAATGTGATAAGTATGAAACTGAAAATTAACAAGAGATTAATCCATATCACCAGAATCTTCTCAAAGATCAAAAGGAATGTCATACTCAATATCTTCATTCACAAAAAGTTAATGACATACAAATTTACCAATGCACAAATATTGATAACAATCAATGAAAATCATGAAAATCGGTGAAACACAAATTCTAGAAATCATCAATGGAAATCCAGAAATCACAAAAAAGGGGAAAGGCCAATCACAAAACGGGAGCCAGCAAACTCACCAACACGTGTATCACAAACGGGACGCTATCCCGTGGTCGCTAACCAAAGAGCCGGTGCAATGACGTAGTACAACGGTACGCCCGAGGAACCAGAAACTCGAATAGTTCGGAACAACAACGTAGTACAACGGTACGCCCGAAGATCCGAACACCGTAAAAATGTGGGTTGCTAGCCCATAAAAATTGGGTGGAAACCCCACGAAATAAATAGGTCGTTAGCCTATAAATAAAATGAGACAAAACTCAATAAAACGAGGTACTGTCCCCTACGTGGACAAAGAAACATAGCATATCACTATTCATAATCACAAAAATGATCACCATCGATCATCAAGAAGTGTCAATTATAATAAGCTAGTAGATATAAAATCTTAGCTTCATGTCCTATAACCACTAGCTTAACTTAAATATTTACGAACAAATTGTAGATCTTCACTCAAAAATCGTCACAAGAGATTCAATCGAACAAGTCCAAGAATTAACCTACGAAGTAAACGCAAGCGTTTCATACCACTTGTTTTACGAAGCCGTTTAACTAGATTTCTTGCACGAGTGAAATTGATATATTTTTAAAATGACGAATCACAAAAATGACCGTAGAAACGATCAATCACAAAAATTCACATTCGAAGACGTGAATAGAATCCAAAGAAATCAATTCCAACGCCATCCAAGTGTAAATACACCTGCGACATAACATAGTTCAACACAGGAAATTTGGCGCGACCTAACAGGGCGCGACCTAGGTGGGTGAATGACCTAACGAGGTGAGCGACCTAACGCGGTCGAGCTAAGCCATGGTGTGACCTAACAAGGTGCGACCGAATGTGGTGGTAAGGCCGACCGACCTAACAGGGTGAGCGACCTAGTGCCAAGCGACTTAAAGGTGGTAACGACCTAAGGAAATGAAGTGCGACCTAACTGCAGAAGGCCGAGAAAATGGTGCAACGACCTATCCTAGGCACGACCTAAGCACGAGCGACTTAGTGGGTTGGATAGGCCGAGAGGCGCGCGACCTAAATGAGAAGGTAGTCGAATGACCTATCGGCATACAAGGCCGAGCGACCTAACGTTCCGCGACCTAACGACCTATGGGGGGAAAGGAACGACCTAAATGAAGGCCGACCTAAAGGAGACAAGGCCGAGCGACCCAATTAGGAGACGACCTAACTTGCCGTGACCTATGGTTACGACCTAAAGGGGTGCGACCTAAAGGTATAGCGCGACCTATTGGTGTAGCGAACTATGCGCAGAAGGCCGAGGTCTTTGAAGTTGCAGGCCGAATGACATAAAAGGAAGAAGGCCAAGCGACCTAACGACCTATGTCTATGACCTAAGGCCGAGCGACCTAACGAGCTATGATCTAAGAAGTATGCCGAGCTACCTAACAACTAAACAAGTTCGAACGACTTAAATGGAGGCCGAAAATCACCATTATGCAGGCAGCGCGACCTAAGGGTTTTGGAGCTCAAAACTCTCCCAATTTACAAACGATCGATCACGGACGCTAAGGGATTATGCCCATAGGCTACCCGATCGTATTGGCTCCTCGATGCATCATCAAAAACGTGTTTAAAGATTAAAGATTGGATCTTTAAAGATTTGAACCCAAAACACTAAAAATTGGGATTATCACCAATTAAATTCAAATCAATGACAAATGCATATGTACAAGTGTTAGGAATTCATACCCAACAATCAATGATAGTCATAGACAAAGATGTGAGATAAAAATCTCACATTTACACAAAATTTATGAAGAAGATGCTTGAAAGCAAGGAAGAGTCAATGGCTTCTCTTTGAATTTAGAGTTGGATGTTGGATTTGCAAATGATCTTGAGCATGGAGTTTTAATTTCCCATTCCTTCCTCCATTTTTGATGAATATTGAGTGTTAGGAAATGAAAGTAAAGTTATGAAGGGAAGGGGGTTGAGTTAGAGTTATAAGCTTAGACTAATAGTGTAACAACCCGGGAATTTTTAATAATTAATTATCATTGTTAAACGATAAATGTTGACGGATATTTGCTGTTAGGAGTTTTGATTCGGGTTGTCATTCTTTTCAAAAATTTGTTAAGTATAGCTTAGGCTTTAAAAATTCATTTCGGCCCATGTTTGTAGGTGCCGTGATAGGGTCGAACCGTCTTCCCTCTCTCTCTCTCGTTTTCATTCATTTGTTCAAACCCTAAAGAATCGGGAAAAAAAATGGCGGCTTCAATTTTTCATCGCTCGCTCATTTCAAATTAGGGTTTCTTCGATCAATTTTGTGATGTCGGCTTCCCCTCTTTGTTCGAGTCCGAGGTTTGATTTTCTTTGAGCTTGGTCATGCGGCTATGGATCTGCGCCTCGACAAGGTGAGTGATTTTTCACTCACATCTCAATTCAGGCTTGGTTTAATGCTTCGGTTATGTGGTTTTATCTCTAGTGATTTCTTCTTACCTTCAGCCATTAACTGCTGATTTGGATTTTCGGTTGTTTTTGACTTCACTGGTATTGTGAAACCTGTTATTCGATTACATTAAAAATGTGATTTTTATCACTCTGGTCATTGATAGTTTGTTTTGGGTTATGATTCACTGTTGCTTCATGTTATTCGGTCTTGACTTTATTAAAAATTTGTACCTTGATGCTCATTTTTTTTGCTGGCTTCGGCCTTGCTTTCCCTGATGAACCGCGGTTATGCTGGTTTCGTAACCACCACGGCTTGCTTCACATTGACTTCGGTCATTAGATTAGTATATGTGATTCCCTGACTTTGTTGTATCTTCGGCCCTTAACATGATTTTACACTGAAATGGTTCATCTCAGTCGTGCTTGCTTGTCCCTGTTGCTTTGAATTGTCATTCATTTGTATCCACAACTATTTCTTACAATTGTATGATACTTGATTTGCATACTTTAGTCTCCGACGTGCCTGTAGTTTTCACTGATTCGCACTGCAGTTGACTTTGTACATTCTGTTGACTTCGGCTTGTCACAGTATTGGCTTCGGCTTTGACTTGATTTTGACGAAGTAATTTCGTTCGACCTTGGCATTTCTTTGCCCCGTTCGAACCTATATATTGTTGTTGCTTGAGACAGCCTTCCACTTCATTTTACCGTGGTACTTGTTGTCTTCATGTCATGTACATTCTGATGCATGTACACTTGTTCAAATTGGCATTGTCACTTGAACTGATCGTTGCTCTTTGGTGCAGTTTGTTTGCATCTCCATTTGTACTCGAGTTAGACCTGTAGTTTGCATTTGCCTCTGACCTTCCATGCTATATCATTCCTTTGGGGCACATGCTCCTAGCTTCCATCTCTGATCAGTTGCATTATAAGTTTCATGTGTAGCTTCATGTAGCATTCATTGTTCATATAAGTTGACTTCTTTCATGTGAGACTGCACTTGAGTATGCAGACATGTATGTCTGTGTTATAATTTTTGGTATTAGACTTGATTTTCATTTTGTCTTCAATTTGAATCTCATGTGTAGTTGCAGTAACATGTTACTAGGCTTGAGTTATTTTCATGTAGTCTTTATTTCACTGTCCATACTGCTATGCTAGGTTTGAATTGCCTCTGGACATCAAACCATTGATATACTTGTGCTGTCCAGTTGAGTTCGGCACCCGCGTTGTCCTTGCTTGACAGTTTAGTCTTTTGTGGTTATTTGCTTGTTTCAACCGTAGTTTTATTATGCAATGGTTTCTTAGTTACTACTTATATGTATACAGATGTATATACATATGTATACATCGATGCAGTTGCATTTGTTTGCAGCTTAACCCTGTTGGATTGTGTTCGAAAGGCAGTACATTCATATATGTGTTGAGTCTCTGACTTGACCTTTGCATTTTGCTTGTTTTTGGGTTTACACTTGAGTTGAATCCAGCTTAAATGCATGGGTTTGACCTTGTGCCCGTTTGTGTACATCATCACTGTAGTGGCAAGGCAGTGCACGCAAGCGTGAACTTCAGCCACACGGTATTGAGCTTTTGTGTACATCATCACTGTAGTGGCAAGGAAGTGCACGCAAGCGTGAACTGCAGCCACACGGTATTGAACTTTTGTGTATTCCATATGCTGTAGTGGCAAGGCAGTGCATGCGTGCGTGTACTGAAGCCCTACCCGTATTGTTATTTTAATTGATATTTCAATTGTTTGAACTATTTCGTTTATTCAATTCAATATGATTTAAATTGTATTTTGATTGGTTTAATTTGATGATTTTGTTGTTAATTGCCGATTAGGTAATTTTGATGTTTTCCAAATTTTATTCATCGATATTCTTTTCACTTATCTTTGTTGATGATTTGAATCTGCTGATTTATTGTTTAACACCGTTACATGTTATATTCATCGTTATCCGATTTCTTTATTTAAGGATCGGATAGACGAGATTTATTGGGACTGTCGTCTATTTATTACTTAATTATTATTGCTTCTGTGCACTAATAACTGAGTTTGAACTAGACTGACCCGTGTATTATTTTCTTTTGAATTTAATACTCTGGTCAGACCAAGTTATTACAGGTTGTATATATCCTGCTTTGGGTTGCTGCTAGAGCTATGAAGTCTTTTCATACTTTTTGGAGTAGTCGTTGTCTTAGTATAGGATGTTGTATATTCATGTATATTATTTACGATAATGTACTTGTATATGTAACTTCCAGTGTCGACAGTTGTAGTTGTATCATATGTATTGTATCACATGTATTGTAACTGACATCAGTTATTGTATATATGAGACTTTCCGTTTTATCTGTGTTCCGCATTTATATTATCTGTGTTATTATTATATTTACTGTCCTAAACTATTATGAACCATCGTAGTTCGTTTTATACTAGAATTGGGGTATGTCGATGGGAGTAAATAAATCAGAGATGAAAAATGAAAGAATATATATACCACTCCTATCGAGATAACCAATACTAGTGTAATGCCTAACTACGGATGGCCGCTCCTCAACAGCCTTATTCTCCTCGCTAGTTGACAACATTACACCGTAGTGTTCTTGGCTAGCGTGTGTATAGAGGTGGGCGTCACAGCTTGGTATCAAAGCATGGGGTTTATGGACATAATATAAAACATAACTTAGATGGAACATGCGTTACAACTATTTGTCGACATTTTATCTCACATCTTTGTCTTTGCTTATCTTTAATTGTTAGGTATGAATTCCTAACGCTTATTCATGTGCATTTGATTTTTGATTTCGTTGATGTATTTTGGCTTCGGTCTCCGTTTGCTTTGCGAACTCAAGTTGGGTTTTTGATGATGAGGATTTTGTTCTTGTGTTTTCGGCTTTGAATTGATTTAGCCGATGTTGATTTTGTTCGAATTTGGCCAATTAAAGCTATTTTGACCTCTGGACTTTGTTTCACTTTTGTGCTATGCTATGGGTGTCATTGTGTACCTGTTACACTGTGATGAAAAATAGCTCGACCGGTTGCAAATTGAGTGATGTTGATTTTCACTCATATCTAGTTCGAATCTCAGTGATTATGAGCTTGATATTTTGTGTTTCCCCCTCTTGATTTCCATTCGACTTCGGTCACTTTGTTTTCGTGAAATCGCTAGTTTCTTGATTTCCAAGACTGACCTTGTTTGCCGTTGAATTCTTTGATGAGGATGTTGATTCGTTTTGTACTCGACTATGGCCAATAATTGTTGACATCGGCATTGAATTGATTTTTATTTTTGTTGAAGTCATTTATGCATTTATGCTCGTTTTGCTTTGTTTTTCCAAATTTATTCGATTCGTGTTAATTCCCCGATTTGTTGCTATCATTTATTAGCGACTTTGGTGACATTTTCTTTGGGATTTTCGTGAACATGCCTTTTGATGAATTCGGTATCGATTTCTTTGGATTCTATTCACGTTTTCATATGTGAATTCTTGTGATTGATTGTTTCTACAATCATTTTTGTGATTTGTCACTTTAAAAATATAAAGGTTTCAATACTAGTAGTAAATATCAAAACTCTTTCAACAAAGCTATTTCAAAACTATTTTATTACAAAGCTCTTTACTTTAACTATTTTTCAATCTACTAGTACATACAAGCCTTTACTTCACTCGGATGAGAAATCGAATTAAACGGCTTAGTAAAACAAGTGGTTTCGTCGATTAACTCTTGGACTTGTTCGATCGAAAACTCTTGTGACTATTTTCTAGTGAAGATCTACAGTTTGTTCGTAAATATTTGAGTTAAGCTAGTGGTTATGGGACATGAAGCTAAACTTTTATATTCACTAACTTAGTGTAATTGACACTTCTTAATGATCATGACGATCATTTTTCTGATTTAGACTAGCAACTGTGCGATGTCTCTTTGTCTGCGAGGGAGACTAGACCCCGCTCTTGTGATGTTTCGCCATCGCATTTGTGTGGTGTTTCGCCATCACATATGTCGGGTAGCGCCCCACGGTCTTCGGACCATTCGTGTGTCAAAATTTAATGGTTGGCCACCATGAGATAGCGTCTCGTTTTGTGATACCGGTCGGTGAGATTTCATGCTCCCGTTTTGTGTTAGGCCTTCCCCTTTTTATGATTTAGACTAGCGATTGTGCGATGTCTCTTTGTCTACGAGGGAGACTAAACCTCGTTTGTGTGATGTTGCGACTCACATATGTGGGGTAGCGCCCCACGGTCTTCGGACCATTCGTGTGTCAAAATTTAATGGTTAGCCACCATGAGATAGCGTCTCGTTTTGTGATACCGGTGTGGTGAGTTTTCATACTCCCGTTTGTGATAGGCCTCCCCCCCACCCCCCCTCTTTGTGTTTTCTGGATTTCTTGTGTAGATTTCTAGAATTTGTGTTTTCTGGGTTTCTTGTGTAGATTTCTCGAATTTGTGTTTTCTGGATTTCTTGTGTGATTTCTAGAATCTGTGCTTTCTGGGTTTCTTGTGTACATTTCTAGAATTTGTGTTTTCTGGATTTCTTGTGTGATTTCTAGAATTTGTGTTTTCTGGATTTCTTGTGATGATTTCTAGAATTTGTGCTTCACCAATTTTCGTGATTTCTATTGATAAGATTTATCAATTTTTGTGCATTGGTGAATTCGTGTGTCATTGACTTGTTTTGAATACAAGTTTAGGATATGATACCCCTTTCTATCTTTGAGAAGATTCTTATGACATTTTTGATGAATGAAAATTCATTGGTATTTTATTTTGATGCCAATTATTTTGATGAGATTTTGACGTATTAACTCCAGTAACCGTCAATTTTAAAATGGATTTTCAAGCCGTTATCCCACGATGCTTATTTTGTTGTCCGTTTTTACGGTATTTTGAGAGGTGTAATTTCCTTGTTGAAGATGCTACTAATGTTGCTATTTTAATCACGTGTTTTAAAAATTGTTTCAAAATAAAAATCGTTTCCATAATTTTTACGGTTTACGTTTTCGAAAGAATAAGGAAGCGATTTAAACGTTTCAGCAAAATCAAGGACTATGACCCCTTTCTTTTACTGATTCGCTTAATTCCGGACTTGTTTGTTTGAGAATGTGAAATGTTATTTTTAAAATACACAATTTTCCACTTTTAAGGAAACGATGAAGTGAATTAAACGATTTAGTAAAACTCGTGGTTATGGGACACGTGCGTTTGCTATTTCGGTTAATTCCGGACTCGTTAATTGAAATATTTATGATTTCTGTTATCGTTTCTGATAATCGGATATTTGTGGTATCTGATTATCGTTTTTGATAATCGGATATTTGTTGGTTTTGATTATCATTTTTGATAATCGAATATTTGTTGAATTGAGATTTGATTATCATTTGTGATAATTAAATATTTGTGATTTCTGATTATCGTTTCTGATAATCGAATATTTGTGGTTTTTGATTATCGTTTTTGATAATCGGATATTTGTTGATTTTGATTATCATTTTTGATAATCGAATATTTGTTGTTTCTGATTATCGTTTTTGATAATCGGATATTTGTGGATTCTGATTATCGTTTTTGATAATCGGATATTTGTTGGATTTGATTATCGTTTTTGATAATCGAATATTTGTTGAATTGATATTTGATTATCATTTGTGATAATTAAATATTTGTGATTTAAGATTTGATTATCATTTTTGATAATTAAATATTTTTTGTTTTCGATTATCGTATTTGATAATTGGATATTTGTTGATTTGAGATTTATAATTATCATTTTTGGTAATTAGATATTTGCAATGTTGCGACTTGTGATTTTTGTTTTCTAATTATCTTTTTGATAATTAGATTTTGCTATCTTCTAATTATCGTATCGATGATTAGATATTGCTGTTTTGTGATTTTGTATTCTGATTATCGTTTTTGATAATCGGATAATTGTTGTTTCTAATTATCGCTTGTGATAATTAGATATTTGATGTTATGAGTTCTGATTATCTTTTTTGATAATCGGATAATTGCTGTTTCTGATTATCGTTTGTGATAACTAGATATTTGATGTTATGAGTTCTGATTATCATTTTTGATAATCGGATAATTGTTGTTCTGGTTATCGCTTGTGATAATTAGATATTTGATGTTACGAGTTCTGATTATCATTTTTGATAATCGGATAATTGTTGTTTCTGATTATCGCATGTGATAATTAGATATTTAATGTTATGAGATTTGATTAACGTTTGTGATAATTGAATATTTGTTGATTTGAGATTTCTGATTATCGTTTTTGATAATTAGATAATTGCTAATTTTGTTGATTGTAAGATTTTCTAGTCTCTAGTTGATTCTAGATTATGTTGGTTATATTGAATTGCTGTTTTCTATCTATCTCTGTTGATAGTTAGAGTTTGCTGATTATGAAGTTCATGTTTTCTATTTATCTTTGTTGATAATTAGATTTTGCTATTTTCTAATTGTCGTATCGATAATTAGATATTGTTGTCTGTGATTTCTATATTCTGATTATCTAATTGATAATTGAATATTGATGACAATTGCATTTATTCAGTTTTGTTGTTTTCTGATTTTCTATTTGATAGTTAGATTTTGTTGGAAATTTGTGAATTTCTTTTATTGGAATCAATAGATTTCTTTGGCGATTGTATTCTCGCCCTTTATTTTCTAGCTCAACCAGTTTATGTTAGAAAAATAATTGTTAGTGGCGCCCTTAATTATGAAAATTACGGGGATGCAATTTTTACAAGTAGGGGAGTCTGTAACAATCCAGGAATTTTTAATAATTAATTATCATTGTTAATCGATAAATGTTGACGGATATTGCTGTTAGGAGTTTTGATTCGTGTTGTCATTCTTTTCAAAAATTTGTTAAGTATAGCTTGGGCTTTAAAAATTAATTTCAGCCCACGTTTGTTGGTGCCGTGATAGGGTCGAACCGCCCCCCTCTCTCTCTCGTTTTCATTCATTTGTTCAAAACCTAAAGAATCGAAACAAAAAAAAATTGGCGGCTTTCATTTTTCGTCGCTCGCTCATTTCAAATTAGGGTTTCTTTGATCAATTTGGTGATGTCGGCTTCCCCTCTTTGTTCGAGTCCGAGGTTTGCTTTTCTTTGAGCTTGGTCATGCGGCTATGGATCTGCGCCTCGACAAGGTGAGTGATTTTTCACTCACGTTTCAATTCAGGCTTGGTTTAATGCTTCGGTTATGTGGTTTTATCTCTAGTGATTTCTTCTTAACTTCAGCCATTAACTGCTGATTTGGATTTTCGGTTGTTTTTGACTTCACTGATGTTGTGAAACCTGTTATTTCGATTACATTAAAAATGTGATTTTTTATCACTCTGGTCATTGATAGTTTGTTTTGGGTTATGATTCACTGTTGCTTCATGTTATTCGGTCTTGACTTTATTAAAAACTTGTACCTTGATGTTCATTTGTTTTGCTGGCTTCGACCATGCTTTCTCTGATGAACTGCTGTTATGTTGGTTTCGTAACCACCACGGCTTGCTTCACATTGACTTCGGTCACTCGATTAGTATATGTGATTCCCTGACTTGGTGGTATCTTTGGCCCTTAACATGATTTTACACTGAAATGGTTCATCTCGGTTGTGCTTGCTTGTCTCTGCTGCTTTGAATTGTGATTCATTTGTATCCACAACTATTTCTTACAATTGTATGATACTTGATTTGCATACTTTAGTCTCCTACATGCCTGTAGTGTTCACTGATTCGCACTGCAGTTGACTTTGTACATTCTGTTGACTTCGGCTTGTGACAGTATTGGCTTCGGCTTTTACTTGATTTTGACGAAGTAATTTCGTTCGACTTTGGCATTTCTTTGCCCTATTCGAACCTGTATGTTGCTATTTCTTGAGACAACCTTCCACTTTATTTTACTATGGTACTTGTTGTCTTCATGTCATGTACATTCTGATGCATGTGCACTTGTTCAAATTGGCATTGTAACTTGAACTGATCGTTGCTCTTTGGTGCAGTTTGTTTGCGTCTCCATTTGTACTCGAGTTAGACCTGTAGTTTGCATTTGCCTCTGACCTTCCATGTTGTACCATTGCCTTTGGGACACATGCTCCTAGCTTCCATCTCTGATCATTTGCATTATAAGTTTCATGTGTAGCTTCATGTAGCATGCATTGTTCATATAAGTTGACTTCTTTCATGTGAGACTGCACTTGAGTATGCAGACATGTATGTCTGTGTTATAATTTTTGGTATTAGACTTGAATTTCATTTTGTCTTCAATTTGAATCTCTTGTATAGTTGCAGTAACATGTTACTAGGCTTGATTTATTTTCATGCAGTCTTTATTTCACTGTCCATTCTGCTTTGTTAGGTTTGCATTGCCTCTGGACATCAAACCATTGATATACTTGTGATGTCCAGTTGAGTTCGGCACCTGCGTTATCGTTGCTTGACTGTTTAGTCTTTTGTGGTTATTTGCTTGTTTCAACCACAGTTTTATTATGGAATGGTTTCTTGGTTACTACTTGTATGTATACAGATGTATATACATATGTATACATCGATGCAGTTGCATTTGTTTGCAGCTTACCCCTACTGGATTGTGTTCGAAAGGCAGTACATTCATATATGTGTTGAGTCTCTGACTTGACCTTTGCATTTTGCTTGTTTTTCGGATTACACTTGAGTTGAATCCAGCTTAAACGCTCGGGTTTGACCTTGTGCCCGTTTGTGTACATCATCACTGTAGTGGCAAGGCAGTGCACGCAAGCGTGAACTGCAACCACACGGTATTGAGCTTTTGTGTACATCATCACTGTAGTGGCAAGGCAGTGCACGCAAGCGTGAACTGCAGCCACACGGTATTGAACTTTTGCGTATTCCATATGCGGTAGTGGCGAGGCAGTGCACGTGTGCGTGTGCTGCAGCCCCACCCGTATTGTTATTTTAATTGATATTTCATTTGTTTGAACTGTTTCGTTTATTCAATTGAATATGATTTAAATTGTATTTTGATTGGTTTAATTTGATGATTTTGTTGTTAATTGCCGATTAGGCAATTTTGATGTTTTCCAAATTATCTTCATTGATATTCTTTTCACCTATCTTTGTTGATGATTTGAATCTGTTGATTTATTGTTTAACACTGTTACATGGTATATTCATCGTTATCCGATTTCTTTATTTAAGGATCGGATAGACGAGATTTATTGGGACTGTCGTCTATTTGTTACTTAATTATTATTGCTTCTGTGCACTAATAACTGAGTTTGAATTAGACTGACCCGTGTATTATTTTCTTTTGAATTTAATACTCGGGTCAGACCGAGTTATTACAGGTTGTAGATATCCTGCTTTGGGTTGCTGCTAGAGCTATGAAGTCTTTTCATACTTTTTGGAGTAGTCATTGTCTTAGTATAGGATGTTGTATATTCATGTATATTATTTACGATAACGTACTTGTATATGTAACTTCCAGTGTCGACAGTTGTAGTCGTATCATATGTATTGTATCACATGTATTGTAACTGACATCAGTTATTGTATATATGAGACTTTTCGTTTGATCTGTGTTCCGCATTTATATTATCTGTGTTATTATTATATTTACTGTTTTAGACTATTATGAACCATCGTAGTTCGTTTTATAATGGAATTGGGTGTATATCGATGGGAGTAAATAAATCAGAGATGAAAAATGAAAGAATATATATACCACTCCTATCGAGATAACCAATACTAGTGTAAGGCCTAACTATGGATGGCCGCTCCTCAACAGCCTTATTCTCCACATCAGTTGACAACATTACACCGTAGTGTTCTTGGCTAGCGTGGGTATAGAGGTGGGGCGTCACAAATGGGCTAAATCAAACATAAAGCCCAAATTGAAAAAGTAGCAAAATTCCACTAACTCCAAACATATCAAAGTTTATACTTAAAAAGATTGCAAATGGCATTTTGAACTCAATGGAAGTGGTTCCGAGTCCTAATTCGACCGTATGTAAAAAGTCTGACTAAAATCCGACTAACGATAAAATATTTAAATAAAATATTTAAATATCAAATCGTAAAATATGCTGGTTGTTATAGCCGTGTTAGAGCATGCTTCAGTAGGGTTCTGGAACGACACTTCGTACACGGGCAAACGTGGCGCTCTGGTTGGCCGTGCTTTCTCTTTTTTTGTTTTGTCTTCTTTTATTTCTAATTTCATTTCAATTTAAATCATTCTAATCTGCATAACTTTCTCATACGTTGTCCGATTTATGCACGGTTTTCTCCAACTAGGTTCGTATTGAAGTTTCCGACATTTTGGTGCAGGTTTGGGCGAATTTTGAGACTGTTCAAATTTTGGGTTTAAATTGGATTTAAATTCAACTTAAATTCAAGAGGTGAGTGTTTTATCCCACTCACAACTTCTAAAATTTCTTATGTTTGTTAAATTCATTTATGATATGATTAGAAATTTATTTATGACCGTTTGGCATAATTTATCATCATTCCAGTTAAATTTATTATTGCATATAAACTGCCAGTTAAATTATTTGTTAATTTATTATTGCATATAAACTGTCAGGAAATACCTGTAATTTATTATCTGTTCTATATTGATGTTGTTAGTTGAATTGGATGATGATTGTGATAAATGGTTGATGGTTGATATTGGATTAATGGATGTTGTATTTATATTATTATAAACTGCAAGTTGTTATGCTTTTTTATTTCATTCGGGATTGCGGTTTGAAGTGATATATAACCGTATTTTTATTTTAAATTACGGATTGAAATGATAAATATCCGTATCTCTTGACCTTGTGATGGAAAATTTTATATAGACACCGTCGGTCTATATATATAAATATTTTGAAAATGATTTCTATGGTTTTGGATAGAATTATAGTATTAAATAAATATTGATTCTTTTTGATATTTTATAAAAATATTTTATATATAGTTAAATTCATGTATTTAAGCTATGTATAGATTTATTTAATAACAATAAGTTTAATAATGGAGTTTGATTTTATCAAAATAAAATAAGGTTAAGTATTTAAATCATACTTTATTATAGAGGCTATAATGATTTAAATAAATTAAGATTGGAAGGTAAATTGGAAATTTATTTGAAATTTAGCTTATTTAAGAATTAAACTCCATAAGTTGATGTAAATTTATTAAACTTGAATTTTTAAAAGGTATGATATTTATAACTGGATTTTTATTCAAGATGTATTAAATGAATATTTCTAGTATAAATAAATTGGAGGAAATATTTAGTTATTGGTAATTTGAGTTTATTTAAATGATAATGGATTCATTAAGAAAATGTTTCAAAACTAAATAATAGGACATTGAATTGTTGAATAGTAATTTTCAAGCTTAGTTTTGAAATTGTTAATATTCAAAGTTTGAAATATATTGAATTTGAAGTGGTTTATTTAAACTGAAAGTGAGTTGAAAATTTATGAGTTTAGATTAAATTTAATGTGAATAAAATTGTAAAGTCGAGGAAATTATTTTACTTTATAAAGTAATTTTAAATTCAAACTATTTTAATTTATATACTGTTTGAATGTCCAAACTATTTAAGCTTTGGAAGTTATGGTTTTGAAGCTATAAAATTCGAAGTACTATGTTTTGAAAGGTTATATTTCAAGCGTTTGGTTTCGAAATATTATAATTTTGAAAATGCTATGATTTTAGAAAAGAGATAAGTTTAAAATAAAAATGATATTATATTGATTTGGGGTTTTATAGAAATTATATCATAATGATTTGTTTTTTGAAATGGAAAGGATATCGTATTTATATGGTTTTGAAATGGATAGTTTATTTTGGTTTTGAAGTATAATTATTTTGAAATGACCGCGTTGTTATAATAACGTTTGGTTGTTGAAGAGACCGAGATCGGAAGTTGTCATACTCTCTGCCAACTTTGAAAACCACTTTAACAACTGTGTACGCGGTGGAGATTCCAGAATGAAGTAGGATGGTGGCGGTGTTTCCTTTGAGGTAAATACGTGGACCCGACTCCCATGAGTTGGCATAAGGTGGCTAAAACACGAGCGATTGACGGGCTAAGAAGGTAACACCTTTTATCGGACACATCCCTTCGATATTATACTTTGACTTTTGGACTGATTTAGTGGCCACTTTTGTTTTTGATTTAGTGGTGTTGCTCGAGGTGGGCGGTAGTAGCTGCTACGTGCTACCACCGGTCCGGAAAAGTAATTGGTATATCTGCCCTGGCATTGCCTAGATGTGCCGTGTCACCTACCCCAGCGCGCCTTGTACGAGTTTGGTTTTCTCCCGTAGTCCAAGGAGTATTTAGGGTAGTCTCTCGATCTGGAGATGCGCTGATACTGGATGGACTACTGGGAATATTATTTTGTTAAGGGGGAGATAGGGTAACTCCTTAACACTATTTAAAAGTAAGTTTACTTTACAAATAGACATTAAAATAGTGAAATATTACTACATAGTAAATAGTTTAACGGATCCTTAGGAGATGTGAATCCCGAGCTTATCTTAAGTTATTGCATTCATGTTTGACAGTGGATAGGAGATGTCAAATCCCGTAAACATCTCTGACGCCGTTCCACTCATAATTATTTATGTTGATTTAACTTAAATGTAACGACCCGCTATTTTGGACCATTCGCATCCGCACATGTCGGACTTGAATAATTCAAAATACCGAATTGTTAATTTAATTTTGGCAAAACTCAGATATACAGTAAATAAATAATCGCAGAATCACAGACACAGAGTAATAATATGCTGCGGAAGAAAAAGATAGTAGTTCATGAAGCTACTATATATATAACAGAGTAAAATAAGTTACACAGAAGTCTCGAATACAATTGTCAAATACTAGAATCAGAATACATCACTGGAATCAACTGAATATCCGTAGCTAGATCTCTAGGCGAAGCTCCAACTCCACGGTGAGTCTCGAAAGCTAAACCACTCAGTCTGACCCGAGCATTAAAGCAAAACACAAAACACTCGAGTCATATCAATAAGTCCAACTCAAGTGAAGTAACAATTGAAATACAAGCAACTCAAAGGATATTGGAATAACCATCCTCTAAGGATCCGTTAAACTATCTACTATGTAGTAATATACGCTAAATAGATAATGTCTATCAGTAATATAAAATATCAAAATAGTGTTAAGGCGTTACCATTATCCACCTTAACACATTTTATATAAGCGTTATAGTATATAAAGCACTGTAAACTCCACCGTAAACAAGTGGGATAACAGGGAGTACTCCATAGGTATAACACAAAACAAATACATAGTGGTCGCGTATATAGGGATACAACTATGACAAGGCAGATGAGGCAATACCCGAGGTAGTGAAACTACCGTTTTCCTGATCCGGACTGGTGAAAACGCATCGCCGCCATGATCGCAACACCGCGAAATAACACTTCCAAAAGTACGAGGGTGCACCAATCAATAACAAGTAATGAGTAGTTTACGAAGAAGTGTGTTCGCTCGAAGTGGCCAACCCCATTTAGCCCGGCACGACTCCTGTTTTAGTCATTTCCAATTTGACACAAGTGTTAAGGCTATCCATTATCGTTCTCTTTCTTCGGTCACCGCGTACGTCATTCCAACCACTTTATTCTGGATCACACTCCATGTATAGTTACTAAAGTGGTTTTTGGTTTAGACAGAGAGTATGTCCATAACCGATTCCGGTCTCTTTAATAACTTCGTAATTATTACACCCATATGGGTCGTTTAATAAATTTCAAGACCAAAAATATATTTCGGTTTCAATTAGAATTTGTGAACCAACATTTCATTTGCCTTTCTATCTCAATTTCCATACTTTACGTTTCAGAACTTCCAAATTATTATTTCCAAATCTAAAAATTCAATTTCAAATTTTACTTAAAAATTCGAATATTGATTCAAGTTCGTGTATAAGTTTCATTCCGAAATCGTTTAAACAAATTCAATTTAACAAATTAAAATCAATTACATTCAATATTCGTTAAGTAAATTTAACATTCAAAACAATTTCTATTAAATTACCAATTCATTAAATCAATTATTTAAGTTCAATTTCATTAACAAAGCTTACAATTTAATTAAATTGGATACAAATCAAATTCATTAAATTACCAGTCTTACATTAATTCTAATAAATCACATTTTATTTCTCGTTAAGGAAATTTAATTTCACTTAAAATTTTAAAAACTTAATTTATAAAGAAACTAAATTTCACATATTCAAGAAGTTCAATTTCATTTATTAACTTATTTAAATAACTTTCCAAAATTTAATAAATAAAGAAACCCAATTTTGTTTATTAACGAAGTTCAAATTTACTTATTTAGAAGTTCAATTTCTCTTATCAAGAATTCAATTTTTTATTTAATTATCAAATAATTCAATCTTATTTAATTATTAAATAATTTCAAAACTCAATTATTAAATAATTTCAAAACTTAATTATTAAATAATTTCAAAACTTAACTCAATCATTTCTTAAATTAAACAACGTTCTTTCATCAATTATATTTTTAATATTTGATTCAGATTATTAAATATTAACATATAAATTTCACTAGAATTCAAATTCCAACTTCCTTTACAACTCTATATTATTTCATTCAAATAAAATCTTTATTTTATTTCAAAAATCAAATTATTTGACCGATCGGGTTTTATTCAATTTTCTATCCTAAATCAATTGTTTTATTTGGGTATTTATCATTTCAACCTGATTCCATTTCAATTCAAAAATCAAAGCATAACAAAGGAAACTTGTAGTGTGATAACTGGGATGGTGTAAAAGTAAATAAACAAGCAATAACAAACAATCAATAACAATCCAGTAATTAATTCAAATAATCCCGTAATAATCGTATTAATTTACATTGTTGTTTGTGTAAATTAATATAGTTATTTTCAGAATCTACACTATCGTTTCATGTAGATTAAAGATTATCAATCAAATTTCATACTACATCAATTTAAGTAACAAATATTTAAATGGTTCAAGGTGAAATTAGCCAAATTTCTACATGTCGATTTACTTAACATTCAAAGTGTCAAGTTTAACTAATCAACTTCAACACACATATTAATTTTAAATTATTAACTATCCTATATCAAATTCAATTGCATATCATTTATCACTTTAAACATTAACAATTTAACGTCCAGTGTCAACATCAAACAATCAATCATTTATCAACCAAACTGGATTATCATTCTATACATAACAGATAATTGTGTCAGAAGTCATAGTGAACTGATACAGGTAATAGCATATATAATAGTGTAATTAACAAACTGCAGCATATTTCAATTGTCGTTTCAATTGAAATCAAATTTAATAAATAAAAGAACATTAATCGTGAGTGATTGCCCACTTTCAAGGCTAGAGAATTTGACGATGAAATCAAGTTATGAATCAAAGCACGAATTCCAAATCGAAGCGGGATTGGCCTGAAATCGACGGACAGATCTGACCATAGAAATTTGATAGGATCGAATCAGTTTAGCGGGATATAAAAATTTAGACGATATGTATATTATATTATTTTCTTCCCTATACCCAATATTTAATTTAAAATACATATACATTTCTAAATAAGTCTAATTTTTAAGTATATATTCATTGAAATCAAACGTATATACTAAATAAAACTTGACATAACATTTATACAACATTGTACCTATATGTATATATTCTACCGACATATAAACCCAATATAACATATATACAGCCTGGATTGAAGAATAAAATTTGATATATAATATAATATAAACATATAATATTATAAACAGGTTCACCTACAACACCAATATAACCATAAATATAACTCAGAGTAATAAACTATCAAGACTGAAATGACTACATGTACAGGCTACTATACAATAACTTATACACTATAGTAAAAATGTACAAAAATAAGAACACTGTATATATACTTATCTAGACAACCATATAACTGATATATTAATAGTTTAAACAAGTATACTAGTATATACCTTACAGATAGTTTACAACTATCAAAATCAAAACATATTGTTAACCCAGTTTCCTCTACGAGTTAAGGTTTACGACTTAAGGCCTTCACGAGTTAAGGTTTACGACTTAAGGCCTTCACGGGTTAAGGAATCTACGAGATAGGATCTACGACTTAAGGCCTCTACGAGTTAAGGAGTCTACGAGATAAGGTCTACGACTTAAGGCCTTCACAACCTAAGAACATTACGGCCTGACGACCTAAGGTCTGCATAATCTTACTAGTTAAGGATGACACGACTTAAGGAAGTTTACGACTTAAGTCATTACAACCTAAATGACCCAAGGGAGTAACGGTCCAACAACTTAAAGGGACTATGACTTAACGACTC
The DNA here is from genome assembly GCA_030765085.1 of Allium cepa. Taxonomy (NCBI): domain Eukaryota; kingdom Viridiplantae; phylum Streptophyta; class Magnoliopsida; order Asparagales; family Amaryllidaceae; genus Allium; species Allium cepa. The sequence goes on along the minus strand of CM060937.1, from coordinate 725,932,960 downwards.
GAGGGACGAGGAGCTAAGACGACTACGCCTAAGTCGTGACCGACTTACGACCTTTACTAGGTCGTTCACGACCTAAGGCCACAGAGGCAAATTCAATACTGCACCATGACTCGTTAACCCCAGTTAAGCCACAAGCCGAGAATCACTTTAGGTCGGTCACGACCTACGACATATGATAAGTCGTACACGACGTAAGACTACGAAGTTAAGGTTCAATGCCGCATCGCTTATGAGAGGACCGGTTGACTCATTTGCGACTTAGGACTTGTGATATATCTAGGGTTCAGCAGGGATGCCTTGAAGAAGTCTCGACCCAGCATTTAAGTGATAACTGACCCACGACTTAATTTAAGTCGTCCACGACCCAACTTAGGTCGGTTACGACTTAGGACTTGGTAATGTTTCCTGCCTAGAATTGCCTATAAATACGACCCTAGCTCCAACTAGAAGAGGACTTTTTGGCTGATTTCCTTCAAACACTGTTACTCTGCTGCATTCCAAACTAATCCAATCCAACACTTGAAGCTCTCAAGACATTAAGAACGCTACAAACAACTTCAAGAAGAGATCACATACATCCAACATGGATTCGAAAACTCTCATCTTCATCGAAGTTTAAGCTACTTGTTCTATGTCTCTTGTAATTCAAAGTGTATTGTATTTGGGAAGAATTGTATCAGCTTGTAACGAGATTATTAATAAAAGTACTTAAAGTGGATGTAGGCTATACCCTAAAGCCGAACCACTATAAAATTGTTGTTGTTTACCGCTTTTCTACTATTATATGCTTGTAATCTGTTCCCGAGTCGTCGGGTGGTGCTTTCACAATTACAACTCATACATCGGGGTGTTAGCGTTCAAATTTTAGCGTTAACATTTTTGGTGCTTTCACTGAGAATTGAACTCAGGAAAGTTATCATCATTGCTTCACAGTGGTTTGTAGAGAGAATTTCCCTGAAAACCAGAAGTCTATCCGAGATAATGGCTCCTGGAAGGAAGAGTAGATCTGTCAGATCTGGGAATATTCAAGAGGGAACCTCCGCTTCCCCTGCACCTAATCAACCCACTCCGTCTGCTGGGGTTACGAAAGCAGAGTTGGATGCTGTAATATTAGGACTGAACCAGCAGATAAACGCCCAGAATGCACAATTAGAAGCTCAGAGTGCCCAAAATGCTCTAATTCTGAATAAGTTGAATGATTTGCTCGGGGCAAACAATCAGCCGGCTGGTAATGGAAGGAATTATGCTGGCAACATTCATGATGCTAATGAGAGGAATGCTCCAGAAAGGGCTGCCAGTCCCTTTGAGCAAATGCTTCCTGAGGTTGGTGGATCTGGAACTCGGCATGATGAGGAGTATCTTTCTGGAATGGTCCGGCAAATCATGAGAGAAAGTATGCAAAGGGTTGAAGATGAGAAAGAATGGGGATTCGCCCCAAGTAAAACTCCATTTACTGAGAAAATCTTAAAGGCGGAGTTTCCAAGGAAGTTTGTCCCTCCAACTATCCCAGCTTACAAAGGGACAAGTGATCCGAATGAATTCTTGTATAAATATGATTGGCACATGACAGGTGCCAGAGCCTCAGACGAGATAAAGTGCCGATATTTCCCCGTATACCTTGAAGGTGTGGCTCTACTGTGGTTCACCAAGTTGCCAGTCCGATCTATTGATCAGTTTTCAGACTTGACCCGAAAGTTCAAGGAACAGTTTAGACTATATGCTTCAAAGGCCAAAGACATCATGTCATTGTCAAGTATAGAACAGAATCCTGGTGAATCTATCAGATCTTTCTTGAACCGCTTTAATATAGCGCTGGCAGAGGTGGACAATGCTGAACCGCGAATGATATTGACTTATCTGATGAGGGCTATTGATAAATCGAGCGAATTTGGGAAATGGTTAAACATGAAGGAGCCAACCTCCCTCGAAAAATTCTACAAAAAGGCAGATGAATTCATACGCCTGGAAAGCCGTCCTGTACCGGTGAAGGCAGTGTCGGAAAAAGCTGAAGATAACACTGTTGCTCCACGCAAGAATGAATCTGTAGGGCAAAAAAGGGAAAATAACAATGGGAAGAAACAGAGTAATCCGAAGAAGCCCCGATCCTTCAAACCATCAGAGTATACTCCTTTATCAGACACGCCGGAGCATATCTACCTTGCCATTAAAGATTCTATTGACCTCCCTAAACCTATCCCTTTGAGGACCCGAAAAAAGGCTATACAAAGTGGGAAGTTCTGCCGCTTCCATAATCAACCCGGTCATGAGACCGATGAATGCCGCCAGTTGAAAAATCTGATTGAAGAATTGCTAAGAGAAAACAAGCTGCAGCAATTCGTGAAAAATAATAGCAACAATCCTGCATCGTCAAGTCAGGGGCAACAGGCTCCTGTTCATCAGCCTAGGATAGCTGAGAAAGCTACGGGGCATGAATCTGGAAGGCCCATCATCAATGTCGTTACAGGAGGGCCTCACCCAGCTGGCAAGAGCTGGGGAGAGATGGAGTGATATGCCAGGGCTTTGAAATATGTTCCAGCCGAAGAAGACGTCTTTGTTTTAGAAGACACTACGCCCCTGAAACAACAGAAAACTTTCAGTGATGATATTATTTTCAGAGCCAGAGATTCCTCAGGTGTCGAAGCTCCTACCCTAGATCCCTTGGTCATCTCAGCTGGTATCGGACCGGTCATTGTCAGAAGAGTTCTCATTGACTGCGGAGCATCATGTAATATCCTCTTCAAAAAGACATTCGACCAAATGAAAATCCCTATGGTCGATGTACAAGCCTCATCGCAGAAGATCGCTGGCTTCACCGGGGAGCCAAAGCAACCAATAGGAACCATCGATCTGCTTGTAGAACTTGGGGAAGGAGAAAGGAAAGTAGTCCGCAAGCAAACCTTTGTGATTGTCGATGAATTTTCTGCTTATAATGCTTTCCTTGGCCGTCCAACGCTCGCAGCGTTCAAAGCTATCCTAGCCCCGTAGTGCCTCACTATTAAATTCCCTACAGACAATGGAGTAGGAGTTATAAAAGGGGATCAAAATGCTGCGCGAGAGTGCTATTTGACAGAGTTGCGAGAGTCAAGAAAAAGGGAAATGGGAAAGATGCGGCCACCCCGGTTCGCATCAAAGAGCCAGCCTTGTAGCAATTACGGGGCGGACCCTGCACTGGCGAGCATAGCGGAGCACGGAAAGAGATGGATCCCAGAAAAGCCAGTGCAGGGGAGAATAGAGTGGTACCGGTTGAAACGACGGTACCGGTACCTATTGACCCGAAGGACCTAAATAAGGTGTTGAATGTGGGTTCACAACTTAATGTATCAATTCAGAATATCTTGATATCTTTCCTGAAAGCAAATCTGGATGTCTTCGCTTGGACTCATGCTGATATGTGTGGAATATCTCCAGAAGTTGCAGTACACGCTCTGAATATCGACCCAAAGTTTACACCAGTGAAACAGAAAAGAAGAACCCAAGGTCCAGAAAGGTCAGCGGCATTAAAAGAGGAAATTGATCGACTCATGGAAAATAACTTCATCAAAGAATCTACATATCCGAATTGGGTTTCAAATCCTGTGTTGGTTAAGAAAGCTAATGGAAAATGGAGAGTGTGCATCGATTTTTCAGATCTGAACAAGGCCTGCCCCAAAGATTGCTTTCCTTTACCCAGGATCGATCAACTGGTAGATGGAACAGCGGGACATGAATTGTTATCTTTCATGGATGCCTACTCCGGATATAACCAGATCATGATGCATGAACCAGATCAGGAGGACACAAGCTTTATCACCGATGTTGGTCTTTATTGCTACAGAGTTATGCCCTTCGGATTGAAGAATGCAGGGGCAACCTACCAAAGACTTGTTAATGCTATGTTCAAACCGCAATTGGGCAAAACTATGGAAGTCTACGTCGACGACATGTTAGTAAAGTCTAAGAAAGCAGCGGATCACATTGAACACTTGGCAAAAATGTTCGCAGTCCTCCGGAAATACAGAATGAAGCTTAACCCTCTGAAATGCATGTTTGGGGTCGAGTCCGGAAAATTCTTAGGGTTTATCGTCAGCGCTAGGGGCATTGAGGCTAGTCCAGCTCAAATTACTGCCTTGAAAGAAGTCAAAGCTCCTAGAACAAAGAAGGAATTGCAAAGTCTCAATGGAAAAATTACCGCCTTGAGTCGGTTCATTTCCAAAGCCACATATAAATGCATCCCATTCTTTGACGCCCTAAAGAAAGGAAAGAAGAACTTCGTTTGGACTCCCGAATGCCAAAAAGCCTTTGATGAATTGATTCGCCATATGGAGACACCTCCAATACTTTCTAGGCCTGGCGATGGCGAGGATCTTCTTATATACTTGGCAGTATCATCTCATGCTTTAAGTGCAGCGCTGATACGGGAAGACAAAAGGATTCAACATCCAGTTTACTATATCAGCAAAAGACTCACTAGGGCAGAGATGAATTACTCTAAGTTGGAAAAACTCGCCTATTGCTTACTAATTGCGTCTAGGAAATTGAGGCAATATTTTCAAGCTCATCCTATCAGAGTCCTCACTGATCAACCTTTAAAGCAAGTCCTGTTTCGCCCTGAAACTTCGGGTCGTCTTCTAAAGTGGAATATTGAACTCAGTCAGTACGACATCACTTATCATCCTCGGAAAGCAATCAATGGACAAGCTTTAGCTGATTTCATTGCAGAATTTACAGATAAGGGTAATAGTGAGGAAGAAACGTTCAACAATTCCCCTATCCAATGGAAGTTATATGTCGATGGTGCAAGAAATGATTACTGTTCTGGAGCCGGAGTTGTACTTGAGACTCCTGAAGGTCGGTCATTATGCTACGCACTAAGATTGGAATTTCCTTCAACAAACAATGAAGCCGAATATGAAGCTCTTATCGCAAGACTGAAAATCGCTAAAGAACTAAACATACGAGCATTACAGATCTTTAGCGATTCTCAGCTTATTGTATGCCAAGTCAAGAAGGAATTTCAAACGAAAGGGGGAAACATGCCCGCTTACTTGTCAAAGGCTTGGGAACTTCTGTGTGAGCTCGATCACTATTCAATAAGCCATATTCCTCGGGAAGAGAATATGAAGGCAGATTCCCTCGCAAAGTATTCAAGTTCTGGTGAAGCTCAACTATTGGGATTGGTCCCCGTAGAAGTCCTTTCAGCACCAAGTATAGACGAGATGGATATTGACTGGATTATGAATGTATCTCAAGAACAAGAGTCATGGATGACTCCAATACTGGACTACCTACTCAGAGGTTCTCTGCCAGAAAATTCGATAGAGAGACGGAAGCTACTAAGGAAAGCCTCTCGCTATGTAATTCAGGATGGCCGATTATAGAGACGGGGATTCTCAATGCCATTGCTTCGATGTGTATCCAGGGAAGAGTCCAAAACGATCCTAGCTGAGGTACATGGAGGAGAATGTGGTGATCATTCAGGTGGTCAAACCTTAGCAAAGAAAATTCTCCGATACGTATATTTTTGGCCAGAAATTAATCATGATGCTGCAAGCTATTCCAGAAAGTGCGACAAATGCCAAAGATTTGCCAAAATTCCTAGAGCACCTTCAACTGAACTCACACAAATGGTCAGTCCATGGCCATTTGCAATTTGGGGAATGGATCTCATTGGGCCGCTACCGACTGCCAAATCAGGGATTAAATATGCTATTGTTGCAGTTGATTATTTTACTAAATGGGCTGAAGCTGAACCATTGGCTACTATTACCTCTAAAAAGATGATAAGTTTCGTGACCAAGAATATCATTTGCAGGTATGGAGTGCCTCAGAAAATAATCACAGACAATGGTACTCAGTTTGAAAGCGAGGAATTCCAAGATTTTTGCAGGCGATTCAAAATCCAGAAAAGCTTTTCAGCAGTTGCTCATCCGCAGGCAAACGGGCAAGTGGAAGCAGTAAACAAGATCATCAAATCAACCATCAAAAAGCAACTTGAAAGAGCAAAAGGTGGTTGGGTCGATAAGCTACCACTTGCACTATGGGCATACAGAACCACTCACAAAACTGCGACTGGGCACACTCCTTTCTCATTAGCATACGGGTCAGAAGTAATGATCCCGGTAGAAACAGAGGTTCCTTCACACAGAAGGATCCATTTCAACCAAGCAGAAAATGAAAGGCTACAGCTTGAAGCGCTAGATTTCCTTGATGAAAAAAGAGATGAGGCTAATCTCAGAATTGCAGCTCATCAGCAAAGAATAGCCAGACATTTTAATTCCAAAGTTCGCCAACGCAGCTTTGAGATTGGAGACCTAGTCCTGAAGAGAATCATGACAGCGACAGGAGTGTTTGGGCCAAATTGGGAAGGACCGTATGTAATAGGTCAGAAGCTTCTTGACGGCACATTCAAACTCACCACTGTTGATGGAGATCAAATTCCAAGGGCATGGAACAGCAACCATTTGCGTCCATACTTTACTTGAAAATTTTGTTGAAATATTGTAAAAAGAATTATGAATGTATGATTCTTGTAGTTGAAAGCAATTGTAAAACTGATGCAAGTAAATAATGAAAGAATATAAAGTGGATGTAGGCTCAATTTCCTGGCCGAACCACTATAAATCTTGTGTTCCTTATTATTATTACATGTTTGCTTTATTTTTGATATGAAAAGTACATAGAATGTGTTGCTGAAATGTCGATTTAAATTTTTGCGGACAGTGGAAGGTAAACTTGCACATAAAAGGACCAAGTGATTCTCGCCAAATTTCAAGTCACAAAAGCCCCGAATTCAAATCCTAGATAGGAAGTACTTCAATTGAACAGCCTATGATTTCGATAGAAACGGGCCTTTGCTAATAAGTTGAGATCGTTTGAACAAACAAACATCCAATTAAGAAGCTGATGCTCGTTCTCACGAACTGGCCTGGCAATGAAGTACATTTCCTTGGATTAAACGAGTCACTTGTAAAAAAAAAGGATCACTGAAAAAGCATAAGCAAGTGGACAAAGGAACAACCAAGGCCATCATCGGCAGCACAAGTCCTCTTCGGAGGCACAACTCTTCGGAGGATAAAGACCTCTAATGGGTCATACGCCACAAAAAAGAAAGTTCTCTACTCAACAAAAAAGATTGGAGGAGTCATGACCCTCCAACCATGAGAGAGTAACTTCCAGGCGATGAAAACCCTTTTTGAGGCACATTTCACCAGGAGTTGAAGTGTAACGACCGCTCTTCGGAATTTCACTTCACCAGAGTTGAAATGTAAACAAAATAAAAGCCCTCTTCGGAGGCCCATTTCACCAGGAGTTGAAGTGTTATGACCGCTCTTCGAGATTTCGCTTCACCAGAGTTGAAATGTAAACAAAATAAAAGCCCTCTTCGGAGGCCCATTTCACCAGGAGATGAAGTGTAACAACCGCTCTTCGGAATTTCACTTCACCAAAGTTGAAATGCAGAGACAAAATAAAAGACCTTCCTGAAAGCCCACGTTTCACCAAGATTGAAATAAAACTTCCAAGTGTTGAAACGTGAAAAGGCTTTCTTCGAAGGCACAACTCTTTGGAGGTACACGTTTCACCGAGATTGAAATAAAACTTCCAAGTGTTGAAACGTGAAAAATCCCTCCTTAGAGGTACAACCCCCTCCCGGGGACACAGTTCAAAGGAAAGATCTCTTCAAGGGCGCAATCAAGAAGAAAGACCTCTTCGGAAGCCCACGTTTCACCAAGATTGAAATAAAATTTCCAAGTGTTGAAACGTGAAAAGGCTTTCTTCAAAGGCACAACTCTTTGGAGGTACACGTTTCACCGAGATTGAAATAAAACTTCCAAGTGTTGAAACGTGAAAAATCCCTCCTCAGAGGTACAACTTTGTATATATAAAAAAAAAAGTTAAAGTGCCCTTCAGAGGTCCGCTTTACCACATAGAAGAATTCACTTGGTAAAATATGCACATAAGTAAAAGAAAAAAAAAAGTGATTTCTTCGAACGACAAAGCGTAGAAACTTATACAAAGGGAGTTGTACTCTACAAAAAATTTCTTTAAAGAGAATAAAATAATTGTTCTTTAGCAAATAAGAGTGCAAGTCCCCTCGAAGAATAAGATATTGCAGCAAGCTTAAGGTATGGGGGCAACATGGTATAATAGTATAGCCGCATCAGTAAAGTAATACTCAAACAACATACCATAAGCCCGCTGCAATATCATATAAATAAACTTGTGCAAAAATGAATAATAAATGCATTCAAACAGAAGTCTGTACAAACAAAGGATTGTTTTATTCAATCGAAATGCAGGTACAGGTTTCAAAATAAAGAAAAGCGGGGGCCGGTACCCGCACAATTCTCGACCAGTACATACAAAAGGCAAAAAGCTAAAATGTTCACTTCTTTTTACTACCTTTGGCCCCTTTTCCCGGCCGAATGATTAGCTTTTCAGGCCGGTCAGTTGGCACAAGGGAAGAAGGAGGGGTAGGTGCAGCTGGTCCAACTTCTGGCTCCCCTTCAGTAACAGTGATTATCTTCCCCCTCCTCTTTGACGTTCCGTGCTTTTTCCTCCTCTTTGAGGAAGACTCACTTCCCGGAGTGGCAAGTTTAGACAAAGTTATGTCATCAGAAGGGGTCCGCTCCGGGGATATCTCACCTCCCACAAGTCCCTCGTCTCTATGCTCCTGCGAAGCGATGGGATCGTCTAAACCATGGAGGGCTTCTATTTGTTCCTCTTGCGACCCAGGCTGAGAAGCAGAAGGAGGAGCCACCTGGAGAGACGGAGGAGGGATAACCGGAGGAGGAGAAATCTGAGCGGTGCTTGATACTTTCTCTGTAGAAGAAAAGAGGTTAAAGTCAGTAAAGAGAGGAGATGAAGGCTCATCAAGGTTGAGAAAATAGTCAAGGAGCTCATTAAACCCATGTGAAGTAAATGAGCAATCCACTTGAGCGAAATTTACAGTGGAATTACCTGCAGAAGTTGTCTTTATTACATCAATTTCATAGTCCGGGGCTTCAGCACTCTCTTGCGATTCATCTGTAACTTGAGTAATTTTGGCCCCGGTATCAGTTTGAGCAGGGATCGGTACATAAGAGCTAGAGCCAATAATGCCAGCATCGACCGAAGTTGAAGGAGGGACAGGAACAGTCAAATTTGTTTCTTTTTCTTGATGCTCTTCCCCCACTATTTCAACCCGCAATCTGGCGAGTTGCTCTTTCCCTCTGGCAAGGGCTACGCGAGCCTCAAAGTCTAAGTAGTGCACCTCCAACTCCTCTTCAGTGTACCCGGCCCCTTTAAACATATCTAGTGCGGCCTCCCACACTTCGGCCAGGGTAATCTCATACTTGGGGCCCAGGAATGCAAGACTGCCATGCCCTAATATACATTGCAAGTAGAAATCAAATAGTGTCGAGCCAATATCAGCTTTGGTAGCTTCATGGGCCTCTTCAGCGGTAATTCTGCCCGCAACAGCCTCATCCCGCTCTCTCTCGACTTTGGATAACTGGGCTTTCAATTTTTCAATCTCTGCAGCCTGAAGGCCAGTTTGTCCTCGCAACTGAGTAATGTCAGTACGGTTGCCCTCTATAATCTGCTCCAACTCATCAGCCTTGGCCTCAGCATCCCTTTGCGCGGCATGAGCATCCCGCACCTGTTGAAGAAGCACACTTTCCCTTTGAGAATAAGAAGTGGAAGAAGTAGCAAGCTCCTCTTTAAGTTTCCCAACTTCTGCCTCAAGTTTCTCATTATAATCGGCGATACTCCTCATTTCTGCATCATGCTGTTTAAGGATCTTTTGCCATTCAGTTTTGTCGTTCTCCATGGTAAGCATAGCTTCAAGATTGGCCCTATTCACCCTTTGGAGCTCATCAACGAGTTTCTGCCAAGATGACATCCTCTCAATATCGGTTCTGACTGCATCAAGGTTCCGTAGCATAGCATTTTTATCTATGGGAACCAGATCGAGGTCAAAGCGAACTCCTTTTAAACACCAATTAGGAAATCGGCGTTGAAGAGTGGCTGGACCTGGTCCAACTTGGTAAGATGGCCTATTAATGATTGCTTGGATATCAGTAGGGGAAGGGGCAGGAGATTGAGAAGAAGTAGGAGCAGTAATCTTCTCTGAAGGCACAGGCATTGGCTCCTCAATAACTTTGGCTCGTTTGCTCGAGTCATCAGTTGTGTGACTCTTCCCTCTATCATCATGAGATTTGCGTTTAAGGGAGTCACTCTCTCTGTGGGAGGAATCATGTCGACTATCTGGTCTTCCAAAGCGTTCTTCATAATCACGTCTTTCCCGAGCCTTCCGGGCTGCCCTTTCTTCATCAGTCTCTCTATGAATAGGAGGATAGGATTGATAGCCATACTGGCTGCGTTTCCCATATCGCTTAAAGTCATCATAGTACGAGCTGCCTCGCCTCATTGGTAGACCTAAAATTTAAAAAGAAGAAATAAAACTTAAGAATCCTTCAAACGTTTAAAAAAGAAAAGAGAGAGCATAAAAGTGCCAGGAATTCTAAGTGTGTGTGATGTGCAAACTACGTGCTTCAGTCTACGAACCACTCTTTAATTGGGGAGTAGTTGTGGGTGTAATAGATAGCGTCAACTCTTGAGTCGACGGCAACTGTTGCAAAGTAGAAGTAGCTTCAACTACTGAAGAAGAAATCCCGGCAGTGATAGGATCTTCTTTAAAGATCTCTTGTGAAGTAGCAAAAAGGTCGCTCAGTCCTTCGAAAGTATCGTCCCTGCTTTGCTTAACAGGACTGGATTTCTCAGCTTTTTCACCAGATTCTTGTGAATGATGGGAAGATCCCTGAGGCTCTTCTTCCTCGATAACCGGGGCAAGTTTGTCGGACGGCCCTGCAGCATCAACAGAAGTGGAACACTTCACTAGCGAAGTCTCAGGAGCAGGTCCTTTAGATATGGATGTGCTAGTAGAAACTGAGGCATCCAACACTCTAGCTGGGGAGTCTGGAATTTCATGAGGACGCGTAGAACGAGAAGTACGCAAAAGTCCGTACTGATGCAGAAACTCGTCTTTCAACAGAAATTGAATATCTCTCTCCTCAACCGGTACGGCCTTAAGCCTCTCGAAAGTCGACTTGTGACTGGGATTCCTAGAGGGAGGAGGCAGCGCTGAAAATAAAAGAAGCAGAGTTAACACTTAGCAGGTCAGTCTCACAAAGGCCAGATGACAAACGAAGCAAGGATGGGTGATCTTACTTCCTTCCCTCCACAGAGCATAAAACCCCGGGGGGCAACGAACGAAGAAGAACTGGGTTAGAAACCCGTGAGCAGTGTCGGGAAGGCCAATAATTAATTTGCGGTTTCGGGCGCTTCTCACAACAGTAATAGAAGGATGATCTTTGGTCCGGCTAAAGGAGCATAAGTAACAAATTTCATCAAAGCTCGGAAGTCGATCAAGTGTTCTCCTAAATAGCACACACAACCCCATTAGAATGGCGTAGCCATTGGGATGTAGTTGGGATGGAGCAATGGCCAATTGATGAAGAAGTTGTTGGAAAAAGTCATTGAAAGGAGGAACGCCCCCACTTAGGCACATATGCCGGTTAACTGTCACAAAGCCAGAAGGTGCTATGTCAGCAGTGTTACTTCTCTCAGGAAGAATGGCATCTGATTCAGCAATGCCAAACTGAGCACACAGCTGGCGAAAAACTTTATATGATAGTGTAGTAGGAACTCTTTCGGGAGGATTAACTAGTGGAGCTGGAAGAACAGTCGCCTTTCCCGTCTGAACTGTTGCATCTTCTTCCTGAGAAGTCATTCTACACAAGCAACTGGATATTCAAATATGAAGGTACACGTTTCCTAAAAGTGTGAAGTGTCGTGCAAAACTGATAAAAATAGCAAGTAAATATAACTGGAATTAAACTGGTCGACGATTGATCGACTACGGTAATTTCAGAACTTGTTAATTTAAAGTTCAAGCATAATATTAGTGCAGGCTGGTCAGTTTCAATTGACTATTTCAGTGTTGCTTTAATATTCTACTTGAAATCGATAGCACTTCGTTCACACAATTTACTTAAGTTAATTATCTGTTATTAACTAATCTGTCATTTGATGTGGGCGGTTGATGGCAGTATATTCGTCCCAATTTTCTGTAAATATCATATTAAACAGATTGTTAACCCACAAGTTAAAGTAATCTGTAAAAGAATGCAGCAAAGTTCAACAGATCAAAATCCATGCAACAGTTCAAGGTCTAAGCAGAGTTTAAAAATGCAAGTGCAGAATCGTAGACGACTCAAGAGCTAAGTCGTAAGCGACTCAAGTGATAACTCGACAACAACTTAAGTGCTAACTCGTTTACGAGTTAAGGATTTTTCTTCGGTTTAAGTTAAGTCGTTGGTTCTCTGGTTGACTCGTCCACGACCTAAAGAATTATGAGGAGAAACAGGATAGGTCGCTTCACTTTTGAGTCGTTGAGGCTTTGAGTCGGTAGTCCTTTGAATCATGAGTCATAAAAGAAAGACAAGGCTTCAAGTCAGAAAGATACAAATTCTTCTAAGTCTTAACTCAGTTACGACCTAAAACTCATGCCCCAACTAGACGAATAACCTTATCTCCACTCCTAAACCCATAGACCGTCTCACCCCTAAACCGATGAACCCACTAACTATTATCTCGTCTTCTCCAAACCCCTAACAGCCTGATAAAAATAAAATATAAATAGATTGAAACCCATTATCCTCTCCTCGCGAATTATCCAAAACCTAATCAAACTTCCTCGAGCTCACCAGCAATCGATCGTGGCAACAATTGTGATGAAGCGTGGTATAAGGAACTGGATTAAATTCGCAAGTTAATAGCTATCGCGGAATCAAATGAACTGCGGATTTACTTACGCGATACGATGATGAGGATTATAGGGATTGAATCAACGGTAAGATGAACTGGTTGAATTTGTTTCCGAAAGCTCGAGGACGTGTTAATGGCAGAAATAGCTCAGAGGTAAGTAATGGGAAGAAGGAAATAGGAGGAACGACCCAAGCATTTTATACCTCAGGGAAGTGGAACTCGAATCGGCACACCAGGGTTATGATGAGTCGAAGCACACGACTTACGACTTAAGGCATGTGCTTCGAGGGGCAAGTGTTAACCCAGTTTCCTCTACGAGTTAAGGTTTACGACTTAAGGCCTTCACGAGTTAAGGTTTACGACTTAAGGCCTTCACGGGTTAAGGAATCTACGAGATAGGATCTACGACTTAAGGCCTCTACGAGTTAAGGAGTCTACGAGATAAGGTTAACTATCCTATATCAAATTCAATTGCATAACATTTATCACTTTAAACATTAACAATTTAACGTCCAGTGTCAACATCAAGCAATCAATCATTTATCAACCAAACTGGATTATCATTCTATACATAACAGATAATGGTGTCAGAAGTCATAGTGAACTGATACAGGTAATAGCATATATAATAGTGTAATTAACTAACTGCAGCATATTTCAATTGTCGTTTCAATTGAAATCAAATTTAATAAATAAAAGAACATTAATCGTGAGTGATTGCCCACTTTCAAGGCTAGAGAATTTGACGATGAAATCAAGTTATGAATCAAAGCACGAATTCCAAATCGAAGCGGGATTGGCCTGAAATCGACGGACAGATCTGACCATAGAAATTTGATAGGATCGAATCAGTTTAGCGGGATATAAAAATTTAGACGATATGTATATTATATTATTTTCTTCCCTATACCCAATATTTAATTTAAAATACATATACATTTCTAAATAAGTCTAATTTTTAAGTATATATTCATTGAAATCAAACGTATATACTAAATAAAACTTGACATAACATTTATACAACATTGTACCTATATGTATATATTCTACCGACATATAAACCCAATATAACATATATACAGCCTGGATTGAAGAATAAAATTTGATATATAATATAATATAAACATATAATATTATAAACAGGTTCACCTACAACACCAATATAACCATAAATATAACTCAGAGTAATAAACTATCAAGACTGAAATGACTACATGTACAGGCTACTATACAATAACTTATACACTATAGTAAAAATGTACAAAAATAAGAACACTGTATATATACTTATCTAGACAACCATATAACTGATATATTAATAGTTTAAATAAGTATACTAGTATATACCTTACAGATAGTTTACAACTATCAAAATCAAAACATATTGTTAACCCAGTTTCCTCTACGAGTTAAGGTTTACGACTTAAGGCCTTCACGAGTTAAGGTTTACGACTTAAGGCCTTCACGGGTTAAGGAATCTACGAGATAGGATCTACGACTTAAGGCCTCTACGAGTTAAGGAGTCTACGAGATAAGGTCTACGACTTAAGGCCTTCACAACCTAAGAACATTACGGCCTGACGACCTAAGGTCTGCATAATCTTACTAGTTAAGGATGACACGACTTAAGGAAGTTTACGACTTAAGTCATTACAACCTAAATGACCCAAGGGAGTAACGGTCCAACAACTTAAAGGGACTATGACTTAACGACTCGAGGGACGAGGAGCTAAGACGACTACGCCTAAGTCGTGACCGACTTACGACCTTTACTAGGTCGTTCACGACCTAAGGCCACAGAGGCAAATTCAATACTGCACCATGACTCGTTAACCCCAGTTAAGCCACAAGCCGAGAATCAGTTTAGGTCGGTCACGACCTACGACATATGATAAGTCGTACACGACGTAAGACTACGAAGTTAAGGTTCAATGCCGCATCGCTTATGAGAGGACCGGTTGACTCATTTGCGACTTAGGACTTGTGATATATCTAGGGTTCAGCAGGGATGCCTTGAAGAAGTCTCGACCCAGCATTTAAGTGATAACTGACCCACGACTTAATTTAAGTCGTCCACGACCCAACTTAGGTCGGTTACGACTTAGGACTTGGTAATGTTTCCTGCCTAGAATTGCCTATAAATACGACCCTAGCTCCAACTAGAAGGGGACTTTTTGGTTGATTTCCTTCAAACACCGTTACTCTGCTGCATTCCAAACTAATCCAATCCAACACTTGAAGCTCTCAAGACATTAAGAACGCTACAAACAACTTCAAGAAGAGATCACATACATCCAACATGGATTCGAAAACTCTCATCTTCATCGAAGTTTAAGCTACTTGTTCTAAGTCTCTTGTAATTCAAAGTGTATTGTATTTGGGAAGAATTGTATCAGCTTGTAACGAGATTATTAATAAAAGTACTTAAAGTGGACGTAGGCTATACCCTAAAGCCGAACCACTATAAAATTGTTGTTGTTTACCACTTTTCTACTATTATCTGCTTGTAATCTGTTCCCGAGTCGTCGGGTGGTGCTTTCACAATTACAACTCATACATCGGGGTGTTAGCGTTCAAATTTTAGCGTTAACACATATATAAACTTTCGTTTATAATATAGTTTACTATGAAATACTGGTTTCGTTACTATATACCTATAATAAAATATTAACAAACCTTTGGAAAAATCTGTTTCAATACAATATAAAATGTAAACTTTTATAAATATGTAAACACGCATACAACTATATTTAAAATAACTATATAATATTTATAACCTGATTCACCGATACTTCGTCAATATTCCCAACACCCACGCATATTTAAAATATAACATACTACAGTAAATATAAAACAAAAATCAAGTTGTATAAATATCTTTATATATTATAGTTTTCCAACCTATGTAGTTTGTAACTCCAAATAAACTCAGTATATTTAAAACAACACTAACCACAACACAATACTAATACGACTTATATATATATGATTAAACAAAACAAATAAAATATATGCAATATACAGTTGAAAAAACTTCCATTATTAAAGTATACCTATATATAAATAACTCACGCGTAACTATACTTACGTAACTATACTTACCTTCTATACAACATTTTGTATATATAGCCAATCATACATATATATAATTAAACCGATTTATTTGAAGATAAATAAAGTACTCACTATAAAATATATATACACGCAACACAGTGGGAGAAATGCAAAACCTAGCACCAAGAAAATCAAGCTATATGCATATGCAACAAAGAAGTGAATTGGACCTGGCAAGCAAGCAAAGGTGGTGGCCATCAGCAAGGCGAAGGTTGGACACGGAGAAGGAGGCGGAGGTTGCTGGTAGTGGCGCGCGAGTTGGGTTGCACGGTGTAGGGCTCAACAAGGAAGGGAAGGTGGGTCGGTTTGCACTTGACTACGTGTGGGGGCATGCGGGAGGGTTGGTGATGTGGGAGGCTGATGGAGGGAGGCGGAGCGAAAAATTTCCGACCAAGGAACGTTCGGTTGGTGGTGCGGGCTCGGTGAGGCAGATGCTTCGGGTAGTAGATCTCGGTGCGTATGGTTGGCTTGGTGCAGGCCGAGGCCGAAGATGTTGAGTGCTCAGGTCGAGTGGGGCTTGTGGTGGCGGATGATGTGGTTGATGGTGTGTGACGTTCGGGTAGGTGGCCGTGGCGTGGTGCTTTACAAATACCTTCTTCATTTCTTTTTCATGGCGTGGGTGGGGAAAAGTATGGTGATGGGCACGGTTCAATGGGTCTGCATGCTTCAGCAAAGTGGATGGTGGGTTGACGGAGGAAACGTGTGTGCATGGAAGGCCAAGGTCATGAAAAATAAAATGTGTGGTAGCAGCTAAAGATGGACATGCAAATTTGCATGAGCAGCAGGTTTCAAGTGGAAAACAAAATGAGCAGTGATCTACAACTAGTATCATACGTGAACTGAAATGTAAATGCTTTCTTTTTTTTTTTTTTACATAGCCAAGGATGAAGAGCAAAGAAAAATAGAGGAAGTAGAAAAGAATATATGTCAGGGAGGCGAACAAGATGAGAGCAACCTTATGCATTAAATTTTTGCTTTTAGAAGCATAGGAAATTTAAGAGTAGTTGTTACAAAAGTATACTTCTAGACGTTTCATATAATATACGTTTTCAAAAATTTGAACAGACTGATGCAAAAAAAAAATGAATTGATGAGAGCACTGAATGTCACACATTGAAATATCAGAAAGTATCAATAGCACTTATCAATGGTTATGGGAAACAAACGACAGTTAGAAACCCATGGGATCCAAAAAAGAACTAATATAGCAAATTATTTTGTCGATTTCTCCGCATATCAATCACCGAAAAGAACAAACTAATATACCGTGGAGATCACCACAATGAGACAATCAAAATGGTATAAAGATATCAGTGATTCGATTGAATTATAAAAATTCGAATTTTCTACAAGTGAAAATGCAATAAAAACGCAGAAAAATAAGATCGACGGAGCTAAAGAAGTCCGAATTTAGAAAAATGAAAAATGAAGTCTTGCTCACAAGATGGTTTTTAATTTTTCTATGTGAAAATATTTAGGTTTCAAAAACGTTTTATTTTCATCGATTTTTAACTGATTAAATTGAAGTAAATTTACGCGCGAAATAAACTTTCATATTTTTGGACGAAAATTTACTAGTTGCTATGTTTAACCAGACGCGTTTCAAATATAAAATTTTTATTTCAAATTTTATTTTAAAAATTTCACGAAAATTCAATTAATTAAATAAATAAATGGCTAAAATCTACGGGTCGTTACATTACATAAGATCTTTTAGTTCTAACTCGAGTGTTTTGTCTTTTACATTCGCTCGGGTCAGCCTGAGCATTTTAGGACTTAGAAGACCATATTATGGAGGAAGAAGACGAAGATTTATTATTATTTATTATAGTATTCCACTACATTAATACTGTTATGCTGCAGTATTTATTATTTTCTAGTATGTGTAACTCTGATATGTATTGTATAAGTATAATCGAATATTTTGTAAAACAGCTTCATGAACTGTATATTTGATTATTATAATTTATCTTTCCACTGCAAGATCCTGTTTTGTTCTTTTTCTTTCTCTGGTTTTTCCTATTTACCCCATAACAATCCGCCCTTTTGTATGGTTTAAGTCTGACGTGTGTGGTTTATCGTCGATTTAAAGCGTACAAAAAGGCGGGATGTTACACTTTTAGTTCTTGTGAACTTTTGAATTCTTTTTCCATTAAACTTTTCGTACAACTCAACAGCCATTTTGCTATTATTATTTTCCTAAATTCACATATAAACTTTCATATTCCTAGCTATTAGTGAATTTCGAAATCAATGCCTATTACTTCAGGAATTTATGCCATATGTACAAATCATTTTCATATATTTTTACCTTGCATGTTCATCTTTTACGGTTACCTATTCCTTTATACCTTCTCATCTATCCAACTCCTCCCCATGCTCTTCCTTTCTTTTTCCTTCTTCGGCCATGAGAAAGTGGCAGCACACTATAATCTTTGATATATATGTATCACGTTTCCACCTTGTGCTCTGACCCAAGCAATGGCCGCTCCACTTTCATCTTCTCCCCACTTTCCTTTGTGCCATCTCCCCATGAAGCCACCAATCACCCAAGCACTTCATCTTCCCAACCCGACCTCGCCTGACTGCCGCAATCATCCCCGACTTCTGACCCTCCCCTCCACTTCGGCTGCTCCCCACTCCGCAAGCAACGATAACCAAATCTCCTCCCGTCCCTGGTCACCACACATTCTTCCCATAGCCGCCCTGTCTCCTTCCTCACTCCACTGGTTCATCTCCTCCGTTGTGCCGCCTCAAGTCCAGGTCGAACCATCATCAGCTTCTCCTCTCCTCTTCTCTTCTGTTGTACAGGTAATTTATATATATATATATATATATATATATATATATATATATATATATATATATATATATATATATATATTATTTTGAACATATTTTGAAAAAAAATATACTAATATATATATATATATATATATATATATATATATATATATATATAGTTGTTCATCTATAAGTTATATAGGTTATACATATAATCTAAGTTATATAAAGTCAGTATATATGTTAATACGATATACATGGGTTTATATAGTATATGTTACAGTCTTTTGCCCATATTTTGTTTATTTAAATCCTAACTTTATATATGTCTTATGTTATATATAAGTGTATACAATTTTACATATCAAGATGTGTGTATATATATATAGACATTCCTATGCATGTCAGTAAAAAAGGTATGTTAATACATATAATATGTTAGCTTATAAATATAAATATATATAAGTTTATTAAAAAGTTTGAAACGTATGTATGTTATATCTAAAGCTATACATATACCTATATATATATATATGCGAGTATATCTATATTCTGTATATATTAAAACTGTCTTCTATATAAGTAATGTTATAGCGCATAAATATATACGTAAGTAAGGAATTTTATACTATGTTCAAAGGGTTATTATATATATATGTATATATATAGGTCTGTTGAGTTTTATTGAAATTTTTTTAATAGCTTACTTTTTTGCTGTTGTATATGATTTAAAGTTTAAAAACATAAGCCTATAAGAAGTTTAGATAGGATTGTATATAGTGTTGTTATGTATATAGTTTGTGAGTATATGTGTTTGTATAAATTTTATAACCTTTTAGCTATAAAGGTTTTTCAAAAGTTTTAATTTTTCAAATTCGTTTACAGTATATTATGTTAAAGGTTACAGTATATATTATATTACTGTATATATTTGTATTTACTTTAAAATACATACGTTTTTCAAAGGTCTACATAAGGCTGTTGTGTCATAGATATATAGTAATATTGATTCCAGCTAATTATATATATACTATTATTTGTTTGAAAAATAAGAAGAAGAAAGCTTTTATAAATGGTAGATGTATTTGTCTATACAGTATGATATTGGCCTATATTGTGGAAATTCTGTCGCTATATATATATAAATGTATATTTATACTTTAAGGTTTGTTACAAATATTAAGTTATATAAGTTCATATATAACCTGTTGGAAATATATAAATTTATATATGACACTCGTTGTTGTATATTATATTTATATTAGTTATATTGATTTTGATATAAATGTGTTGTGCTTTCAGTATAGAATGCTAGCTTGTCAGTTTAGTTGTTTATAGTGCGTGCGTGCGTGCGTGCGTGCGCTTATATAAGTAAATATCTCAAATTATATGATGGGTCCCATATATGTGTTTTAACATGAAAAAATGGATTTTGAAATGTATATATATAAACACACACATATATATTATGTGTGTTTAAGAATTTGTTTTGGGAAATGGTTTAAGTATAATAAAAATCTTTGATTTTTAATTCTTGAGTTTAAGAATAATGATTTAGAAATTTTTATAGTATTTTAATCTTTGTCTTCGATTAAAATACTGAATATATATATTAATAATATATCTATTTCAATTTATATCAAAACTGATTCTGATTAGTTCTCATCGAGATCTCATTTATCAGCTTTGTCCGTCGTGCCTGTTTTCTTCATGGAATCATGTCCATCTAGCGTTGCTTTGGAATTCATAGCTCATTTTTTGTCAAATATATCTAGCCTCGAAAGGTAACCGATAGTCACTATTAACGTTCTTATATTCGTTAAATTTTATTTCAATTGAAACGACAATTGAAACATGCTGCTATTAGTTATTTGCATTTCTATATATATGCTATTATCTGTATCTCTTCAACTGTGACCTCTGATACCATTATCTGTTATTTATAATATTGATATATGTCTATTATATTATTATCATATTTGTTATCGCTCTGCAAGTTCACTGTTAGTATAGAATTCCCTATGGGTTGAAATGTTACTGTGAAGACCCGCAAATCCGTACTCCTTGAATATACACTAATCTCCATAGATTAATTCAAGATGAACAGAAATACGAATTCTCAATGTTTAAGAAAAAGAAAAAGACAGAAGAAAGAGGTAGAAGAAGAGGGAAAAGATAGAACAGAACATAGAAAATAGAACGGAACAGAAAACAACAGAACAATAACAGAATCTCTCAATTCGCAGCGGAACAACATATAATAGATAAATGAATAATCTTTAAACAAAGAACTATATCAGTTATTACATTTTATACTTTACATTTCATTACATCAGAGTGTACAACAACAACAACAAACAGTGGAAAAGAAATACTATATACTAGTAATACGCCATGCCATCCATCTTGCCTCCAGCAACTCTTGAATATCCAGAATATCCTGATAAACTTTAACTCTTGACTACCCGTATGAAAATTGGTGGGCACGCAGAGTTTAGGAAGGAAAACAATAAACTCCGAGTCAGTCATGTGACTGGTGTGGGAACTCAAAACAGTTTATTTATCTTTGAAAACAAAAATATAGGAATATTTTTAAAGTCAATTCGCAATGCTTTTAAAAATGAGACTACCATAAGGCGTCCCGCACACACACACAATGCAAACGCAGAATCGGAGGAGATTTCTCCTTATGATAGTCAAAGATGCTTGATACGCATTTAAAAGACATTTGATATTATTACTAGTGCATAGTGTAGAGAAAAATTCATTTCGAAAGTAGAATATAAATCTTAGCCAACATACGACCATTATCGTATGCCTACTATAGCTACCATCCAAACAGTGGTGACCACCATAAGTGAATGGCAGGTTCTACAACTAATACCGCACAAGTTTCGTATTGGGAATTGGATTTCCAACGAATGATCAGGCCAAGGAACTTCCCATTGCCACATGAGAATGCCTCTGGATGGACATCCCCGAGAACCAAACCGGATCTCTACCAACACAAGGCCGGGTTACCCCTAACTGAGTGACAACTGACCGAATATGCCATCCCCCGGTCCTTTGGGAACTTTCACCGAGCGCTCGTAATCAATTCACACAATCATAAAGTGTTTTCAACATGAGTAAGTATCTTGGCTCCATACCATGATACCACCCTTTTCCAGAAGGAAATGCACATACCCTAAAGGGCGCTACCCCTCATAACCTTGCTGCATCTTTCCTGTTTTGACCATTCCCGAGGTGTGAGGCTCGACGAAGTCACGTCCACAAAAACATACTTTATACAAAAGCCATGCTTTGGGTCAACAAATGACCATAGAAATGATCACCAAGATAGACGATCAAATAAATGATCCTATCACAAATAATCAACACAATGATCATTTAACAGCAACACTCAGCATGTCACATTACTAAATTGGGAATATATCGCTGATAACCTTCAATTACATAACCTCTGAGCTCGTACGTCTCAGAGAAGAGTGTTAAGCTAAAAGAATAAATTCTTCGCCACCAACAGAAATATATTTGAAAGAAATCGGCTTTATATCTCAATTTGTAATGTCAGACATACAATCCATACAAGTCTGTTCCGGGATCGAACAAAACCGAAGGCACTTACAAAGAAGTCCTTGCAATCCGGATATCCACAATCTTGATCGGATTTCCCATCACATATGGAGAACTCAATACCGGAGCAACTCGGTGCAGAGTCAATCGACATGTCATCCTATCGCTCTCGCAAATACCCGGTCTTCAACACCGATCTTCAAATGCAATTCATAACGACGTATCACATATTCGGAATGGGTTATACGACCCCATGGTCATTTCCCGGTTAACCCGAATAGTGAGCGCTTATTCAAAAATAAGTGTGGCATTCAAATTCAAACAAATCACATCAATTACCCATTCAAAGGGAAATATTGATAGTCGATTATTGAACTATCAATGGATATGCACACATCACCAGTTTCCAAATAATTTTCCAAATTACTTATTTTCCAAAATATCTTTACAAGATATATTATTTTCAATACTTCAAAAATAAATCAATATTTATTTTTAAACAAATTCCACTTTTTATTCATAAATTCCATAGTGAATTTATAATCCAAATATCTATGAATATTCGATTTCAATTATTCATTTCAATTTATCTTCAAAAAGATAGATTCTCAAAATATTCAATGAAATATTGGAAAACATTTCCATACTTATTTATTAAGTAATTCACAAATTTTATTTACTTTCAATACTTAGAAAATATTCAATATACTTAAATCGAGATTAAGTATATATTTCATTCTTTAAGGAAATCATTCTCTTAAACATATTTATTTGGGCCAAAACGAATGTTACGTAAAACATCGTTACGACGTCCCAAAATCACTAGTATAGGGATTCGAAATTAGAATATGTTTGCGTAAAAAATGGCCGCAAACACCCAAAGTCGTGAAAGCACCAGTGTATGAATATAATTCAGCGATATTCAAACACAAATTACAGATCTCAGCAAATAACCCAAATATGTTTGCACAAAAGATGATCAAACAACTCCAAGTCGTATGAATTAGTTGATTTTATGTTGTTCGTATTGATTTAGGTGGTGTATGCAAATACGTAAAAAGTAGGGGCTAAACTGTAAAAGACACACAGATTTATAGTGGTTCGGCCAAAGTGTGCCTACGTCCACTTTATATGTTATTCTCCTTTTCCAATCCGATTACAAGTACAAAGCTTGTAGTACAAGTGTATGAAAGTTGTTTGAAAGTTCCTTCCAGGTTTGAGCTCTCAAACTTGTCCACCATTGTTGTACCCCTGCCCCTCTATTTATAGAGTCAGGCTGGAGGCAGGGGTCTTGGATGTTTATAGCTGCTGGTGGGCCTGGGCTGATGCGATCTGGACCGGCAGCGTTCTGGTTCGGCAGCGTCTTGGTTCGGCGGTGAGTGGTAACATGGGTGATTCGGCAGGTAGTGGAGATAGGGGTTCGGTGGTAGGTTGGATCGGTGGTAACATGGTTCGGTGGGAGCATGGTTCGGTGGTAGCATGGTTCGGTGGTAGGTTGGATCGGTGGTAACATGGGAGTTGGTTCGGTAGTGGCATGGTTCGGTCATGAATGGTCCGGTAGGGTATTGGAGAGGTGAAGTATGGTGGACCGGTATGGCTGGTCCGGCTACCGAATGATATATGCCGAATGGCTTGCCTTTGCCGAATGGGGCTCTATTTGCCGAATGAACTCGGGGACTCCGAGTGTTGAATGCACTTCTGCCTTGCTTCCAATCGATTTTCAATCTCGACCTCCATCATTCCTTGCCAATTTGTCGATATTCCAGTTTTGACCAAAAAATGGGATAACACTTTGCCCCCCAAAACATGCCTTGTGATAACAAGGCGTGTTTTGAATAGTTCCGAATCCAATATCCAAAATTCATAGCCATATTGCCAGAGTAGATCATCCTTGACTGCTCCGGGTCGATATCCAGTTCCAAATCCAATAACCAAAGCTTGAGCCAATTCCATGTCCGTCCGAACTCGACAACCGAGTCCCAAACCATCCTTATCCAATAGCCAACAACCGAATCCAGGACCTCTTTGGGTCGATGTCCAAATTTATAACCTCTCCGGGCTCTTGCCAAGCGCAATCCACACCTGACGGCCATGATCCAGTGTCCCTGGATGTTGAGCTAACCTCTCCGGGTTCTTGCCATGCGTAATCCACACTTGACGATTTTGATCCAGTGTCCCTGGACTTTGAGCTAACCTCTCCGGGTTCTTGCCATGCCTAATCCACACATGACGACCTTGGTCCAGTGTCCCTGGATGTTGTACAATGCCATGGCTTAAGTCCTAAGCCGAATCCTGGTCTCTCCGGACCCTTGCCGAGCATAGTCCATACTCGACGACCTGAAAATAACGATTGATAATATAGGGCCTAAGTCCTAGGCCGAATCCTGGTCACTCCGGACCCTTGCCGAGCATAGTCCATACTCGACGACCTGAATGAGTCAATTTACCACGTTCGGGCAAAGCGACTCACCCCTTGCCAGGCATAATCCATACCCGACGACCGTTTATCAAAAGTCAGATAAAAATCCAATTAAAATCCAACTCAAAATCCAAGTCCAAAATCCAAATCGAGAATCCAAATCCAAAATCCAAATCCAGAATCCAAATCCAAAATCCAAATCCAGAATCCAAATCCAAAATCCAAATCCAAAACCATAAAAACAGAAATCCAAACTAACATCCAAAACCGAAAACAATTGTCCAAAGGAAAATCCAAATCAAAAAGCAAGAAAAACCAGGAGCTCAATCCAAGCTCCAAAACCGAAAACCAAAAAGAAAAGCAGTGTCCAATCCAAAAGCGAAAGATAAATTTCACAAACCATAGCATCGCAGTTTATTATCATTCAGAGCATGCCTAGGGGCTATCTCCGTCCCCGTACATGTGTAAATGACTTGGTTGCTTGCCAATAGTTTGCTACTTATTTCATATTAACCTGGTCAAGGGACGATCAACCGACCATCATTCCTGGGCCTCCCACCATCGTAGCTTGAGGTAGGCGGCGGTTGCTCCTGCCTCGCCGTTGCATTCCGAGGTCCAACATATTGCGGCAGTTGTCCACTTCTTACATGTTCCTCAATTATGTCCTTTAAGTGCCTGCAGCTGTTGGTGTCGTGTCCATCCAAATCATGGAAGAGACAGTGCCTTCCTGATGTCCTTTCCCGTTCTGTTGGTTCTCTCCTAGCCGGCCTCCGGTAGTGAAGGCGATTTCGAGTATCCAGGTATATCCGTTCCAGTGTTTCGTTCAATCCTGTGTATGTGGAAAACTTTGGATCCTTCCATTGCTTCCTAGCATTTCCAGAATCATCGTCCAACTTCCTTTTTCCTTTGTTTTTATCCGAACCATTGCTGGATGGTCCTCCCCCTTCAACTGCATTAACCTTTTTCAATTTTAAATCCGTACTCGCATCTTCTTGTCGAAGGAACCTTTCTGCCTCATGAAAGAATTCGTCGAGATTCCGTGGGGGATCTCGTATCAGAGATACCTTGAAATCCGAGTTCTCCCTGACTCCTGATACTGCTGCCATTAAAACCATCGATGGATCGGGCCGATCCACCGAAGCAACTGCGGCACTGAATCGAGTTAGAAAAGCTCTAAGCGATTCATCCATCCTTTGCCTTACCGATGTCAATGTCATCACGTTCTTCGGTCTCTTGACATGAACCCGAAACTGTCCCAGAAACCTTTCCACCAATTCCCTCCAAGTCCCGATAGATCCTTCTTCCAGCTGCCTGAACCACATCGCAGCTAAGTCCGTCAAGTACAAAGGGAAGCATCGGGCCATCACCTCCTCTGATGCCCCCAGCACCTCCATGTGTCTAGTGTATCTCATCAAGTGATCCGTAGGGTCTTCCTTGCCATTGTATACCTCCACGCTAGGTAGCTTGAACTTAGGTGGGTTCTGAGCCATCCTTATTTCCCGAGTGAACGGACTCCTGTTTACTCCTTCCAAGTCTCCGTTGGTCAAACCACCTCGCACAGTCTTCCTGATTATATCTACCAATCCACCGTTGTCTGTCGGGGGTTGCCCCCGAGGGAACTCCGGTACATACTCTTCGTGTGGCTCGTTAGCAGCAACGTTGGTTCTAGCCTGTTGAACTCCTTCCAAAGGTTCTCCTGTGTTGAATCCTGTGGGCCTGCCCCCAAGCCCTTGTTGATTGCCACCTGGCTCCGTATCTTGTCCTTCATTGGGTTCCATAACCCTAGCTTCTTGTCCTGCATCCATAGCCGTTGTAGCTGTTCCTAAATTCTGCATTCCTGCAGCTCTCATTTGCTCCAAGAAAGTTTGCATCATTTCCTGTTGACTTTTCAGCAACCTCTCTTGCAGTGAATTTGTTATGGCTTCCATTTCATCCCGGGTTATGTAGATCGAAGCCGGTCCTTCCTCACCTCCGGAGGATGCTTGTTGACTTCCTCCTTGTTGGCTTCTCTCAGCCCTTAGCCTTCTACTGTTTTGCCTAGTCATTGTCTTCCAAATCCAAACTTCTATCCGATGTAGTGGGAGCTGGTTGCTCTCAGTGAAAGCACCAAAATGTTTGCGTAAAAAATGGCCGCAAACACCCAAAGTCGTGAAAGCACCAGTGTATGAATATAATTCAGCGATATTCAAACACAAATTACAGATCTCAGCAAATAACCCAAATATGTTTGCACAAAAGATGATCAAACAACTCCAAGTCGTATGAATTAGTTGATTTTATGTTGTTCGTATTGATTTAGGTGGTGTATGCAAATACGTAAAAAGTAGGGGCTAAACTGTAAAAGACACACAGATTTATAGTGGTTCGGCCAAAGTGTGCCTACGTCCACTTTATATGTTATTCTCCTTTTCCAATCCGATTACAAGTACAAAGCTTGTAGTACAAGTGTATGAAAGTTGTTTGAAAGTTCCTTCCAGGTCTGAGCTCTCAAACTTGTCCACCATTGTTGTACCCCTGCCCCTCTATTTATAGAGTCAGGCTGGAGGCAGGGGTCTTGGATGTTTATAGCTGCTGGTGGGCCTGGGCTGATGCGATCTGGACCGGCAGCGTTCTGGTTCGGCAGCGTCTTGGTTCGGCGGTGAGTGGTAACATGGGTGATTCGGCAGGTAGTGGAGATAGGGGTTCGGTGGTAGGTTGGATCGGTGGTAACATGGTTCGGTGGGAGCATGGTTCGGTGGTAGCATGGTTCGGTGGTAGGTTGGATCGGTGGTAACATGGGAGTTGGTTCGGTAGTGGCATGGTTCGGTCATGAATGGTCCGGTAGGGTATTGGAGAGGTGAAGTATGGTGGACCGGTATGGCTGGTCCGGCTACCGAATGATATATGCCGAATGGCTTGCCTTTGCCGAATGGGGCTCTATTTGCCGAATGAACTCGGGGACTCCGAGTGTTGAATGCACTTCTGCCTTGCTTCCAATCGATTTTCAATCTCGACCTCCATCATTCCTTGCCAATTTGTCGATATTCCAGTTTTGACCAAAAAATGGGATAACAGAATAGATATATAAATCCCAATACTATACAAAACATTTCCTTTCGGAAATCATTTACTATAACAACAGTGTTATAGTCCACCATTTCCTTCTATTTCTCGAAAACATCTATTTCAACAATAAATGTTGAAAACTATGGTTTCGAATCTCAACACGTTTTGAAAACATCGTTAGATCGTTTTAATTCTATTTAAAACATCACATTCAAAACAATTTCTTTAACATATTATTCACTATTCAAAAACGTGAATATACTTTGTTAACAAATTTCATCCTTTCTATTCATTTTATTTCAAAGGATTATTCACAGTCAAAAATGTGAATATAACTCCATTAATAAGTTATAACAATTTACTTATCAAAATAAGTCGTTTGCGAATTTACAAAACAACGTTTATAAATTCCATTTCTATTTATTTTATAACAACTTCCTTTTATAAATTCCTTTATTAACCTATTCGATTTATAACTCAATTATAAACTAAAGGTTCATATTATAAGTCAAATACTTATAATTTATTTGTTTACAAAATCGTTCCTTTGAACTTCACAATTATATATCTTATAATTTATAAGATTCAATTATTTATCCAAATCTATTCTTTCAATAACTTTATAAATTTTATAAACCTACTGCTTATAAAATTCCATTCCCTTATGCAATCCATTTTCACTTCATTCAAACACTTATAAAAACTCGTTTTATAATTCAAATATTTTCATTTATAAATTATCAATTTATAAACCCTTTATAAAATCAATTTATACTATTATTTTAAAACATCTTTAATCTCCTTTATAATTTCACCATTTTCTTGATTTATAAAATAATCAAATTTTATAAATCCTATTTTTAAACTTTTTATAATAAATTCAAAAATCCAATTTAAACTATTTTATGAAATTATTAACCCATAATTTCAAAAATCAACTTTTAACTATATTTCTCAAAATCATAATTTTTATAACTTTAAAAATTATATCGTTTATTTATTTAAAATGAATCAATTTCCAAACATATAGTATATTTTCAAAAATCACTTTAAAAATCATTTTAAAATTCCAAAGTTTGGTCCAATGATGCTACACACCAAATAGTCAATCACGACAACAATGGTATCATATATCGATATGATAATCCATCAAATATCAAAATATCTGAAATCAAATAAATACTGTTGAGGAATCCAGTTGGATCCCTCCAACCTGTTTTCCTGCATCCAAAAACATTAACACAATACCAATTTCGCTCCAGTACGAAATTATCGCGGTATATGGGATTTAAAATATTATCCGCTTAATAGACGGCGCAATAGGGTCTCATCCGCTATACAAATGCGGGAAATCAATAACTCCAATATATACATATGCCAATATATATATATATATATATTGCTATTATATATAATACCAATTTCACTGTTTATGAAATATTCGCGGTATATGTTTTTAATAAATAACATCCGCTTACTAACGGCGCATAATGTTTAATTTAACAATCAATAGATAACAATCATCATTCAAACATGCATTCAAATATTTTAAATCTAACTATTTAAAATAAAATAGAAACCGATTCGATTGAGTGAGAAGTTCTCACCTTCATTTTAATTTCCGTTTTAGCGATTTATTTCGAATAAAATTAAACGGGCGTTTAATTTTACCCGAAATTCTCACTACTTCAAAAGACTCCAATCCAATTCCATAGCGTAGTGCTCGTCCATACGAT
This sequence comes from Allium cepa, assembly GCA_030765085.1. Taxonomy (NCBI): domain Eukaryota; kingdom Viridiplantae; phylum Streptophyta; class Magnoliopsida; order Asparagales; family Amaryllidaceae; genus Allium; species Allium cepa. The sequence continues at coordinate 725,903,500 of CM060937.1, read as the reverse complement.
TCCAACGCAACTGGTTTCGCACGTTTTCGACCTCGTATGAAAAAGTTATGAATTTTTAAAGATTCACGAATTTTTTATAAACAATTTACAATATAAATTAAAATTTTAAACCCACACAAATCTAAGCCATTGGATCCACTTGCTAGCATCAGGACCGTTCACCCTTTCTCCTTCATCACGCATGCGTTCAACATCAGTAAAGCCGAACCCATCGTGCCCAAATTAGGGTTTAATATCGCTTCCACCACGCTCGACAATAATTCGATCAACCACCTTCATGTCGTGCGCCTCCATCCCCACTATGCTCGGCTTCAATGCCATAAAGCTCGGCCCCCCTTTCATCGAAATGAATGCGCACTCCATGACAAACGCGGCCAAAATCACGACAATCCATGGCTCCGTTCTCAATTCCAGCCGTTGGATGTGCTCATCTCGCTGCCCTCTACCTTTTGCTAGTTGAAAACTTCTCGAAATAATGCTTAGATTTGAAGGAATTCGAGGAGGAACAAGAAGAGGTGCTGACCGTGTATTTAGGTGGAGGTGGCTGATGAATATTAGGGTTAGGTTTATCTTTTTTTTTTATTTGAGTGAGGGGGTTATTTATAGGAAATTTTCGAAACACTATTCATTCCGGCTTTTCCGAACTCCGATTCACGTGCCGTAACCAGCGTTTCTAGGGTTTACCCCGCGTTCCGGACACAATGGAACAGTTTTCGAAAGCTAATTCGGACATCTGTGCGAGTTATGGCAGTAAACGTTCAATTTAATTTAAACCGATTTAAGCGATTTTCTAGGCGTTTTAATTTGTACCGGACAAACGGTAAATCCTATTGACACGAAATTTGAAACCATACAATAATATCACATTATGGATCCGATGAAACTAGTTTCATCGAAATCCGAGACTGTTTGAAAAATGGCTATTTTAACTCGCCAAATTAATATTAAAAATAATTCGATGCGTTTCGAGCTGCCACGATCAAACGATAACTCCGATTGCTACAAAAATTGAAATCCGGTAATAACTAACTATTACGGATCCAATGGAACTGGTTTCGTTCAATTCTGAGACTGGTCAAAAATTGACTAATTTCACTAGTTGATTAAATATTAAAATATTCAATTTTCACAATTTAACTCTTAATTCGATTTTAAAAGTTCTAAAATATCGTTCTAACTCCTATATGATGAAATAAAATTTTACAAATCATTTTCAATCATATTTAACTCAATTTTCAATTATTCCTATAATTTAACATGTTAAATTATCGATTTAATTATCCAATTAAATCCAATTATTCGAATTAAAATTTATTCGACTTATAAATTCACTTATTAATATTTAAAATTAATTAAATATTCAAATTTTAATTACTTGAAATCCTGGGTGGTTACAATCTTCCCCCCTTAAAAGAATTTCGTCCTCGAAATTATCAAGTAAGAAAAGTTATAGAATTTATTAATTTTCCAAAATCCATAGTTAAACTTCTTATAAATCTTTACTAAGTTTTTAAATCATACTTAGTTATCTTTTCAAAAACAACTACTATTGTTTAACTTTCAATTCCAAATCAAAGTTAAAGTTTTCAAAATTTTCCAATTCTCTCAAAAAAATTTCTAACGCCTTAAATTTCCGGAAAAATTCGCCATAGTCCCCTTTCCGCGGCTCGATCCGAAAAAAAATGACAGTATATATATCACAAATATACATCTCATCAAGTAATGAGGCATCCCGAAGGGAAAAAGTATAAAAGTACGATATTTAATCCGAGATATGTACCTTATATTTTATTAGCGAGCATATACGGCTAATATAGCGCGAAAGCGAGCTCCAAATGCGAAGCAAACGCGATCCGCACCTACTAATCACTCAACAAACAACATGAGAATCATGCATATAGATAATAGTATCGATATACGACATATAGCAACATAATAACTATATATGTCAACATAGCAATTGAAACAAAAGCAATATGTTCAACCATCAACCAACTAGCATTCATAACCAATAAATATTCATTCATATTCTCATTAATATTCAATGAAATAGGTTTTCAATTTAAATCACATTTGATTCATTAACAGTGGATGTTTTTACTAACATTCATTTTCAATTAGTTTGCATTCACTAATTCATATTCAAGTTGGTTCACTTCCAAATCAAATTCAATTTTACTTAAGATTCATTTAACTTCCAATTGAATTTCAATTACTTTAGCTTCCAATTTCATTAATACTTAATGAATTATATACAATCAACTAACTAACAACCAAATAACAATCAATGTATATTAATTACAACCAAATTCCTTTGCATACATTCATTCAATTTGGTTTAATTAAATTGATTTTCTTTCAATTTATTCAACTTCCAATACTATTAGTTTTTAATGAATTAACACTTATATTCATTATTTCATATCAACTTTATTCACATCTCTTAAGTTATATTTCATTTTACAAACATCACTTGGTTTTACATAACTTAAATTTCCACTTATAAATAAATTCAGATTCCAATTCTAAAGTAAATTTCCATTTAACTTTAAATTCATTTTTTATTTCAATTCATATTGATAAATATATTCATATAGTTTCACTTCTTATATATATAAGTTTATTTCACAATTGTAAATCACTTTAATTATAATTCAATTCTTATAATTCTTTTGCTTATACAATTATTCTTTTACTTAGATTATTCAAACAACTAAACAATCAACTTATATATTTTAATAATTCTGAAAAATTATTCTTTTATATATAAAAATATAATCAAGGCAAAATTATTTCATTTACCCAATTTAAAACAATACCGTGTCGAATTGTTCTATTCAAGTGTTTAGAAACCCCTTCGGCATAGTTGTCGAGACCGCGCTGACGAAGGTTCATATGCCACTCAACAAACCAATCATCACAATATAAAACAATTTTATATATTCACTAACAAATACGCTCTCATAGCTATTATTACACTCAACTCATACTAGAGTACTACTGACTCCATCTCTAATGAGTGATACCCAACAGAACCATGGTTGTCGCTTAACCATATGCTCTGATACCACCTGTGAAGACCCGCAAATCCGTACTCCTTGAATATACACTAATCTCCATAGATTAATTCAAGATGAACAGAAATACGAATTCTCAATGTTTAAGAAAAAGAAAAAGACAGAAGAAAGAGGTAGAAGAAGAGGGAAAAGATAGAACAGAACATAGAAAATAGAACGGAACAGAAAACAACAGAACAATAACAGAATCTCTCAATTCGCAGCGGAACAACATATAATAGATAAATGAATAATTTTTAAACAAAGAAATATATCAGTTATTACATTTTATACTTTACATTTCATTACATCAGAGTGTACAACAACAACAACAAACAGTGGAAAAGAAATACTATATACTAGTAATACGCCATGCCATCCATCTTGCCTCCAGCAACTCCTGAATATCCAGAATATCCTGATAAACCTTAACTCTTGACTGCCCGTGTGAAAATTGGTGGGCACCCAGAGTTTAGGAAGGAAAACAATAAACTCCGAGTCAGTCATGTGACTGGTGTGGGAACTCAAAATAGTTTATTTATCTTTGAAAACAAAAATATAGGAATATTTTTAAAGTCAATTCGCAATGCTTTTAAAAATGAGACTACCATAAGGCGTCCCGCACACACACACAATGCAAACGCAGAATCGGAGGAGATTTCTCCTTATGATAGTCAAAGATGCTTGATACGCATTTAAAAGACATTTGATATTATTACTAGTGCATAGTGTAGAGAAAAATTCATTTCGAAAGTAGAATATAAATCTTAGCCAACATACGACCATTATCGTACGCCTACTATAGCTACCATCCAAACAGTGGTGACCACCATAAGTGAATGGCAGGTTCTACAACTAATACCGTACAAGTTTCGTATTGGGAATTGGATTTCCAACGAATGATCAGGCCAAGGAACTTCCCATTGCCACATGAGAATGCCTCTGGATGGACATCCCCGAGAACCAAACGGGATCTCTACCAACACAAGGCCGGGTTACCCCTAACTGAGTAACAACTGACCGAATATGCCATCCCCCGGTACTATGGGACCTTTCACCGAGCGCTCGTAATCAATTCACACAATCATAAAGTGTTTTCAACATGAGTAAGTATCTGGGATCCATACCATGATACCACCCTTTTCCAGAAGGAAATGCACATACCCTAAAGGGCGCTACCCCTCATAACCTTGCTGCATCTTTCCTGTTTTGACCATTCCCGAGGTGTGAGGCTCGACGAAGTCATGTCCACAAAAACATACTTTATACAAAAGCCATTCTTTGGGTCAACAAATGATCATAGAAATGATCACCAAGATAGACGATCAAATAAATGATCCTATCACAAATAATCAACACAATGATCATTTAACAGCAACACTCAGCATGTCACATTACCAAATTGGGAATATATCGCTGATAACCTTCAACTACATAACCTCTGAGCTCGTACGTCTCAGAGAAGAGTGTTAAGCTAAAAGAATAAATTCTCCGCCACCAACAGAAATATATTTGAAAGAAATCGGCTTTATATCTCAATTTGTAATGTCAGACATACAATCCATACAATTCTGTTCCGGGATCGAACAAAACCGAAGGCACTTACAAAGAAGTCCTTGCAATCCGGATATCCACAATCCTGATCGGATTTCCCATCACATATGGAGAACTCAATACCGGAGCAAGTTGGCGCAGAGTCAATCGACAGATCATCCTATCGCTCTCGCAAATACCCAGTCTTCAACACCGATCTTCAAATGCAATTCATAACGACGTATCACATATTCGGAATGGGTTATACGACCCCATGGTCCTTTCCCGGTTAACCCGAATAGTGAGCGCTTATTCAAAAATAAGTGTGGCATTCAAATTCAAACAAATCACATCAATTACCATTCAAAGGGAAATATTGATAGTCGATTATTGAACTATCAATGGATATGCACACATCACCAGTTTCCAAATAATTTTCCAAATTATTTATTTTCCAAAATATCTTTACAAGATACATTATTTTCAATACTTCAAAAATAAATCAATATTTATTTTTAAACAAATTCCACTTTTTATTCATAAATTCCATAGTGAATTTATAATCCAAATATCTATGAATATTCGATTTCAATTATTCATTTCAATTTATCTTCAAAAAGATAGATTCTCAAAATATTCAATGAAATATTGGAAAACATTTCCATACTTATTTATTAAGTAATTCACAAATTTTATTTACTTTCAATACTTAGAAAATATTCAATATACTTAAATCGAGATTAAGTATATATTTCATTCTTTAAGGAAATCATTCTCTTAAACATATTTATTTGGGCCAAAACGAATGTTACGTAAAACATCGTTACGACGTCCCAAAATCACTAGTATAGGGATTCAAAATTAAAATAGATATATAAATCCCAATACTATACAAAACATTTCCTTTCGGAAATCATTTACTATAACAACAGTGTTATAGTCCACCATTTCCTTCTATTTCTCGAAAACATCTATTTCAACAATAAATGTTGAAAACTATGGTTTCGAATCTCAACACGTTTTGAAAACATCGTTAGATCGTTTTAATTCTATTTAAAACATCACATTCAAAACAATTTCTTTAACATATTATTCACTATTCAAAAACGTGAATATACTTTGTTAACAAATTTCATCCTTTCTATTCATTTTATTTCAAAGGATTATTCACAGTCAAAAATGTGAATATAACTCCATTAATAAGTTATAACAATTTACTTATCAAAATAAGTCGTTTGCGAATTTACAAAACAACGTTTATAAATTCCATTTCTATTTATTTTATAACAACTTCCTTTTATAAATTCCTTTATTAACCTATTCGATTTATAACTCAATTATAAACTAAAGGTTCATATTATAAGTCAAATACTTATAATTTATTTGTTTACAAAATCGTTCCTTTAAACTTCACAATTATATATCTTATAATTTATAAGATTCAATTATTTATCCAAATCTATTCTTTCAATAACTTTATAAATTTTATAAACCTACTGCTTATAAAATTCCATTCCCTTATGCAATCCATTTTCACTTCATTCAAACACTTATAAAAACTCGTTTTATAATTCAAATATTTTCATTTATAAATTATCAATTTATAAATCCTTTATAAAATCAATTTATACTATTATTTTAAAACATCTTTAATCTCCTTTATAATTTCACCATTTTCTTGATTTATTTAATAATCAAATTTTATAAATCCTATTTTTAAACTTTTTATAATAAATTCAAAAATCCAATTTAAACTATTTTATGAAATTATTAACCCATATTTTCAAAAATCAACTTTTAACTATATTTCTCAAAATCATAATTTTTATAACTTTAAAAATTATATCGTTTATTTATTTAAAATGAATCAATTTCCAAACATATAGTATATTTTCAAAAATCACTTTAAAAATCATTTTAAAATTCCAAAGTTTGGTCCAATGATGCTACACACCAAATAGTCAATCACGACAACAATGGTATCATATATCGATATGATAATCCATCAAATATCAAAATATCTGAAATCAAATAAATACTGTTGAGGAATCCAGTTGGATCCCTCCAACCTGTTTTCCTGCATCCAAAAACATTAGCACAATACCAATTTCGCTCCAGTACGAAATTATCGCGGTATATGGGATTTAAAATATTATCCGCTTAATAGACGGCGCAATAGGGTCTCATCCGCTATACAAATGCGGGAAATCAATAACTCCAATATATACATATGCTAATATATATATATATATATTGTTATTATATATAATACCAATTTCACTGTTTATGAAATATTCGCGGTATATGTTTTTAATAAATAACATCCGCTTACTAATGGCGCATAATGTCTAATTTAACAATCAATATATAACAATCATTATTCAAACATGCATTCAAATATTTTAAATCTAACTATTTAAAATAAAATCGAAACCGATTCGATTGAGTGAGAAGTTCTCACCTTGATTTTAATTTCCGTTTTAGCGATTTATTTCGAATAAAATTAAACGGACGTTTAATTTTACCCGAAATTCTCACTAACTCCAAACAACTCCAATCAAATTCCATAGCGTAGTGCTCGTCCATACGATTCCAACGCAACTGGTTTCGCGCGTTTTCGACCTCGTATGAAAAAGTTATGAATTTTTAAAGATTCACGAATTTTTTATAAACAATTTACAATATAAATTAAAATTTTAAACCCACACAAATCTAAGCCATTGGATCCACTTGCTAGCATCAGGACCGTTCACCCTTTCTCCTTCATCACGCACGCGTTCAACATCAGTAAAGCCGAACCCATCGTGCCCAAATTAGGGTTTAATATCGCTTCCACCACGCTCGACGATAATTTGATCAACCACCTTCATGTCGTGCGCCTCCATCCCCACTATGCTCGGCTTCAATACCATAAAGCTCGGCCCCCCTTTCATCGAAATGCGTGCGCACTCCATGACAAACGCGGCCAAAATCACGACAATACATGGCTCCGTTCTCAATTCCAGCCGTTGGATGTGCTCATCTCGCTGCCCTCTACCTTTTGCTAGTTGAAAACTTCTCGAAATAATGCTTAGATTTGAAGGAATTCGAGGAGGAACGAAAAGAGGTGCTGGCCATGTATTTAGGTGGAGGCGGTTGATGAATATTAGGGTTAGGTTTATCTTTTTTTTTTATTTGAGTGAGGGGGTTATTTATAGGAAATTTTCGAAACACTATTCATTCCGGCTTTTCCGAACTCCGATTAACGCGCCGTAACCAGCGTTTCTAGGGTTTACCCCGCGTTCCGGACACAATGGAAAATGTTTCGAAAGCTAATTTGGACATCTGTGCGAGTTATGGAAATAAACGTTCAATTTAATTTAAACCGATTTAAGCGATTTTCTAGGCGTTTTAATTTGTACCGGACAAACGGCAAATCCAATTGACACGAAATTTGAAACCATACAATAATATCACATTACGGATCCGATGAAACTGGTTTCGTCGAAATCCGAGACTGTTTGAAAAATGGCTATTTTAACTCGCCAAATTAATATTAAAAATAATTCGATGCGTTTCGAGCTGCCACGATCAAACGATAACTCCGATTGCTACGAAAATTGAAATCCGGTAATAACTAACTATTACGGATCCAATGGAACTAGTTTCGTTCAATTCTGAGACTGTTCAAAAATTGACTAATTTCACTAGTCGATTAAATATTAAAATATTCAATTTTCACAATTTAACTCTTAATTCGATTTTAAAAGTTCTAAAATATCGTTCTAACTCCTATATGATAAAATAAAATTTTACAAACCATTTTCAATCATATTTAACTCAATTTTCAATTATTCCTATAATTTAACATATTAAATTATCGATTTAATTATCCAATTAAATCCAATTATTCGAATTAAAATTTATTCGACTTATAAATTCACTTATTAATATTTAAAATTAATTAAATATTCAAATTTTAATTACTTAAAATCCTGGGTCGTTACAGGTACATACCCGAAGGACCTGTAGAATAGGAGAAAATCGTTATGGATTGAAATGATAAACCCAACCGATTTTCATTGAATTGAATTCGGGATTGCAATTGAAATGATATATACCCATATATTTGAATTACGGATTGAAATGATAAACATCCGCATCACTTAACCATTGGATAGAAAATTATATACAAACACCGTTGGTGTATATATATATATTTGAAATGATTTTCCTCAGGTTTAAAGGAGATATATATATGGTTTTATATAAATATTGATTTTAAATATACAAATGTTATTTTATATATGTTTTAATTTCTTTTTTTTAAATTATTTGTTTTAAAAATTTAAAATTATAAGTTAGTTTTGAAATTATAAATTTTAAGAATTTACTTACAATTTTACTATTTTAATATATATATATATATATATATATATATATATATTAAGTTTTAATATGGAATAAGTTTAAAAAATTACGATAGGAAAGAGAAATAGAAATTGGTTTGAAATTATATTTATTTAAGAAATATACTTAAATAAGTTTGATTTGAAATTTATTAAATTTGAGATTTTAAAAATATGATTTTATAACTTGATTTTAATTAAAAGTGATTTAAAGGATTATCCTCAAATTTACGTAAATTGAATGGGATATTTTGTTATTTAAATTGTCATTTGAATTTGCATTTAAATGTTATTGGAATGATTAAGTAAATATTTCAAAACTAAATAATAGTAAAGTGAATTTGTTATATATATATATATATATATATATATATATATATGAATAATTTTTAAATTAGTTTTGAAAATATTGAATATTTAAAGCTTTGAAATATATTTAAATTTAAATGGCTTATTTTGTGGTTAAAATCTGTATTTGAAATCGATATAATTTGAAATGGTTTATTGAGAAACCGAATTGAACTGAAATTGAAGAATTGAGATTGAATTAAATTTTGAATTTTGGAATTCAAGTTGATTTGAATCGATTTGTGAAATTTTGGAAGCTATTCATTATATAAAGTATTTTTAAATTATATTTAAAACTATCTATATAATTTTACCTTATAAATTATTTTAATATAAAACTATTTTTAATATAAACTATTTTAATACACTAACTATTTTATTTTGAACTATTTCAAATTATAACTATTTTATATAAACTATTTTGTACTATAAACTATTTTGTACTATAAACTATTTTATTATATATAATATTATTAATATCTAAATTGTTTAAGGAAAGTATTATAATTTCAAAGTGTTATGATTTTCGAAGTGTTATAATTTGAAGTGTTTTGGTTTTGAAAGTGTTATAACTTTGAAAGTACTATGATTTTGGAAATGAATATATTTGAAGTGAAAAATGATTTCGTATTGATATGATTTTGGAATGGAAATGATAATTTAGTTTTGAAGTATAAACTATTTTGAAATGACCGCGGTGTTATAATAATGTTTGGTTGTTAATGAGACCAAGATCGGTTATTGTCATACTCTCTGCAAATGCCGAAAACCAATTTAACAACCGTGTACACGATGAAGATTCCAAAATGAAGTAGGATGGTGGCGACGATCCTATATGAGGTATATACATGGACCCGACTCCCGTGAGTTGGCATAAGGTGGCTAAAACGGGAGCAATTGACGGGCCCAGTGAGATAGCTCCTCCGATCGGACACACTACTTCGATTTCCATTCTATTACTTTGTGATTGACTTGGTGCGCACCTTTGATCTGGGAGTGTGGCTCGAGGCGGGCGGTAGCTGCGGCTATGCGTTACCACCAGCCCGGAAGTGTAATTGGTATATCTACCCTAGCATTGCCTAGTTGTGCCATGTCACCTACCCTATCTAGACCACTACGATTTTGTTTTCTGTCGTACCTACGGAGTGCCCTTTGATAGCTGAGTTTAGGGGGCATCATGGTATTGTATAGACTATGACACTATAAAACGTGTTAAGTGGTTTATGGTTAAAGCCTTAACGCTATTTTAATCATTTACTTTACTATAGGCATTATTATAATAGCGTGTATTACTACATAGCAGAGAGTTTCACATATCCTTAGAGGATGGTTATCCCAAAAATCCTTTGAGTTACTTGTATTTCAGTTTATATTTCACTTGAGTTAGATTTATTGATATAAGAATGTTAATCCTGACTCTAGTATTTTGTGTTTTTGCTCTATGCTCATTTCAGACTGTGTGTCACAGCATTCGAGACCCACCTTTGGAGTTGGAGCTTCGCTTAGAGATCCATCTATCTATTCAGCTTGCAGTTATTTTGTAACAACCATGTATTTTGTGATTTATTTTTTTGTATATTTTAATTATTTTAATCAAATTTTTGATTTAAAAACTTATTTTATCTATTTTGAATGATAAACTTTAGTTTTGATATGAATTATCATTCCAAAGCATGACTAAAAAGAATATTTTCCTGAATTGTTTATTTTGGTCAAAATAGTCAAATTTTGATTTTTAACTTAAAAATTTAAAATTTTGAATTTTTTAAATTTTATATTTTATTATGAAAATATATTTAATAACATGAATACCAGTTTTCGTTTCGATGAAAACGGATTTAAATTGTGAAAGTTATATTGTTTTCAATATTGTGTGTACATCGAATTATTTAACAATTTTCTTTATATTATATTTTATAAATTATATTTTTAATTATCAAATCATGTTCCAATATGTGTTATATGACATATTAGATATATATTATATTTAAATTTTTTTTTTTGCGATGTTATAATTTTTCCAAAGTTTACCGTGTTGATTTCTTTTTTTTTGCCTGTTTTCTTATTTTCTGCTATTTTCTTCATCAAAATTATATTTAAATTTAATTTTATATATTTTATTTTATGAATTCATTTTTATTTTGTGTACTTATCTTTATTTATAAATATTTTTCAAGCATATAACAATTTTCCAAAGTGCATTGAATTTATTTCTAATTTTAAAGGCTACTTCGCGATTTTAAGCCATTTTCTTAATTTAAATTCTATTTAATTAAAATTTAATTATTTATTTTATTTTAGAAATGATAAATAAATTATTTTATTTCAAAATTTTTCTTCAGAATATTTTTAAAATGAAGTAGATATTTTCCAAAGCCATTGATGTTTTAATTGTAAATTTTGAACCCTGTTTTCAATTTTTTAGCAATTTCCTTAATTCTTTTTATATTTTCTTTAAATTTAATTACATATATATATATATATTTTATTTTTTTTCACTTTGTTTCAGTTTTTAGATGTACTTGCTGAATTTTATTTTGTCTTATTTGATTTAAAAGAAAAGGAAGTATGGAAGGTTTTAAAAGCTAAGAAACGTAAAGTCGTTTCACCGTTTCTTTTACCGTTTCTTTTTCAATCAATACATCAGTTATTTTGGCCATTCCTTATACTATCTTCAGCTGACTTCTTTTTCTTCATTTTCACATGAAAACATCTTCCTCATCTCATTTTCATGGCTAGAGAAAAATTGGTAATGGCTTCTCTATATTTTTCTACCTTTTGTCCTTCCTTTTTGCTTGTTTTTGCCTTGTTTTCTTTGTTTGTTTTACTCGGCCACCACTAGCTAAACTTGGCCATCACCTCCACCACCTTCTCCTCTTCACCGACCACCACCACTTCCTTTCCCACATCATACACGACCAAAACCCTTCCTCCTCTGACCTGCAAGTGCCATGACCATCCCATGATGCAAAATCCACAAAAACTATGTTAAAACTCCTTAAAAATCATGTCTAGCCACCTAGTCTTCATCACCATCACCTTAGATGACCTTGGCCACCTCCTATTGCTCCACCACCTCCTTGACACACCCCTAACCATCACCTTCATCCTTTGTCCAGATCTGAAACATGCCATAGCCGAGCCATAGATCCATGTAGCCAAGCCCAAAATGAACCAAAAACCACTATTTTGCATAAACCTCTTCATATTCATGCGTAGTAACTCCTCCACCACTTCAATACCTTGTAGCCATGCCTTATAGGACCCAAATCTGAACCAAAGTATGTCCACACCTAAGCCAAAACATTCCCTAAGCCGTGCTAGCAAGTGTAGAAAGCAAGGCAAAAAGTTGTGTATTCATATTGCTTTTCAATTCAAAGTTATTCTGATGCAGCCAAGGCCCAAGAAGAAGTTGTGCAAACTTTGATTCCTGAAAATATGAATTTGTGGTGTAGTGTGATGAGTCGTCCACGACTCAAGGAAGGTTTGAGTCGTTTCCGAGCTAGGGAAAGAAGTCCACGACCTAACAAACCAAGGGAGAAGACAAGCCGAGATAACCAAGCATCGGAGTTGAGTCGTCCCCGACTCAACGGTCTAACCATGAGTCGTTCCCGACTTAGGGAGTTACAAGGGGGAGATAACAAGACAGTGGGTTTGAGTCGTTCGAGCTTGAGTCGTATACGGGATAATGGAACAGGGTTACGACTCAAGGGAAACTTGGAGTGTTCGTACTTGATGAGTCGTACACGACTTAACAACGTATCCATGAGTCGTGCCCGAGATAGCATCAAGAAGGAGAAGGGTTCAGCTGATGGAGGCTTGAGTCGGTGGAGGGATTACGACTTAGATGAGTCGTCCAGAATTGAGTCGCTTGAAGGGATATGTCGTGGTGGAGAGATAGCATCAAGAAGGAGATATGCAGAAGTGAACTTGGGAGCTTGAGTCGCTGAAGTTATGAGTCGTGAGTCGTAGGTCGTTGCCGACCTAGTATGAGTCGTGAGTCGTTCATGTGAAATGATGAGTCGTGTACTATGACTGATGTGCTGTAACCATGAGTCGGTTGAGACTTAAGTCGTTTATAAGTTGAGTCGTAGGTCGTTTGCTTTGTGTTCTGTTGTAAAGGGGTAGTGTTGTGATGTGTTGGTGATGAGTCGTAAATGATGAGTCGTTGGGGATGAGTCGTTGATGCTAAGTCGTGTATATGTGTTGTTTCTTTTATCTGATGAGTCGTATATCGTTGCGTCTAATGAGTCGTGGTGTATGATAAGTCGTTAACGACTTATGATGAGTCGAGAGTTTTGAGTCGTATACGACTTATGGAGGCGGGTGCAAAACACTATAAATAGGGAGTGAGTTGTAATGTTTTTGGTTGTTGATTTTGAATAAAATTTCTCTTTTGTTAGCTTTGTGCTTTCATACCAATTGGTAGTTGAGTGTAATCTCCTATCTCCACTTACGTCATTCGAGTGCGCTCGAATCCACGTTTGTTGAAGCCGATTCACGGAATCTAGTGCGCTAGATCAACGTGCGAAGAATCGTAGATCTTTGAACACGGTATAGTGCGCTATCAACGTGTTTGAGATAGCTAGAGTTCGGTATCTTTGGATCAACGAACTTGGGCATTTTGGTATCTTCAACTCACCGATTGCTACATTTCATCGATTGAAGTTTTGTTTGATTAATCCGCTGCGTCAGTTTTGGTATCAGAGCCATTCTTAGCCAATCATAGCTAAGTTTGATTCTTGGAGCCAAGTTTTTGAAGTTTTTGAAGTTGAAGGAGTTCATCGTGTTCATATTGAAGTTGCATCAAGTTAGGAGTGTTTGATCCATTTCATTTTGGATCGAGGAGTTGGACTTTGTTTGGATTTTGACTTGGAGTTTTTGCGCGCCAAGGAGTTTGAATTTGAAGAAGGCCGTGTATACTTGGGAGTAGCCGTGCCTTGATGATTGCATTTAAGTGTTTGTAGTAGGTGGCCAAGACAAGTCATAGCGAGTCAAAGTAGAGCCGACCTAACTTGAACCGAGTTAGTGTGAGCCGTGAACATCTATTGCCGATCTAAGGTTGAGCCTAGATTGCTTTATTGTGTGAAATTTTGAAGTATTGTGTTCAATTTGTTGAAGTTTGTGAAGTTTACAACCATGCCACCAAGGAGAGCTAACCGACATCAAAACGTTGAAGCTTTGTATCGTAGAGAAGAAGCCGAGCTTATGGAACAACGTATTAATGAAAAGTTTGATGAAGGCATTGGTAAATTGGAGAGATTGATGACTGATTTGAATCAAAGGAGGAGATCACCAAACTCGAACCATGGAGGAAACCGAGTTTCGCCATTGGTTACGGAAGCGAGGAGGGTATCACCACATTCTTGTAGAGATAGAAGAGAAACATCAATTTCATCACGAAGAGATCATCATGACTATGCACATGAAGAAAGAAGAAGTCATCGAGAATTTGACCATGAAGCATATAGAGATGAAGAGAGACATAGTCAAAGAAGCATGCATGAGAGAAGGGATGATGTTAGTCGAGATCGATGTAGGCGTACCTTTGATTTTGTTGAAGAGGGTGATAGAGCAAGTATTCCTTATAGAGATCGAGACCAAATTCGAAATTCTTACCGTGATGTGGAGGATGATCGTCGTTGGGAGTCGGGTATGAAAATGGAAATTCCAGAATTTAAAGGCGGAATGGTTGCTGAGGAATTCTTAGATTGGTTGTCTAATGTGGAGGAAATCTTTGATTTCAAGGAGGTGCCGGAGAATAGAAGGGTGAAGTTAGTTGCTACAAGGCTGAGGGGAAGAGCTTTGGCGTGGTGGCAGCAAACTAAACTTACTCGAGAACGAATGGGGAAGTCAAAGATAGAATCTTGGGAGAAGATGAAAAAGTTGATGAGATCTACATTTTTGCCTTATAACTACCAATCACTTATGTACCAGAGGTTGCAGAATCTGAGGCAAGGGACAAAATCTGTTAGTGATTATGCTGATGAATTTTACCAACTCATCGCCAGGAATGATATCATGGAAACAGAAGAACAGCTAACTGCTAGATTCATTGGGGGCTTGAGAATGCAGATCCAAGATATGGTTAATATGTTTGATCCTAGATCAGTAGCAGAGGCACATCAGAAAGCGTTAGCTTGGGAGAAACAAGGAAGGCGTGGAGGTGGTGTGTTTACTAATTCCAATAATCAAGCAAGGGGTGTTGGCGGAAGTTCTAATGTTCCTAAACCTGTTACAAAGCCAGTGGTCAAGGAGGTTGAGAAGGCGAAGGCTAGTAGTGTTTTCAAATGTTATAATTGTCAGGAGTTGGGTCACAAAAGCAACGAATGTCCGAAGCCGAAGAAGAGAACCATGGTTGCAGAGGTTGAAGCAGATGATGGTGAGGAGGCAGAGTATTCAAATGTACCTTATGTTGAGGAGGAAGAAAAAGTGTCGGGTGATGAAGGTTGTAATCTTATGATGAGGAGAAGTTGTTTGACACCTAAGCAAGAGGAGGATTGTAGTTGGCTGAGAAGCAATATTTTCCAATCGACATGTACTATTCTGGGAAAGGTCTGCAAGTTTGTTATTGACGCGGGAAGTTGTGATAATATTATTTCTACAGAAGCAGTGAGAAAGTTGAATTTGAAGACCGAGAAGCATCCTAAACCATACAAGCTAGCATGGTTAAGAAAAGGAGGTGAAGTGAAAGTGTGTCGAAGAGCTTGTGTGAATTTTTCGATTGGGAAGAAGTACAAAGATGAAATTTGGTGTGATGTTGTGGACATGGATGTTTGTCACTTGTTATTGGGCAGGCCATGGCAGTTTGATAGAGCAGTTCAGCATGACGGTCGTGCCAACAGTTACAGTTTCATGTTCGAGGGTACTAAAATCACTTTGGTTCCTAAGAAGCAACAGCAGAAGGAGAACAAACTGGAGGAGATTGAAGAATTGAAAACTCTGTTGACTTTGAAGGAGTTTGTTAAAGAAGTGGAGGAAGAACCGGAAGTGTTTTTGTTGATTGGGAGAGAGAGTAGTGAAGAAGTTGAGATTCCCGAAGAAGCAAAGCCAGTTTTGGAAGAGTTTGAAGATGTCTTTCCAGAGGAGTTGCCAAAGGAGTTACCACCACTTAGAGACATTCAACATCAGATTGATCTTGTTCCGGGGGCAGTGTTACCACATCGACCACATTATCGTATGAGTCCGAAGGAACATGAGGAATTGAGAAGGCAGGTGGAAGAATTACTTGAACAGGGTCGTATTCAGGAAAGTTTGAGTCCGTGTGCTGTACCTGCATTGTTAGTACCAAAGAAGGACGGAACTTGGAGAATGTGCACTGATAGTAGAGCTTTGAATAAGATCACTGTTCGTTACAGATTTCCTATGCCGAGGTTGGATGATTTGTTGGATCAGTTGAGTGGGGCAACTATATTCTCGAAAATTGATTTGAAGAGTGGTTATCATCAAATTCGTATCAGACCTGGAGACGAATGGAAGACAGCTTTCAAAACTAGAGAGGGGTTGTACGAATGGTTGGTTATGCCATTTGGTTTGTCTAATGCACCTAGTACATTCATGCGGGTGATGAATCAAATTTTTAGATCACTCATTGGAAAGTTCGTCGTGGTTTATTTCGATGATATTTTGATTTATAGCAGGAGTACGGAGGAACATGTTCTACATCTGAGAGAAGTGTTGTTTATTCTTCGTGAAGAACAATTTTATGCTGCTACAAAGAAATGTGTGTTTATGACACCTAGTGTTTTATTCCTGGGGTATGTTGTTTCAGGGAAAGGTATTCAAGTTGACCAGAGCAAAGTTGAAGCAGTCAAGAATTGGCTGCAGCCAAAGACAATTACAGAAGTGAGAAGTTTTCATGGGCTAGCGTCATTCTACCGAAGGTTCATACCACACTTCAGTAGCGTGATGGCTCCAGTGACTGATTGCATGAAAGTGAAACAATTTGTATGGTCAGAGGAAGCGGGGGTTGCCTTTGAAAGGATCAAGGAATTGTTGACGTCTGCACCAATTCTTGTTTTACCGAATTTTCAGTTATTGTTTGAATTGCATACTGATGCTTCGAAGGTTGGTATTGGAGGAGTTCTGAGCCAGAATGGGAAGCCAGTTGCATATTTCAGTGAGAAATTGTCAGGGGCAAAGATGAGATACAGTACATATGACGTTGAATTTTATGCTGTTGTTCAGGCTGTTAAGCATTGGAGACATTACTTATTTCAGAAGGAATTTGTTCTTTACACAGATCATGAAGCTTTGAAACACTTACAGGGACAGGATAAAATTTCAGCGAGACATGCATCATGGATTGCTTATCTGCAGCAGTTTACTTTTGTCGTTAAGCACAAATCAGGGGTGACGAATCGAGTAGCTGATGCTTTGAGTAGGAGGAGTCATTTGCTAACGACAATGAAGGTTGAAGTGACGGGGTTTGAAATGTTGCCAGAGATGCTTGAAGAAGATCCTTACTTTGTGAAATATGTTGAAAAGGTGAAGGATGGGATTACCGATGAATTCATGTTGGTTGATGGTTTTCTGTTTAAAGGAAGTCGATTATGTATTCCGGATTGTAGTTTGAGGATGAAAATTGTGAAGGAATTGCACGAGGAAGGACATGTGGGCCGTGATCGTACTTTACAGTTGATTTCGCAATCTTACTTTTGGCCATCGATGAGAAAAGAAGTTGAGAGATTTGTGGAGCGATGTCATATTTGCCAAGTTTCAAAAGGAACAGCAACGAATGCAGGGTTGTATATGCCATTACCAGTACCATCTAAGCCATGGGTTGATATCAGCATGGATTTCGTTTTGGGTTTGCCGAGAACTCAAAGGGGAAATGATTCGATATTTGTTGTGGTGGACAGGTTTTCAAAGATGGCACATTTTGTTGCTTGCAAGAAGACAGCAGATGCAGTTCGAGTAGCACAGTTATTTTTCAAGGAGATTTATCGACTTCATGGATTGCCAGAATCTATTGTTTCTGATCGAGATACTCGTTTTCTGAGTCACTTTTGGCTGAGTTTGTGGAAAATGGTGGGAACGAAGTTGAATTTCAGCAGTGCTTATCATCCACAAACCGATGGGCAGACGGAAGTTGTTAACAGGTCATTGGGTAATTTGTTGCGTTGCCTTGTACAGGATAATTTGAGAAGTTGGGACCTGAAGCTATGCCAGGCAGAATTTGCTCACAATCATGCAGTAAATCGAAGCACAGGATTCAGTCCGTTTCAGATTGTTTATTCAAATTTACCTATGGGACCGTTGGATTTAGCAGTAGTACCACCGTCGAAAGGAACAGTTAAACGAGCTGCTGATTTTGTTGATGAGCTGAATGAATGTCATAAAATCGTTCAGGAACGATTGGAGAAATCGAATGAGAAATATAAGAAGTTTGCAGATTCGAAACGACGAAATGTTGAATTTAAAGAAGGTGATTTGGTCTATGCTGTATTAACAAAGGATCGTTTTCCGGTGGGTGCTTATAACAAGTTGAAGGCGCGAAAAATTGGTCCAGTTGAAGTTTTGAAGAAAATTAATGAGAATGCTTATCGATTAAAGTTACCAGATGATGTTTATACTTCTGATGTTTTTAACGTCAAACATTTAATTCCATATCATGGAGGTGGAATTGTTGAGGAAGAATTTACAAATTCGAGGTCGAATTTTTCTCAACCAGGGGAGGATGATGCAGCCAAGGCCCAAGAAGAAGTTGTGCAAACTTTGATTCCTGAAAATATGAATTTGTGGTGTAGTGTGATGAGTCGTCCACGACTCAAGGAAGGTTTGAGTCGTTTCCGAGCTAGGGAAAGAAGTCCACGACCTAACAAACCAAGGGAGAAGACAAGCCGAGATAACCAAGCATCGGAGTTGAGTCGTCCCCGACTCAACGGTCTAACCATGAGTCGTTCCCGACTTAGGGAGTTACAAGGGGGAGATAACAAGACAGTGGGTTTGAGTCGTTCGAGCTTGAGTCGTATACGGGATAATGGAACAGGGTTACGACTCAAGGGAAACTTGGAGTGTTCGTACTTGATGAGTCGTACACGACTTAACAACGTATCCATGAGTCGTGCCCGAGATAGCATCAAGAAGGAGAAGGGTTCAGCTGATGGAGGCTTGAGTCGGTGGAGGGATTACGACTTAGATGAGTCGTCCAGAATTGAGTCGCTTGAAGGGATATGTCGTGGTGGAGAGATAGCATCAAGAAGGAGATATGCAGAAGTGAACTTGGGAGCTTGAGTCGCTGAAGTTATGAGTCGTGAGTCGTAGGTCGTTGCCGACCTAGTATGAGTCGTGAGTCGTTCATGTGAAATGATGAGTCGTGTACTATGACTGATGTGCTGTAACCATGAGTCGGTTGAGACTTAAGTCGTTTATAAGTTGAGTCGTAGGTCGTTTGCTTTGTGTTCTGTTGTAAAGGGGTAGTGTTGTGATGTGTTGGTGATGAGTCGTAAATGATGAGTCGTTGGGGATGAGTCGTTGATGCTAAGTCGTGTATATGTGTTGTTTCTTTTATCTGATGAGTCGTATATCGTTGCGTCTAATGAGTCGTGGTGTATGATAAGTCGTTAACGACTTATGATGAGTCGAGAGTTTTGAGTCGTATACGACTTATGGAGGCGGGTGCAAAACACTATAAATAGGGAGTGAGTTGTAATGTTTTTGGTTGTTGATTTTGAATAAAATTTCTCTTTTGTTAGCTTTGTGCTTTCATACCAATTGGTAGTTGAGTGTAATCTCCTATCTCCACTTACGTCATTCGAGTGCGCTCGAATCCACGTTTGTTGAAGCCGATTCACGGAATCTAGTGCGCTAGATCAACGTGCGAAGAATCGTAGATCTTTGAACACGGTATAGTGCGCTATCAACGTGTTTGAGATAGCTAGAGTTCGGTATCTTTGGATCAACGAACTTGGGCATTTTGGTATCTTCAACTCACCGATTGCTACATTTCATCGATTGAAGTTTTGTTTGATTAATCCGCTGCGTCATATTCCTATTCAATGTTGTATTGAATTATAATTTTATTTTGTTTATTTTGGGTTATAACACAAGTTCTATAGCTTGGATTTGCTCTCCACTCAAATCAAAAGTCATGCTATTGCCTTTTGGAATCCGTCGTGCCATTTGTATTGCAATCTCCAGCCATAAAAGGTGAGCAAAGCTCACACGACATTTATACTTACGCAGTTGTGAAACAACAACAACTGAATGTGT
This sequence comes from Allium cepa, assembly GCA_030765085.1. NCBI lineage: Eukaryota > Viridiplantae > Streptophyta > Magnoliopsida > Asparagales > Amaryllidaceae > Allium > Allium cepa. Next base: position 725,882,961 of record CM060937.1, on the reverse strand, counting down.
AGAATTAAATATGATGTTATAACTGCCATGTGATTTTTTTTATATATGATGTTAAACTTGTTAAATTTCATGTCGTATCATCTGTTATCATATATATGTTGTTACTGTTCATTTATATATGTTTATCATACTGCAAGTTCCCTGTAGATTAGAAATCACTATGGGTTGAAATGATGCATACCCGAACGGACTTTAGGATAGGAAAAAATCGTTATGGGCTGAAATGATAGGCTTGAACGGTTTTTATTTAATTTATTTTAACTTGGGATTGCGGGTTCGAAATGATAAAACCCAGATTTTCTTTGTAAATTATGGGTTGAAATGATATATTACCCGTATCACTTTACCTAGCGTAGAAAATTATATACAGGCCCGTAGTTAAAATATGTTTTTCTAAAAATTTTAAAATATTTTAGAAATATAATTATTATAATATTTGATTTGAAATTTAATAAAAATATAAATTTTGTAAAGGATTATTTATTTTCTAGAAATCTATAAGTTAAATAAATTATGGAAAAGTTAGAAAATATGATTGTAAGTTATTTTGGAAATTTTGATTTAATTTTTAATGGAATTTAAATTAACTTTGAAAATATGATCAATTTATGATATTTTGAATTTAAATTAATTTAAAGTGATTTTATATCATATTAATGTTTTTTGATAAAGTTGAAATGTGAAATGAATGAATATTTTAAGATGAAATTTTGAAATATAACTAAATTGGAAATTTATGAAATTGACTTAAAACTGAACTTTTTGTTAAGTAAATAAAAATAAAACTAAGTTATATTTGAGAATTTGAACTTAAGTGCTAAGTTGAAATTTAATGCAATGAATTTAAAATTGAACATTGCAATAAGTGAATTATTATTAAATCTTGATTTTTGAATGGAAATTTAACTTTATAAAATCATGAACTTGAGGAATATTAAATGATGTTTATAAATGTGAAAATGTATGATTTTATGAGTTAAAAATGTTTTAAATAAAAAAATATAATTGGTTGACAAATTATGTTGAATATTTGAAGTTAATTGACTGCATTTTTGAAATGCTATTAATTACAATGTAAATGATATTACAGCATTTGTAAATGTTGTAGTTGATGATAATGAACTAAAAAGCTAAATTGAATTAAAAGCTATTATAGCAATTTTTTGTAAGTGCTATAATTTTTGAATTTAATTAAGTTTATTTGAAATTTAAGTAAACCCTATTACAACATTTTAAAATGTTGTCTTTTGTTAAATTGAACTGTTTTGAATGTATCTTTCCGTAGCGTTTTCTAAATGCCACGAAAAGTGAATTTTCACTGTTTTGATAAACTTAAGTGAATAAATGAACTTTGGAAGTTGAAAATTTTGGAAATTTAATAATTTAATTATTTAACATAATAACTTCATTTTAATGATTAAAAATGATTTTTTTTGAATATAAACTGTTTTGAAATGTGAATTGAAATGGTATTTTAAATTGAATAAAATGAATAATGATTTGAAATGAATGTGGTTTTGATATTTTGATATATTAAATGATTAAAATGTGGTTTGAAAAGATATGATATTTTGATATATTGAAATGATTTGAAAATGGAGTTTTGAAAGATATGACATTTTGATATTAAAATAATTTGAAAGGAAGTGCTGAAAGATAAGATATTTCGAATGAAATTTTGAAAGGTTATGATATTTTGATATATTAAAATGATTTGAAAGGAAGTTTTGAGAGGATATGATAATTTAATATATTGAAATGGTTAGAAATGACTTGATATTTATTTTGATAAATATTTGAATCAAAAGATATGGTATAATGATATATTGAAATGGTTTGGAAATAATTTAATCTTTATTTTGATAAAGATTTGGGTTGAAATGATATTTAATTTTGAAGTATAATTTCTTTTTAAAGTTATAACTACAGTTTATAATAACGATTAGTTGTTAAAGAGACCGGGATCAGATATTGTCTTATAGCCGGCCAATACCGAAAACCACTTTACCAACTATGTACGCGGTGGAGATTTCAGAATGAAGTAGTATGGTGGCGACGTTCTCGAGGTATATTACGTGGACCCAACTCCAGTGAGTTGGCATAAATGACTAAAACAGGAGCTAGATCGGGCTACACAAAGGGTCGCACCCTTTCATCGAGCATGCTCCATCGAAAACCATTCTATTACTTTTGTGATTCGATACGTGGCACCACTTTGATTCGGGGGTATTGTTCGAGGTGGGCGGAAGCTGCTGGCTTGCCATCACCACCGGTCCGGGAGTGCAAACGGTGTATCCACCTTGACATTGCCTCGCGTGCCGTGTCATCTCCTTATAGCGAGCCCACTACGATTTTGGTTTTAAAGATCCGACCGCGTTAAGGTTCACCATCCCCTTAACGCTATTTTCTATATGATTATACTTTACTGATTAGACACTACTGTATATATCATATATTACTGCGTAGTAAATAGTTTAACGGATCCTTAGAGGATGGTCGGTCCCAAGCATCTTCTAAGTTACTTATACCTTTGCTACAGTTCACTTGAGTTGGTTTACATTATATAAGTATGTATGTCCTGACTCGAGTGTTTGTATTTTTATTTACGCTCGTGTCAGCCTGAGTTATTCACAGATTTGGATTTCCACTTTCTGGAGATTGGAATCGCTAGAGATTATCTACCTGTCAAGTTTCATCTTTTCAGTTCGGCTGTTCTATTCAGCTTGTACTTGGATATCATATTTAAATTTCTGTTGTACTTTATTTCTTCTATTGTATCTTATGTAACTCTGATATATTTATATAGTAGCGTCATGAACTACTATCTCTTTTACTTCCGCTGCATTATTATTACTCTGTGTCTGTGATCTGTGATTTTATTTACTGCATATCCTGAGATTTGCAAAATTTTTATTTACAACGCGGTATTTTGAGTAATTCAATTCCGGCATGAGTGTCTACCTATACACTTATAATGGATGCGAATGGTTGAAAATACCTGGTTGTTACAGTTGGTATCAGAGCCAGATTGCTTTAGGCAAAACTCAGCATATGGAGTGAATGTATTTACAGAATCACTTTCATTCGAGTTTGAATCTCTTCCTTTTTGACTCGATTTCTTTGAATTTTGGAACGTTCCCCGCGGTTCCAAAATCCATTCGTGTTCTTCACTATCCATCTTCTATTGATTCTAGAGTATTCCATAACTCCGCTTCGAATGATCTTTCTAGTGAGTCGGCGGTCACGCCAATTTCAAATTGAATTGAAAAAAAGGGGAAACTCCCTTACAATTAGCATCGATTCACCAGAGATTCTTATCTATCCTTGGTTTAGATGCTAATATCTTTTGTTATTCCAAACTTTATCTATTGAGATCAAATGGTAAATCTACATTCGTCTTATTCTTTAAGCCACGGTTGACCCGGTAAATGTTGCCCGTGATTTCTTTAAGCTTATCCACCTCCCTATTTTGTTATTTAATCATCTTGTCTTTTGTTTCCAACCTATTTTCAAACATTTTGAATTGTACTTGTAAATCTATGTTTTGTTTATATATTGTGTTGTTTGAGTTGTTGATGTTGAGTTGGGTTTCTGATCGATTCGTCTGATCAACGCTATTGATAGGATTTCTAAAACACTCTGACAGAACAAACTGACATATTATTATTTTCAAATTTGGTTAATGAAATAAATTTTGATATATAAGTGAATTTATGGAACTTAATAAACTTATTTAAATTGGTTATTTGAAATGATAATACTTAATTTATCATTTATTGTTCTATAAATGAATTTATAGATAGTCGTTTATAAATTGATTTGGGAACTGAAATGAATTTAGAATAAGAAATTTGAGAATTTAATTTCCGATGGTTTCAACCCTTGTGTTTAAAGTTTTAAAAAGGTTATATTATTTAATGTATTTTCAAATAGAAATTTGTTTCCAAAGAATTTTAAAGTTTAAAATTAGTGCTCTTCTCATTGTCACTGGGAAATAACTTCGGTGATGACTGCAGCATCATCGACGTTCATTTTCGAGTTTCAAAGTGAAGAGACCACCCTGTAGTCTTGCTACAGCTTTGTTTTGGGAAATTTAATTGATTTGAATTTCTAAAATATGACTTGATTTATAATATATATAAATATATGATTTAAATTTGATTCGATAAACTATGTACATACCTTTAGTTATCTCTAAATGGTTTGAAGAAATCAGAAATTTAATTCTTAAATTTTATTTTTAAAGAATAATTTCAATTATAAAATGAAAATCAAAATTTTTGGATAAATAATTCAAACTTGAGAAAATTGAATTGGAAAGTTTTATTTGTATAATACTCAATTGCATTCCAATATAACTTACCTTAATTTAAGAAGTTAATAATGTAATTGGATAATATACAATATAAAAAGATTTTTTAAATAAAATTTGAGTAGTTATGATAAATGTTATACACTTAAATTTTAATTATAAAATGATTAACAGAGGTAAATAGAATAAATGGGTAATTGAATAATTTACAATATAAAATAATGTTAAAAGAACTAAGAATAAAGAAAGCAGTTATAATAAGTGTAAGTATATTTAACATAAGTAATAAATATATTGAAAGGAATAAATTTAATTTTAGTTAGGAATAAGGAAGAATAAAATTTATTAAGTACATTGTAAGTGTAATAAATGATTATTTTTCAAACCCATGGTTTTAAAAATTGTTCATTTTAGGTGATTGGATAATAAGATAATGAAATTTGAGATAGTTAAGATTTATTTAACTTGTGTAAAAGATTTATTCTCTATTTAAGGTGAAATTTCCACGCTTTCAAATTTATTTGCTTATTTTGTTTTTAAAACTATCTTTTGGTTGTCCTTATCATCCTCATCTTGCTATAGACTGGTATAGGCATCTTTCTATAATCTTTCTGTTTAGAAATCTTCTATAATCTTTGATAATCATTGGTACTCATTTTGAATCCACCTTTTCGTGCTAGTGTTCTTGATTCCGGAGGATCATGGAAAGATCATCTCCACCTTGTTAAACTTACCTATCACAATAGTTATCATATATAATTTCCTTCTCCTTGTCATCATGTCCTAATCCTGTTTCACTCTATCTTTTTCTGTGCTTTCCCGTACCTCATTCCTTTTCGGGGACGAAAGGTTTTGAGTGGGGGAGAGTGTAACAACCCTGTATTTTGTGAATTCATTTTTATTTTGTGTACTTATCTTTATTTATAAATATTTTTCAAGTATATAAAAATTTTCCAAAGTGCATTGAATTTATTTCTAATTTCAAAGTCCACTTCGCAATTTTAAGCCATTTTCTTAATTTAAATTCTATTTAATTAAAATTCAATTATTTATTTTATTTTAGAAATGATAAATAAATTATTTTATTTCAAAAATTTTCTTTATAATATTTTTAAAATGAAGTAGATATTTTTCCAAAGCCATTGATGTTTTAATTGTAAATTTTGAACCCTGTTTTCAATTTTTAAGCAATTTCCTTAATTCTTTTTATATTTTCTTTAAATTTAATTATATATTTTTATTTTTTTTATTTTTTCACTTTGTTTCGGTTTTCAGATGTACATGCTGAATTTTATTTTGTTTTATTTGATTTAAAAAAAAAGAAAGTATGGAAGTTTTTAAAAGCTAAGAAACGTAAAGTCGTTTCACCGTTTCTTTTACCGTTTCTTTTTCAATCAATACATCAGTTATTTTGGCCATACTATCTTCAGCTGACTTCTTTTTCCTTATTTTCACGTGAAAACATCTTCCTCGTCTCATTTTCATGGCTAGAGGAAAATTTGTAATGGCTTCTCTATATTTTTCTACTTTTTCTCCTTCATTTTTTCTTGTGTTTGCCTTGTTTTCATTGTTTGTTTTACTCGGCCACCACAACCTAGCCTTGGCCATCACCTCCACCACCTTCTCCTCTTCGACGACTACCACCACCTCCTTTCCCACATCATACACAACCAAACCCTTCCTCCTCTGACCTGTAAGTTCCATGACCATCCCATGATGCAAAATCCACAAAAACTATGTTAAACTCCTTAAAAAGCATGTCTAGCCACCTAGTCTTCATCACCATCACCTTAGATGACCTTGGCCACCTCCTATTGCTCCACCACAACCTTGACACACCCCTAACCATCACCTTCATCCTCTGTCCTGATCTGAAACATGCCATAGCCGAGCCATAGATCCATGTAGCTAAGCCCAAAATGAACCAAAAACCACTATTTTGCATAAACCTCTTCATATTCATGCGTAGTAACTCCTCCACCACTTCAATACCTTGTAGTCATGCCTTATAGGACCCAAACCTAAACCATAGTATGTCCAAACCTGAGCCAAAACATTCCCTAAGCCGTGCTAGCAAGTGTAGAAAGCAAGGAAAAAAGTTTTGTATTCATATTGCTTTTCAATTCAAAGTTACTCCTATTCAATTTTTTATTGAATTATAATTTTATTTTGTTTGTTTTGGGTTATAACACAAGTTCTATAGCTTGGATTTTCTCTCCACTCAAATCAAAAATCAAGCTATTGCCTTTTGGAATCCGTTGTAACGACCCGTAGAATTTAATAGTTTTTAATTGGTTTTATAACGTATTTAATTTGGATTTTGAGAAATTTTAATAATAATATTTTGAATAAAGTTTTAATATTTGGTTTACGTATAATTAAATATAGCAAATGGTAAATTTTCAATTAATTTTATGAAAGTTTATTTATTTTGTGAAATTCTATTAAATTCATGCTGACTTGCTAATGATATGTAATCTAAATTTTAATAAAAGGATCTGCAACATCGTAGTTGTAAATTATGAATGTTATTGTTTATAATCATACATGTAACTCAAATGATACGATTTTAATAACAAATTCGTGTTCAAGATATGGATTTCATAATAGTATTTTCTTAATATCCTTAGCTTTCAACAATAATCAATTAGCGACCTTAATCTTAATAGGATTTGAAAATCATCAACATTCGGATAAGTCAAATGATATTCTAAATGTTAATAATAATCTTGAAAAAAAAACTTTATCATAAGAACATTTTAAGTACACATAAATTTTTATGGGATTATGTTAATATGTGTTCAGTAGGCATATGCTAACAACCGCTCAAACAAGGGGTAATCACTAATACACAGTGTTAATTGTTGAAAACTCAAACTATCTATATTTATCACGCAAAAATGCAAAATCATAAAGGTCATTAGTGAAATTATGCAATCTTAACATGTGCGTAGAAGGCACATGCTGATATTTTCCGATTTTGTGCATTGCACTAAGAATTATTGGATCCTATTCATCGTTAATTTGCTACCATTTCACGACTTTGACCACCACCTTAATTGTTGAATGCCATGAATGCCAAAATGATGAATGATGTTGCAAGTCAGAAGAAAATGCATGCTCCTATATGCGTTTTTGCGTTAAATGACATTAGATGCCAACAATATTATTATGCATTTTCATTATCTTAATTCTTTTATCAATTAACCTCTCCACTTTTCTTTCCAATCTCATTTATAACCTGCCTATTTACTTTTCTTACCATATTTATTATTTGTTAGAATCTAGCCGTTTCATAATTCCCTTTTTCAGCATTTGATGTGTCTTCTCTAAATCTAAGCGGAAAATCTAGCTTACCCCTTTTATTCATTTACATTTTTTTCTGTTTCAAATTTCATCGTGACTGACACGCAACCTTACATTAATCGCTGCGTCAATCAAGCATCCATCTATTAATTTTCATTTATTTTATATTTATTGCCAACGTTATAAATTTGAAAGATCACTTGCTTCCCTTGTCTCCGTGATTTCACGTCTCTGTGCCTATCCTTTTTAGTTTCTTACTTTTATATTCTATTATTTGCCTAAACGTGCATTTTGACTGTTGCCATCCCCGTATTTATTTCTTTCCATTTTGAAATTAAAACGTATACGTTTTACATTTATTTATTTCCAAACCATTCATTGCCTTTCCTTTAAATCAATCCATTCTCTTCTTATTTGTTTTAATTTATTTCCTCTTTTCACCAACACTCAATCTTTATACATATTTGTTTTAATTCATTTTCTCTACACATGTGCATTCAATCTTTATACATATTTGTTTTAATTTATTTTCTCTTTTCACCAGCATTCAATGTTTATATACATATTTGTTTCATTTTATTTCCTCTGTTCACCAGCATTTAATCTTTATATGTTTGTTTTAATTTATTTCCTCTTTCTTTCTTTTTTCTCCTTAATTTATAGGAATAAATTCTTAAATTTCCTCTAGCCATTACTATCTTTATTTCTTGCCACTTTAAACAAAATTTCTTTCCACTTTATCAATGTGAGGCTTCTCTTATAAATACAAATCACTCGTACATACCCCACTCCATATCAATAGACCTTCATCTCCTCTCTTGCGTGTGAAGCTTCTTCTGTAGGTAAATGGCTGCACTAAAATTTTTTCTTCTTCTTATTTCTTTTCGTTTTCTTCTTCTTTTTCATCCTTTTCTTTTGTTTTATTATTGTTTATATTGCTTTTGCTTTTCCTTTATTTTAAGCATAACATGGTCCAAGTATATATTTTACATTATAAGTATGTTTATATAGTGCAGCGCAAGTATACATTAAATTTAAAGTTATAAACATTTGCATTTGTTCTATGGTTAGTTTTATATGAGTATTTATTGAAATTTGTATAGACTGACTTTTGAATATACATTGGGTTATTTCATACGGTTTATATATAATATAAGATGTTTAGTAGTCTGCATATATGTTACAGTATGTAAGATTTTTATATTAAAAAAAAGAAAGGTGTTGATTTTATATTGTATTGTTTATAAAAAGGTGTTAATTTTATAATATATATATTGTGGGACAGTATACATTTATAAACATATTAATATACAGTAAGTTATAAAACATAAGTTTGATATATAGGTAGAGTTTGCATGGGTTTAAGTTTTCCTTCTGTTGTTTAAAATATAGTTGTAGAGTTATAAAATTTTGGGAAGAGTATATAGTATAATATATTTTAACTTAGTTTGTGTGTCTGTCCAGAGATGAACTATTATGCAAATACAGTTTTATAAGATCTAAGATCTGTTGTTTTAAAATGTAAGTTTATACTAGTGATTATATGGGTTAAAATTTGACACTGATATTTTTAAGATAATAAAGAAAGTTTAATGTAAGTGTTAACATGTAAGAAATGCCTGAAGCCTGTTTTAATATTAAAGAAAATACTGGAATTTAAATTGTTAAATTAAGTTGGAGCTGTGCTCTCGCCCTTCTCTTTCTTATAAATATTTTGCAAAAGGTAAATTTATATCAAGTATAAGGTGTGTAGTGTTTCAGCAAATCAAGGAAAGTTGATATTGGTCTTAACAATAATAATGTGGAATGTTGACTTAAATGTTGATTTAAATATGATTATAAAAAAAAATTATGTTAACATTGGTTTTAAACATAGTTTTGCAGTTTTCTATTATTTGCATTTGTTTGAAAACGTATGTATGTATATGTAATTTTAATGCGTTTCAAAACTAATATTGGTTAAGAGAGTAATATAATAGAATAATATTTGTATTTCATTTCGGTCTACATAAAGCAGTTTCTGATCTATTTTCATCGATCTATATTTATCAGTTGTCCATCATATTCATGCCAATCTTGCTTCGCTTTGAAAATTTTGTTTGGATTTGTTTGATGTCTAGATCGTGATCCAGCGTAGCTCAATTCTTTGTCCAATCTATCTAGCCTCGAAAGGTGAGCAATCACTCACGATTTAACATTCTTATATTTATTAAATTTGATTTCAATTGAAACGACAATTGAAATATGTTGTTATTAGTTATTTAAATTGTTTATATGCTATTATTTGTAACTGTTCACCTGTGGGATATGACACCATATGCTGTTGTTTATATTATACTGTTATTGATGATATATGCCTGTTATATTATTATTATATGTTATCACTCTGCAAGTTCCCTGTAGTTTAGAATTAACTATGGGTTGAAATGATACATACCCGAACGGACTTTAGAATAGGAGAATTTCGTTATGAGTTGAAATGATAGACCCAAGCAATTTTCATTTAATTGAATTTGGGATTACGGGTTGAAATGATATCCACCCGTATATATTTAGTGTACGGTTTGAAATGATAAATATCCGTAGCACTTGACCATATGATAGGAAATATATACAGACATCGTTGGTCCATATATATAAAAATATTTTGAAATAAATTCATTGTTTTGGAAAGAAATATATGGTCATAATAAATATTAATTATTAAATTATTATATATAAAGGGTAATGATATATATATATATATATATATATAGATTTAGTAATATTTAATTCAATTAAGATTGATTTAATACATAAATTATGTTAATTATTTAGGTAAATTATAGTTCAAATAGATTTTTGCAATAATTGGGATAAATTAAGATTAGGAGATAAATTTGAGTTTATTAAAAATGGTATTTAAATAAGGATTTATTTAATTAAATCAATTTGAAATTTTGAATGGGAAATTTAAGGGTATGATTTTGTAACTGGATTTTTGATGTAAGAGATTTAATGAATATTTCACGTTTAAATATATTAAAAAAAAAATTGAGTAAAATGTAATTAAGGTTACTTAAATGATATTGAATCTAATAAGGGAGTATTTCAAGACTAAATAATAATGAGGTTAAATCGAGATCTATATGAAACTGTTATATTGAACTTTTAAATATTAAAGCCTTGAACTATATTGGAATTTAAATGGTTTATTTTGAGATTCGGATCTGTATTTGAAATAAATATAGTTGAATTCGTTATTTAGAAAATAAATTGAATTTAAATTGATAAATTAAGATTGGATTTAATCTAAATAGGAAGGTTGGGTTGATGTTGAAACAATTGGTTAAGTTGAGGAAATCGAAAATACTTTACTCTATAAATTATTTAATATATATATATATAAATACTATTTTGGGAAATATAGAGATATTTGAAGTGAAAATGATATTTGGTTTTGAAGTATAAATTAAGTTGAAAGGACTACGATGTTATAGTGTATATTTCTACCTTGTAGATAGTTCTATGGACCCTTAGAGGATGATTATCCCAAACATCCTTTAAGTTAATTGTATTTCAGTTGATATTTCACTTGAGTTGGATTTATTTAGATAAGAATGTTAATCCTGACTCGAGTGTTTTGTGTTTTGCTTTACGCTCGGGTCAGACTGAGTGATACAACATTTGAGACTCACCTTCGAAGTTGGAGTTTGCTTGAAGATCCAGCTATCTATCCTTTCAGTCATCCAGTTGATTGGTCCAGAGAAGTCTTCCGCACGTACTGGAGACTTCACTGTATCTGAGATATTCTATTGTACTTTATCTCTAACTCTGATTTTTTTTATAGTAGCTTCATGAACTACTATCTATTTATTCCGCTGCGTATTTTTGTACTACTCTGTATCTGTGATTCTGTGTTGATTTATTTACTGTATATGTTGGGTTTTGCCAAATTTTAATTAACAATCTGATATTTTGAGCAATTCAAGTCCGACATCAACGGATGCGAATGGTTGAAAATAGCAGGTCGTTACAGTTGGTATCGGAGCTTTGGCTCTAGGCAAAACTTATCATATATGGTAAATTTATTTACAGAATCACTTTCGTTCGAGTTGAATCTCTTCCTTTCTGACTCGATTTCCTTTGAATTTTGGAATGTCCCTCGGTTCCGAAATTCATTCTTGTCTCTCCTTAATTATATTCGTTCGATTTTGGAGTATCCTATAACTCCACTGAATGATTCGTAAAAGGGGGTGAAAACTCCTTTTCAATTGGCATTGATTCACCGAAGATTCTTTTGTATCATCGGTTTACGATGCTGTTGTATCTTGGTATGCCGAATTCTATCTCTGGCGATTGAATGTCGATTTGTTTTGGAATTCCGCATTGATTATATTCCTGAAGTCACGGTTGACTCGGTTAAGGTCGCCCGCGGTTTGTAGAAGTATATCCATCTTCTATTTTGTAATTTAATTATCTCATCTTCAATCGAGTCTATCTTCGAATCAGGATTCTATTCATTGGAGTTCCGCTAATTTAAATCTCTATCTTTGCTTGAAACCCATTCTTTGAAAAATCGGGTATGTTGTATTTTTGAAATTGTTTATACCGAAATTATTATTTTGATAACTATGATTTTATTCTATATATAAAAGTGAAAATGTTATCGATAAGGATTATATACCTATATAAAAAGGTTTTGAAAGGATTTGAAATTTTGAAAAATTATAAGAAATTGATTTATAACTGTAGAGTTAAATTTGAAATTCGAGAATTGAATTCAGGTATTTTGAAATTGGTTTTAAGATTTTGGAAGATATATAAAAATAATACGATTTAAAAGTATTTTTTGAATAAGAAATGTTTCTAATGAATTTTAATAATTTTGAAGAAATTTCAAAGAAGTTTTCAAGAAAATAGAAGTCCAGAACTCACTTATGTCGCTGGAAAATAATTTCGGTGATGAGTGCACGCATCATCGACGTTGATTTTCGAGTTTCAAAGTGGGGGAGAGGCCACTTTAATAGCTTAGCTATGCAAGTGATTTTGTAAAACCTTTTTTATTACAAATTCCGAAGTATAATTTGATATTTTAGAAAGATATAGGTATATATTTTAAAACAATTTAAAATGAGACCGGTGTTTAGTCCTCGAGTTTCAGATTTAATAATTGGTTTATTGATTTATGTTGATTTTCAAATCTTGAATTTGGAAATTTGATTTCACTAACTATTTTGAATGTTCGAACACTTCCAAATCGAGATTATATTTTTAAAGCTAAGAAATTTCGAAGAGTACAAAATGTTTGATAAAGCATATAAGTTTTGTTTTGTATGTTAAAACCTTTTGTTAGGTAAATGAATATGACTATTTTGAAATTATACTAATATGGAATTTAGTTTTAAATGTTTTGAAAAACTATTAGTTTTAAATAATGTTTTTCAGAAAGGAAAATTTGATATTTCAAATAAAAAATAAATACTTTAAAGGGTTTAAAGGGATAATTATAAATTTGGAAACCATTTGAGTATAATTAATTTTGAGAAAATTTTTGGTTTTGAAATTAAATTGAAATTAAAAACCAGTACTTATATTGTGATTTTGGAAATGAATTTGTTTGACTTGAATTATTTTAATTTGGAAACTGGGATAATTTTCTAAACCTATTATTTTGGGAACTTTGAAATTTAGATATTTAATCTGGAAGAAAATTTGGTGAAATCATATATGATATTGAAATGATTTGAAATTGAGAACCTTATATTATTAAGCACTTGATTTAGGAGTGGTCGAACTTGTATAAATTGGATTTGTAAAAGTATTAAATTGATTTGAAATCCGTTGATTTGAAGGTACTCAATTTGGAAAGATATTTTATATAATCGAAGTCTATATAAGTATGATTTGATCTACTATTGATTTTGAAAGTATTCGATTTGGAAAAAATGGAATCCTATATATATGGACTTTATATAAGTACGATATTTGAAAGTATTTGGAAAGGTACTATATGATATATATTTTCGAAATAAAGATATGGAAAGTGCCTTCTACTTGATATCCGCTTTGTGGCCACATCGTGGATTCATTCTATCGATATTATTCTCTCTGATTTTTGGTTTTCCGGATGTAATACTCGAGTGTTCCCACCGTGGCGTAACCCATGGTTTTTTTTTCTCGTGAATGCATAGCGAAATTGCCTGGCTGAGTCTTGCCTAGGGGTACGGATTGTTTCCTAGGGGATCCAGGCGTAACCATTGTGTATCCTGCAATCTGTGTAAGTCGCGAATAGTAGCGCAAGTGCCTGGCTGAGTCTTGCCTAGGGGTACGGATTGTTTCCTAGGGGATCCAGGCGTAACCATTGTGTATCCTGCACTCTACTAGTCATCGTGGCGTAACTCGCAGGGCTGAGAAAGCTTACGGATATGGATTGTTTCCTGGGGGACCCAGGCGTAACCATTGTGTATCTGCGAACCATTATCGGACAAAGGTTTTGGTTTGGTTTTTGGTTTGGATTGTACTTTCCATATCTGTTTTTTTAAAGGTTTTTCAAGTATTTTCACTGTGTGTTGAAATGGGTCTACCAAGTACTTGAAGAATTCTAGCTTTGCGCCTGATCAACGAATGGCCAGAGTCTGCAAGAACGAGGATAAACTTGTTGAAACATCGAGTTATAAAAGTATTTTCGAAAGGAAAATTTATATCGATATAATAGTATTTTATTATAAAAGTATTTTTTCCCAACAAAGAATTTTTGAATTAATATTTGAAATTTAAATTCTTATGGTTCTAGATTAATTATTCGTGCCCGATACTATTCCTTGCATCTACCTTATCTGCTCAGTTTAGTTATTCACCTTGATTCTGTTTTCTAAACCTACCTTCCTTTCCTTATTGAATATAATCTTTAAAATATTGTAAGTATTTTGAAGTTATTAATTTAATAAAACATATTTAATTCCAATGGGTTTTGAAAATTTAAAGTATTAAAGATAACTGAATTGCAAATGAAGTTTTCAAATAAATATTTCAAATAAAATGTATATAGTTAAATAAATTGTTAATCCTTATCTTTCAATCTATCTTTCCTTCCGGTTGTTTCTTTTCTCCTACCTCCTTCCTTTTCGGGGACGAAAAGTTTTGAGTGGGGGAGAATGTAACGACCCGTAGATTTTAATAGTTTTTAATTGGTTTTATAACGTATTTAATTTGGATTTTGAGGAATTTTAATAATAATATTTTGAAATAAAGTTTTAATATTTGGTTTACGTATAATTAAATATAGAAAATGGTAAATTTTCAATTAATTTTATGAAAGTTTATTTATTTTGTGAAATTCTATTAAATTCATGCTGACTTGCTAATGATATGTAATCTAAATTTTTATAAAAGGATCTGCAACATCGTAGTTGTAAATTATGAATGTTATTGTTTATAATCATACATGTAACTCAAATGATACGATTTTAATAACAAATTCCGTGTTCAAGATATGGATTTCATAATAGTATTTTCTTAATATCTTTAGCTTTCGACAATAATCAATTAGCGACCTTAATCTTAATAGGATTTGAAAATCATCAACATTCGAATAAGTCAAATGATATTCTAAATGTTAATAATAATCTTGAAAAAAAAACTTTATCAGAAGAACATTTTAAGTACACATAAATTTTTATGGGATTATGTTAATATGTATTCAGTAGGCATATGCTAACAACCGCTCAAACAAGAGATAATCACTAATATACAGTGTTAATTGTTAAAAACTCAAACTATCTATATTTATCACGCAAAAATGCAAAATCATAAAGGTCATTAGTGAAATTATGCAATCTTAACATGTGCGTAGAAGGCACATGCCGATATTTTCCGATTTTGTGCATTGCACTAAGAATTATTGGATCCTATTCATTATTAATTTGCGACCATTTCACGACTTTGACCACCACCTTAATTTGTTGAATGCCACGAATGCCAAAATGATGAATGATGTTGCAAGTCAGAAGAAAATGCATGCTCCTATATGCGTTTTTGCGCTAAATGACATTAGATGCCAACAATATTATTATGCATTTTCATTATCCTAATTCTTTTATCAATTAACCTCTCCACTTTTCTTTCCAATCTGATTTATAACCTGCCTATTTACTTTTCTTACCATATTTATTATTTGCTAGAATCTAGCCGTTTCATAATTCCCTTTTTCAGCATTTGACGTGTCTTCTCTAAATCTAAGCGGAAAATCTAGCTTACCCCTTTTATTCATTTACATTTTTTTCTGTTTCAAATTTCATTGTGACTGACACGCAACCTTACTTTAATCACTGCGTCAATCAAGCATCCATCTATTTATTTTCATTTATTTTATATTTATTGCCAACGTTATAAATTTGATAGATCACTTGCTTCCCTTGTCTCCCTGATTTCATGTCTTTGTGCCTATCCTTTTGAGTTTCTTACTTTTATATTGTATTATTTGCCTAAACGTGCATTTTGACTGTTTCCATCCCCGTATTTATTTCTTTCCTTTTTGAAATTAAAACGTATACGTTTTACATTTATTTATTTCTAAACCATTCATTGCCTTTCCTTTAAATCAATCCATTCTCTTCTTATTTGTTTCAATTTATTTCCTCTTTTCACCAACACTCAATCTTTATACATATTTGTTTTAATTCATTTTCTCTATACATGTGCATTCAATCTTTATACATATTTGTTTTAATTTATTTTCTCTTTTCACCAGCATTCAATGTTTATATACATATTTGTTTCATTTTATTTCCTCTGTTCACCAGCATTTAATCTTTATATATTTGTTTTAATTTATTTCCTCTTTCGTTTTCTTTTCTCCTTAATTTATAGGAATAAATTCTTAAATTTCATCTAGCCATTATTATCTTTATTTCTTGCCACTTTAAACAAAATTTCTTTCCACTTTATCAATGTGAGGCTTCCTTATAAATAAAATCACTCGTACATACCCTACTCCATATCAATAGACCTTCATCTCCTCTCTTGCATGTGAAGCTTCTTCTGTAGGTAAATGGCTGCACTAAATTTTTTTTTCCTCTTATTTCTTTTCTTTTTCTTCTTCTTTTTCATCCTTTTCTTTTGTTTTATTATTGTTTATATTGCTTTTGCTTTTCCTTTATTTTAAGCATAACATGCTTCAAGTATATATTTTACATTATAAGTATGTTTATATAGTGCAGCGCAAGTATACATTAAATTTAAAGTTATAAACATTTGCATTTGTTCTATGGTTAGTTTTATATGAGTATTTATTGAAATTTGTATAGTGACTTTTGAATATACATTGGGTTATTTCATACGGTTTATATATAATATAAGATGTTTAGCAGTCTGCATATATGTTACAGTATGTAAGATTTTTATATAAAAAAAAAGAAAGGTGTTAATTTTATATTGTATTGTTTATAAAAAGGTGTTAATTTTATAATATATATATTGTGGGACAGTATACATTTATAAACATATTAATATACAGTAAGTTATAAAACATAAGTTTGATATATAGGTAGAGTTTGCATGGGTTTAAATTTTCCTTCTGTTGTTTAAAATATAGTTGTAGAGTTATAAAATTTTGGGAAGAATATATAGTATAATATATTTTAAGTTAGTTTGTGTGTCTGTCCAGAGATGAACTATTATACAAATACAGTTTTATAAGATCTAAGATCTGTTGTTTTAAAATGTAAGTTTATACTAGTGATTATATGGGTTAAAATTTGACATTGATATTTTTAAGATGATAAAGAAAGTTTAATGTAAGTGTTAACATGTAAGAAATGCCTGAAGCCTATTTTAATATTAAAGAAAATACTGGAATTTAAATTGTTAAATTAAGTTGGAGCTGTGCTCTCGCCCTTCTCTTTCTTATAAATATTTTGCAAAAGGTAAATTTATATCAAGTATAAGGTGTGTAGTGTTTCATCAAATCAAGGAAAGTCGATATTGGTCTTAACAATAATAATGTGGAATGTTGACTTAAATGTTGATTTAAATATGATTATAAAAAAAAATTATGTTAATATTGGTTGTAAACATAGTTTTGCAGTGTTCTATTATTTGCATTTGTTTGAAAACGTATGTATGTATATGTAATTTTAATGCGTTTCAAAACTAATATTGGTTAAGAGAGTAATATAATAGAATAATATTTGTATTTCATTTCGGTTTACATAAAGCAGTTTCTGATCTATTTTCATCGATCTCTATTTATCAGTTGTCCATCGTATTCGTGCCAATCTTGCTTCGCTTTGAAAATTTTGTTTGGATTTGTTCGATGTCTAGATCGTGATCCAGCGTAGCTCAATTCTTTGTCCAATCTATCTAGCCTCGAAAGGTGAGCAATCACTCACGATTTAACATTCTTATATTTATTAAATTTGATTTCAATTGAAACGACAATTGAAATATGTTGTTATTAGTTATTTAAATTGTTTATATGCTATTATTTGTAACTGTTCACCTGTGGATATGACACCATATGCTGTTGTTTATATTATACTGTTATTGATGATATATGCCTGTTATATTATTATTATATGTTATCACTCTGCAAGTTCCCTATAGTTTAGAATTCACTATGGGTTGAAATGATACATACCCGAACGGACTTTAGAATAGGAGAATTTCGTTATGAGTTGAAATGATAGACCCAAGCAATTTTCATTTAATTGAATTTGGGATTACGGGTTGAAATGATATCCACCCGTATATATTTAGTGTACGGTTTGAAATGATAAATATCCATAGCACTTGACCATATGATAGGAAATATATACAGACATCGTTGGTCCATATATATAAAAATATTTTGAAATAAATTCATTGTTCTGGAAAGAAATATATGGTCTTAATAAATATTAATTCTTAAATTATTATATATAAAGGGTAATGATATATATATATATAGATTTAATAATATTTAATTCAATTAAGATTGATTTAATACATAAATTATGTTAATTATTTAGGTAAATTATAGTTCAAATAGATTTTTGCAATAATTGGGATAAATTAAGATTAGGAGATAAATTTGAGTTTATTAAAAATGGTATTTAAATAAGGATTTATTTAATTAAATCAATTTGAAATTTTGAATGGGAAATTTAAGGGTATGATTTTGTAACTGGATTTTTGATGTAAGTGATTTAATGAATATTTCACGTTTAAATATATTAAAAAAAAAATTGAGTAAAATGTAATTAAGGTTACTTAAATGATATTGAATCTAATAAGGGAGTATTTCAAGACTAAATAATAATGAGGTTAAATCGAGATCTATATGAAACTGTTATATTGAACTTTTAAATATTAAAGCCTTGAACTATATTGGAATTTAAATGGTTTATTTTGAGATTCGGATATGTATTTGAAATAAATATAGTTGAATTCGTTATTTAGAAACTAAATTGAATTTAAATTGATAAATTAAGATTGGATTTAATTTGAATAGGAAGGTCGGGTTGATGTTGAAACAATTGGTTAAGTTGAGGAAATTGAAAATACTTTACTCTATAAATTATTTAATATATATATATATATATATATATATATATATATATATATATATAAATACTATTTTGGGAAATATAGAGATATTTGAAGTGAAAATGATTGGTTTTGAAGTATAAATTAAGTTGAAAGGACTACGGTGTTATAGTGTATATTTCTACCTTGTAGATAGTTCTATGGACCCTTAGAGGATGGTTATCCCAAACATCCTTTAAGTTAATTGTATTTCAGTTGATATTTCACTTGAGTTGGATTTATTTAGATAAGAATGTTAATCCTGACTCGAGTGTTTTGTGTTTTGCTTTACGCTCGGGTCAGACTGAGTGATACAGCATTTGAGACTCACCTTCGAAGTTGGAGTTTGCTTGAAGATCCAGCTATCTATCCTTTCAGTCATCCAGTTGATTGGTCCAGAGAAGTCTTCCGCACGTACTGGAGACTTCACTGTATCTGAGATATTCTATTGTACTTTATCTCTAACTTTGATTTTTTTTATAGTAGCTTCATGAACTACTATCTATTTATTCCGCTGCGTATTTTTGTACTACTCTGTATCTGTGATTCTGTGTTGATTTATTTACTGTATATGTTGGGTTTTGCCAAATTTTAATTAACAATCTGATATTTTGAGCAATTCAAGTCCGACATCTACGGATGCGAATAGTTGAAAATAGCAGGTCGTTATATCCGTTGTGCCATTTGCATTGCAATCTCTAGCCATAAAAGGTGAGTAAAGATCACACGACATTTATACTTATGTAGTTGTGAAACAACAACAACTGAATGTGTAGAATTAAATATGATGTTATAACTGCCATGTGATTTTTTTTATATATGATGTTAAACCTGTTAAATTTCATGTCGTATCATCTGTTATCATATACATGTTGTTACTTTTCATTTATATATGTTTATCATACTGCAAGTTCCCTGTAGATTAGAAATCACTATGGGTTGAAATGATACAAACCCGAACGGACTTTAGAATATGGAAAAATCGTTATGGGCTGAAATGATAGGCTTGAACGGTTTTTATTTAATTTATTTTAACTTGGGATTGCGGGTTTGAAATGGTAAAACCTGGATATTCTTTGTAAATTACGGGTTGAAATGGTATATTACCCGTATCACTTTACCTAGCGTAGAAAATTGTATACAGGCCCGTAGTTAAAATATGTTTTTCTAAAAATTTTAAAATATTTTAGAAATTTAATTATTATAATATTTGATTTGAAATTTAATAAAAATATAAATTTTGTAAAGGATTATTTATTTTCTGGAAATCTATAAGTTAAATAAATTATGGAAAAGTTAGAAAATATGAATGTAAGTTATTTTGGAAATTTTGATTTAATTTTTAATGGAATTTAAATTAACTTTAAAAATATTATAAATTTATGATATTTTGAATTTAAATTAATTTAAAGTGATTTTATATCATATTAATGATTTTTGATAAAGTTGAAATGTGAAATGAATGAATACTTTAAGTTGAAATTTTGAAATATAACTAAAATGGAAATTTATGAAATTGACTTAAAACTGAACTTTTAGTTAAGTAAATAAAAATAAAACTAAGTTATATTTGAGAATTTGAACTTAAGTGTTAAGTTGAAATTTAATGCAATGAATTTAAAATTGAACATTGCAATAAGTGAATTATTATTAAATCTTGATTTTTGAATGGAAATTTAACTTTATAAAATCATGAACTTGAGGAAAATTAAATGATGTTTATAAATGTGAAAATGTATGATTTTATGAGTTAAAAATGTTTTAAATAAAAAATATATATAATTGGTTGAGAAATTATATTGAATATTCGAAGTTAATTGATTGCATTTTTGAAATGCTATTAATTACAATGTAAATGATATTACAGCATTTGTAAATGCTGTAGTTGATGATAATGAACTAAAAAGCTAAATTGAATTAAAAGCTATTATAGCAATTTTTTGTAAGTGCTATAATTTTTGAATTTGACTAAGTCTATTTGAAATTTAAGTAAACCCTATTACAACATTTTAAAATGTTGTCTTTTGTTAAATTGAACTGTTTTGAATGTATCTTTCCGTAGCGTTTTCTAAATGCCACGAAAAGTGAAGTTTCACTGTTTTGATAAACTTAAGTGAATAAATGAACTTTGAAGGTTGAAAATTTTGGAAATTTAATAATTTAATTATTGAACATAATAACTTCATTTTAATGATTAAAAATGATTTTTTTGAAAATAAACTGTTTTGAAATGTGAATTGAAATGTATAAATTGAATAAAATGAATAATGATTTGAAGTGAATGTGGTTTTGATATTTTGATATATTAAATGTTTGAAATGTGGTTTGAAAAGATATGATATTTCGATATATTAAAATGATTTGAAAATGGAGTTTTGAATGATATGACATTTTGATATTAAAATAATTTGAAAGGAAGTGCTGAAAGATAAGATATTTCGAACGAAATTTTGAAAGGTTATGATATTTTGATATATTAAAATGATTTGAAAGGAAGTTTTGAAAGGATATGATAATTTAATATATTGAAATGGTTAGAAATGACTTGATATTTATTTTGATAAATATTTGAACCGAAAGATATGTTATGATGATATATTGAAATGGTTTGGAAATAATTTAATCTTTATTTTGATAAAGATTTGGGTTGAAATGAATTTTATTTTGAAGTATAAAATATATTTTTTTAAGTTATAACTACGGGTATAATAATGATTGGTTGTTAAAGAGACCGGGATCGGATATTGTCTTATAGCCGGCCAATACCGAAAACCACTTTGACAACTGTGTACGCGGTAGAGATTCCAGAATGAAGTAGGATGGCGGCGACGTTCTCGATGTATATTACGTGGACCCAACTCCCGTGAGTTGGCATAAATGACTAAAACAGGAGCTATACCGGGCTACACAAAGGGTCGCACCCTTTCATTGAGCATGCTCCATCGGAAACCATTCTATTACTTTTGTGATTCGATACGTGGCGCCACTTTGATTCGGGGGTATTGTTCGAGGTGGGCGGAAGCTGCTGGCTTGCCGTCACCACCGGTCCGGGAGTGCAAACGGTGTATCCACCCTGGCATTGCCTCGCGTGCCGTGTCATCTCCTTATAGCGAGCCCACTACATTTTGGTTTTAAAGATGCGACCGCGTTAAGGTTCACCATTCCCTTAATGCTATTTTCTATATGATAATACTTTACTGATTAGACACTACTGTATATAGTGTATATTACTACATAGTAAATAGTTTAACGGATCCTTAGAGGATGGGCGGTCCCAAGCATCTTCTAAGTTAATTATACCTTTGCTACAGTTCACTTGAGTTGGTTTACATTGTATAAGTATGTATGTATTGACTCGAGTGTTTGTATTTTTATTTACGCTCTGGTCAGCCTGAGTTATTCACAGATTTGGATTTCCACTTTCTGGAGATTGGAATCGCTGGAGATTATCTACTTGTCAAGTTTCATCTTTTCAGTTCGGCTGCACTATTCAGCCTGTACTTGGTTATCATATTTAAACTTCTATTGTACTTTATTTCTTCTATTGTATCTTATGTAACTCTGATATATTTATATAGTAGCGACATGAACTATATCTCTTTTACTTCCGCTGCATTATTATTACTCTGTGTCTGTGATCTGTGATTTTTATTTACTGCCTATCCTGAGATTTGCCAAGTTTTTGTTTACAACGCGGTATTTTGAGCAATTCAATTCCGGCATGAGTTTCTACCTATACACTTATAATGGATGCGAATGGTTGAAAATACCTGGTTGTTACATATTTAGTTGACTCTTGTGGTGTGGTCTGATCTTGTATTTGACTATTGTATTGGGACTTCTATGTATACGAGACTTCTGTTGTATCTTAATAACTCTGTTATATATATACAGTAGCTTCATGAACTGCCATTCTTTTGTTTTCGCTGCTCATTTCTTTTGTATATGCTGAATTTTTACGAAATATAAATTAATAATATGATATTTTAAGGGATTCATGTCCGACATGTGCGGATGTAAATGGTTGAAAATACCAGGATGTTACAAGTTGGATCCCTCCAACCTGTTTCCTTGCATCCATAGATGTTAATACAATAAAATAATACCAATCCCACTTCGAGCGGCATATCACGGTATATAGGGTCATCCACCATTATGCGGGTTGCGTAGGATCTCATCCGCTATAATGTACGGGAATATCACCCCAAACACTAATACACACACACACTACTATATATATGATCATCCAATAAATAACTATATTTTATCAATCCAATCAAGCATCAAATGATTTAAATTTTAAATTTTAAATTTAAATGTGGTAATCCAAATGGGTGAGAAATTCTCACCTTGGTTTTTAATTGCAATCCGTTCCAATTTTAAATTAAATCAAACAACACTCGATTCAAATTTAAAATTGCTCCTAACTCAGAAAAATCCAAAAAAAAATTATTGCGTGATATACTTTGATATGATTCTGGTGCCGCTTGTTTCATAATTTTTCGACTTTGCACGGACAAGTAATTGTTTTAACCTGATTTCCAAATTAAATAATATGATTAACCATTTAATTACTGTAGTTGATACCTTAATCAACCCAGGTCGTTAATACCTTCTCCAAAAATTGGGGACAACCTACTCTTGCCCAATCCATTGCGACGTCGATGCTACCGCCTCCTCCTAAAATTGTGCTGCTACCGTGCTCCTATCGCGCCTCAATCACCACCTCCACCTCGTGATTTCTACCGACAATCGACGTGACTTCCTCCATCGTCGACCGCGACTTCTCAACACCTACTTGACAACACCATGCCATGCCCAAATCTCGAGCTCCTACCGCGACGCCTTCCATTGCATCGGTATCTGGGTCATAAGTCAAACGTCCCTCGCACGCGTGCTCAACCACGCTGTCATCGAAGTCGCAACCATTGCTCGCATGCTTGCCTTCATCACGATCGAGCCTGGATCGATGGTTGTAGTTGGTTGATTCCTTTTTTTTACAATAAAATCGAACGAATTCAATTTCTCTTTATTTTATTTTTCTATTACCCGGTTCGTGGATTTGTATATGAAGGCTAAAAGGGAAGGAAGCTCGTGTTAAAACTGGAAGGGTGTGGCTTGCTTCAGAAGGTAAGGAGGTTTGACTTTTAAATTTTAATTTATTTTATATCCAAAATATCTCGTAAAACGTAACTCGAAATCCCGAACTCTTATCGGGGCATACCGTTGGGCGTTTATAATGTTATACCCCTATTTCGAACGTAATGGAAAATTTTTCGAGTCCAAATTCAATCGTATGGAGAAGATAGCTGTAACGACCCACCCTTTTGGACGGTTCAAACCGACAATAAACCACATGTAACATCCCGGTATTTCCAACCATTCGCACCTACACATGTCGCACTTGAATTGCGCAAAATACCAGATTGTTAATTTAAATTTGGCAAAACTCAGCATATACAACAAATAAATAAATCACAGAATCACAGACATGGAGTAATATAATAATAAGCAGCGGAAATAAAAGAATAGTAGTTCATGAAGCTGCTATATATGTAAACATCGAAGTCTCGAATACACAAAAGTCTCAATACAATAATCAAACACACATCTGAATACATCACTGAAGTCAATTGAATAACTGAGAGCCGAATAGATAGATGGATCTCTAAGAGAAGCTCCAACTCCAAAGGTGGGACTCAAATGCTTTATCACTCAGTCTGACCTGAGCATAAAGCAAAACACAAAACACTCGAATCAGGATTAACATTCTTATATCAATAAATCCAACTCAAGTGAAATAACAACTGAAATACAGGTAACCCAAAGGATGTTCGGGATGACCATCCTCTAAGGATCCATGAAACTATCTACTATGTAGTAATATAAGCTATTATAACAATGTCCATAGTAAAGTAAACTATGTAAATAGCGTTAAGGCGTCACCCATATCCCCCTTAACACATTTTATAGTGCCAATAGTCTATACAGTACCGTAATACCTGCTGATCAGGAGGCTAACAGAGGATACTCCATAGGTATGACACAAAACAAACTCATAGTGCTCTCGATAGGGTAAGTCTAGGCACTGCTAGGGTAGATATACAATTACAACTCCGGGCTGGTGGTAACGCATAGCCGCAGCTACCGCCACCTCGAGCCACACTCCAATTGGGAGATGCGCACCAAATTAATCACAAAGTAATAGTTAGGCATACGAAGAAGTGTGTCTGATTGGAGGAGCTACCTCACTTGGCTCGTCGACTGCTCTTTTTTAGCCACCTTATTCCAACTCACGGGAGTCGGGTCCACGTATATACCTCATATAGGATCGTTGCCACTATCCTACTTCATTCTAGAATCTCCACCGCGTGCACGGTTGTTAAGGTGATTTTTGGAGTTGGCAGAGAGTATGACAACTTTCGATCCCAGTCTTTGTAACAGCATGAAAGATTTTTGACCCCAAAAATCGACACTAATACGTCCACTGTATAGAGTGCCGAGTAATCGAGTGTCGAAAATCCAAGACTATTAGGGTTAAGAAGAAAAGGAAGTAGAAGAAGAAATAGAAAACAACAGCACAGAATCTCAAATTCGTAGCGGAACAAAATATAATATGAAATAACAGCATTTATATAAAGAAAAGCTGTAACGGTCTAAGATATCGGAGTACAACTAATCTAGATAGTTATAATAACTTTCCTCTACTACTGTCTATACAGTCTATACTTCACAGCGGAATATAAGTCAATACGTATCTGCCATCTAGCTCGTATCCCAAGCTTCGGACGTCCTAACCTTAAATCCTGTAGTACTTGATCTGACCCGAGCATTACAATAAAGTAACACCCGAGTCAGGCTTGAAACCAGCGTGAGTAAAGCCATGTAATATGAAATACTTATGTTATAAAGCTTCTTTGAAGACCAAGGTAACTCATACATCACTACGAGTTTTTATCTTGCTATAGCCAATCACTTGTTACACAAATCCATTGATATCTAAAATAATATCTGAGTACCGTTACTTATTTTAAATGGTCAGATTTTAATTAGTTTTATTCAATCCCAGCCTAATCGACTATATACCAATCCATTTGTAGTAGTTCAAAAATCGAAGTCATTCTGGATAACACCGATGCCGGTTTCGTTGAATCCAAATGCCATCTTTAAGACCAAGTTGTTTTTAACAAACACTTCAATTTTCAGCATGTCCTGTTCATATAGAAATTTCATCACAAATATCTTTTTAATAAATGTCTCACATTTTATATTAACTGTTCAATTCAGGTTGTTTCATATCACTTTATAACTAGAAATAACATACTAGATAAATCAAGTAATCAAATGTACTTAACCAATTAAACCATTCATAGACTAGATTAACTAGCCATACAAATCATCTATTTAATTTAAAATAGAATTTATTAATCATTTTCAAATCCTGTTTAATTATTATTAAACTAATTACAAACCATTTTATTTTATCTTAACTAAATATTATGGATTAATTAATATTTAGCATGTATAATTAACTTAAGACTTTTAAATAATTAAAGTTTTTAAACCATTTTATGTTACCTTAACCATTAACTTGATTACAATTATTTATTTTACTTTAACAAATTTAAGTAATTAATGAAAAATTAACAAACATATAATTATCCTAACTTAATGAATTTAGGTTTTAAATCATTTTATTTATCCTAGGCATTAGCTAACCTAATGTTTAAGTTAATTTAAGGTTTTAAATTACTTTTTTTATATTAATCATAAATTAATTAACACTTAAATTATTATTATTAAATAAGATAATTAACATGTGATTAGTGAGTTACTTAACTTGGTTTTCTTTATTTATAAAAATAGGGAAATTTTAGAATTTTAAACTGGTAAATAGTTTTTAAAATTTAGCTTGGGTTTTGAAAATACTAATACATTCTATTTTCTTTTTCACTTAAACTTTTATTTATTATTATTTTTGGCTTGGCCCATAAGCCCAAAACTTAAACCCAGAATCCCCCTTCCCTCTTACGTTTTCTTTTCTTTTCTCTTTGCTTTACTCTTTCCTTATCTCTTCCCCTATCTTATACCAAATGCAATCACTTGATATCCATCCATAGTATGCACATGGACATACCACCGGAGGCACGCTATCCGCCGCTGGCGCCTTCCCTGAGTCACCTTCGCTTCCCTCGACCCTCACGGCCACCTAGAAACCCTCGAAACCACTTGAAATCAAAAACGAGCAAACATCACCCAGAGAGAAGACCATCACCCAAATCCTCCTCGTGCCGCCGCCGACCACCGGGAATCTCGCTGCCTTGCATAGAGCTGCACCTATCTCCAATCTTCCTTTTCCCCCCTCCGAGCCACCTGGACGCCGCCATGACACCGCTGTCAAGCAAAAACACAACCTCACCAAATGCGCCCTAAAACCCTACTTCACTACCTTCGCGCCACCACGGTGGCCTAAAAATCATGCCACCATTTTTCCTACAATGGCCCTCACCTCGGCCTCCTTCGACCACGACCTCGAAGCCCAATACCCTCGCATTCGCCAGAAAAGCCTTCACAACCATTTTCTGTTCATCCTCCAAAATCCAAACAACCCCTCAATTAAAAATCTAAACAAGGCTACAAAAAATCACAATTTTCTATGCCGATTTCATTTTATAAGTGAAAACATGAATTAAAGTAACTAAGTTTCCTGGAATGTTTACCTTTCACTGTAAAATCTACTTTCCAGTGACATTGCTCAATATTTTTTATGAAATTATTTTTAAATGTAAGCATACTCACATATAAACATATATCCTTCAAGCATCACATCCTAAAACTTGGTAGATGAAGAGAATTGGAATTTCTAAAACTGGGCTATGATGGAAAGCAAGAACAGACGCAAAAATATATATACAGGCATATATATACATATTCAAACTGATATTTCCCTTTAATCCTCAACACAAACGTAATATAAAGAAGACTAAATTTTAAAAGGAAGAAGTTTACTCACCTGTAAACGTTTGAAACAGAGAACAAGGATCTTGAAAACTGATGCTAGCTTTGTTTTGTTTTTGATCTTCATTTGCATTAAGTTTAGTTTGTTTTCAAGTTGTAAAAATGCAGTGATGTTTATTTCCTCTGGTATACTTAGTTTGAGAAAATGAAAATGAGACAAAGGAGGTACATATATACATATGAAGGCATATCTTTGTACCCAGCCACAAGTTTGCACATTTTTCTTTTGATTTATTTATTTTTTGAAATATTTTCCTTTGGTTAGAAAATTACTTTAACCTGATATGAATTTTGAAAAAAAAGATGTGATTTATAGGAAACGGTTTTGACATTTTATGTGCTTGAGGAGATGGCATTTATTGTGTGTGTTCCCCCTTATGTTTAGATGCATACCCATTCTTATGCATATACATATCATACATATGCATACATATTATTTCTTTGTCTTGTTTGCCTTATATGTATACAAATATTCATATATTACCATAGTAAATTTTATGTGTTTTACCTATGTTTCATACAACAATGTAAGTTACTTATATATTTTTATTACTATTTAAACGTATATTTTTATTTCTATTTTTAGCCAAGGCTTAAGTATCAACACTTAATTTGTATTCATATCTATATATATTTATATTGAGTGTGGATAAGGTAGAGTTTTATATTTAAATATTCTTGAGATTTCTTTTTTGAATTTCCAATTCATAGTCTTCTTTAAAAATACATATATGTATGTATAAACAAATAGTCAATAGCTAGAAAATCTTATTTGTTTTGAAATAACAAGCTTGTAATTTAATTAATTAGGTTAAAGGATTTTTAAAATATTAGTGCCAAAAATCCCGAGTCATCACATTCCTCCCCCTTTAGAAACTTTCGTCCTCGAAAAGGAACGAACGAGAATTTTAATTTTAATGGTTATTACTAGTTAAATGATTCTTTAAACATTTTAACTCTTTACTCCCTTTTTTATAAATTTTAAAACACTTTAAAATTTGCATAATATTACCAAACTAGCTTTATATAAAACTACTTTTCATAACTCGATGTCTAAACAAGTCCATCCTTGTTCATATAGAAATTCAGTCATATGTTGATCAGGCGCAGGACTGAAAATCTATAAGTACTTGGTAGACCGTTTTCAACGCCCAATGAAAATAATTGGGAAAACTTTTGTGAGAATGCTCTGGAAATCAATGCCCCCTCCATGGGTCGTAGTTAGCACGATGATTACGTCGCCATCCGGGCGAAATCAATAGAAAACTTTAGGCATCCCCACTCCTCGATTTCACCATGGAACTGCCACAGGTCGCAGCTACACATAGGGTTACGTTGCTATCATGGCAAAAACCATGTAATTGTAGGCATTAGCGCGCTCGAATTTCGCTGCCAAATGAAACTTCACCACATAGATCGCAAACTACACTAGTCGAGTCCTAATGTAGCATGTAGAAACTCAGTGCCATACGATTTTCGCTATGGAACCACATAGATCGCAATATACCGATGTTACATTGCTCCCTCAGCGAAATCAAACGTTCATTTTAGGTAATCACTGTCCCTCGACTTACGCAATGGAAACGCAGTAGATCATAGTTACACCAGAGTTATGTTACCGTCACAGCATAACCCCAATGTCTCAATAGGCATCAACACCCTCGAATTACGGTACCCTAACCACAATCTACATGAACTACAGTTTTGTCCGGACG
This sequence comes from Allium cepa, assembly GCA_030765085.1. Classification (NCBI taxonomy): domain Eukaryota; kingdom Viridiplantae; phylum Streptophyta; class Magnoliopsida; order Asparagales; family Amaryllidaceae; genus Allium; species Allium cepa. Next base: position 725,853,066 of record CM060937.1, on the reverse strand, counting down.
TACTTCGGGATCAAAATTTAAAACCCCCCTTAGGGCTCAAGGTAGAACCACCCAGTGGATCTCCTACTATAAGTTTCAACTCTAAATGGGAGCGCCTTTTCCCCATAGCATTCTCAAAACATTTCATACTATATACATATAGTATCTTTCAAATCACACTTTATATTTATCACATATAAACTTCAGAATCAATATCTCAAAATCGATAGTTCTCAAACTTGGCTTTCCCAATTCCCAAAATTTTCTTTTCTCCAAAACGAAAAGCCTTTTAAAATAAATGGGTTCCTAAAACCTTTTCAGTTCCATTCTCATAAAATCATTCTTATATATATAGGATTATTCTTTCAACTTGAATAATTTTCGAATCACTTCATACTTATGTAAATTCTACTTTATATTTCAAATATACTTCAAGGATCTTTTCTTTTCGGTTATAAATCTCATTAATGCCAAATCAAGGTTTCAAGTTTGATTTCTTTTTTCTCAAGATCATTTATACATTAATTATTCCTTGCAAAATATGTTCCCAGTTATAGTAACTATTTACTCTTTAATTTTATCATCATATATTTCTCAAAATATATTCTTTCACTTCAAATCATTTTTGCTTCAAGTTCCCTTTTGGGTTCTAGTTTTAATTTCACCTGAATTGGTATTTAAATCCATGATTTAAATATAAGTAATTTCCACTCCATCCAGTTTGAATTTAGAAAATAGCTTTAGAAAGTTTAAAATAGCTGTAAAATAGTTAGATAGCTGTAAAATAGTTGAATAGTTGTAAAATAGTTGAATAGTTGTAAAATAGTTGTAAAATGGTTAAATAGTTAATATTAAGATCGTTTGAGTTTAAAAAAGAAAGGTTTGTACAGTAAATAGCTGGGAAAATAGATTTAAGACAATTTATATTAAAATAGTTTATTTGCAAAATAGTTTTAGAGTCAAACTGATCAGGTTTCCAATTTCCCATTCAAATCAATTTCAATTCCCGCTTAAATTTATTCAGTCCAGATTCCAGTTCGAATTAACTTCAATTTCTATTCCAATTCAAATCAATCCCACTTTGAATTCGAACTAATTCAACTTCAGTTTCAATCTCAACCAATTCAATTCCTATGTTAATAATTAAGCAATTATAAATTTTCGTTCAAATAAATAAAAAGCAATTTTATATTAGATCGTACTTCAACAAAATATTCCACATTGATAGACTACACATTAGTAGGTTAAACATTACATCCATTTATCCATAATAAGAGCCCTTACAAAAGTCAAAAATTTAGATGCCGTCACCATCACCTGGGGGTTTAAAAAAGAACCGAGTCTTAGCATTGTTAACCCTGTTCTGCCAACGAGTTAAAATCTAGGCCGACTCATCAATTTAAGGTCCTTAACGACTCAGTGGACCTGCAACTCAACAAGCCTTGGCAACTTAAAGAATGGACCGACTCAACTGGTTGCGGCTCAATTAGCTGACGAGTTAAGGCTTAAGGCGACTTAGAGGAACAAAACGACTCAAGGGGGAACGGTTCATGAGACAGGCCGACTCAGTGAATCACCGACTTAACGAGTTAGAGACTTGAAGCCCCAAGCAACTTGAAGAGGTCAGCGACTCAGTGGGCACACGATCTAAAAAGTATTGCGACTTAACTGATACGCGACTCATCAAGACTATCGACTCAACGACCTAATTAGTTACCGACTCAACAAGTTCACAACTTAAGGACTCGAGACAGCAAGAAGCTAGGGTTGCACATAGGCCACGACTCACGACTCACGACTCAGTATGACTCGCCTACAACCTTAAAACCACTTAGTCATAGCCCGCTGTCACAATACTTGTGTCGAAGAGGATTGACTCGTGGACGACTTAGGACTTGTGCTATATCCAGGAGACCGAGGGCGCTCTGATACCAAGCTTAGACTCAGCCAGTTAAGTCGTCCACGACCCAACTTGACTCGGCCACGAGTTAACCATGAGTCAAGCACGACTTACGAATTAAAGGAAGAAAACCACTATAAATACGTGACCACCTCCAACATTCAGGGGACTTTGGGAGGAGGGATCATTCTTCTTCAAGGCATTGGAACTTTACTATCTTCAAAGCAAGCTACATTCCATCACTTCAAGCTCACGCAAGACGCTTAGATAAAACTTCACACAAAGATTCAACACATTCAATCATGGATTCGAAGAACTTTGTTGCATCGGAGTTTTCTCTAGCTACTTGTCTTTTGAATGAAATTGGATTGTAATTGGAAGAGATTGTAATAAGTTGTAATCCAATCAGCAATAAAAGGATTGAAGTGGACGTAGGCTTGGTCATAAGCCGAACCACTACAAACTCTGTGTTCATTTACTGCATTTTCTGTGACTTACTGCTATTTCTTGATTCCCGCATTCACGGGTGGTGCTTTCACACTGTTTCTACGCACACCGAGGTGCTAGCGTCCGAATTTCACGTTAACATTTCTGGTGCTTTCACTGAGAACATCGATCTCAGGGTATTTACATCATTGCTTCACCAAATTTTGAGGAAAGAATCTCCGTTAAGACCAGAAGTCTAACAGAAATTATGGCTCCCGGAAGGAAACGTAGATCTGCTAGATCTGATGATGTTCAAGAGAACACCGCCACTTCTCCTCCTCTGAGTCAGACAACTCCAACTGTGGGAGTTACGCGAGCGGAATTAAACGCTATGGTTTTGGGATTGAATCAACAGTTAAATGCTCAAAATGCACAATTAGAGGCTCAGAATGCTCAGAATACCTTGATATTGAATAAGCTAAATGATTTGCTCGAGGCTAATCGTCAGCCAACAAATAAAGAAGGAAACTCTGCTGATAGAGCTCAGGGTGTTAGAGGGAATACTTCTCAAAGGGCGGTAAGCCCCGTTGAAAGGCCACTTCCTCAGGATGGAGGATCGGGACCTCAACCGACCCTTCGTGAACGACTGTCAAGGCAGAACTCTGAAAGAATGGCTGACGTTTTCCCAGCAGGGCCTGTGGATGATGAAGAGTATTTTTCAGGGATGGTCCGTCAAATCATGAAAGAAAGTATGCGAAAAGACGAGGATGAGAAAGAGTGGGGCTTTGCTCCAAGCAAAACTCCATTCACCGAGAGGATTCTGAAAGCTGAATTCCCGAGAAAATTTGTTCCGCCCACTATTCCAGCTTACAAAGGAACAAGTGATCCTAACGAATTTTTGTATAAGTATGACTAGCATATGACTGGTGCTAGGGCATCCGATGAGATTAAGTGCCGGTACTCCCCGGTGTATTTGGAAGGAGTAGCTTTATTATGGTTTACCAAGCTGGCAGTTAGATCCATTGACCAGTTCTCAGACTTAACTAAGAAGTTCAAGGAGCAGTTTCGGTTGTACGCCTCTAAAGCAAAGGATATAATGTCATTGTCAAGTCTGGAGCAAAACCCAGGAGAATCCATCAAATCGTTTTTGAATCGATTCAACATAGCTTTGGCCGAGGTTGATAATACTGAGCCACGCATGGTCTTAACATACTTGATGAGGGTAATTGATAAATCGAGCAAGTTTGGAGAATGGTTGAAAATGAAAGAACCAAATTCACTCGATAAATTCTATAAAAAAGCCGATGAGTTCATGCGCTTGGAAAGCCTTCAAGCATCGACTAAGGTGGCGTCAGCAGAAACTAAGAATGATAGTAACGCTCCAGACAAAAAGGAATCCAATGCTCAGAAAATGGGGAATGACGGCGGAAAGAAACAAGGGGATGCAAAGAAGGGTCGAGCTTTCAACTTCACACCCTTGACAGATACCCTTGAAAATATCTTCTTTGCAACCAAAGATAATATCAGTTATCCTACGCCACCTAAGATGAGGGTTGGAGGTAAAATGGAGAAAAGTAGAAGATTCTGTTAGTTTCACAATCAGCCTGGTCATGACACTAACGAATGCCGACACTTGAAGGAAGTAATTGAGCAACTGTTGAAAGAGAACAAGCTCCAACAGTATGTTAAAAGGGGTAGGGACACAACAACCTCATCAGTCCAAAGGCAACAAGTCCCCGCTCACAATCCAAGCTCGAGTGAGAAGGCCGTAGAGCATGAGTCAGACAGGCCTGTCATTAATGTGATAACGGGAGGTCCTCACCCAGCAGGCAGGAGCTGGGGTGAGATGGAAAGGTATGCTCGTGCACTGAAGCATGCACCCACAGAGGAAAGTGTTTTTGTGTTAGAGGATGCTGCGCCATTGAAACAACAGAAAACTTTCCCTGATGACATCATATTTAGCGCCAGGGACTCTATGGGTATTGAAGCCCCTACGATAGATCCTCTGGTCATTTCTGCCGGTATTGGCCTGGCCACTGTGAGAAGAATTCTGGTCGATTGCGGGGCTTCGTGTAATATTCTCTTCAAGAAAACTTTTGACCAGATGAAGATTCCAATGGCTGACGTTCAGGCTTCGTCATTGAAAATTGCTGGCTTCGCTGGGGAGCCAAAGCAGCCGATTGGGACTATAGACTTGATTGTAGAGCTCGGAAAGGGGCCGAGAAAGGTAGCTCGAAAGCAGACCTTTATAATTGTTGAAGAATTTTCTGCTTATAATGCTTTCTTGGGCCGACCGACCCTGGTTGCATTCAAAGCTGTTCTCGCCCCATGGTGTCTAACTATAAAATTTCCCACTGATAACGGAATTGGGATAATTAAAGGGGATAAGAACATGGGACGGGAGTGCTATCTTGCAGAGCTACGTGATACAAAGAAGAGAGAAATGGGAAAAGATGCGGCGCCTTCAGTCCGCATCAAAGAACGAACCTTGTAGCAACTACAGGTTGGTCCCTGCACTGGCGAACATAGCGGTGCCCGGAGAGAGATGGATCCAAGAAAAGCTAGTGCAGGGGAGAATAGAGTAGTGCCGGTAGAGGTGACAGTGCCGGTACCTGTTGACTTAAAGGACCCAAACAAGGTGTTGAATGTGGGTTCACAACTCAACACTACAGCTCAGAATATTCTGATCTCGTTCTTGAAGGAAAATTTAGATGTATTCACATGGACTCATGCTGACATGTGCGGAATATCACCAGAGATTGCAGTACACGCTCTCAACATTGATCCAAAGTTCATGCCAGTAAAACAGAAAAGAAGAACTCAGGGTCCAGAGAGGTCAGCAGCGCTGAAAGAAGAAGTCGACCGACTCATGGAGAATGGTTTCATCAGAGAATCTGTTTACCCGGATTGGGTCTCAAATCCTGTCTTGGTTAAAAAGGCTAATGGGAAGTGGAGAGTATGCATTGACTTCTCAGATCTGAATAAAGCTTGCCCCAAAGACTGTTTCCCGCTGCCTAGAATTGATCAGTTGGTGGACGGAACGGCGGGACATGAATTGTTGTCTTTTATGGATGCTTACTTCGGGTACAATCAGATCATGATGCATGAACCAGATCAGGAGGACACGAGCTTCATAACAGATGTTGGTCTTTACTGCTACAAAGTCATGCCCTTCGGACTCAAGAATGCGGGGGCAACTTACCAAAGGCTTGTTAACACCATGTTTAAACCGCAGATCGGAAAGACAATGGAAGTCTATGTCGATGATATGTTGGTAAAGTCAAAGAAAGCAGTGGGCCACGTGGATCACTTGGCGGAAATGTTCGCGGTCCTCCGGAGATACGGAATGAAGCTTAACCCGTTGAAATGTTCATTCAGAGTGGAGTCCGAAAGGTTTTTGGGATTTATTGTGAGCGCTAGGGGCATTGAGGCTAATCCTGCTCAAATCACTTCCTTGATGGAGGTCAAAGCTCCTAGAACAAAGAAGGAACTGCAGAGTCTTAACGGAAAAGTTGCTGCTTTGAGCCGATTCATTTCTAAAGCTACTGATAAATGCATTCCATTCTTTGACGCTCTAAAGAAAGGAAGAAAAAACTTTGATTGGACTCCCGAGTGCCAGAACGCATTTGATGAGCTGGTTCGTCATATGGAAGAGCCTCCAATACTCTCAAAGCCCGACAATGGTGAAGATATCTACATATATCTGGCAATATCATCTCACGCTCTGAGTGCAGCATTGGTTCGAGAAGATACAAAAATCCAGCGACCAGTCTCTTACATTAGTAAAAGATTCACTGGGGCAGAGATGAATTACTCGAAGCTGGAGAAACTCGCCTATTGCCTATTGATTGCATCACGGAAATTGAGGCCATATTTTCAAGCTCATCCCATCAAAGTCCTCACTGATCAACCTCTGAAGCAAGTCCTGTTTCGCCCCGAGACTTCGGGCCGTCTTTTAAAATGGAATATTGAACTCAGTCAATATGACATCACTTACCATCCCCGAAGAGCTATCAACGGACAAGCTTTAGCAGATTTCATTGCAGAATGCACAGATAAAGGTGATAGCGAGGAAGAGGAAACTAATGATGGCCCGGTGAGATGGAAATTATACGTTGATGGCGCAAGGAATGACTACTGTTCTGGAGCAGGGGTTGTTCTTGAAACCCCTAAAGGACGATCATTGTGTTATGCACTGAGGCTGGAATTTCCTTCGACGAATAATGAAGTAGAATATGAAGCTCTCATTGCAGGTTTGAGAATCGCTAAAGAGCTAAATATCAGAATGTTACAGATCTTCAGTGACTCTCAGCTTATCGTATGCCAAGTCAAGAAGGAATTCCAAGCTAAAGGAGGAAATCTACCCGCTTATTTGTCAAAGGCCTGGGAGCTTCTTGACGATTTCGATCATTATTCAATAAGCCATATTCTCTGGGAAGAGAATATGAAGGCAGATTCCCTCGCAAAGTATTCAAGCACTGGTGAAGCTCAACTATTGGGATTAGTCCCCGTAGAAGTCCCGTCAGCACCAAGTACAGACGAAATGGATGTTGACTGGATTATGAATGTATCTCAGGAACAAGAATCATGGATGACTCCAATACTGGACTATCTACTCAGAGGTTCTTTGCCAGAAAATTCGAGAGAAAGACAGAAGCTTCTAAGGAAAGCCTCTAGATATATAGTCCAAGATGGCCGATTGTACAGGCGGGGTTTTTCAATGCCATTACTCTGATGTGTAACTAAAGATGAAGCCAAGGCAATTCTAGCTGAAGTACACGGAGGGGAATGTGGAGATCACACGGGTGGTCAGACATTAGCAAAGAAAATTCTCCGTTACGGATATTTTTGGCCGGAAATTAATCAAGATGCTTCTGCATATTCTCGGAAATGTGACAAGTGCCAGAGATTCGCCAAAATTCCTAGAGCACCTTCCACTGAGCTAACACAGATGGTCAGTCCGTGGCCATTTGCCGTTTGGGGAATGGATCTCATTGGGCCGTTACCGACTGCCAAGTCGGGGATTAGATATGCTATTGTTGCAGTTGATTATTTTACTAAATGGGCCGAAGCTAAACCTTTGGCTACTATTACCTCTAAGAAAACGATAAATTTTGTGACTAAAAATATCATTTGCAGGTATGGTGTGCCACAGAAAATAATCACAGACAATGGTACTCCGTTTGAAAGCGAGGAATTCCAGGACTTCTGCAAACGATTCAAAATCCAGAAGAGTTTTTCAGCAGTGGCTCATCCGCAGGCAAACGGGCAAGTGGAAGCAGTAAACAAAATCATCAAGTCAACCATCAAAAAGAAATTGGAAAAAGCAAAAGGTGGTTGGGTCGATAAGCTACCACTGGCACTATGGGCATACAGAACTACTCATAAAACTGCAACTGGGCACACTCCATTCTCATTGGCATATGGATCAGAAGCAATGATTCCAGTAGAGACGAAAGTCCCTTCACATAGAAGAATTCACTTCGATCAATCTGAAAATGAAAAAATTCAACTTGAGGCACTTGACCTCCTTGATGAAACAAGAGAAGAGGTTAAGCTCAGAGTTGCGTCTTATCAGCAAAAAATAGCCAGGCATTTCAACTCCACAGTCCGCCATCGCAGCTTTGAAATTGGGGATTTAGTCTTGAAAAGAATTATGACAGCAACAGGAGTGTTCGGGCCAAACTGGGAAGGGCCATATGTCATAGGCAACAGACTTCTTGATGGCACATTCAAACTCATAACTGTTGAAGGAGATTCAATCCCGAGAGCCTGGAACAGCAATCACTTGCGTCCATATTTTACTTAAAAGTTTTACTGAAATGTTGTAAAAGAATTATGAATGTATGATTCTTGTATTGAAAGCTCATGTAAAACAAGTGCGAGTGAATAATGAGAACTATAAAGTGGATGTAGGCCCGACTTTTGGCCGAACCACTATAAATCTTGTGTTCTTTACTGTTACAAGTCGCTTATTTTATTTAGATAGGTAAAGTACTTCGAATATATTACTGAAATGTCGATTTAAATTCGCAGGCAATTCAAAAAAAAAAAGGCAGACTTACCCATCGCAGTATCAAGCAATTGCAATCCTTGGCATCACTCAAAAGCAAGCAAGCTTTAAGCAGCAAAGGACTCTAGGGCCGAAGTCCTATATAGGAAGTACTTTAAGCAAACGATGGTTCCGCTGGAGTACATTCCTTTGAGAAGTACTTTAAGCAAACCATAGTTCCACTAGAATACATTCCTTTGGATAAAGCAACCCAATAATAAAATGACGCAGGCTTAAAGATGGTACCAAGAGATTACCAATATGGACAACCAGCAAAAAGAAATGGGCAAGCTGAACAGCACCAACAAAAGACCTCTCGGAGGCCCACGTTTCACCAAGATTGAAATAAAACTTCCAAGTGTTGAAACGTGGAAAAGCCCTCTTTGGAGGCACAACTCTTCGGAGGATAAAGACCCCTGACGGCTCAAGCCGCAAAATGAGAGTTTTCTTCCTCTATGGGTGAGACGATCGGAGGGACCTTCCCTATGGGAAGGCGAGGCGCTTGTTTACTAGCTGAGACAGTTTGTGCAACGAACGTCCAAGTAACTTGTGTTCGCCCTGGGAGTCCATAAGACGACCAGAGGCACCTTCTTCCCCGCGGGGAGGCAAGGCACTTGTTCACTAGTTGAGACAGTTTGCACAACGAACGTCCAAGTAACTTGTGACCGCCCCGTAAATCCATCCAACCATGAGAGAGTAACTCCCAGGCAGTAGCCCCACTCAGAGGCACACGTTTCACCGAGATTGAAATAAAACTTCCAAGTGATGAAGCGTGAAGAAGCCCTCTTCGGAGGCCCATTTCAGCAGGAGCTGAAGTGTAAGAGTCGCTCTTCGGAGGTCCACTTCAACAGGAGCTGAAATGATAAAAAAGACCTCTTCGGAGGCACACGTTTCACCGAGATTGAAATGAAACTTCCAAGTGCTGGAACGTGGAGAGCCCTCTTCGGAGGCCCATTTCACAAGGAGCTGAAGTGTAAGAGTCGCTCTTCGGAGGTCCACTTCACCAGGAGCTGAAACGATAAAAAGACCTCTTCGGGAGCCCACGTTTCACCAAGATTGAAATAAAACCTCCAAGTGTTGAAACGTGAAAAGGCTCTCTTCAGAGGCACAACTCTTTGGAGGTACACGTTTCACCAAGATTGAAATAAAACTTCCAAGTGTTGAAACGTGAAAAATACCTCCTCAGAGGTACAACTTTCTAAAGAAGCATTTCATCAGAAATGCGAAAAAAGAAAGAAAGAAGAAAGTCCTCTTTAAAGCTACACTTTAGCTCTTGAAGGAAGATCGGTTCATCTATATTTAAAAAAAGAGACCCTTCCTACAAAGGCTAGAGTGTTCTTCGGAGGCCCGCTCTACTACATAGGAGAATTCACTTTGTAGAAATATATATATATATATATATATATATATATATATATATATATATATATATATATATATGCAAAGAAAAAGTGATATTTCCGAAGGGTAGGGCGTGAGAACTCATACGAAACGAGGAGAACTCTATTTCAAGTAGAATAGTATTCCTACAAGAACGGAATAAATATTCTCCTAAAAGAGAAAAGAGTACAAGTCCCCTCGAAATTGAGAGTATTGCTACGAGCTTATGGTATGGGGGCAACATGGTATAGCTACATTGGCAAAAGTAATGCTCAAACAACATACCATAAGCCCACTGCAATATTATATAAAGAAACTTGTACAAAAATAAAAAATAAATGCATTCTCAAATACAAACAAGAAGTTTGTACAAATAAAGGATCATTTTATTCAATTCTATTACAATTTCTTACAGATACAAGTTTCGAAATAAAGAAAGTGGGGGCCGGTACCCGCACAATTCCCGACCACTATGTGCAAAAAACAAAAAGCTAAAAACTGGAATCTTCATTTCTTCTTGCCACCTTTTGACCCCTCACCCGGCCGGATGGTTAGCTTTATGGGTCGATCTTTAGGCATGAGGGAAGAAGGAGAGGGAGGTACAACTGGTTCAACTTCCGGTTCCTCTTCAGTAGCAATGATGCTCTTCCTCCTCTTCTTTGATATTTCGCGCTTCTTTTTCCTCTTTGAAGAAGATTCACTTCCTGGAGTAACAAGTTTAGACAAAGTTATGTCATCAGAAGGAGTCCGCTCCGGAGATATCTCACCTCCCTCAAGTCCTTCGTCCCTTTTCTCTTGCGAAGCAGCTGGGTCATCCAAGCCCCGAAGGAAACCTATTATTTCTTCCTGTGATCCCAGATGAGCAGTAGAAGTGATTGGGGGAGGAAGAGGAACAGTAACTGGAGGTGAAGAAGTTTGAATGATGCTCCGCGCTTTCTCTACAAAGGAAAAGTTAAAAGTGTCAGTAATTCCCGCAAAAAGAGGAGACAATGGCTCGTCGAGATTCAAGAAATAATCAAGAAGCTCGTCAAATTCGTAAGAAACTGGCAAGTTGTCCCCCTGAGCATTATTAGGGTTACCTGGAGAAGTGGGTGGTATCACATCAATTTCGTAGTCTAGAGCATCAACACGCTCTTGTGGCTCATTTACGGCTTGTGTAATTATGGCTCCAGCGTCAGCTTTAGTAGGAATCGGTGTATGAGAGCTAGAACCAGCAATGTCAACATCGACTGAAGTTGAAAGAGGGACAGGGGCAGTCAAAGTTGTTTGTTTTTCTTGATGCTCTGCCCCCATCATTTCAACTCGCGATCTAGCAAGTTGCTCCTTCCCTCTAGCAAGAGCTGCGCGAGCTTCAAAGTCTAAATAATGCGCCTCTAGCTCCTCTTCAGTGTACCCGGTGCCTTTAAACATATCAAGCGCGACTTCCCATACTTCAGCTAGGGTAACCTCATATTTGGGACCCAGAAATGCAAGACTGCCATGCCCTAACACACTTTGCAAATAGAATTCAAATAATGACGAGCAGATGTCAGCTTTGGTAGCTTCATGAGCTTCCTCAGCTGCAATTCTACCAGCAATAGCCTCATCTCTCTCTCTTTCGACTTTAGATAGTTGAGCTTTCAATTTTTCAATTTCCGCAACCTGAAAGTTAGTTTGCCCTTGTAACTGAGTAATATCAGTACGGTAGCCCTCTACAATTTGCTCCAGCCCATCAGCCTTGGCCCTGGCATCCCTTTGCGCAGCATGAGCATCCCACACCTGCTGCTGGAGCACACTCTCCCTTTGGGAATAAGAAGTGGAGGAAGTGGCAAGCTCCACTTTGAGTTTCCCAACTTCCGCTTCAAGTTTTTCATTATAATCGGCAATGCTCCTCATTTCTGCATCATGCTGCTTAAGGGTCTTTGGCCATTCGGTTTTGTCATTCTCCATGGTCAGCATAGCTTCGAGATTGGCCCGATTCACCCTTTGGAGCTCATCAACAAGTTTTTGCCAATTTGACATCCTCTCAATGTCAATTCTAACGGCATCAAGGTTCCGTAACATGGCTTTTTTATCTATGGGAACCAGGTCAAGGTCAAAGCGAATTCCTTTTAAGAACAAATTTGGAAATCGACTTTGGAGAGTGGCTGGACCTGGTCCAACTTGGTAAGAAGGCCTGTTGATGATTGCCTGGATATCAGTACGGGAAGGGGCAGGAGACTGAGAAGGAATAGGAGCGGTAATCTTTTCCGAAGTTGCAGGCATTGGTTTCTCACTGACTTTAGCCCGTTTACTTGGGTCATCAGTTATGTGACTCTTCCCTCTGTCATCATGAGATTTGCGTTTGTGGGAGTCACCCTCTTTGTGGGAAGAATCGTATCGGTCATCTAGTCTTCCATAACGTTCTTCATGGGCACGTCTCTCCCGAGCCTTCCGAGCGGCCCTCTCTTCATCAGTCTCTCTGTGAACAAGAAGATAGCGCTTATAGTCATACTGGCCGCGGCTCCCGTATCGCTGGAAGTCATCATAATACGAGCCACCTCGCTTCATTGAAGAACCTGAAATTGGAAAAAACACAACTTTAGAATCTTTTGGAAAGTATGAAGAGCTAAGCGTATGAGATGTCAAAGAATCCTAGTCGTGTGTGATGTGCAAACTACGCGCGCTGAACTAACGAACCGCTCCTCGGTTGGGGGAAAGCAATTGATTTCACCGTCGGTGACAGTTCTTGGGATAAAGGAGTCTGTTTAAGGGCGGATGTCGCTTCAACCGCCGGAGATATAAGCTTAACACTGGCAGAGTCATCTTTAAAGAGTTCTTGAGAAGTGGTCATTATGTCGCTTAAACTCCCAAAGATGTCATCACCATCGTGCCTAACAAGGCTCCATCCATCGATTCCTTCCTCAACATGCTCCCCGGTTTGATGAAGGGGCTCCTCTTCTTCAATAATTGGGGCAAGTGCAGACTTATCAAACGGCCTCACAGCATCTTTCGGAGTCCAACATTTCACTAGTGAAGCTTCAATGGTAGTTTCTCCCTGCGCAGGCTCTTTAGCAGGAGGCGGGGCATCTGGAGTTTCAGCTGGAGAATCCGGGGCTTCGTGAGGGTGCGAGAGCGAGAACTATGTAGAAGCCCATATTGATGTAGAAGTTCATCCCTCAACAAAAACTTTATACTCCTCTCCTCTTTGGCCACGACACTTAGTCTTTCAAAAATTTGTTTGAGACTTGGATCTTTAGAAGGAGGAGGAAGTGCTGAAAAAGGAAAGAGCAAAATTAGCACTTAGCAACTCTGATCTCAAAAAAGCTCAGGAATGGAAAAATTAAAGCAGCTAATCTTACTTCCTACTCTCCAAATGGAATAAAACCCTGGTGGGCAGCGAGCAAAGAAATACCGACTTAAGAATCCATGAGCGCTGTCAGAGAGATCAGTGATGAGTTTGCGATTCCTAGCGCTCCTTATAACTATGATAGAAGGATGATCTTTAATTTATGTGAAAGAGCATAAGTAACAGATTTCTTCGAAGCTCGGCAAGCGGTCAAGGGTTCTCCTAAACAAAACACACAACCCCATCAAGATAGCATAGCCGTTAGGATGGAATTGGAATGGAGAAATTGTCAGCCGAAAAAGAAAGGTTCGAAGGAAGTCATTGAAGGGGGGAATCGCCCCGCTTAAGCACATTTGACGGTTGACTGCGACAAAACCACGGGGAGGGCTGTCAGCAGTATCATTTGGCCCGGGAAAAAGTACTTCATTTTCAGCAAAACCAAAATGAGTGCGTATCTGAATAAACGCTCTCGGGGTAAGGCTAGTCGGAACTCTCTCTGGGGGATTTGCCACGGGAACAGCTACCTGAATGGTCTCCCTCATTTGAGCTTCCGTTTCTTCTTCTCCTTGATGTGAAGCCATTCTACATAATTAACAGGATGTTCAAACATGAAGGTGCACGTTTCCAAAAAAGTGTGAAGTGTTGTGCAGAACTAACAAAAACAGAAAGCAAACATAACTGAAATTAAACTAGTTGACAGTTAGTTGACTATGTGGTTTAAGAACTTGTTAATACAAAACTCAAGTGTAGTGTTAATGCAAACGAATCGGCTTTAATTGGATATTTTAATTTTTCTTTAATACTTCACTTGAATTCATTGGTTCGCAACATTTCATTCACACAGTTCATTTAAGTTGATTATTCTTTATCGACTAATCTGTCATTCGATGTGGGCGATCAGTGGCAGTATATTCGTCCCAATTTCCTGTGACTATTGTATTAAGCAGGTTGTTGACTCGCAAATTGAAGCAATCTGTAAAACTAAAATATGCAACAAAGTTTAACAGGTTAAAGTCCAAACAAATCAATATTCAGGCAGTTCATTTCAGCAATTCAAGTTAAAGTTCAAGTCAGGACTATGCTCCGAGACAGTTCGATATATTAACTCGCCCATGATTTAAAGGTTATGAGGCGGCTTAGGTCGTTTATGCTATAAGTCGTCAACCCTTTGAGTCGGCAATGCTTAAGTCGTAAGGCATAGAAGGGAGTAAAGATTTCGGTTCAAAGTTATGAGAAAATTCTCCAAGTCCTATCACGGCCACGACTCAAGACTTGTGTCGTGAGGATTAGTAAGCCGGTCCAGAGTTAAGCCACGAAGGATATCAGGTCACCCAAAATTATTGAGTCACATACAAGGCAATGCTCCACTCTGATTGGCCTACTTACCATACAATTCCTAAACCGTCTACCTTCTAGCACTTAACCCATGAACCGTCTCCCTCCTATCCCATTAACCTTCTAATTCCTAACCCGTTAACCCGATAAACTCTCGATCAACAATCCTAGCTCTATCACACCACTGAATCGCTTCGAATCGTGGATCATCAGAATAGATAACCCTAAGTCCGTTGATGACCAAAACAACCAAGTTCGCAGGGCTCAAAGGGGCAAATCGAAGATGAAGATGGGGCGCATAAGTTAGAGATGATCGACAGTCATAGGGAAAGTGAGATCGCTTACGCAGTATGATGTTAGAAATGATCGGAGATGAATCTGGTCGAAATCGCCATTGGGAGCTTGAAGGTGCGTTAATGGCAGACACGGTTTAAAGGTTAGGGAATGAGAAGAAAAGGGAAGCGACTCAGTTTTTTATAGTTTTGGGCAGTAGAGCTTGAGTCGGCACACGGGCTAAGATGAGTCGAAGCACACAACCTACGACTTAGGCGTGTACTTCGAGGGGAAAATGTTAACCCCGTTCTGCCAACGAGTTAAAATCTGGGCCGACTCATCAATTTAAGGTCCTTAACGACTCAGTGGACCTACAATTCAACAAGCCTCAGCAACTTAAAGAATGGACCGACTCAACTGGTTGCGACTCAATTAGCCGACGAGCTAAGGCTTAAGGCGACTTAGAGGAACAAAATGACTCAAGGGGGGAACGGTTCATGAGACAGGCCGACTCAGTGAATCACCGACTTAACGAGTTAGAGACTTGAAGCCCCAAGCAACTTGAAGAGGTCAACGACTCAGTGGGCACACGATCTAAAAAGTATTGCGACTTAACTGATACACGACTCATCAAGACTATCGACTCAACGACCTAATTAGTTACCGACTCAACAAGTTCACAAATTAAGGACTCGAGACAGCTAGAAGCTAGGGTTGCACATAGGCCACGACTCACGACTCACGACTCAGTATGACTCGCCTACAACCTTAAAACCACTGAGTCGTAGCCCGCTGTCACAATACTTGTGTCGAAGAGGATTGACTCGTGGACGACTTAGGACTTGTGCTATATCCAGGAGACCGAGGGCGCTCATATACCAAGCTTAGATTCAGCCAGTTAAGTCGTCCATGACCCAACTTGACTCGGCCACGAGTTAACCATGAGTCAAGCACAGCTTACGACTTAAAGGAAGAAAACCCCTATAAATACGTGACCACCTCAAACATTCAGGGGACTTTGGGAGGGGGGATCATTCTTCTTCAAGGCATTGGAACTTTACTATCTTCAAAGCAAGCTACATTCCATCACTTCAAGCTCACGCAAGACGCTTAGATAAAACTTCACACAAAGATTCAACACATTCAATCATGGATTCGAAGAACTTTGTTGCATCGGAGTTTTCTCTAGCTACTTGTCTTTTGAATGAAATTGGATTGTAATTGGAAGAGATTGTAATAAGTTGTAATCCAATCAGCAATAAAAGGATTGAAGTGGACGTAGGCTTGATCATAAGCCGAACCACTATAAACTCTGTGTTCATTTACTGCATTTTCTGTGACTTACTGCTATTTCTTGATTCCCGCATTCACGGATGGTGCTTTCACACTATTTCTACGCACACCGAGGTGTTAGCGTCAGAATTTCATGTTAACAAGCATTCTTTAAGAAAAGAACTCCCTACGGACTTCCTCCCAATAGGCAAAGCCCATACATGCAATTTTCAACAGGATGTCTCCACTTATAGCATTTACCACAAAAGGTTTGTACCCATCCATCTATCTGGATAACCTTCACGCCTCCCGCAGGACGTTCCACACCCTTTCTTTTCTTCCGTCTCTTGGGGCAATTCCTAGCGATGTGTCCCATCATTTTACAATGATAACAAATAGTAGACTCTTCGACTGGTATTATTGGTTTATGTTTCCCTTTCCTCACTTTAGGAAAATGATTTAGAAAATGTCCTTTCTCATGACACTTAAAGCATAAGATCTCAGAGCGGAACCGTTGGAATGCACCTTTCAATTCCCTCCATGTTTTACTGCACTTAGCTGCGTAATGACCTTTATTGTAACACCTGTAGCATGTGACATTATCATAAGGCCCTGGTCCAGCCCTTTCCTTAACCCGTTCTCATACTCCAGTATTGCTTCTTCTCGTTCCTTACGTGCAGGTGTACTCCGTTCCCTACGTCTTGCCTTCCATTCTTCTCCTTTAGTCATCGCTTATTCTTGGACTGGATTCTAGTGAGACTTCCTAACCTATAATTAAGACTCTGATTAGTCAAATTTTCAGCCTTTATCCCTTTCGAATTTATTTACTTCCATATGTTAAAATCTAATTTTTCCTTGAAATTTCCCATTCAGGCCATAAGTTCAAAACTTATTTAACTTGCCCTAAGTTAAATTTCCCATTCGTTCAATCCACTTAACCTTACTCAACTTAAATTTGCCACTCCAAATTTAAGTTTCTTACTAATATTACTTCCCACTTATAAGTTCAAAAACTTATTTTCCTATAGGTTATACTTCTCATTCTAAAGGGGATTTCAGAATTCAACACTCAGTATTTATTTCATATCGACCTTGAAATCATATATATCCACATATATATACATATTCATCCATTCACCTATCACATCACACTTTAAATTTTTAAACCATCCTGAGCTTTTGATCCAAACAAATTCATCTTCAGCAACTCTTGTTTTTAAACAAGGTTTCCATATTCAAAAATATACTAAATAATATCGTTTATTATTTCCTTAACGCTTTGAAATAATTTCAAAATTTCTTCTAGGCTTAGAATTAAAACTTCCTATTTAAATTCATTTTTTTATAAGTCATCTTTATAAATTCAGCTTATTAAATTTTACTTCCATGAACATTGGACCAAGTTTTATCATCATTTATTCTGCAATAAACATCCTTTTTTAAGATACAGCAACCAATAATAATCAATAATATCATATCAAGAAACGAAACATACCATATATTCCATCATAATTTACTTGAACAATATAATCCGGGTAACTTATTTCAAGTACTTTGAAAATTCCTTTGAATTTTCTGGGATTTAAATTCGTGTTTTCAATCCATTTTTAGCTTAACTTGTTTGCAAAATTTATTCTTACCCAAATTCTGTTTGGTGATATGATTACCACTTAAATTTTATACCTTTGTTTCATTTTAATTACAACACCCAATTACCTTGATATATGTAATAATTAGAAAGACTACTTCTTTATGTATCAAAAGATAAGCTTATAAAAATCATTTTTTAAAACCGTTTGAAAATCATTATATAAGAAAATAACAAGTACGCTCTCATACACTTAACTCATTCTAGGGTACTACTGACCATATAGCTAATGTGTAATCCCCACTAAATCTAAGGTTCTTTCTTAACTTTCAGCTTTTATACCACGTGTAACGAGCCAAAAGACTTCGACCCCGAAAATCGACATTAATACATCCACTGTATAGAGTGCCGAGCAATCAAGTGCCAGAAATCCCATACTGTTAGGATTAAAAAGAAAAAGAGGAAGAAGAAGAAATAGAAAACAACGGCACATAATCTCACAATCGCAACGGAACAAAATATAATATAAAATAACAGCATTTATACAAAGAAAAGTTGCAACTGTCTATATATATACACAAGTTATCGGAGTACAACAAATCTGGACAGTTATAATAACTTGTCCTCTACTACTGTCTATACAGTCTATACTTCACAATGGAATATAAGTCAATACGTCTCTGCCACCCAGCTCGTCTCCTGAGCTCCAGACGTCCTAACTTGAAATCCTGTAATACTCGGTCTGACCTGCGCATTACAATAAAGTAACACCCGAGTCAGGCTAGAAACCAGCGTGAGTAAACCCATCTAAAATGAAATACTTAAGTTATAAAGCTTCTTTGAAGACCAAGGTAACTCGTACATTACTACGAGTTTTTATCTTGCTTTAGCCAATCACTTGTTACACAAATCCTTTGGTATCTAAAATAATATCCGAGAACCGTTACTTATTTTAAATAGTCAGATTTTACTTAATTTTATTCAATCCCAGCCTATTCAGCTATAAACGAATCCGTAGAAATTTTTAGTAGTTCCAAAATCGAAGTGGTTTCGGATAACGCTGATATCCAAACCCGGTTTCTCGAATCCAAATGCCACCTTTAAGACCCGGTTGTTTTTAACAAACACTTCAATTTTCAGCATGCCCCATTCACATAAAAATTTCATCACAAATATATTTTTGATAAACGTCTCACGTTTTATATTACTATTCAGTTCATGGTATTTCATATCATAGAATAACTGGAAATAATGTACTAGATAAATCAAGCAATCCAAAGTACTTAACCACTTAAGCCATTCATAGACTCGATTAACAAGTCACTCAAATCATCTATTTAATTTAAAACAGAATTAATTAATTATTTTCAAATCCTGTTTAATTATTATTAAACTAATTACAAAGCATTTTATTTTATTTTAAATAATATTAGGGATTAATTAATAATTAACTTAAGACTTTTAACTAATTAAATTTTTTAAACCATTTTATTTTACCTTAACCATTAACTTAATTACAACTATTTATTTTACTTTAATAAACTTAAGTAATTATTGAATAATTAACATACATGTAATTATTCTTAATTAATTTAGGTTTTAAATCATTTTATTTATCCTAGCCATTAGCTAACCTAAGGATTAAGTTAATTTAAGGTTGTAAATTACTTTATTTATATTAATCGTAAATTGATTAATTCTCAAATTATTATTATTTAATAAGATAATTAACATGTGATTAGCGAGTTACTTAACTTGGTTTCCTTTATTTATAAAAATCAGGAAATTTTAGAGTTTTAAAATGGGTAAATAGTTTTTAAAAGTTAGCTTGGGTTTTGAAAATACTAGTACATTCTATTTTCTTTTTCACTTAAACTTGTATTTTTTTTATTTTTTTTAGCTCGGCCCATAAGCCCAAAACTTAAACCCAGAAATCCCTTCCCTCTTACTCTTTCTTTTCTCTTTACTTTGCCCTTTCCTTATCTCTTCCCCTATCACATACCAGATGCAATCACCTAATACCCATCCACCGTGTGCACGTGCACATACCACCAGAGGCATGCCAACCACCGCCAGCACCTTTCTCGAGTCACTTTCGCCTCTCTCGACCCTCGCAGCCACCCAGAAACCCTCGAAACCACTTGAAATAAAAAACGAGCAAATCTGTCGTTACCCAGTGTGTGACGGCCCACCTCTATACTCACACTAGCCAAGGACACTACGGAGAAATGCCGTCAACTAGCACGAAGGATAAGGCTATTGAGGAGCGACCATCTATGTAATTGCTTTGTGCGAGTACCTATATGTCAGATAGTATTACATGCATTTCGTTTCAAGAGGAGATCTGAAACATCAGTTACAAACTCAAAACTACTGCACCGTGGCTATGCAATCTTCGGAAATAAGCATAAAGTATGCATAACATAAATCAATCACAGATATTCATATCACTAAGGTGGAAATAGATATGAATATAACACGTAAAAGTGTACATTAAAGTAATGGTCATGTAAGATCCACTAGATCATAAAAGAATAGGTGCAAGTGCTAGAGAAAAGAATATGTATACATCAAGGAGTCACTATCTCGAATGTATAAAACAAAATACTACTAAGCTAAGTAGTTAGCCAAAATTCAGGTGACGGACCCAAATAAGAAGTCAAGTAGAAGCATCTAAAATACTGTAGTCTGACCCGAGTATTATTTAAGAAGAAAATAATAAATGAACCAGTCTAGCTATAAATATCATATGAAATGAGATAGGATAAGAGGTATGAAAAAAAATATGATAACAATAATTCCATACTATGACAAGTATACATTAAATGACAACAAAAATCATACTATATCTCAAGAATCTCAACACACCAAAAAGAACATCATATTCTTTAGCTTATTCAACAAACCACAAATATTGATAAAGCTTTTCAATATAAATCACAAAAAAATTGGTGAAACACAAATTCTAGAAATTATCAATTAGGACTCTAGAATTCACAGGTGGGAGGCCTATCAAAAATAGGATGATGAAAACTCACAAACACGAGTATCACAAACGGGTAGCTATCCCATGGTCGCTAACCATAGAGCCGCTACAACAAAGTAGTACAATAACAGTACGCCCAAGAAACCTGAAACTCGAATAATTCAGAACAATGACATAGTACAATAACGGTATGTCTGACGAACCTGATAAGCCGAAAAAACGATGTAATACAATAACGGTACTCCCGATGAACCGAACTCCATAAAAGAACATGGGTCACTTGCCCATAAAAATGAGTCGAAACTCCAAAGAAACCATAGGTCGTTAGCCTATAAAAGAAATGAGACGAAGCTCAATAGAACGAGGTGCAGTCCCCTACGTGGACAAAGAGACATCGCACATCGCTAGTCTAAACCATAAAATGATCGCCATTGATTGATAAAAAGTGTGAATTACACTAAGCTAGCAAATAAATGAGTTTAGCTTCATGTCCCATAACCACTGGCATAACTTAAATATATACGAACAAATTATAGATTTCCACTCGAAAATTGTCACAAGATTTCAATCGAACAAGTCTAAGCATTAACCGACAAAGTAAATGCAAGCATTTCATACCACTTGTTCTGCTAAGTCGTTTAATTAGATTTCTCAAACATATGAGGTAAGGGTTTGTATATATTAATAGATTGGAAAACGGTTTTAAAAGCGAGCTTTATATTGAAAGTAAATGTTGAAATCGTTTTGATGAAAAAGTTTTAGTATTTACTACTAATATAAAAACCTTTGTATTTCAAAGCGACAAATCACAGAAAAAATAATCAATCAACCAAAAATTCACATTCAACGACGTGAATTAAATCCATAAAAATCGATATCAAATCCATCAAATGGATATTCCCAAATATCCAGAAAAGAAGTCATCAAAATCGATAATAATCGACAATAACTGACCGGATCAACAAAAATCGAAAAAAATTGGAAATTCACTAAAAAAACCAAAATAGACAAAATTGATAGTTACAGACGTTTGGGGGTTCAACCTGGCATCTGGATTTGGGTTCTCGAAATATTTCAAAAACCTCCCAGACGTCTGAATAACTAACCGGACGTCTTAACGCTAACTAGGCGTCTGAATCCCCAATCCAGACGTTTGGATTTTTTCTCCTTCCTTTTTTTCTTTTTGCCATTTTTTTTTCATCTGCTGCCCTAACTAGACATCTGGACCTTCCAACCTGACGTTTGGTTGCCTGTTCTGGGCAAAATTTTGCCTAGGCCATTAATGGCCAAATCAATTCGGAAGCGATCTGACGAGCAACGGAGACTAGGGATTTATGCCAAGCAACAACCCAGCCCTATAGGCTCTTCGATACACCCTCAATATCATGCCCAAACATCCAAGATAAGATCTTTAAAGATTTTGACTTCAAAATACCAAAATTGCAAAATTCACCGAATCAATTCGAATCAAAAGCAAATGAACATGAATAGATGTTAGGAATTCATACCTAACAATAATGAAAATTATAGACGTAGATGTGAGTTCATAAAAACTCACCGTTAAACGCAAATATAGAAATGAGAAGCTCTAAAACAAGTAAAGATTGATTTCTCTTCAACGACACCTCTAGAATCTTCAATCTATTATCAAATGAAATGAATTTCCAAAGATAAGTTTTAGGAATTTCTGAAAATTGAAGAGAGATTAAGATGGAGAAGATGAAGAGGATGTTTACCTAATATTCTCTTTGATTTTAGAGCTAGAACTTGAATTTCCTAAGAGAACTAGGGCTTAGGAATTTTGATTTCACTTTCTTTCCCCTATTTTTACTTTCGCTTGAAAGTTTTAGGAAATGAAAATGAATGAAGAGAAGAGGGGGTGGAGTAAGGGTATTATGTTGGGTTAATGGGCTGAAACCCAAACCCAAAGCCTAATAGAAAAATAGAAAAATTCTAGTCAACTCCAAACATATCGCTGTTTATACTCAAAAAGGTCGCGAACGCCGTTCTGGACTCAACGGAAGTGGTCTCGAGTCCAAATTCAACTGTTTACAAAAAGTAGCATATCGGAATTTAATCCGACTAATGATGCTATATTTAAATAAAATATTTAAATATATAATCATAAAATATGTGGGTTGTTACAGACTCCCCTCCTTATAGAAATTGTGTCCTCGCAGTTCTTAAGAGGAAAACAAAGAGTAACAACCATAAAAGCATTTCAACACAAAAGAAGATTTGAAATAAGAAGTTCACCTCAAAGAGCTCGGGTGAGTATGTCCGGATGTGTTCACTCGATGAATTCACTGGATTCCCAAGAACAATCCTAAGGATTTGAGGACCATTGAACTTTCACAAGTGGGACATCTTTATTATGAAGACGTTTAACTTCCATACCAATGATACGAATAGGATGTTGCTCATAAGTCAAATTAGGTGAAACTTCAGTTTCTTCAATAACACCAGGCTCAAGAATAGAATCGGAATCACTAAGGCATTTTCGAAGTTGAGAGACGTGGAAAACATCATGAATTGCAGAAAATTAAGCCCGTAATAAAAGGCGATAAGCCATGGAACCAATGCATCCGGTGATGGAACATGGACCAATATATCGAGGTGCTAATTTCCTCAATCGACTGAAATGCACAACACACTTCATAGGTGAAACACGAATAAACACCAAATCTCCCTCAGAAAATTCTAAATTCTTTCTTCAGTTATCGGCATAGGATTTTTGCTTACTTAGAGATTCTTTCATCCTATGATGATTAAGGTCAATCTTTTCTATGTAATCATGAATAAAATCTGGTCCTAAAACCAGCTTCTCACG
The DNA here is from genome assembly GCA_030765085.1 of Allium cepa. Taxonomy (NCBI): domain Eukaryota; kingdom Viridiplantae; phylum Streptophyta; class Magnoliopsida; order Asparagales; family Amaryllidaceae; genus Allium; species Allium cepa. Next base: position 725,829,738 of record CM060937.1, on the reverse strand, counting down.
GGCCTCGAGCCAGCAAGAAGGAGATCGGCATGGCCTTCCGTAAAGTGCCTAAAAAGGTGCCATACCAATACTAGATTGGAAGCTATTATTATAGGAAAACTCAACAAGAGAAATATGATCTTCCCAACTTCCACCAAAATCAAGAATACATGCACGAAGAAGATCTTCAAGAGTTTGGTTCACACGCTCCGTTTTTCCACCGGACTTAGGGTGATAAGCAGTGCTAAAATTAAGCTTCGTTCCCAAAGATTTTTGAAGACCCTTCTAAAATCCACTGGTAAATAATGGATCATGATCGCTAACGATAGAAGTAGGAACTCCATGTAATTTAACAATTTCCGTAACAAAGAGTTTGGAGAGGAGAGGTACGGTCCAATTAGACCAAATATGAATAAAATGGGCGGATTCTGTAAGTCTATCTACTATCACCTACAAACTGTCATGACCCGAACGAGAATGGGAAAGACCGTCAATAAAGTCCATGGAGACTTAATCCCACTTCCATACAGAAATATCCAAAGGTTGCAACAACCCACTGGGCCTTTGATGCTCGAACTTTACGAGTTGGCAAGTCATGCAGTGCTTAATAAAGTTAGCTATATCAGATTTCATTCCATCCCAATAATAAAGTCGCTTCATATCCACGTGCATTTTACTACTACCGGGATGAATGGTTAATTTAGAACGATTAAAATCTTGTAAAATGTCTTTACGAATATTACTCATATTTGGCACGATAAGTTTAGCAAATTTTCGAATGCCGCCATGAGCATCGATTTCATAGTCTTTCAAACCATCAATATTTCCATCTCTACAACTTTGGCAAAGATGAGATAATTCGGGATCATGCTTTCGAGCTTCAAGAATGCGGTCTAAAAGAGAAGGATGAGCCTCAAGGCTACATAAAACAAGAGATAAACATGAATCGGATTCACGATCACGAATCTCATAAGTAAACAAAGTCTCAAGATTATTCCATTCGGATATCATCATAGAAACAATCGCTTGTTGCCTACGACTAAGGTCATCAGCAACACGATTTCCCTTTTCGGTAGTATAAAGAAAACCAAGATCATAAGATGCAAGGAACTCGAGCCAACATTGTTGATGCAAATTAAGTTCCTTTTGAGAAAATAAATACTTCAAAGATTTATTATCGGCGTAGAGAACAAATTTCTCCCCAAAAGATAATGACGCCAAATTCTAAGGGCAAAACAATAGCCGCGAGCTCTAAATAATGTGCGGCATATCTAGTCTCGGTGGGCTTTAATTGCCTAGAAACATAAGCAATAACACGTTCCCTTTGCATGAGAACGGCTCCCAAACCAACAGAACTAGCATCGGTATGAATAATAAAGTCTTATTTCCCTTAAGGAATCATAAGAATAGGAGCATTGAAAAGGAGTTCTTTTAATTTCTGGAAAGAAGCTTCACATTTGTCTGACCAAATGTACTTAACTCCCTTCTTTGTCAGACTAGTAAGAGGCACAAAATTTTTAGAAAAGTCTTTTATGAACCGATGGTAATAGCCTGCCAATCAAAGAAAGCTACAATTTCAATCACACTCTCCGGTTTCTTCCAATTTTGAATCGCTTTGATCTTTGAAGGATCCATGGAAATTCTGGATTTAGAAATAATATGTCCTAGAATTTCATACAAAATTGCCAAAAGTGGCACTAAGAAAATTTTGCCTTTAATTGATTGCTCTTAAGAGTTTCCAACACAATCCGAAGATGTATTTCATGCTCTTCCTCGATTTTAGAATAAACAAGAATATCATCTATAAAGATGAGAACAAATCGATCGAGGAAGTCTTTGAAAACTCGATTCATAAGGTCAGTGAAATAAGTCGGTGCATTAGTTAAACCAAATGGCATAACAATCCATTCATAAGATCCATAACGAGTACAGAACTATGTCAAAGGAATGCTATCCTTTGCAATATAAAGCTGATGAAAACCGGTTGCTAAGTCCAACTGTGAAAAGGCTCTAAACCTCTAAGTTGATCGAATAGATCATCAATCCGAGGTAAGGGATACTTATTCTTAATTGTAAAATCATTAAGCTTGCAGTAGTCGATGCAAAGCCTATGTGTACCATTGGATTTCTTCACAAAAATAGGCGAAGCTTCCCAAGGAAAGGAACTAGAACGAATAAATTATTTCGCTTCCAATTCGAATAATTGTTTATGCATCTTCTCATTTTCCTTATTGGACATACGATAAGGATGACGAGTGACAGGTAGAGGTCCAGGGATTAGATAAATTATAAACTCAATTGCTTGCTTAGGTGGTAATCCAAAAATGGGCTCAAATATGTCGAGAAATTCATGAACAACGTGAATGAGGGAAATGACATCTTCCTCATCATCATTATCGTCATCATGAGGATTTAGATAATATAAGGATGCTACCGAACTGGAATCTAAATCTTTAAGAACAATTGAAATCTGCTTAACAGATTGAAGATGTCGAAGATGAATAGTCCTTCCAGGACATAGGATGTGGGCTTCATAACGGTTAAGCCAATCCATTCCTAAAAATCATTCTGAAGCCTAAGTAATGCATAACATGCAAATCGGCTCGAAAAGAAATATCACATAAAATCATCTCGACATCTTTAGAAAGCAAACTGAGTGTTGCGGATCCACCAATCGAATTCGCAATTCTTATGAAGTCATCAAAGCTATAACATTTAAAAAAAGAAATCAGCAAGTTCTTTTGATATAAAAGAGTGAGATGCACCCATGTCAAAAAGAACTCGAATAGGATGATCACGAAACATAATAATGCAATTAAGGATAGAATGAGAAATACCTTGACCAAGAGAAGTGTTACTAGGAGGTTCCACAACATTTAGCTTTCCTTCTTTCTTGCTTGGATGTTTGGAACATGAAGATAGAGGATGACCCGAACTTTTGCAATAACGACAAAAGTGAGGTTTCAGACATCTACTAGCATAATGGTATGTAGAACCACATTTGTAGCATTGCCCAAGACTAGAGGTAGGAGTCTTTGCTATTGAAGTTACTTGTTTCTCTTTCTTGTTGGGATTAGGCTTGAACTTAGTAGGCATCTTCTTATTGAAGTTGAAGTTCTTTTTGGCACCCACAACTTCAACATCGCTTTCTTTATCGGCCTCTTCAAGTCGAAGAGCAATATCAACAACCTGATCAAAAGAAACTTCAATTTTCAGAAGTAAAGGTTTTTTGAGGTTCTTATTCAACCCATAGACAAACCTATGATTTTTCTTCAATGGGTTATTAATATACTCGACCCCATATTTAGAGAGAGATTCAAAAGATGCGACATAGTCTATCACAGAATATTCATCTTGAACAAGGTCAATAAAGCGCCAAGCTAAAGATTCCTTTTCAGCCTTTGGCACAAACTTTAATTCGAATCTTTCTCGGAATTGCTCCTAAGTAAGACCCGCTTCGATAATCTCAAAAACCAAAAGCTCATACCAATCTAATGCTCTCTTTTGGAGCATACTAGAAGCCACTTGGACTCGATGTAGATCAACAAGATTCGTGCGAGAAAAGATGTGATCGCTTGTTCTAAGCCAAGCCTAGACTTCTATAACGCTTTCGGAACCCTTGAATGGCTTTCTACCCAAATTGGTCTAATCAATGCACAAATATGCAAATCCAGATTTAAGGTGAGTAGGCTCTGGAATGGGTCCAGCAGCTTGAGCATTCTCTATAAGATCTAAAAGCTGCTGGGCGGACATGAATACTCCATCTTGAGGAGTAGCACTGAATTGACTGGCGCTGGGACCGCCTAGTCTAACTATTTCTCTTCTTTAAGAAAGAAAGAAAGAAGAAGAAAAAGGTTATCCTTAGAATGAATATCAAACAATTATGATTGATAAAATAAGGCATCACAAGGGAAATTAAGATAGAATGGGTCCTAAGACTTGGATAAATCCTAAGGCACGATTCTTAAGAAGGACTTAGCATAATGATGCTTGCTAAATTATTCAATATTGTTCCAAAGTTTGGCTCTGATACCAAGCTGTGATGCCCTATTTTCTATACTCACACTAGCCAAGGACACTACGGAGTAATGCCGTTAACAAGCACAAAGGATAAGGCTCTTGAGGAGCGACCATCTTTGTAATTATTTGTGCGAGTACCGATATGTCAGATAGTATTACATACATTTCGTTTCAAGAGGAAATCTGACACATCAATTAAAAACTCAAAACTACTACATAGTGGCTATGTGATCTTTGGAAACAAGTATAAAATAAGCATAACATAAATCAGTCTCAGATATCCATATCACTAAGGTGGAAATAGATAGGAATATAACACATAAAAGTGTACATCAAAGTAATGGTCATGTAAAATCCACTACATCACAAAAGAATAGGTACAAGTGCTAGATAAAAGAATATGTATACATCAAGGAGTCTCTATCTCGAATGTATAAAACCAAAAACTACTAAGCTAAGTAGTTAACCAAAAGTCAGATGATGGACCCTGGTAAAAAGTCAAGTAGAAGCACCTAAAATACCACGGTCTGACCCGAGTATTATTTAAGAGGAAAATAATAAACGGATCAGTCTAGGTGTAAATATCATATGAAATGAGATAGGATAAGAGATATGACAAAAATGTATGATAACAATAATGCCATACTGTGATAAGTATACATTAAATAACAACAAAAACCATACTATATCTCAAGAATCTCAAACACCAATAAGAACATCATATTCTTTAGCTTATTCACCAAACCACAAATATTGATAAAGCTTATCAATAATAATCACAAAAAAATTGGTGAAACAAAAATTCTAGAAAGCATAAATTAAAAATCCAGAATTCACAAGGGGAGGCCTATAAAAAAACAGGAGCATCAAAGCTCACCAAAATAGGTATCACAAACGGGTCGCTATCCTATGGCCCTTAAACATAGAGCCAATGCAATAACGTAGTACAATAATGGTACGCCCGAGGAACCTGAAACACAAATAATTTGGAACAATGACGAAGTACAATAACGGTACGTCCAATGAACCTGACAAGCCGGAAAAACGACGTAGTACAACAACGGCACATTTGATGAACCGAACTCCATAAAAGAACATGAATCGCTGGCCCATAAAAATGTGTCGAAACTCCAAAGAACCCATAGGTTGTTAGCCTATAAAAGAAATGAGACGAAGCTCAATAGAACGAGATACAATCCCCTACGTGGATTAAGAGACATCGCATATCGCTAGTTTAAACCATAAAATGATGACCATTGATCGATAAAAAGTGTGAATTACACTAAGCTAGTAAATAAACGAGTTTAGCTTCATGTCCTATAACCACAGGCTTAACTTAAATATTTACGAACAAATTGTAGATTTCCGCTCGAAATTTGTCACAAGATTTCAATCGAACATGTCCAAGAATTAATAGACAAAGCAAACGCAGGCATTTCATACCACTTATTTTGCTAAGTCGTTTAATTAGATTTCTCGAACATATGAGGTAAAGGTTTGTATATACTAATAGATTGGAAAACGGTTTTAAAAGCGATCTTTATATTGACAGTAAATTTTGAAATCATTTTGATGAAAAAGTTTTAGTATTTACTACTAGTATAGAAACCTTTGTATTTTAAAGTGACAAATCACAGAAATGAATGTAAAAACAATCAATCAACCAAAAATTCACATTCAACGATGCGAATTAAATCCATAAAAATCGATGTCAAATCCATCAAATGGATATTCCCAAAAATCTAGAGAAGAAGTCATCAAAGCTGATAATAATCGACAACAACTAACCACGTCAACAAAAATCATTGAAAATTGGAAATTCACTCAAAAACAGCCAAAATAGGCAAAATTGATAGTTCCAGACGTCTGGGGTTCAACCAAACATTTGGATTTGGGTTTTGGAAATATTTTAGAAACCTCCCAGACATCTGAACAACTAACCAAACGTTTGAATCCCCAATCAAGACGTTTGGATTTTGACTCTGCCCTTTTTTTTCTTTCTACGGTATATTTTTTTCATCTGTTTCCCTAACCAGACGTCTAGACCTTTTAACCAGACATCTAGTTGCCTGTTCTGGGCAACTATTTGCTAGGCCATTGATGGCCAAATCGATTCAGAAGTGAACGGACGAGCAACAGAGACTTGGGATTTATGCCAAGCGACAACCCAGCCTTATAGGCTCTTCGATATACCCCGAATATCATGTCCAAACATCCAAGATAGAATCTTTAAAGATTTTGACATCAAAATACCAAAATTGGAAAATTCATCAAATCAATTCAAATCAAAAGCAAATGAACATGAATAGATGTTAGGAATTCATACCTAACAACAATTAAAGTTATAGACGTAAATGTGAGTTCAAAAAAACTCACCTTTAAACCCAAATATAGAAATGAGAAGCTCTAAAACAAGCAAAGATTACTTTCTCTTCAACTGCACCTCTAGGATGTTCAATCTATTATCAAATGAAATGAATTTCCTAAGTTAAGTTAAAGGAATTTCTAAAATTTGAAGAGAGATTGAGAAGGAGAAGATGAAGAGGATGCTTACCTAAGCTTCTCTTTGATTTTAGAGCTAGAACATGAATTTCCTATAAGAACTAGGACTTAGGAATTTTGATTTCCCTTTCTTTCCCCATTTTTACTTTGGCTTGAAAGTGTTAGGAAATGAAAATGAATGAAGAGAAGAGGGGGTGGAGTTAGGGTATTATGTTAAGTTAATGGGCCGAAACCCAAACCCCATGACCAAAAGAAAATAGCAAAATTCTAGTCAACTCCAAAAATATCGATGTTTATACTCAAAAAGGTCGCAAATGCCGTTTTGGACTCAATGGAAGTGGTCTCAAGTCCAAATTCGACTGTTTACAAAATGTAGCATTTCAGACTTTATTCCGACTAATGATGCTAAATTTAAATAAAATATCTAACTATATAATCTTAAAATATGCAGTTTACTACACCAAGAGAAGACCATCACCCAAATCTACCTCGCGCCGCCGTCGCTGATCACCGAAAACCTCGCTGCCTTGCCGGGAGCTGCACCTATCTCCTATCTTCCTTTTACCCCTCCTTCGAGCCACCTTGACGCCACCACGACACCTTAACCCAGCAACAAACACACCCTAACGAAACGCGCCCTAAAACCCTACTTCACCACCGCCCCACCACCACGGTGCCCTAAAAATCATGCCACCATTTTTCCTGCAGCCGCCCTTACCTCGACCTCCTTCAACCACGAACTCGAAGCCCAACTCCCTCGCATTAGTCAAAAAAGTCTTCACGACCATTTTCCATTCATCCTCCAAAATCCAAACAACCCCTAAACTAAAAATCTAAACAAGGCTACCAAAAATCACCATTTTCTATGCGGATTCCATTTGTATAAGTGAAAACATGAATTAAAGTAATTGATTTTCCTAGAATGCTTACCTTCCACTGTAAAACCTACTTTACAGTGACATTGCTCACTATTTTTTTATGTAATTATTTTAAAAATATGTATACTCACATATAAACGTATATCCTTCAAGCATCACATCCTAAAACTAGTTAGATTAAGAGAATTTGAATTTTTAAAACTTGAGTATGATGGAAAGCAAGAACAGAGGCAAAAATATATAAAGAGGGAATTAATGTGAGGGAAAAAGCTGAAAGTAATTTTAGTCTGGAGGACACAACTTTTAAAATTTAGTCTTAAGAACAATGAAATGCTATATTCATATAGCAACACATATATAAAATGATATATTCATATAGCATTATATATACAGAATGCTATTTTCATCTAGAGTGCTACCCAAACTACGAATCATGTTGCGTTATACATTATATATTTCAATTAGTAAAATCTACTGCGAACCCAGTGAAGCTCTTTCTATCTTAACAAAACAATTCCAGCTTCTATTATAGCTTTATATTTAAATTTACGTTTATCTACTTGATATTCTATAGACTATGATTCAATTTTTATGCAGCTCGTATTACATAATATACTTTTTTTTACAAAAAGAATTTGTAAAAGAAAGCTGATTTCCTCTTTTCCTATTTTTATTCATACTGCAATAACATCAGCGCAACAATAGCCTGTATGTACAATGAAAGAATAACCCATGTTATGTTCTCAAAACACATCAATGAAATGATTAGGAAATTTGACCTAAGTTACATCATTTGGGGCTTTATTCACAATGTAAAAATCAGTTGATACTAATGTCATAAAAAGCAGCGGCACCAAAGTGTACTATTCATAAAGCATGTGACTCATACTTCAATAAATGCTTTTAATATACAAGGAAGATAAGTTATGCAGTTCCAAATTCTTTTGAGTACATCAACATAATCTCGTATGAAATATGGTTTATTTTGTTAAAAAATATCAGGCGGTTGGGAATCATATCGGACTAAATCTATATTGGACTAAATCTATTTGTAATGCTATATGAATATAGCATTTTATATAGGTAATGCTATATGAATATATTATTTCGTTGTCTTTAGACTAAATTTGAAAATTTGTGTCCTTCAAAGCAAAATTATTTTCAAGTTTTTCCTTCAGACTAGTTCCCTGATATATATACAGGCATTCATACATTCCATGTACATGCATATATATACATATTCAAACTGATATTTCCCTTTAATCCTTAAAAAAAATATAATGTAAAGAAGATTAAATTTTAATAGCAAGTAGTTTACTCACCTGTAAACGTTTGGAACAGAGAACAAGGATCTTGAAAACTGGTGCTAGCTTTTGTTTTGTTTTTGATCCTCTTTTGCGTTGAGTTTAGTTTGTTTTTAAGTTGTAAAAATGTAGTGATGTTTATCTCCTCTGGTATACTTAGTTTGAGAAAATGAAAATGAGATGTGTGTGTGTGTGTATAAGAAGGCATAGCTCTGTACAGAGCCACTGGTTTTCACATTTTTCTTTTGATTTATTTATTTTCTTAAATCTTTTCCTTTGGTCAGAGAATTACTTTGACCTGATATGAATTTTTGAAAAAAAGATGTGATTCATTGAAAAGGGATTTTACATTTTATGTGCTTGAGGAGATGGCATTTATTGTGTGTGTTCCTCCTTATGTTTACATGCATACCCATTCTTATGCATATACATATCATACATATGCATACATATTATTTCTTTGTCTTGTTTGCCATATACATACAAATATTCATATATTACCATAGTAAATTTTATGTGTTTTTTTATGTTTCGCACAACAATGTAAGTTACTTATATACCTTTATTCCCATTTAAAAGTATATTTTTATTTTTATTCTTAGCCAAGGCTTATGTATCAACACTTAATTTATATTCATATATATATATATATATATTGAGTGTTAATTAGGTAGAGTTTTGTATTTAAATATTCTTCAGAGATTTATTTTATGAATTGCCAATTCATGGTCTTCTTTCAAAATACATATATGTGTATATAAATAAATAGTCAATAACCAGAAAATCTTATTTGTTTTGAAATGATAAGCTTGCAATTTAATTAATTAGGTTAGAGGATTTTTAAATAAAAGTGCCAAAATTCTGAGTCGTCACAGTGTCTTTAACAACCAAACGTAATTATAATACAGCAATCGTTTCAAAATAGTTTATACTTCAAAGCCACAATATCATTTCCATTTCAAAACCCATATCAATAGGATATCATTTCCATTTCAAAACCAAATCAATACGATATCGTTTCCATTTCAAAACCAAATCAATACGATATCATTTCCATTTCAAATACATTCACTTCGAAAATCATAGTACTTTCAAAATTATAAAGCTATCGTAACCAAAAACCTTGAAATTATTAAACTTTAATAATCATAACACTTTGAAATCATGACACTTTAAAAAAACATAACACTTTCCTTTAAATAGTTTAGATATTAATAATAGTATATACATAGTAAAATAGTTTGTAAAATAAAATAGTCTATTTAAAAATAGTTATAAATTAAAATAGTTTATAATAAAATATCCAACATACTAAAATAGTTTATATTAAAAAAGATTTATAAAGTAAATATATAAATAGTTTTAAATATAATTTAAAATACTTTATATAACAAAATAGCTTCCTCGAATTTCACAAATCGATTCCCAATCAACTTGAATTCCAAAATTAAAATTTAATTAAATCTCCATTGATCAGTTTCAACTCAATTCAGTTTCTCAATAAACCATTTCAAATTATATCGATTTCGAATACAGATTTGTACTATAAAATACACCATTCCAATTTCACTATATTTCAAAGCTTTTAAATATTCAACATTTCCAATACAAATTAGATAATTTCGAGTGTGTGTGTGTGTATATATATATATCTTAACTTAACTTCATTACTATTTAATTTTGAAATATTCACTTAATAAATCCAATATTATTTAAATAGAACCCCCAATTTCAAATAACTAAATGTTTCCTTCAATTTATTTAAACTTGAAATATTCATTCAATCACTTAAACCAAAATCAAGTTATAAAATCATATCCTTTAAAAATCTCAATTTAAATAAGTTTCAAATCGGTTAAATAAAATTGTTAATTAAATACCATTTCAAATCAATTACAAATCTATCTTCCCAACCTTAATTTATTAAAAATTATTATTTTAAATAAATACTTAAACATATTATATATCAGTTAAATAAAACTTTATTTAATTAAATCTTATTAATAAGTCTATTTTATATCAAAACTTATTTCTATATAATTAAAAATAGTAAAATCATAAGTAAAGTCCAATAATTTATAATTTCAAAACTAACTTATGACTATAAAATTTTCAAACATAAAATTTAAAAAAAAAACTAAATTTTAAAATTTATAAAATACATTTATATATAATATCTTAAAATCAATATTTATTAAACCATATATTTTATTTCAAAACCATAGAAATCATTTTTTAAATATTTATATATAGGCCAATGGTGTCTGTACATAATTTTCTATCCTATGGTCAAGTGATACAGATATTTGTCATTTCAATCCGCAATTTAAATATATACGGGTATATATCATTTCAACCCGCAATCCCAAATTCAATTCAATGAATATCGCTTGGGTATCATTTCAACCCATAACGATTTTCTCCTATTCTATAGATCATTTAGGTATGTATCATTTCAACCCATAGTGAATTCTATATTAACAGGGAACTTGCAGAGTGATAACAGATACGTTAATAATAAAACAGGCATATATCATTAATATAAATAGCAGATAGCAGTGTCAGATGTCACTGATGAACAAATACTGTAACATCCCGGTATTTCGCATTAATTAAATTGCATCATTAGACGATTAAATCGGTAGCTAATTACTGTTGGAATTTTAAATCAGTTGAATTCGTTTAAAAATTTAATTAAATGTTGTTGGGCTTTAAAAATTAACTTTAGCCCATATTTTGTTTGATGTCGTGATAAATCCAGATTCGTTTCCCCCTCTCCTTTTCATTTTTCAAACCCTAAACTAAAACAAGCGGAAGAAAATATGGCGGCTCGTTTCTTCCCTCGTTCGTCCCTCTTTCTTCAAATTAGGGCTCTCGCAGAATTGTTGATGCCGATTTCAAGGGCTCGAGTGGTCGATCATCTCTTGAGATGCGTGCGGTAGCTTGTTGAGTTCGTTTTCGCTGGGTTCTAAGGTGAGTTGTTCTTGTCACTCACATTTAATTCAAGCTTTAGCATTTTCTGATTTGTTCGAAATTGCGACCTTTGCTGCTTGATTTTTCGATGTTGATTTTGTCTTTGACTTGAATTGCTTGGTTTACTAGACTGTGATAGTGATTTTGCCCGGGATTGAATTGTTCGACTTTGTTTTTGTTTCTGGTACTCTACCTCGGCTATACTGGTTTCATATAATATCGTGTCATTTAGTTTTGTATTCATTGGATTACAGTTCAGTGCATATTGATGTATTTTGCCTGTTGCAGTTGTTCCTGTGCTTATATACAATGCTTTTGATTTTGTTTCTCGGCAATGCGTTCACCTGAGTCTTGCCATGTATCACAGCAAACTGCGTGTTATATTTCTTTAATTATCCTGAACATGGTTTTGCTTTATGATGTAAATAAAACTTTAATCTAATGCTTGAGTCACTTGTGTCTGCACCTGCTCTAAATTCACAGTTGCATACTTGATCCGCATTGTTTTGTCACTTATTTGGTGTGGTTGCAGACCACTTGATCACTGCATATCACTGCATATACCCTCTGATACATGTATACTTTTTCAAATTAGCATTGTCACTTGTACTGGTCATTGCTCTTTGGTGCAGTATGTTTTGCATCTCCATTTGTACTCGAGTTTGAACCTTGTTCATGTCGATAATTACACTACTGCACTTGTGTCCTCGGCTTTTGGTCAAGTTTACACTATCCGGTTTCATGTTGCATTGAACACCTCATCTGATCTGCTTGCATTGTTTCATGTGTGTTCATTATCACTTGATGTTGTTGCATACACGTTGTTTGATTGGTTGGTTCTGTCTCATATTCTGTTATTTACTGGGCCTTGCTCTGTTGCCTTATCTTTGGTGCACTGTCCAGTTCATGTTGATGGCATTGATTTGTGTCATTTAATTCACTGCACTTGAGTTTGTAGTCTTTGTACTCGAGTTCGGTGTTTGCATTTTTAGTCTCACAGCTGCATATCTGTTCATCCTATAGTTCAATGTATCATATTTGAGGTAGTTGCATTTCAGGGTGTCTGTTGTATATTTGAGCATTTGGAGATGCATTGAGCTCGTGTGGTCTTCATTTATGTGCAGTTTGCATTTATATTGCCTCTGACCTTTTGGCATACAAACATCATTCCATGTTGTTCCTTAGTGTAACATGTTGCCACTGTATATGTATTTCGGGCCTCGACATTGTTATACACTGCCTGTACGTGTGTCATTTCTTTGCTTACATCTGCTCATCCCTGTCATCCTTGTTGTCATGGTAGCTGAGCCTGGTAGTATGTGCAGTCCCACATGAGTCATGTTGCCTGGTCTTCATGTTGTATGCATTGCTCATATTATTCCTCTGTTGTAGTTTGGTTTGCATCACTAGTTGGGTACTTGTGTATGTGTCATTGATTCATTGGGTGTTCAGTTCCACTTATTGTTCTTGTTTCACCCGAGCTTTGTTTAAGATCTTCAGTGCACTATGCACGGTTTGATGGATGTCCGGTTCATTTGTTTCGAGTTGGTGCCATTTACCTTTGGTTCATTGAGCTTTTGTGTATATCATCACTGTAGTGGCAAGGCAGTGCACGCAAGCGTGAACTACAGCCACGGGGTATTGATTTTTTTGGTATTTCCTTTGCTTTTGATTTGTCGATCTTTTGTGTAATGCATGTTGTAGTGGCACGGCAGTACACGCGTGCGTGTGCTGCAGCCCTACCAGAATTGATATTTTTAAGTGATGTTTCAATTACTTGAATTGTTTTTTCCAATTCAATATTTTGAAATTATCTTTGATTTGATCATTTGGTTGTTGTCTAATTATCTATTTGACGATTACATTATGAGTTTCTAATTATTTATTCAATAATTAGATTTTTTGGTTAATTGACATTTACGCAATTCTGATGTTTTTTAAATTATCTTTATCGATAATCTTTTCAATTATCTTTGTTGACATTTTGAATCTACTGATTGGTTCCTTAACACTGATACGTGTTATATTTACCGCTATCCGATTTCCTTGTTAAAGGATTGGATAGGCGAGACTTACTTTGACTATCGTCTAATTGTTATTTAATTATTATTGCTTCCATGCATTAATAACTGAGTTTGAATTAGACTGACCCGTGTATTATTTTCTTTTGAATTTAATACTTGGGTCAGACCGAGTTATTACAGGTTGTAGATATCTTGCTTAGGGTTGCTGTTAGAGCTGTGAAGTCTCTTCATATCTTTTGGAGTAGTCGTTGTCAATTTAGTAGTTAGTGTATTTGTATAGGATGTTATGTATTCATGTATATTAATCACGATAATGTACTTATGTATATAACTTCCAGTGTCGGCAGTTGTACTTGTATCATATGTACTGTATCACATGTATTGTAACTGACATCAGTTATTATATATATGAGACTTTTTTTATCTGTGTTCCGCATTTATATTATCTGTGTTATTATTAATTTATTGTCCTAAACTATTATGAACCATCGTAGTTTGTTTTATACTAGAATTGGGTATGTTGATGGGAGTAAATAAATAAGAGATGAAAAATTAAAAATATACACCACTCCTATCGAGATAACCAATACTAGTGTAAGGCCTAACTACGGATGGCCGCTCCTATCCCGCCTTATTCTTCGTAATAATAGACAGTATTTCTTTTAATACTCTTTGTTATTGTGAGCAAAGAGGTGGGGCATCATAGATACAAATAATAGCATATATATAGCAATGTAAATAACTAACAACAACATGTTTCAATTGTCATTTCAATTGAAAATAAATTTATTAAATATATGAACGTTAATCGTGAGTGATTGCACACCTTTCGAGGCTAGAGAAATTTGAAGACTCGACAAGCTACGAATTCCAAAGCAAAGTGAGGTGGGCATGAATTAGACGAGCAAAGCTGATAAATAAGGAATTGATGAAATAAATCAGAATCTACTTGATATGGACTGAAATGAATTATATATTATTGTATTATACTATTTTCTCAAACCAATATTAAATTAAAATACATATGTAAAATCTATAAATATATATATTCTGAATTCAATATTATATACTTAAAACACAAATATTTTAAAAATCAAAGTAAATACATAATTTACATTTTAAACACTATACATAAAATCAATAGTTTTTAACGCATAAAATAAAACAAAACTAATATGTAATATGTATACTGCCGTAGCATATATGGGAAATTTCAGATAAATATTTATGCATACTATATGTATGCAGCCAATATATGTGTTGTCTATTCAATTAAATGCATATGCAGACCACCCTATATATATATATAAACAAAATATGTGTAAGCTGATATGTGCGGACAAACAGAACTTTTAAAACTATGACATATATATATATATATATATATAAACTAATGTATATATAAACAATATATATTGTACACAACTCTTAGGCACATTTAAAAATTTACTTCCAAATCTGTAATAAATAACATATTATAATGTATATGTAACCTGTCATATATATCACTTATTGGAAACACGTATATAACTGACATATATGTATTAGATTTATATGTATATCCATGTATTAAATTTCCCAATCAAAGACACGTTTGAAAATTTTACACAAAACCTATATATATAGGCAAATAACTTTTTATATTAGTAAACTTATATAGTTTTATACATAACAAAACAAAAAAACAAGAATTATATGTATACACTAATCAACACAAATGCATAAAATATATAAATATACGGCTTATAAACTATATATACACACACAAACATAGACCAAAAAGTTCATATATACTAATATATATACTAACTACAAACAAAATCTTATAAACTCATTCAATAGATGACTTTATATATTTATATATGTACAAAAAAAAATTAGAAATAAATAATTTTTACCATTCAAAATTCTCATATAATATACGTATGTATACCATTACTCATTGTAAACAAATATAACCCATACCAGATTAAACTTATGTATATACTATAATACCTTTATAGAAAAACAATACTACTACAAACTATATATAAAGCAACCTGTAATATATATATATAATCATAATAGATAACATACTCTGGTATATGGGAGTGGACTCGGGTGTTTGGGTGGGAGCTTGGCCAGTGGCGGTGGAGAGAGACATTTAGGGGAAGGGCAGAAGTTGACGAGGCCGAGCATGGGAAGGAGGAAGGTCGGCTTACACATGGAGTAGGAAGACAAGGCTGGGGCACGGATCGCATGAATGAGAGGGGAGGCGACTGGTTTAAGGCGGATGAGGTGTGAGGAAGAAAGCCGAGCGTGCGTAGCTTGAAAAAAAAATGAGGGAGAAATTGATGGATCTGGAGGAAGGAAAATGAAAGGAAGGAGGAGGAATATAATGTAACTTCTGTATAGATTTGGTTGACAAGGAAAAATATACATGACCAACATTTAAAATGAAATAGCCAAAAATTTGAAGAGGTGGAATTGCAAAAGCACAGTTTGAATTTGTGGATATAATAAAAGCTAAAGGCTGATGGTATTACACAATTGCAACTGAAAAGACAAAGTATAAAAAAGTTCAAATACGGAACCGATACGAAATCTTTTGCAGATTTCATCGTCTCTTGAATTTCCTAAACACACAAACGAATATACCGTAGAGATCAACACGATGCGATGATCAAAACGGTATACAGATATCAGTGGTATGAGCATCCTATAAAAAGTCGATAATCGTTACCGAAAATGCTGCTAAAATGTTAGAATTAAGGTAGACAGAACAATTGCAGTCCAAATTTGAAGAAATGAAATATGATCTCTCACTCATAAGATGATTTACAAATTTATTATACAAAAATATTCAGATTTGGAAAACATTTTAATATCATGAAATATCGACTGATTTGAATCGAAATAAAATTACACAATAAAGTAAACATTCTTATTATCAGATGAAAATTTACCATTTTTTATGTTAAAATAGACATATTTCAAATATCAAATTTTTATTTCGAAATTCAAATATTTAAAATTTCTCAAAATTTCAATTAATTAAATAAATAAAGCCGCTAAAATTTACGGGTCGTTACACTCTCCCCACTCGAAACTTTTCGTCCACATAAAGAAACGAGGCAGGAGATAGAAGCAACCAGAAGAAAGTAGATTGGAAAAAAATAAACAATTAATTTAAAACCATATATATTTCAATTTAAATTAACTAATATTCAATAATTTATTTTAAATTCAAGGTATTTCATAAGTTGATTTAATTTTATTTATTACTTCCTTTAAACAAAATTTTATTTTATTTATCGCATTTATTCATTATCTTATTATTCAATTTATCTCAACTAACATTTCTATAACCGTAAATGAAGTATATTGACACTTATTAAGACCGCTCAAACTTGTTTATAAAATCATCTTATATTGTATATTATCCAATTACATATTCAATTTCTGAACAATTTAGGTAAGTTATATTAGGATGAAATTAAGTATTATACAAACAGAAAATTTCCAAACTCAATTATTTTAAATTTTAATTATTTATTCAAAAAATTTGGCTTCATTTTATAATTAAAATCACCCTTTAACATAAATATAAGAATTAAATTTCCGATTCACTTCAAACCATTTAGAGATAAATATATATATATATATATATATGTATATATATACTATATATACCAAATCAAATCTAAAATCATATACCTATATGTATTATATATCAAGTCATATATAAAAAATTTAAATCAATTTCGTGGCGCCCCACCTCTATGCTCAAAATAACAAAGAGTATTAAAAGGAATACTGTCTGTTATCACGAAGAATAAGGCTGGATAGGAGCGACCATCAGTAGTTAGGCCTTACACTGGTACTGGTTATCTCGATAGGAGTGGTATATCTTTTTTTCATCTCTTATTTATTTACTCCCATCGACATACCCAATTCCAGTATAAAACGAACAATGATGGGTCATAATAGTTTAGGACAATTTATATAATAATAACACAGATAACTAAATGCGGAACACAAATAACAAAAGTCTCATATATATAACTTATGTCAGTTACAATACATGTGATACAGTACATATGATACGACTACAACTGTCGACTATGGAAGTTACATATACATGTACATTATCATATATAATATACAAGAATACATAACATACTATACTAAGACAACAACTACTCCAAAAGTATGAAAAGACTTCATAGCTCAAGCAGCAACCCAAAGCAAGATATCTAGACCTGTAATACTCGGTCTGACCCGAGTATTAAATTCAAAAGAAAATAATACACGGGTCAGTCTAATTCAAACTCAATTATTAGTGCACATAAGCAATAATAATTAAGTAACAAACAGACGACAGTCACAATAAATCTCGTCTATCCGATGCTTAAAAAAAGAAATCAGGTAACGATAAATATAACACGAAATAGTGTTGAACAACAAATCAGCAAATTCAAATTATCAACGAAGATAAATGAAAGGATTATAAATGAAGATAATTTAGAAACCAACAGAATTACCAATACGACAATTAACGACAAAATCTAATTATTAAATAAATAATTAGAAACTCATAATCTAATTATCACAAACATAATTAGATATCAAAAAAACCATCATATTAAACCAAATCAAAATACGACCCAAAATATTGAATTGAACACAAGAAACAATTCAAACAATTAAAATATCAATTAAAATGTCAATTCGGGTAGGGCTGCAGTACATGCACGCGTGTACTGCCTCGCCACTACAGCATATGGAATACCAAAAGATCAATAAATCAAAAGAAAATAGAATATCAATAAAAGCAATACCGTGTGGTTGTAGTACACGCTTGCGTGCACTGCCTTGCCACTACAGAGATGATGTACACGAAAGCTCAATGGAAATTTCACAAACGAGCACAAGGTCAAACCCGAGCGATAGACTAGATTCAACACAAGTGAATTCAAAAAAACGAACATAATGCAAAGGTCAAGTCACTGCTGTCCTGACTCAACTAAATGCAACAGTATAAAGAAATCACTCGGTAAAGCTCAGAGACCAATGCACAAAAATTCACAGTGCACTAATGCACCAAGCAAGTGACTGCAGTATAAAGCTTCAACCAAATGAATATGCAATATGTACCAAGGGAAAGATATGAAAAGTGCACAGCAAGTATGCAACTCAAACTACAAGTCCAAAGCAAAGCACAAAGGACACAGGAGCAACTAGTGTACACCAGACCGGACTTTAAAATGACCAGCAGTATGTTTATGCAATAAAGACCAGGCCACTATGCAAGGCTCAACACATACAAGTAATTCTAGACTCACGTAAAATAGGTTCATATGGAACAGAGGCAGCATAAAATCAGTATGAACTCAGTAAGTAAGCACAAGTGCTTTAACTATTATGCAATTATGTCAAGTTAAAAGAGCAAGCCAGAGCAACAAATTCGACAACTTTCAAAAGAACTGTCATTATTTTAACGTTTTTTTTTTGAAATTTCATACTGCTTATTAGTTCCACTGTGAAATAAGAGGCAAGAAGCTTAAAACTTACTCAACTATGTTTTGTGCAATTTAGCAAAGCAATATAATCTATGAAAGAATAAATGTATGAGGTCTGCATACTCTGTAATTACACAATATACACACGAAACATACGCTTGCAATCAAGTTTAAAACCCTTGCATACTTCCAAATGAAAAGATGTAAATTGCCAGACATTATAATGTTGCTTTTATGGCCAAAGTAAATAATGGAAACATGTTAAAGAAGGCTACATCATGTTTATACGACACAGGTCAGAGAACTAACGTGTACATCAAACAACTGCAGTTCAAAATCAATGCCATGAAATCAAGTAGTCCGGCATACACAAATTGTAATGAGTCAGAAACACGTTCCACCAGGGATGCCGAAGTCAGGTACTTAAAAGCAAATGCAAAGACAGAAATGAATTCTCGTCTAAAATATTTTCACAAACTAAAGTTTACAGATTTCAAACCAAAGCCAGAAAAACATGAATCATCGAAAAATATCACGTAATCACAGCAGAAACAAAATTAAATGGCCAAAATACATCAAGGATCTCGATTTATATTCAAACCGTAGAGTGAATAAAATGTTAGTGAAAAATCACTCACTTTGTTTATGAACTCGACCAAAAAGATGAAGCCGTGAGCGACACAAAGAGAGGAATTGAAGCATCATCGAATTCAATTTGGCAGAGCGGCGATTTCATACATGAATCCCTTATCTCGATCGAACAAGGAAAATGATCGAGCCGTCATTTTTTCCGTTCATTTTGTTTTTTAGGGTTTGTGAAGAGAATCATGGGGATCGGTTACTTGAAATAACACGGCCCAAAGATAAAAAGAAATGTGGCCAAAAATTCAATATAAAGCCCACACCCTTAACGAATATTTAAACTAATTTCAACCGATTAAAAACTCCACAAAGCAATTTGCCAACAATATTAATCGTCTAATGACGATAATGAAATAATTGCGAAATCCCAGGTTGTTACAAACTCCCCGCCTTATAACAATTGCGTCCCCGCAATTTTCATAATTAAAGGCGTCAGTAACAATTATTTTTCTAACCTAAACTGGTTAAGCCAGAAAAATAAATGTCAAGAACACAAATGCCAAAGAAATCTTTTAATTTCATAAAAAATTCACAAACTCTCGAAAAAATCTAACTATCAAATAGATAATCAGAAAACAACAAAACTGAATAAATGCAATTATCAGCAATATCTAATTATCAATTAGATAATCAGAATACAGAAATCACAAAAGAGTAATATCTAACTATCGATACGACAATTAGAAACAGCAAAATCTAATTATCAACAAAGACAATTAGAAAACAACAAATCGCAAATCGCAAAACCGCAAACATCTAGTTATCAACCAGAAAATCAGAAAAACACAAACTCCATAATCAGCAAACTCTAACTATCAACAAAGATAGATAGAAAACAGTAATTCAATATAATTCAACAAATATCCAATTATCAAAAATGATAATCAGAAATCACAAATCAACAAATATCTACTTATCAAAAACGATAATCATAAATAACAAATATCTAATTATCAAAAACGATAATCAATTCTCAAATCAGCAAATATCTAATTATCAAAAACGATAATCAGAAATCTCAAATCAACAAATATTTAATTATCACAAGTGATAATCAAATCTTAAATCAACAAATATCCAATTATCGAAAACGATAATCAGAATCAACAAATATCAAATTGTCAAAAACGATAATCAGAAACAAAAAATATCTGATTATCAAAAACGATAATCAGAAACAACAAATATCCGATTATAAAAAATGATAATCAGAACTCATATCAACAAATATCTAATTATCAAAAACGATAATCAGAACCAACAAATATCCAATTACCTACAGATAATTAGAACAACAAATATCTAGAAATCAATTAAGATAATCTAGAAAATCAACATAAAAGGATGGATTGATCCCATCAGATGGCGAGTTTTTAAGCTACGCCGCACGTGCATCAACAAATGGCCGAAGCCTACCAAGTACGGTCAACATAATTTTGGCGCCCAACAAATGACCCGGAGGTCCAACATATGACCCGAAGGTCCAACATAGTGGCTCGAAAGGACACGAAAATCATCAAAATCATCAAAACAACAAATATTTCAATTAACGAGTCTGGAATTAACCGAAATAGCAAACGTACATGTCCCATACCACGAGTTTTACTAAACCGTTTGATTCTGTTCATCATTTCCTTGAAAGTGCAAAATTGTGTATTCCAAAAATAACATTTCGCATTCTCCAACGGACAAGTCCGGAATTAAGCGAATCAGTAAAAGAAAGGGGTCATAGTCCTCGATTTTGCTGAAACGTTTAAATCGCTTCCTCATTCTTTTGAAAAGGCAAACTGCAAAACTTCTGAAAACAATTTCATTTATTTTATAAAAGTAATAATTTACATTCTCAAACGAACAAGTCCGGAATTAAGTGAATCAGTAAAAGAAAGGGTTCATAGTCCTCGATTTTGCTGAAACGTTTAAATCGCTTCCTCATTCTTTTGGAAGCGTAAACTGTAGAAATTTTGGAAAACAAGTTTATTTTTAAAACGATTTGCAAATCCATGATAAAAACAGCAACATTAGTGACAATTTCGACAAGGAAATTGCACTTCTCAAAACACCGTAAAATCGGACAATAAAATCAGCATTGCCGGATAACCGCTTGAAAATCCACTTTAAAATCTGACGGTTACTGAAGTCAAAGAGACAGTAATTTTTATACATCAAAATCTCTTCAAAATAATTCGCATCAAAACATAACACCAGTGAATTTTCATTCATTAAAAATGTCAACAAAACATCGTGCTTCAAAAACTTAGCACCAATGTGAAAACCCCGTTATAAAAATAACGGCAACAAAATACGTTTAAAACCAAACACCGGTTCAATGTAAAATTACTAAAGTAATGTGCAACATAAATTTGCACGTATACCACAAAATGAACAAACAAATCATTCAAATATAGCTTCAACGAAGATAATTCAAAACAGCAAAAATCTCAACAAAAGCACATAACTGCAATCGCTTCGAATCCTCAAATCGGATTCGAAATTTTCAAACAAAACAAAATAAACATAGCTATGTGAACAACAAATGAAATTTATTTCAATTTCATGTTTTGATTTTCAAATCAAACAGGTTATCAGTTGTACTCAGTGAAGACAGTCATTGTTTCCGCTGCGCACTTTGATAAACCGACACAAATTACTTAATCATCAAAACGCAGTTTTCACTTTTATTTTTAAATAAAGATATTTAAAAATTCCATCATACTTTCAAAACTTTAGTTTCGACTCAAGGCACAATAAAACATTGACAAATAGTTGTAACACTTGTTCCGTCTAAGTTATATTTTATATTATGTCCATAAACCCCAAGCTTTGATACCAACTGTGACGCCCCACCTCTATGCTCACAATAACAAAGAGTATTAAAAGAAATACTGTGATGACCCAAAATTTATAACAATTTAAATTTGAATAGTTAATTGATTTTAAAATATTTAAAAGTTAACTTTAACTTGAATTCAAGATATCAATATTTACTTGATAATTAAATCATTGAATTGTATAGTTTAATATTGAATTTAATAATTGAAATTGGGTAAATTATTGAATTTGTGATTCTAAGCCTGTTTAAAATAATTTGAAGGCTTATAAAATCTATAATGATTATACTGAAGATAATAGAATGGTTGAAATTTAATTTAAAGGTCATTTGTTCAATTTTAATAATATACCGTTTAAATTGGAATTTAAAAATAGCCTTCCGAGGCACAATCTCGGAATTCGACGAAACTAGTTCCGTTGGATCTGTAATAGTTAGTTATCATCGGATTTCAATTTTCGTAGCAATCGGAGTTGTCGTTTGACCCTGGCAGCTCAAAACGCTTAGAAACTATTTTAATCAGTTTAATTTAAAATTGATCGTTTACTTTCGTAACTCGCGCATACGATCAAATTAGCCTCCGAAACACGTTTCCTCATGTTCAAAATGCGAGTAAAACTTTATAAACGCCTGTCGGCATGTCTGATTTGGAGTTCGGCATTTTGCGTTATGCAACACGAGATATTTTTCAATATTCGATTATAAAATAATCAACTCGTACGCAGGAAGCTACCCCAAATCTATTTGTATTCCCGTTCTCTCCCTCTCCTTTCAACAGAAATCGAACCGAGCCCTCTTTCCTTCATTTCTAAATTGATTCGTTTATATAAAAAAATCGAATTAATGGCCGAAGCCTCGAAGAAAGTGGCGACGCAGGTCGCAAGCACGATCGCATCGATCGAAGGGGAGGGTCGTGTTAGGGTTTCGAATGTTGTGATGTCATCTCGAGTCGGCATGGGGAAGGCCGCATCGTTGCTCGCGTGTTCGAGGGGGGGTCTTGTTTGGGGTTTTTCCATTCGACTTCTCCGAGATGGAGTCGCGAATTGGGGGCGGCGGTCGTGGGAAGCGTGCGCGGCGTTGAAGGTCAGGATCTGGTCGCTTAAAAGGGGGAGGATGCTACTATTTTTCTTTATGAGGTAATTACAAAATTTTTGTCTTCCAATTAAATTTTACTTACAACAATACAAGTATGAATAATTAAAGAATAACTGATAAAATTTGGCAGTTAATTTTATCTTAAGACATTTACAGAAAGTTATTTTTAAAATTTAATTTTTATATAAATTAAATTTAGTTTAAATTGGATTAAATTTATCAAATGAAATTATTATTCAAATTATTAGATAGATTAAAATCAATAAATAGTGATGGATTATCTGATTATCCCAGATATTAATAAGTTATGTAATGTTTATACAAGGTCAATAGTTGTGAAGAAACAAGTCAGGATAGGATGGAATTGCAAATAAAACAAGGTGAGTAAATCTCACTCAGCTGAGTTGTTATTAAATTTCAATAGTCAAATTTAAATGATTGTTTGAATGCTTGAATTTATTTGATGCGTGTTGAGAATTTATGATTTGGTAACTTTGGTTTATTGGATGGTTTCCGAGTAAATTGTTGTTTGACTCGAAGTGTTGGGTTTAAATGGTTTAAACTCAAAAAGTAAATAGGGGTCGAATTAATTGATTAAGGATTAAGTCAATTAATTAAGTTTAATGAAATTAGAATAACAAGTGGGCGGTTTAATAAGTAATTACTTAAAGTAATAAATAAAATATAATTACTTTGTGAAATAACTCAATAGATTAATTAAATAGTTAATTAAGATATAATTAATTTATTTAATGAAGTAAATAAAAGGGGGAGATAATTACAGGACGAGGTTAATCGAGGATGATTAATATTGTGGTTGGATTAAAGTAATTGATTTAGATTAGAACAAATTAAAAATATACTTGGAAATCATTAATTTATATAATTATTGATGTAATTAGAGATTGATTAATGAAGATCGAATTAATTTAATAAATAATGACTTATGAGAAATTAATTAATATAAGTAATTAAAAATTAATGTAATTAGTATCGTGAAATTAATTAAGGATAATTACTTGAATGTAATTGAATATAATTAATCCAGGGTGATTGATTAAATTGAGTAATGAAGGGTTGATTAATTAATTGTTTTGGAATTAATTAATAAAGTAGTCCAAGTGATTGAGATTTGAAATTCAGTTAGAATTAATTGAATTGATTTGTGTGTGATTAAGCTATGCTTATGGATGATTGAATGTTATTGAATGCTTTGAATGTGTTGATACCTCTAATATGATATGTCATGTATTTCATTGTATAACTTGGATTAGGATAACATGAGTTTCGAAGAGACCAGGGTCGGGTATTGGAAGATACCCAAAACCACTTCGAATTGTTTTTCTTTAAATTGATTTGTGGAATCAAAAAGGGCAGCAATGAAATGATTTAAGTGAACTGAATTATCTAAGTTTGGTACGTGGAAATTTATATGTGAAGTAAGTATTGTCTATAGTAAATTGTGAATTGGTTAAATTGATAAAAGTTACCCGGGTTTATATAAGCTGTTTGCTTTGGTATTCCATGTTAGTTGGGTTTACTCACGCTGGTTTCCAGCCTCACCCGGGTGTTACTTTGGTGTAATGCTCGGGTCAGACCAAGTATTACATATTTTCAGGTTGGTACGTTCTGGAGCTCAAAGGTGAGCTGGATGGCAATGGCGCATAGAGTATTTCCACTGTATTATATTATTGTTAAGTTGAGTCATGATAATTGTATATATATTCAGTGACTTTATATATGTAAAAGTCTGATGTATATTAATGTAATCGACAGATATAGAATTCTTTGTAAGCTAGTATTATGTATCATTATATTTTATCCGCTGCGAATGTGAGATGTTTGGTGTTTCTGTTCTTCTTCTTCTTTCTCTTTCTTCTTTTTCATAACTATCTGGAATTTTCGGGTTCGAAAATTTTGGGTCCTTACAAATACTGTCTGTTATCACGAAGAATAAGGCTGGATAGGAGCGGCCATCCATAGTTAGGCCTTACACTAGTATTGGTTATCTCGATAGGAGTCGTATACCTTTTTTTCATCTCTTATTTATTTACTCCCATCGACATACCCAATTCCATTATAAAACGAACTACGATGGTTCGTAATAGTTTAGGACAACTTATATAATAATAACACAGATAACTAAATGCGGAACAAAGGTAACAAAAGTCTCATATATATATATATATATATATATATATGACTGATGTCAGTTACAATACATGTGATACAGTACATATGATACTACTACAACTGTCGACTCTGGAAGTTACATATACATGTACATTATCATATATAATATACAAGAATACATAACATCCTATACTAGGACAACGACTACTCCAAAAGTATGAAAAGACTTCATAGCTCAAGAAGCAACCCAAAGCAAGATATCTAAAACCTGTAATACTCGGTCTGACCCGAGTATTAAATTCAAAAGAAAATAATACACGGGTCAGTCTAATTCATACTCAGTTATTAGTGCACAGAAGCAATAATAATTAAGTAACAAATAGACGACAGTCACAATAAATCTCGTTTATCCGATCCTTAAATAAAGAAATCGGATAACGATAAATATAATACGAAACAGTGTTAAACAACAAATCAGCAAATTCAAATTATCAACGAAGATAAATGAAGGGATTATAAATGAAGATAATTTAGAAAACAACAGAATTACCAAAATGGCAATTAACAACAAAATCTAATTATTAAATAAATAATTAGAAACTCATAGTCTAATTATCACAAAGATAATTAGATATCAACAAAACCGTCATATTAAACCAAATCAAAATACGACACAAAATATTGAATCGAACACACGAAACAATTCAAACAATTGAAATATTAATTAAAATGTCAATTCGGGTAGGGCTGCAATACACGCATGTGTTTACTGCCTCACTACTACAGCGTATGGAATACCAAAAGATCAATAAATCAAAAGAAAATAGAATATCAATAAAAGCAACACCGTGTGGCTGCAGTACACGCTTGCATGCACTACCTTGCCACTACAGTGATGATGAACACGAAAGCTCAATGGAAATTTCACAAACGAGCACAAGGTTAAACCCGAGCGATAGACTGGATTCAACAGAAGTGAATTCAAAAAACAAACATAATGCAAAGGTCAAGTTACTGCTGTCCTGATTCAACTCAATGCAACAGTATAAAGAAATACACTCGGCAAAGCTCAGAGACAAATGCACAAAAATTCACAGTGCACTAATGCACTAAGCATGTGACAACAGTATAAAGCTTCAACCAAATGAATATGCAATATGTAGCAAGGGAAAGATATGAAAAGTGCACAGCAAGTATGCAACTCAAACTGCAAGTCCAAAGCAAAGCACAAAGGACACAGGAGCAATTAGTGTACACTAGATCGAACTTTAAAATGACCAGCAGTATGTTTATGCAACAAAGACCAGATCACTATGCAAGGCTCAACACATACAAGTAATGCTAGACTCACGTAAAATAGGTTCATATGGAACAGAGGCAACATAAAATCAGTATGAACTCAGTAAGTAAGCACAAGTGCTTTAACTCTTATGCAATTATGTCATGTTAGAAGAGCAAGCCAGAGCAACAAATTCAACGACTTTCAAAGGAAGTGTCATTGCTTTAACATTTTTTTTTTGAAATTTCATACTGCTTATAAGTTCCACTGGGAAATAAGAGGCAAGAAGCTTAAAACTTACTCAACTATGTTTTGTGCAATTTAGCAAAGCAATATAATCTATGAAACAATAAATGTATGAGGTCTGCATACTCTGTACTTACACAATTTATGCACGAAACATACGCTTGCAATCAAGTTTTAAAACCCATGCATACTTTCAAATGAACAGATGTAAATTGCCAGACATTATAATGTTGCTTTTATGGCCAAAGTAAATAATGGAAACGTGTTAAAGAAGGCTACATGATGTTTATACGGCACAGATCAGAGAACTAACGTGTACATCAAACAACTGCAGTTCAAAATCAATGCCATGAAATCAAGTTGTACAGCATACACAAATTGGAACGAGTCAGAAACACGTTCCACCAAGGAGGCTGTTAACTGCTCTTCATTAGCGACCTAGGACCTAAAGATATGGAGCGACCCAACAACAGGAATGACTTAGCGATTTAAAGATGACTCGACCTAGGAAGGGGGGAGGCGACCTATCAGGCTTTGCGACCTAACAAGAAGCTGCGACCTAAATGAGGCTACGACCTAAGAATGAGTGCGACCTAAAGACTTAAGCACTGTCACGACCTATGATCTATGGAGAGTAGCGACCTAACGGTTCCCAGCGACCTAAGAAAGGCCGCGACCTAATGATTCTCAGCGACCTAAGAAGGACCGCGACCTAATGATTCTCAGCGACCTAAGGAAGGCCGCGACCTAGCGGTTTAAAGACTTCACAACCTAACGACATAAGGGATCGACTAAGGCTGCAGGAAAACACTCACGACCTAAGTTAGGTCGTTAACGACCTAAACACGTATGTAAAGAGGCCGCCTCTACTATGTCACTGGGTGTTAGGTCGTGTGCGACCTACAACTTGTTGGAAAAAAATGCGCTTACACATGAAGAAGGAAAGCCGGAGCTCCATAGGTCGAAGACGACCTACGACCTATGATAGGTCGCTCATGACCTAGATACATAGAGGAGAAAGCCACTTATGCCAGGCCGCTAGAAGGTAGGTCGTTCACGACCTAGGACTTGTCGTATTCAGCATGCGTACTCTAGTGGAAGATGAAAGAAGAACCAGTACTCTTTAGGTCGAGGGCGACCTACGACCTACTTAGGTCGGGCACGACCTATGGCCCTAATCCAAAGTTGCCTATAAATAGAACCCTAACTCCAACAATAAAGGGACTTTTGGCACATTCTCTTCATACACCGTTACCTTGCTGCATTGAGAACTTCATCAACACTTAGAGCTTTCAAGATAAGAAGAATTCATCAAAGAACTCCACGAAGAAACCACACATCTTCAACACGGATTTAAGGACTTTGAATCGACATTGAAGCTTAAGACTTGTTCCAAATCACTTGTAACTTGAAGTATATTGTACTTAAGAATAATTGTATCAGCTTGTAACGGGATTATTAATAAAAGTACTTAGAGTGGACGTAGGCTGCACCCTTAAGCCGAACCACTATAAAATTATTGTTGTTTACTGCTTTTCTGCTATTACTTGCTTGTAATTCATTCCCGATCTATCGGGTGGTGCTTTCACAACTACATTTCACACACCGGGGTGTTAGCGTTCACATTTTAGCGTTAACATTTTTGGTGCTTTCACTGAGAATTGAACTCAGGAAAACTGTCATCATTGCTTCACAGAGATTTGAAGAAAGAATTTCCTTAAAAACCAGAAGTATATCTGAGATTATGGCTCCTGGAAGGAAAAGTAGATCTGTCAGATCTGGAAACATTCAAGAGGGAACCTCCGCTTCCCCTGTACCTAATCAACCCACTCCGTCTGTTGGAGTTACGAAAGCGGAGTTGGATGCTGTGATTCTAGGGCTAAACCAGCAGATAAACGCCCAAAATGCACAATTAGAGGCTCAAAGTGCCCAGAATGCTCTGATTCTGAATAAGTTGAACGATTTACTTGGGGCAAACAATCAACCAGCTGGTAATGAAAGGAACTATGCTGGCAACATTCATGATGTTAGTGAAAGGAATGCTCCTGAAAGGGCTACTAGTCCCTTTGAGCAGGCAGTTCCTGAGGCTGGTGGATCTAGAACTCGGCATGATGAGGAATATCTTTCTGGAATGGTCCGGCAGATCATGAAAGAAAGTATGCAAAGGGTTGAAGATGAGAAGGAATGGGGTTTCGCTCCAAGTAAAACTCCGTTCACTGAAAAAATCTTGAAAGCGGAATTTCCAAGGAAGTTTGTCCCTCCGACTATTCCAGCTTACAAAGGGACAAGTGATCCGAATGAGTTCTTGTATAAATATGATTGGCACATGACAGGTGCCAGAGCCTCTGACGAAATAAAGTGTCGATATTTCCCCGTATACCTGGAAGGTGTGGCTCTACTATGGTTCACCAAGTTGCCAGTCCGATCTATCGATCAATTTTCAGACTTGACCAGAAAATTCAAGGAGCAGTTCAGACTATATGCTTCGAAGGCCAAGGACATTATGTCACTATCGAGTTTAGAGCAGAATCCTGGTGAGTCTATCAAATCCTTCTTGAACCGCTTTAATATAGCGCTGGCTGAGGTGGACAATGCTGAACCACGAATGATATTGACTTATCTGATGAGGGCTATTGATAAGTCAAGCGAATTTGGGAAATGGTTAAATATAAAGGAGCCAACCTCTCTCGAAAAGTTCTACAAAAAAGCAGATGAATTCATTCGCTTGGAAAGCCGTCCTTTACCAGTAAAGACAGTGTTGGAGAAAGCAGAAGACAACACTGTCGCTCCACGCAAGAATGAATCGGTGGGGCAAAAAAGGGAGAATAATAATGGGAAGAAACAGGGCAATCTGAAGAAGCCCCGATCCTTCAAGCCATCAGAATATACTCCATTATCACATATGCCGGAGCACATCTACCTTGCCACTAAAGATTCCGTCGATTTCCCTAAACCTATCCCTTTGAGAACCGGGAAAAAAGCCATACAGAGTGGGAAATTCTGCCGCTTCCACAATCAACCCGGTCATGAGACTGATGAATGCCGCCAGTTGAAAAATCTGATTGAAGAGTTGCTAAGAGAAAACAAACTGCAGCAATTTGTGAAGAAGAATAGCAACAATCCTGCATCGTCAAGTCAGGGGCAACAGGTTCCTGTTCATCAGCCTAGGACAGGTGAGAAAGCTACGGGACATGAATCTGGAAGGCCCGTTATCAATGTCATTACAGGAGGGCCTCACCCAGCTGGCAAGAGCTGGGGTGAGATGGAGAGATATTCCAGGGCTTTGAAATATGCTCCAGCCGAAGAAGACGTCTTTGTTTTAGAAGACACTACGCCCCTGAAACAACAGAAAACTTTCAGCGATGATATTGTTTTCAGAGCCAGAGATTCCACAGGTTTAGAAGCTCCTACCCTAGATCCCTTGGTCATCTCGGCTGGTATTGGACCGGCCATTGTCAGAAGAGTCCTCATTGACTGCGGAGCATCATGTAATATCCTCTTCAAGAAGACATTTGACCAGATGAAAATCCCTATGATCGATGTACAAGCCTCATCACAGAAGATCGCTGGCTTCACTGGGGAGCCAAAACAACCAATTGGGACCATCGATCTGCTTGTAGAACTTGGGGAAGCAGAAAGGAAAGTGGTCCGCAAGCAAACGTTTGTGATTGTCGATGAGTTTTCTGCTTATAACGCTTTTCTTGGCCGTCCAACACTCACAGCATTTAAAGCTATCCTAGCCCCGTGGTGCCTCACTATTAAATTCCCTACTGACAATGGAGTAGGAGTTATGAAAGGGGATCAAAATGCTGCGCGAGAGTGCTATTTGACAGAACTGCGGGAGTCAAGAAAGAGAGAAATGGGAAAGGATGCGGCAACCCCAGTCCGCATCAAGGAACCAGCCTTGTAGCAATTACGAGGCGGACCCTGCACTGGCGAGCACAGCGGGGCACGGAAAGAAATGGATCCCAGAAAAGCCAGTGCAGGGGAGAATAGAGTGGTACCGGTGGAAACGACAGTTCCGGTACCTGTTGACCCGAAGGACCCAAATAAGGTGTTGAATGTGGGTTCACAACTTAATGTGTCTATTCAGAATATCTTGATATCTTTCCTGAAAGCAAATCTGGATGTCTTTGCTTGGACTCATGCCGATATGTGTGGAATATCTCCAGAAGTTGCAGTACACGCTCTGAATATTGACCCAAAGTTTACGCCAGTTAAACAGAAAAGAAGAACCCAAGGTCCAGAAAGGTCAGCAGCATTAAAAGAAGAAGTTGATCGACTCATGGAAAATAACTTCATCAAAGAATCTACATATCCGAATTGGGTTTCAAATCCTGTGCTGGTCAAGAAAGCTAATGGAAAATGGAGAGTGTGCATCGATTTTTCCGATCTAAACAAGGCTTGCCCCAAAGATTGCTTCCCTTTGCCCAGGATCGACCAACTGGTAGATGGAACAGCGGGGCATGAGTTGTTGTCTTTCATGGATGCCTACTCCGGATACAACCAGATCATGATGCATGAACCTGATCAGGAGGACACGAGCTTTATCACCGATGTTGGTCTTTATTGCTACAAAGTTATGCCCTTCGGATTAAAAAATGCAGGGGCAACCTACCAAAGACTTGTTAATGCTATGTTCAAACCGCAATTGGGCAAAACTATGGAAGTCTACGTCGACGACATGTTAGTGAAGTCTAAGAAAGCAGCGGATCACATTGAACACTTAGCAGAAATGTTCGCAGTCCTCCGGAAATACAGAATGAAGCTTAACCCTCTGAAATGTACATTTGGGGTCGAGTCCGGAAAGTTCTTAGGATTCATTGTTAGTGCTAGGGGCATTGAGGCTAGTCCAGCTCAAATTACTGCCTTGAAAGAAGTTAAAGCTCCTAGAACGAAGAAGGAATTGCAGAGTCTCAACGGAAAGGTCGCCGCCCTGAGTCGGTTCATTTCCAAAGCCACTGATAAATGCATCCCATTCTTTGACGCCCTGAAGAAAGGAAAGAAGAATTTTGAATGGACTTCCGAATGCCAAAAAGCCTTCGATGAGTTGATCCGTCATATGGAAACGCCTCCAATACTTTCTAGGCCAGGCAATGGTGAGGATCTTCTTATATACTTGGCAGTATCATCTCATGCTCTAAGTGCAGCGCTGATACGGGAAGACAAAAGGATTCAACATCCGGTTTACTATATCAGCAAAAGACTCACTGGGGCAGAGCTGAATTACTCCAAGTTGGAAAAACTCGCCTATTGCCTACTAGTTGCATCTAGGAAACTGAGGCAATATTTCCAAGCTCATCCTATCAGAGTACTCACTGATCAACCTCTAAAGCAAGTCCTATTTCGCCCTGAAACTTCGGGTCGCCTTCTAAAATGGAACATTGAACTCAGTCAATATGACATCACTTATCATCCCCGAAAAGCAATCAATGGACAAGCTTTAGCTGATTTCATTGCAGAATTCACAGAGAAAGATAATGGTGAGGAAGAAGCGATCAATGATTCCCCAATCCAGTGGAAGATGTATGTTGATGGCGCAAGAAATGACTACTGTTCTGGAGCCGGAGTGGTACTTGAAACTCCTGAAGGTCGATCATTATGCTATGCACTAAGACTGGAATTTCCTTCAACAAACAATGAAGCAGAATATGAAGCTCTTATTGCAGGTCTGAAAATCGCTAAAGAGCTAAACATTCGAGCATTACAAATCTTCAGTGATTCTCAGCTTATTGTATGCCAAGTCAAGAAGGAATTTCAAACAAAAGGTGGAAACTTGCCTTCCTACTTGTCAAAAGCTTGGGAACTCCTATGTGAACTCGATCATTATTCAATAAGCCATATTCCCCGGGAAGAGAATACGAAGGCAGATTCCCTCGCAAAGTATTCAAGTTCTGGTGAAGCTCAACTATTGGGATTGGTTCCCGTAGAAGTCCTCTCAGCACCAAGTATAGACGAGATGGATACAGACTGGATTATGAATGTATCTCAAGAGCAAGAGTCGTGGATGACTCCAATATTAAATTACCTACTCAACGGTTCTCTGCCAGAAAATTCAAGAGAGAGACAGAAGCTACTAAGGAAAGCCTCTCGCTATGTAATTCAGGATGGCCGATTGTACAGACGGGGATTCTCAATGCCTTTACTTCGATGTGTATCCAGGGAAGAGTCCAAAACAATCCTAGCTGAGGTACATGGAGGAGAATGTGGTGATCATTCAGGTGGCCAAACATTAGCAAAGAAAATTCTCCGATACGGATATTTTTGGCCAGAAATTAATCAAGATGCTGCAGATTACTCCCGAAAATGTGACAGATGCCAAAGATTTGCCAAAATTCCTAGAGCACCTTCTACCGAACTCACACAGATGGTCAGTCCATGGCCGTTCGCAATTTGGGGAATGGATCTCATTGGGCCGCTACCAACTGCCAAATCAGGAATTAAATATGCTATTGTTGCGGTTGATTACTTTACTAAATGGGCTGAAGCTGAACCATTGGCTACTATCACCTCTAAGAAAATGATAAGTTTTGTAACCAAGAATATCATTTGCAGATACGGTGTGCCTCAGAAAATAATTACGGACAATGGTACTCAGTTTGAAAGCGAAGAATTCCAGGATTTTTGCAAGCGATTCAAAATTCAGAAAAGCTTTTCAGCAGTGGCTCATCCGCAGGCAAACGGGCAAGTGGAAGCAGTGAACAAGATCATCAAATCAACCATCAAGAAGCAACTTGAAAGAGCAAAAGGTGGTTGGGTCGATAAGCTACCACTTGCACTATGGGCATACAGAACTACCCACAAAACTGCGACTGGGCATACTCCTTTTTCATTAGCATACGGATCGGAAGCAATGATCCCGGTTGAAACCGAGGTCCCTTCACACAGAAGAATCCATTTCAATCAAGCAGAAAATGAAAAGCTACAACTTGAAGCGCTAGATCTCCTTGATGAAAAAAGGGATGAGGCTAGTCTCAGAATTGCAGCTCATCAACAAAGGATAGCCAGACATTTCAATTCCAAAGTTCGTCAACGAAGCTTTGAAATCGGAGATCTAGTCCTGAAAAGAATTATGACAACGACAGGTGTGTTTGGGCCAAATTGGGAAGGACCATATGTCATAGGTCAGAAGCTTCTTGACGGCACATTCAAACTCACTACTGTTGAAGGAGATCAAATTCCAAGGGCATGGAACAGCAATCACTTGCGTCCATACTTTACTTGAAAACTTTGTTGAAATATTGTAAAAAGAATTGTGAATGTATGATTCTTGCAATTGAAAGCAATTGTAAAACTGATGCAACTGATTAATGAAAGAATATAAAGTGGATGTAGGCCCAAATTCTTGGCCGAACCACTATAAATCTTGTGTTCCTTATTTTTATTACATGTTTGCTTTATTTTCGATATAAAAGTACATAAAATGTATTGCTGAAATGTCGATTTAAATTTTTGCAGACAATGGAAATAAAACTTGCGCATAATAAAACCGAGCGATTCTCACCATCATTCAACAAACAAATTTCAAGTCACAAAGACCCCGAATTCAAATCCTAGATAGGAAATACTTCAATTGAACGGCTAATGATTTCGATAGAAACGAGCCCTTGCTGATAAATTGAGATTGTTTGAACAAACAAACATCCAATTAGGAAGCTAGTGCCCGTTCTCACGAACTTGCCTGACAATGAAGTACACTTCCTTGGATTAAACAAGCTACTTGCAAGAAAAGGGGAATGAAAACTTGAAAAGAGAAAAAAAGAGGATCGGTGAAAAGGCATAAGCAAGAAGACAAGGAAACAACCAAAATCCATCATCGGCAGCACAAGTCCTCTTCAGAGGCACAACTCTTCGGAGGATAAAAGACCTCTAGTGGGTCATATGCCACAAAAAAGAAAGTTCTCTACTCAACAAAAAAGATTGGAGGAGTCATGACCCTCCAACCATGAGAGAGTAACTTCCAGGCAATGAAAACCCTTTCTGAGGCACATTTCACCAGGAGTTGAAGTGAAATAGCCGCTCTTCGGAATTTCACTTCACCAGAGTTGGAATGCAAACAAAGAAAAAGACCTCTTCTGAGGCACATTTCACCAGGAGTCGGAGTAGTTACTCTTCGGAGTTTCACTTCACCAGAGTTGAAATGCAAACAAAATAAAAGCCCTCTTCGGAGGCCCATTTCACCAGGAGTTGAAGTGTTATGACCGCTCTTCGGATTTCACTTCACCAGAGTTGAAATGCAAACAAAATAAAGACCTCTTCGGAGGCATATTTCACCAGGAGTTGAAGTGTAATAGCCGCTCTTCGGAATTTCACTTCACCAGAGTTGAAAAACAAAAAAAAATAAAGACCTCTTCGGAGGCACAATCAAGAAGAAAGACCTCTTCGGAAGCCCACGTTTCGCCGAGATTAAAATAAAACTTCCAAGTGTTGAAACGTGAAAAGGCTTTCTAAGGCAAAAATCTTTGGAGGTACACGTTTCAACGAGATTGAAATAAAACTTCCGAGTGTTGAAACGTAAAAAATCCCTCCTTAGAGGTACAACTTTCTATATAAAAAAAAAATCCTCATCAGGGGCATACTTCAACTTCCGAAGAAGAGAGAAAAAGAGAGAGAGGGAGTTAAAATACCCTTCAGAGTTCCGCTTTACCATATAAAAGAATTCACTTGGTAAAAAAACGTACTTAAGCAAAAGAAAGAAGTGATTTCTTCAAAGGTCAAAGCGCAGAAACTTATACGAAGAGGGTTGTACTTTGCAAAAATTTTCTTTAAAGAATAAAATAATTATTCTTTAGCAAATATGAGTGCAAGTCCCCTCGAAGTATAGAATATTGCAGCAAACTTATGGAATGGGGGCAATATAGTATAATTACACACAATATGGTATAGCCAAACCAGCAAAAGGTAACGCTCAAGTAACATGCCATAAGCTCGCTGCAATATCGTGTAAATAAACTTGTGCAAAAAATAAATAGTAAATGCATTCTCAAATTCAAACAGAAGTTTGTACAAACGAAGAATCATTTTATTCAACTATAATGCAGATACAGGTTTCAAAATAAAAGCGGGGACCGGTACCCGCACAACTCTCGGCCAGTTCATACAAAAGACAAAAAGCTAAAGTCTTCACTTCTTTTTACTGCCTTTGGACCCTTTACCCGACCGAATGACCAGCTTTTCAGGTCGGCCAGTGGGTGTAAGGGAGGAAGGAGAGGTAGGCGCAGCTGGCCCAACTTCTGGCTCCTCTTCAGTGGCAGTGATTATCTTCCCTCTCCTCCTTGTTGCTCCTTGCTTCTTTCTCCTCTTTGAGGAAGACTCACTTCCTGGAGTGACAAGTTTAGATAGAGTTATGTCGTCAGAAGGAGTCCGCTCCGGAGATATGTCGCCTCCCTCAAGTCCCTCATCTTTCTGCTCTTGCGAAGCAATGGGATCATCCAGGCCATGGAGAGCCTCTATTTGTTCCTCCTGTGATCCAGGCTGCGAAGCAGAAGGAGGAGCCACCTGAAGAGATGGAGGAGGGATTACCGGAGAAGTAGAGATTTGAGCGGTGCTTGATACTTTTTCTACAGAAGAAAAGAGGTTAAAGTCAGTAAAGAGAGGAGATGAAGGTTCATCAAGGTTGAGAAAATAGCCAAGGAGCTCATGAAACTCATGCGAAATAAATGAGTAACCCGCTTGAGCAGAATTGACAGTAGCGAGATTAACAGTGAAGTTACCTGGAGAAGCTGGTTTCCTGATATCGACTTCATAAGCTTGCGCATCAGCGCTCTCGTCACCCTCGTCTCCACCTTGTATGCTTGTAATCTCAGTGGCAACTTTGGTGGGAGATGCAAGATGGGAACTGGAACCAATAATGTCGACTTCAGACGAAGAAGGTGGCTGGACTAGAGTAGTTGAAGTGGTTTTTCCCAGCCGGTCCCCTTCCGTCACTTCAGTTCTTAATTTGGCAAGTTGTTCCTTTCCCTTGGCAAGGGCAGCGCGAGCGTCATCATCAAAATAATGCCTTTCCAGGGCTGATTCGTCATAACCAGCACCTTCAGCACCAAGCATCTCAAGGGCGGCCTCCCACACTTCAGCCAAAAGTGATTTCATACTTGGGACCAAGAAAAGCGAGGCTTCCACGCCCCAAGACGCTATGCAAGTAGAAGTCGAATAATGTTGAGCCGAAGCTGTTTTTGGTCGCCTCATGAGATTCTTCGGCTGCGATTTTGCCGGCGACAGCCTCATCACGCTCCCTTTCAGTTTTGGCAAGCTGAAGCTTAAGCATTTGTATTTCCGCCTCCTGGGAGTTGTTTTTCTTTCGGAGCTCAGCAATATCAGTAGCATAGCCTTCACCGATTCTTTTTTGTACTTCGAGCCTGTCTTCGGCATCCCTTTGGCTAGCGTGAGCGTCTCTCACTTGTTTCAGGAGCACTTCTTCTTTTTGAGAATAGGAAGTGGAGGAAGCAGCAAGCTCATGTTTCAATTCCTCGACTTTTGCTTCAAGCTCCTCATTGTAAGAAGCAATGTTCCTCATTTCGGTGTCGTGTTGCTCAACGACCTTTTGCCATTCGGCCTTATCGTTTTCCATGGTAAGCATGGCCTCTATGTTGGCACGGTTAACTCTTTGAAGCTCATCGACAAGCTTCTGCCAGTTTGACATCCTCTCGATATCAAGTTTGACGGCGTCGAGATTTCGTAGCATGGCAGACTTGTCGATGGGGACCAAGTCTAGGTCGAACCTCACTCCCTTAAGGCACCATTGAGGAAACCGGCTCTGCAGAGTGGCAGGACCCGGTCCAACTTGAAATTTGGGCCTACTAATTATCGTTTGAATGTCTGATTTCCCAAGAGCGGGAGAGTCAGAAGGAATGTCGAGCGAAGCAGGAGTAGTAACTTTCTCAGGAGTAGTAGAGGCCTACTTTTCACTGTGACGGGCTCGTTTGCTTAAGTCTTCACCCATGTGACCTTTTCCTCGATCGTCATGAGATTTTCTCTTGTGGGAGTCATCGCCTTTTTGCCAAGAATCATGGCGCTCTTCTCTCTCCCTTCTTTCACGACGCTCTTCTTCATCCCTCCTTTCACGAGCCTTTCGAGCAGCCCTCTCTTCGTCAGACTCTCTATAGGAGGTGAAGTAGCGCCCATAATTATATTGACCATGCCCCCAGTAGCGTTGGAAGTCCTGATAATATGATCCGCCGCGTGTCATTGAAGGATCTGAAATAAGAAAATACAAGCTTTAGAAATCTTTAAAGTATAAGAAGATAAGTTCATAAATGTGCTGGAAAATCCTTAGTTGTGTGTGAAGTGCAAACTACTCGCGTTGGACTAACGAACCACTCCTCAGTTGGGGGGAAGTGATAGGTTTCACTGTCGGTGACAATTCTTGAGATAAAGGAGTTGGAGTCTGTTGGAGGGCAGATGTCGCTTCAATCATCGGGGGTACAGTTTTGCCGTAGGCAGGGTCATCTTTAAAGAGCTCTTGGGAAGTGACAGTTATGTCACTTAAATCCCCAAAGACGTCATCACCATCATGCGCAACCTGATTCCCTCCATCAGCTCCTTTGTCGGCACTCTTCCTGGTTTGGGAAGGGGGCTCCTCTTCTTCTTCAATTATGGGGGCAAGCGCGGGTTTTATTGATGGCCCCATGTCATCTCTTGGAACAGAACACTTTATTAGTGAAGTTTTTATAGAAATTTCTCCTTGTATGTGTTCTCCAGTAGAGACCGGGGCATCAGGAATTATCACTGGAGAGTCAGGAACTTCCGTCGGAGCTTCATGAGCTTGAATTGAACGAGAAATATGTAGAAGCCCGAACTGATGAAGAAATTCATCCGTTAATAGAAATTTAACGCTCCTCTCTTCAGCCGGGACAGCGCTCAATCTCTCAAACATCGCCTTATGGCTTAGGTCCCTAGATGGAGGAGGAAGTGCTGTAAAGATAAGAAATGGAATCAGCACTTGGCAATACGAAACATGAAAGACTTAGAGTAAAATTGAAGAATGAAGGAAAAAAGATCTCACTTCCTACTCTCCAGTCAGCGTAAAATTCTGCGGGGCAACGAACGTAGAAGTATTGATTCAGGAAGCCATGTGCACTCTCCGGCAAATCTAAAATAAGCTTGCGGTTCCTCGCACCTCTTACAAGTACAATTGAAGGGTGGTCCTTGTTCTTTGCAAAAGTACACAAGTAACAAATCTCCTCGAAACTCGGAAGACGGTCAAGAGTCCTCCTGAACAAAACGCACAATCCCATCAAAATGGCATAGCCATTGGGGTGCAACTGGAAAGGAGAGATCGTCAATCAGAGAAAGGTTTGTCGAAGAAATTCATTAAAAGGAGGAATTGCTCCACTTAAGCACATTTGGCGATTTATGGCAATAAAACCATAAGGCGGTCTATCTGCGAAATCATTTGGTCCAGGAAGTAAAACTTCTGCCTCGGCAATGCCAAATTGAACGCATAATTGATTAAGTGTACGCTGTTTCAGAAGAGTAGGAGTTCTTTCTGGAGAGTTTTCTAATGGAATAGCAATCGGGAAAGTCCCTTCGGCATATTCTATCATCTCCTCTTGTTCTTGTTGAGACGTCATTCTACATAAGCAACTGGATGATTCAGATGAAAAGGTGCACGTTTCCTAAAAAGCGTGAAGTGTTGTGCAAAAAATAATAATAATAATAATAATAAAAACAAGAGAAAGTCAAACATAACTGAAATTAAGTTGGTTGACAATTAGTCGACTATGAGATTTCAAGACTTGTTAATATAAAGCTCAAGTATAGTGTTAATGCAAACGAATCAGCTTTAACTGGATATTTTAAGTTTTGCTTTAGCATTTCACTTGAGTTCATTGGTTCACAACATTTCATTCACACAGTTCATTTAAGTTAATTACTCTTTATCGACTAATCTGTCATTTGATGTGGGCAGTCAATGGCAGTATATTCGTCCCAGTTTTCTGCAAATATTATGTTTAACAGGTTATTAGCATTGGAGATAATCTACGACAAAGTGCAACAGAATTCGAGATCAAACAATTCAATTTGATTCAAACAAGTCTTCACAGATTTTCATAAGTCATAGGTCGTCCAGCGACCTAGCATAGGTCGAAGCCTCCTTAAGTCGCGCTGTGTAAAGTAAAGGATAAAGCGTTTCAATCTCGTCACCGTGTTAACTCGGCCGCGACCTAGAATCTATGTCGCAGGAAAGTTAGGTCGTGCAGGTCCTAACTAAGTATAACTCTCAGCTCATGGAAAGCCCTAGGTCGTTTAGCAACCTAATGTAGGTCAAGACTACTCCTTAGGTCGCAAGGGTTCTTAGATCGCAAATTGTCTTAAATCGCTCACAGTCACTAGGTCGCAGACTTCTTCTCCACGCAATACTTCACCGAACCCGATAACCCACTATCCACCACACTTGGATCCACCATCTTATTCGTGAGATTCATCGTCTTTCCATACCACCATACCATTTGAAAACCAACTCAAAATGCCTCCGATCTACCATAAATCAAACTCGCTACTGTTCGTTCGTGAGACACTACAACAGCAATAACCACTGACGATCAAAAATCGATCACAACGCGGCTCAAAGAGGAGCACGACGTACAAAATTGATTTGGGGTTGGGAAGTTAGAGCTTGGGATTCGATGATGATCGTGGGGTGGAAAGAAATCGAAGACACTTACGTAATTTGGTAGCAAGGATGAATCGATGAATGAGTAAACTTGAATTCGCCTTTTGAAGTTCGAAGAATCGTTGATGGCGGTAGGAGGTCAGAGCAGTGAGGAGAAGAAGAATTAAAGCGACCTAACATATTTATATGAGGTAAAAATGGGAAGGCAAATAGGCACGCATGTTGATACAAGTGTTAGGTCGCTCACGACCTAGCTAAGCCGAGTCGAAGCACGCGACCTATGTCATAGGCCCATACTTCGAGGGGCAAATGTTAACTGCTCTTCATTAGCGACCTAGGACCTAAAGATATGGAGCGACCCAACAACAGGAATGACTTAGCGATTTAAAGATGACTCGACCTAGGAAGGGGGGAGGCGACCTATCAGGCTTTGCGACCTAACAAGAAGCTGCGACCTAAATGAGGCTACGACCTAAGAATGAGTGCGACCTAAAGACTTAAGCACTGTCACGACCTATGATCTATGGAGAGTAGCGACCTAACGGTTCCCAGCGACCTAAGAAAGGCCGCGACCTAATGATTCTCAGCGACCTAAGAAGGACCGCGACCTAATGATTCTCAGCGACCTAAGGAAGGCCGCGACCTAGCGGTTTAAAGACTTCACAACCTAACGACCTAAGGGATCGACTAAGGCTGCAGGAAAACACTCACGACCTAAGTTAGGTCGTTAACGACCTAAACACGTAAGTAAAGAGGCCGCCTCTACTATGTCACTGGGTGTTAGGTCGTGTGCGACCTACAACTTGTTGGAAAAAAGATGCGCTTACACATGAAGAAGGAAAGCCGGAGCTCCATAGGTCGAAGACGACCTACGACCTATGATAGGTCGCTCATGACCTAGATACATAGAGGAGAAAGCCACTTATGCCAGGCCGCTAGAAGGTAGGTCGTTCACGACCTAGGACTTGTCGTATTCAGCATGCGTACTCTAGTGGAAGATGGAAGAAGAACCAGTACTCTTTAGGTCGAGGGCGACCTACGACCTACTTAGGTCGGGCACGACCTATGGCCCTAATCCAAAGTTGCCTATAAATAGAACCCTAACTCACACAATAAAGGGACTTTTGGCACATTCTCTTCATACACCATTACCTTGCTGCATTGAGAACTTCATCAACACTTAGAGCTTTCAAGATAAGAAGAATTCATCAAAGAACTCCACGAAGAAACCACACATCTTCAACACGGATTTAAGGACTTTGAATCGACATTGAAGCTTAAGACTTGTTCCAAATCACTTGTAACTTGAAGTATATTGTACTTAAGAAGAATTGTATCAGCTTGTAACGGGATTATTAATAAAAGTACTTAGAGTGGACGTAGGCTGCACCCTTAAGCCGAACCACTATAAAATTGTTGTTGTTTACTGCTTTTCTGCTATTACTTGCTTGTAATTCATTCCCGATCTATCGGGTGGTGCTTTCACAACTACATTTCACACACCCGGGTGTTAGCGTTCACATTTTAGCGTTAACAGAGGCCGAAGTCAGGTACTTAAAGTAAATGCAAAGACAGAAATGAATTCTCGTCTAAAATATTTTGACAAACTAAAGTTTACAGATTTCAAACCAAAGCCAGAAAAACATCAATCATCGAAAAATATCACGTAATCACAGCAGATACAAAATTGAATGGCCAAAATACATCAAGGATCTCGATTTATATTCAAACCGTAGAGTGAATAAGATGTGAGTGAAAAATCACTCACTTTGTTTACGAACTCGACCAAAAATATGTAGCCGTGAGCGACACAAAGAGAGGAATTGAAGCATCATCGCATTCAATTTGGCAAGGCGGCGATTTCATACTCGAAGCCCTAATCTCGATCGAACAAGGAAAATGATCGAGTCGCCATTTTTTTCGTTCATTTTGTTTTTTAGGGTTTGTGAAGAGAATCATGGGGATCGGTTGCTTGAGATAACACGGCCCAAAGATAAAAAGAAATGTTGCCAAAAATTCAATATAAAGCCCACACCTTTAACGAATATTTAAACGAATTTCAACCGATTAAAAACTCCACATAGAAATGTGCCAACAATATTAATCGTCTAATGACGATAATAAAATAATTGCGAAATCCAGGGTTGTTACAAATTCCATTTTTCAAAACACAGTGTAGCTGAGCTACTAGTGGTCTCCCCACTTAAAAATTCGAAAATGAATGTCGATGATGCTGCTGTCATCACCAAAATTATTTTCCAATGATAAAATAGTAGAATACTGATTTAAAACTTTCAAAATTCTTTGGAAACGATTTTCTGTTTGAAAATACTTTAAATAATATACATTTTAAAACTTTAAACCAAAGTTTGGAAGCACCGGAAATTAAATTCTCAAACTCTAAACTTAAAATCAATTAAATTTCCAAAACAGTTTCTCAACCATGTTTTATAATTCCATTTATTTATATAATGTGACAATAGTCAGTGGTTTACAAAACAATAACTGAAAATCAAATATTATCATTTCCAAGAACCATTCAAGTTAACTATTTAATTTCAGAAAAAAATTATACTTATATATATAATATAATCATACAAATTTATTAAATTTTGAAAATAATTTTGTATCAGTTTGCTCTATTCGAGTGTTTTGGAATTCCTATCGATAGCGTTGATCAAACAAATCGATCGAAAACCTAATTCAATATTAACCACTCAAACAACACAATATATAAATATTTATATTAATCATAAATACACTCCCTCGCTTAGTAATTAAAATGGATTTCAAAGAAAAGATAGAGATTCAAACACAGAGGGACTCTAACCAAAAGAATTCAACTAGAAGATAGACTCGATAGGGAGATAAGATGATTGAATTTCAAACTAGGAAGATGGATAGACTTATATAAATCGTGGCCAACCATAATCGGGTCAACCGTGACTTCCAGAAATAAGATCGATGAAGAATTTTGAGGCCAGTTTGCATTAGATCACAGGTAGATAGAATTCAGGCATAGAAAGAGATAGATAGCATCGTAAATCGAGGGTACAGAAATCTTCAGTGAATCAATGCTTGTTGTAAAGGAGTCTAACCCCTTTACAAGCCATTTAGTGGAGCTATGGGATACTCCAGAATCAAGAAAATATGTGTGACCCCCACCTCTATACTCACTGTAGCCATGGATACTACGGGGTAATGCCGTCGCCTAGCATAAAGAATAAGGTTGTTGAGGAGCAACCTCCGTGTAATTGCTTTGTGTGAGTACCGATATGCCAGATAGAAGGTCACGCATTTCATTTAAAGACGAAATCTGACATATCAAGTACAAACTCAAAGCTACTACACGGTGGCTATGTGGTCTTCGTAAACAAATATAAAATAAGCATAACAAAAATCAGTCATAGATATTCATATCACTAAGGCGGAAACAGATATGAATATATCACATAAAAGTATACATTGTTAACGTAAATATTGGACGCTAACACTCCG
Organism: Allium cepa; assembly: GCA_030765085.1. Taxonomy (NCBI): domain Eukaryota; kingdom Viridiplantae; phylum Streptophyta; class Magnoliopsida; order Asparagales; family Amaryllidaceae; genus Allium; species Allium cepa. Next base: position 725,785,225 of record CM060937.1, on the reverse strand, counting down.
ATGCAAAGAGAGATTAAGTGAAAGCACCACCCATTGGTGCGGGAACAAAGTATAAGCAGAGAAATCATAGAAAAGTAGTAAAAGACAACAGTTTTATAGTGGTTCGGCTTAAGATCGAGCCTATGTCCCCTTTAAATTCCTTTATTGATGATTTGATTACAATTCTTTACAATGCACTTCGATTACAACACACTTTTGACTAGTAGCTCAAACTTCGATGTAGAAGAATCTTTTGAGTTCATGTTGAATGATCTAGATCTTCTCTTGAAGTTTGTTGTAGCGTCTTTGGTGTTTGGAGTGCTTGAAGTGCTGTTTGAGTCGAGAGAATGACAGAGTATCGGTGCTTCGATGAATAAGCCCCCCAAAAAAGTCCCCTCAATGTTGGAGCTTAGGCCGTATTTATAGGGAATTCTAGACAGGCCCTTAAGTCGTGAGCGACATAAAGTAAGTCGTAAGTCGTAGGCTATGACCTAAGATAGGACGTAGGTCGTTAGCAAGTTAAGGAGATATGAGTTACAACCTAACTGGTTCGCACTTGGCCATCTGAACTAACTGGTAGGTTATAACGACTTGGGGGAAAGCGGCATAGTTTAATCACTAAGTGCTAAGTCGTGAACGACTTAAAGTAAGTCGTGAAAGCATTAGGTCGCTGCCGCTTTAACTCTTTAGGTCATGATGTACTTAAGTCGTTAAGTTGTCCACCTCTTAAGTCGTTAAGCAGTTAGGTCGTAAGTCCTTTTATCCTTCTAGGTCGCTAACTCCTTTAACCCTTTAGGTCGTTACCCCGCTTCATCAGTTTGTTCGCTAGGTCGTCCCACTTTTAGGTCGTTAGGTCGTTCCACTTCTTAAGTCGTTAAGTCGTGGCTTCCTGTAGGTAGCTTGAGTTGTTTCATTCTTTAGGTCGTTAACTCGGTAGGTCGTAGGTAGAACACCGTAGCGGTGGCGTTGCCCCCGCACCCCCACCTTGGGGGGTTGGCACCCCCTGGACCCCCTCTGTAGGGGATCTTATCTGAAAAACCATTGAACAGAACTTGCTTTGTTGAGATGTTGACTTGACCATTCTTCGAGACGAACTACCATTGGCTTCTCGGTGGATTTTTTGATATCACGGCCTTGCTGAAAAAGTGGAGTTATCACTTGCCCCTCGAAGTATACGCCTAGGGACTAGGTCGTGTGCTTCGATTCTTCTTAACTCGCGCTTTACTTAGTTGCTAGGTCGAGAGCGATTGACGACATAACATCTTGCGGCTTAATTTTTAGGTCGCTGCTAAGCTCGTACCTCGGCAAAGTTGCTTTGTTTTGACCTGAAGACTTTTGAACTTGACCAGTGCGACTTAAAGGAACTTTGACCAGAACTTGTTGCATCTCTTTACAGATTATTTTAACAACCTGTTAAATGCAACATTTGCGTGAAAATGGGGCGAATATACTCATCACCGATTGCCCATATCGAGTGATGGATTAGATCAAAGAATTGATATTTTACTGTAAGTAAATTAGCATGGATTTGATGAAGTGTTGCGAATCGACTATCTTGAATGAAGTATCAACACAAACTTTACACAGTTATAACTGCTATCTGCATTGATACTGCACTTATTTTCAAATAACAAACTTCGAATTTTTCTGAATTGACATATTTGCCAACCAGTATTATTTCGAGTATTACTTTATTTACTTGTTATTTAAGTAGCTTTGCACAACACTTCACTCGCTTTTAGGAAACGTGCACCTTTACTTTCGAATATTCAGTTCTTTATGTAGAATGTCTTCTTGATAAGAAGAAATAGTGGAGTAAGCTGGATTTTTTCATTTCTAAGATTTTCAGAATCCGAGTTGTTGAGTGCTAATTTCGTTCTTTACTTTGTAGCATCCCCTCTCTTTCTGAATATTCCAGTCATAAGTCAATTTTTAAAAGACTAGGTGCTGTTGCGGTTAAGGAGAGGAGCGTTAAATTTCTGCTGAAAGACGAATTTCTGCATTTAATTCAGACTTTTGCCCTCTTTTAATTGATTCAGCTTTACGATGCCCCAGATTTTCAAGCAGAGACTTCAAGTGCCCCAGCTCCCGCAAAGGAACATGCATCTAGCGGACCTGCACATGTATGAAATTTTTTATAGTATAGAATGAGATTATTCTTCCTACTTGTACAGACTTTTGTCTGTATTTGAGAATGTATTTATCCCTCATTTTCATACAAGTTTCTTTATTTTTCTCTGCATGACACTACAGTGAGCTTGTGGTGTGTTGCTTGGGTACTACTTTTTACTAATGTAGCAATATTATATTGCCCCCACACCACAGCTCGTTGTAATATTCTCCATTTTGTGGAGACTTTGTGGAACAATTCTTCTGTTTTAAGAAGACTTGTACTCTTATTTTAGAGAATAATTCTTCCATTTCGAGAAGGCTTGCACTCATGCTTTAGAGAATAATTCTTCCTTTTTTAGGAAATGTTATTCTGCTTTAGTAGAGTGTGCCTTGTATTTTGGAAGTTTTTCTCTTTTTTCTTTTACACTTCATCCTTCATAGATGGTCACTTTTGTTTTTTGGGAAGTGTATTCTCCTGCACGGTGAAGCGGGCTTTCGAAGAAGGCTTTGGCGCTTCAACTTGGTGAAGTGGGCCTCATCAGAGGGCTTTTTTTTACACACTTGGGGAATGTGCCTCATTGGAGGACTTTAATTTGCACTTCAAATTTGATTTGCACTTCAAACTTGGGAAGTGTGCCTCATTGGAGGACTTTAATTTGCACTTCAAACTTGGGAAGTGTGCCTCATTGGAGGGCTTTAATTTTCACTTCAAACTTGGGAAGTGTGCCTCATTGGAGGGCTTTGATTTGCACTTCAAACTTGGGAAGTGTGCCTCATTGGAGGACTTTGATTTGCACTTCAAACTTGGGAAGTGTGCCTCATTGGAGGCCTTTGATTTGCACTTCAAACATGGGAAGTGTGCCTCATTGGAGGACTTTCATTTGCACTTCAAACTTGGGAAGTGTGCCTCATTGGAGGACTTTTTCCTCCGAGGACTTGTGCCTCCAAAGAGGGCTTGTGCCTCCGAAGAGGGCTTGTGCCTCCGAAGAGGGCTTGTGCCTCCAAAGAGGGCTTGTGCCTCCGAAGAGGGCTTGTGTGTTTTCTGTCTGCTTGCCCATGCCTCTTCACCATTTGCTCCTCAATGATTCCTCGTTATCATTTCCAAAGCCATGTTCTTTTCTTTGCCAGTTATTTGTTTCTTTTCCAGAGAAGTGCTCTTCATTGTTAAGTGAATCCATAGGGAAGACCCAAACTAACCAACTGGATGTCTATTTGCACAAACGATCTCCGTCGGTTAGCAAGGGGCTGGAACCTTCGCGTTGGGAAGGTGCCCTTTTGGTAGAATCAACTGTTTGTGAGGAACATTTCTTATGCAGGAATTGAATTTGGAACTTTTTCTGGCTTGACATTTATTTGCTGAATGACTTATAGGAATCGCTTAGCTTTGTGATGTTTTGACTAGGTAAGCTTTGCTTTGATTGCCTGCAATATTAAATCGACATTTTAGCAATATATTCAAGATATTTGCATATCGAAATGAAACAGGCATTTTATAGTAATAGAAAACACAAGATTTATAGTTCCTATATCTCATTTGCAATGTTTTTACAATAGCTTTTAATATGAGAATGGTACATCCATCATTCTTTTACAAATTTGTAACAAAGCCTTAAAGTAAAATATGGATGCAAGTTATTGCTGTCCCAAGCTTTCGGAATTGAATCTCCGGTGTGAGGGGACTAGATGGCAGCATCTTTCAGAACAGGAGCTTTTTCTCCCTCCCGGGCTTTTCTTAGGGCATGAGCGTATCTTTCCATCTCATCCCAGCTTCCGCCCGCTGGGTGAGGGCCTCCTGTGATAGCATTAATGATAAGCCTCCATGATCCCTGCGCTGTAGTTCTTTCATTTGAGCCATATTGATGAGCGAGAAGTATTTGCCCTTGAGTCGATGAGGATGGGTCATTCTTGTTTCTCTTTACATATTGTTGAAGTTTATTCTGTTTCAGTAGTTCTTCAATCAAATTCCTTAGATGGCGACATTCATTGGTGTCATGACAAGGTTGATTGTGGAACTGACAGAATCTTCCATTACGCATTGTATTTTTCCCAATCTTTGACTCAGGTGGCTTAGGATAATCAATAGCATCCTTGGTTGCGAGAAAGATGTTCTCTACTGTATCAATTAAGGGAGTAAAGTCTGAAGGTTTAAAGCGGCGAGCTTTCTTCAAGTCTCTCTACTTTTTTCCACCATCGTTCTTCCTCTTCTGTCCTCCAGACTCTCTTTTATCAAAAGCAACACCGACATTCTAAATTTCGGCCACGATCGCTTTTGATGGCGCAGGAAAGCTTTCCAAACGCATAAATTCGTCGGCCTTCTTATAGAATTTGTCAAGTGAGTTTGGCTCCTTCATTTTTAGCCATTTGCCAAATTCACTCGATTTATCGATAGCCCGCATCTGATAAGTCAAAACATTCCGTGGCTCTGCGTTCTCGACTTCTGCTAGGGCTATATTGAAACGATTTAAGAATGATCTGATAGATTCCCTGGGGTTTTGTTCTAGACTAGAGAGTGACATTATATCCTTGGCATTTGTAGCATATAGCCAGAACTGATCCTTGAACTTTCGTGTTAAGTCAGAGAAATGATCCATGGATCTAACTGGCAGCTTTATGAACCAAAGTAAGGCCATTCCCTCTAAGTATACCGGAAAGTAACAACACTTGATTTCATCTATTGCTCGTACCCCAGTCATATGCCAATCGTACTTGTACAGGAACTGATTAGGGTCACTTGTCCCTTGATAGGCCGGGATAGTAGGAGGTACAAATTTCTTGGGAAACTCTGCTTTTAAGATCTTTTCGGTGAACGGAGTCTTGCTCGGAGCAAACCCCAATCCTTTTCATCCTCTTGCCTTTGCATGCTTTCTTTCATAATTGAGCGAACCATCCCTGATAGGTACTCCTCATCGTTTAGAGGCCTCGTCGGGCAGATGTCAGCTGCCTTTTCGGAAGTTTGCCTTGGCAAATGTTTGCGAAAAGTTGACTGTGGCCTTGAACATTCAGCTTGGGAAGGTGCCCCTGCGGCGGTGCCAACGGCTCGTGGAGGAATACCTTTGTCTTGGGTGTCACGGGCATCTTCGGCAAAAGTTGTTTCATTGTCTTGTCTTTGGCGACTTGCCCCAAGCAGGGCGTTTAACCTGTCCATCGTCAAAGCATTTTAAGTTTCCATTTGTTGGAACAACCCAGATACTACATCATCTAATCAGCTCTTTTGACTCCAACGGTAGGAGTTGTCTGATTTGGTGCTAGGGAAGTGGAGGTACCCTCATGAGAATCTCCGGATCTGGTAGATTTACTCTTTCTTCCAGGAGCCATTATCTCTAATAGACTTCTAGTTTTGAGAGAGATTCTTTCCACAAACTTTTGTGAAGCAATGATGACAATAGCCTGAGTTGGGTTCTCAGTGAAAGCACCAAAAATGTTAATGTAAAAATTGGACGCTAACACCCTGATGCAAAGAGAGATTAAGTGAAAGCACCACCCGTTGATACGGGACCAAAGTATAAGCAGAGAAATCACAGAAAGGTAGTAAAAGACAACAGTTTTATAGTGGTTCGGCTTAAGATCGAGCCTACGTCCCCTTTAAATTCCTTTATTGATGATTTGATTACAATTCTTTACAATGCACTTCGATTACAACACACTTTTGACTAGTAGCTCAAACATCGATGTAGAAGAATCTTTTGAGTTCATTTTGAATGATCTAGATCTTCTCTTGAAGTTTGTTGTAGCCTCTTTGGTGTTTGGAGTGCTTGAAGTGCTGTTTGAGTCGAGAGAATGACAAATTATCGCCGCTTCGAAGAATAAGCCCCCCAAAAAAGTCCCCTCAATGTTGGAGCTTAGGCCGCATTTATCGGGAATTCTGGACAGGCCCTTAAGTCGTGAGCGACTTAAAGTTATTCGTAAGTCGTAGGCTACCACCTAAGATAGGTCGTCGGTCGTCAGCAAGTTAAGGAGATATGAGTTACGACCTAACTGGTTCGCACTTGGCCATCTGAACAAACTGGTAGGTTCTAATGACTTAGGGGAAAGAGGCATAGTTTAATCACTAAGTGCTAAGTCGTGAACGACTTAAAGTAAGTCGTGAAAGCATTAGGTCGCTGCCGCTTTAACTCTTTAGGTCGTGAAGTACTTAAGTCGTTAAGTTGTCCACCTCTTAAGTCGTTAAGCAGTTAGGTCGTAAGTCCTTTTATCCTTCTAGGTCGCTAACTCCTTTAACCGTTTAGGTCGTTACCCCGCTTCATCAGTTAGGTCGCTAGGTCGTCCCACTTTTAGGTCGTTAGGTAGTTCCACTTCTTAAGTCGTTAAGTCGTGGCTTCCTGTAGGTCGCTTGAGTTGTTTCATTCCTTAGGTCGTTAACTCAGTAGGTCGTAGGTCGTTGAACCACTGAGTCGCCTACTCTTCAGATAGTTAGGTCGCTGTGCCACCTTAGGTCGCTGGAACCACTAGGTTGTAGGTCGCTCCATCCTTTAAGTCGTATACCGTTTTGGACGGGACGCTGCCCCGTGGACCCCTACGACCTGACCGGGCAGGTCGAACACCGTAGCGGTGGCGTTGCCCCCGCACCCCCACCTTGGAGGGTTGGCACCCCCCTGGACCCCCGCTCCATAGGGGATCTTATCTGAAAAACCATTCAACAGAACTTGCTTTGTTGAGATGTTGAGTTGACCATTCTTCGAGACGAACTATCATTGGCTTCTCGGTCGATTTTTTGATATCACGGCCTTGCTGAAAAAGTGGAGTTAACAAAGTGTACATCAAAGTAGTGGTCATATAAGATCCACTACATCACAAAAGAATAGGTACAAGTGCAAGACAAAAGAATATGTATACATCAAGGAGTCTCTATCTCAAATGTATAATAGCAAAACAACTAAGCTAAAGTAGTTAGCCTAAAAGTCAGATGAAGGACCATGAAAAGAGGTCAAGTAGAAGCACCTGAAATACCTCGGTCTTATCCGAGTCCTATTCAAGAAGAAAATAATAAAAGGATCAGTCTGGCTATAAATATCATATAAAATGAGATACGATAAGAGATATGAGAAAAACGTATGATAACAATAATGTCATATTGTGACAAGTATACATCATATGACAACAAAAATCGTAAAATATCTCAAATATTCCCAAACACTAAAAAGAATGTCATATTCTTTTAAATTATTCACCAAAACACAAATATTGACAGAGCTTATCAATACATATCATCAAAATTGGGGAAACACATTCTAGAAATCATCAACTAGAAGTCCAAAAATCACAAAAAGTGGAAGGCCAATCATAAACGGGAGCATGAAATCTCACCAACACGTGTATCACAAATGGGTCGCTATCCCATAAAATGAGCCGGAGCTCCTCTAAACAGGGTATAGTCCCCCCTTGCGGACTATGAGCCAAAGCTCCTCCTATGAGCTGAAGCTCCTCCAAACAAGGTATAGTCCCCCCTTGCGGACTATGAGCCAAAGTTCCTCCTATGAGCTGAAGCTCCTCCAAACAGGATATTCTAAGATTCGCAAATTTTAAATAATTTTATTTGTTTTATTAATATATTTAATTGAAATTTTGTGAAATTTCAAACAATAAAATTTTGAAATAAAAATTTGATATTTGAAATATGTCTATTTTAACATAGCAACTAGTAATTTTTCATCGGATGATAAGGAACTTATTTTCTTATGTGATTTTATTTCAATTTATATCAGTTAAAAATCAATGGTAATAAAATGTTTTCCAAACCTGAATATTTTTCTATAGAAAATTTCTAAATCATCTTCTGAGCAAGATGTGATATTTCGTTTCGTCAAATTTGGAATTCTATTACTCTGTTTGTCTTATTTCCGACAAATTTGTACCATTTTTAGTACCTATTATCGACTTTTGATAGGATGATCATATCACTGATATCTGTATACCATTTTGATCATTTCATCACGCAGATCATTGTGGTATATTCTATTCTGTATTTTGAAGTCTGATACGCAGCAGAATTCGCGAAAATAAAAGGTAACATATCAGCACCGGTTTTGTGAATTTTGGTTTTGTGACATTTTGAATGCTTGTGTTCATTCAACAATCTACAGTATAATACGAATTGCCTTTTGTTTTATTTATCTCATGAATATGTGCCTGACCTTTGCTATTCACCTTTCTGTTTTACTGTACAATATTAGATGTTTTCATATAAATCTAAAGTTTATTTTATAAGGTAGCACGTTTTCAAATGAAATCTAAGTTTATCGTACAAAAAAACTGCCACCCTTCATCTCCACTCTTTCTCCTTTCCCTTCATGTTAGTCGCCAACCAAAATTTCAGCCGAGCACCGCCTTGCTCCACCCGCGATAGTGCCTCCACTGACTAGCCTGTGCCGCCAGTGCCCCAATCTATTTCCAGCCCTGCTAGCATAGTTGGCGCCTCCGCTAACGACCACTGCATCCTCTAGCCTTTTGCAACCTGAACCAGAGCAGTCATGGCCTCACCCATCCTTCCATAGAGCACCTAGACATCAGCCGACACATCCCCATCGCCATTCCATCGGTTTGGCCTCTGCCTCGTCCGTCGCCAACTATTCGACTTATCTCTTCCGCCACCCAGCCTCAACCAACAAGCCTTCATCTGCCCTCCTCCTCCTGTGCCTCGCTGAGCTCTTCAAGTTTTTTTTAAATATATGATCCATTCGTCAAATATATATTGGTAAGTTTGGATGAATATGTATGTATATATATATATATATATATATATATATATTTAGTTGTTTGCACCTTTTTGTTTAGTTTTGGATCTGCATGTACGTTGGATCTACTGTTCACATATGTATTAGTATATATACATAACCTATTGGTTCACAATATTTGTCATATAATTGATATATATTAGTTGTTTAAAGTTTATGTATGTAATGATTTCAGTTATATATAGGTATATATATAGTTTATATATTTTCTACATGTATTAGTTATATAGTTATATGTATCAAGCTATGGTATATTTTATAGTATATGAAGTTTAAATAAGCTAGAGTATATATATAGTTATAGTACAGTTATAGATTTGTTGTTGACAAATTTTAAGTTACATATTATAAGTATTGTGGTGTTTACAGTATTATATATTAGTATATAGTAGTTGTTCATGTCTTATTTAAAGTACAATTATAAAATGGCGTAAGCTGCTCTAATATTATATATATTTGTTCAGTATAATAGCTATATGATATGTATGGTCTGGAAGCTTAAATATGCCAGTGTTATACCGTATATGTGTTTTGGATAAATTGTTTAAAAATATTTGGTTTGTTTTAGTAATTTGAATACATATATTAATATTCTCAATGAATATACATAATATATATGTATTTTGTGTTTTTAAATAAGTATACGTATATAAGTATTTATTTCAAATTATATTATGTATATATATATATATATGGGTTTTATACTTGTGTTTAATTTGAACCAATGATTTTTGAAATATATAGTTAACTTAATATGTGTTTAATTTAGAATATGACTTTTATATATGGTTATATATAACTAAGTTTACTTATACCATTCATCGTCATCGATCCAGTTCTGATTCGATTTCATCAATTCCTATTGTTAGCTTTGCTTGTCAAATTCGCATCCAATCTAGATTTGCTTTGGATTCGTAACTCGTCTGATTCTTGTTCTTCTCTAGCCTCAAAAGGTGAGCAATCTCTCATGATTAACGTTCTTATATTTATTAAATTTTATTTCCATTGAAACAACGATTGAAATATTCTGCTGTTAGTTTTTTACATTGTTACATATATGCTATTATTTGTATCCGTTCACCTGTGACATCTGACACCATTATCTGTTATTTATATTAATGATATATGCCTGTTATATAATTATTATGTTGGTTATTACTCTGCAAGTTTCCTGCTAGTTTAGAATTCCTTATGGGTTGAAATGATACATACTTGAACGATCTGTAGAATAGGAGAAAATCGTTATTGGTTGAAATGATAAACCCAAGCGATTTTCATTTAAATTGAATTTGGGATTGTAGGTTGAAATGATGTATACCTGTATATATTTAAATTGTGGGCTGAAATGATAAATATCCATACCACTTGACCATAAGATAGAAAATTATACATATATACCATTGGTCTTCATATAAATTTATTGAAAATAAATCTATGGTTTTGGAAAAGAAATATATGGTTTAATAAATATTGATTTCAAAATAGTATATATAAATGTATTTTATAAAGTTAAATTCTTGATTTTAAAATTTTATATTTTGAAGATTTTATAGTTATAGGTTAATTTTGAGATTATAAATTCTAAGAAATTATTTATAATTTTACTATTTTTTTAATTATATAAATAGATTTAATATATATATATATAAATAAATAAATTTATAATATGTTTAAGTATTTATTTAAAGGTATATTTAAAAAATGTTATATAATAATTTTAATAAATTAAGGTTGGGAAGTTAGGTTTGAAATTGATTTGAAATGGCATTTAATTAAGAATTTATTTGATTAAATCGATTTGAAACTTATGGAATTTCAAATTTTTAAAGGGTATGATTTTATAACTTGATTTTCGCTAAGGTGATTAAATGAATATATTAAGTTTAAATAAATCGAAGGAAATAGTTTGTTTGTAAATTGAGCTTTATTTAAATGATATTGGATTTATTAAGTAAATATTTCAAAACTAAATAATAGTAAATTGAATTTGATATATATAAGAAATTAACAAATTTATTTTTGAAAATGTTGAATGCTTAATGCTTTGAAATGTATGGAAATTGAAATGGTTTATTTTGTGGTTCAAATCTATTTTTGAAATTGATATAATTTGAAATGGTTTATTGAGAAACTGAATTGAGTTGAATTTGATGAACTGAGATTGAATAAAACTTGAATTTTGGAATTCAAGTTGATTTGAAATCGATTTGTGAAATTTGAGGAAGCTATTGTATTATATAAAGTATTTCAAATTATATTTAAAACTATTTATATATTTTCTTTATAAATTATTTTATTTTAACTATTTTATTATAAACCATTTTAAATATAAACTATTTTATTATAAACTATTTTAATATGCCAACTATTTTAATATAAATATTTTAACTTATAACTATTTTATATAAACTATCTTACTTTATAAACTATTTTACTATATATACTATTTTAATATCTAAACTATTTAAGTGGTGGAAGTTATGTTTTCAAAGTTATGAATTTCAAAATGTTCTTATTTCCAAAGTGGTATAATTATAAGTGTTATGATTTCAAAGTGTTATGATTTCCAAAAGTATTATGATTTCTAAGTTATGATTTCTAAAGTGTTATGGTTTTAGAAGTTTTATAATTTCGAAGGTGTTATAATTTTGAAGTACTATGATTTTGGAAGTGAATATATTTGAAATGGAAATGATATCGTATTGATTTGGTTTTGAAATGGAAATTATATAGTATTGATATGGTTTTTAAAATGGAAATGATATTTTGGTTTTTGAAGTATAAACTATTTTGAAATGATCGCGGTGTTATAATAATGATTGGTTGTAAAAGAGACCAGGATCGGATATTGTCATACTCTCTGCGAATACCGAAAACCACTTCAACAACTGTGTACGCGGTGGAGATTCCAGAATGAAGTAAGATGGTGGCTATGATCTTATATGAAGTATATACATGGACCCGACTCCCGTGAGTTGGCTTAAGGTCGCTAAAATAGGAGCAATTGATGGGCCAAGTGAGGAAGCTCCTCCAATCAGTCACATCCGTTCTATACTATATTCTAACTTTATGATTGATTTGGTGGTAACACTAGATTTCGTTTTCGGAGTGTGTTCCGAGGTGGGAGGTAGTGGCTGCTATGCGTTACCACCAGTCCGAATGCGTAATTGGTATATATACCTTGGCACTGCCTAGTTATGCCGTGTCACCTACCATATTGAGCCCACTACGAGTTTTCTTTGTAACGTACCTATAGAGTGCCCTCTGACGATGCCCAGTGCGAGGGAGATCATGGTACTGTATATAGATTATGGGAATATATAAATGTGTTAAGGCGGAAAATGTAAAGCCTTAACGCTATTTTAATAGTTTACTTTAATATAGACATTATTATAATAGCGTATATTACTACATAGTTGATAGTTTAATGGATCCTTAGAGGATGGTTATCCCAAACATCCTTTGAGTTACTTGTATTTCAGTGGTTATTTTACTTGAGTTAGATTTATTGATATAAGAATGTTAATCCTGACTCGAGTGTTTTGTGTTTTGCTTTATGCTCGAGTCAGTCTGAGTGTACCGGTATTCGAGACTCACCTTTGTAGTTGGAGCTTTGCTTGGAGATCCTTTTATCGATTCTGCTTTCAGTTATTCAGTTGATTCTAGTGATGTATTCATATTTTTGTATTTGACTATTGTATTGAGACATCTTTGTATTCGAGACCTCTGCTGTATCTTATTTAACTTTGTTATATATATAATAGCTTCATGAACTACTATTCTTTTGTTTCTGCTGCATTATTTTTATATTACTCTATGTTTGTGATTCTGTGATTTATTTGCCGTATATGTTGAGTTTTGCCAATATAAATTAACGATATGAAATTCTGGCCAATTCAAGTCCGACATGTGTGGATGCGAATGGTTGAAAATATCAGGATGTTACAGGTATAGTACCATCTTGCGGACTATGAGCCAAGCTCCTCCTATGAGACGAAGCTCCTCCAAATTGGGTGTAACAACCCGGGATTTAGCTTCGAATTTATAATCGTCATTTAACGATTTAAGTGATGATAATTGCTATTAAATTTTGATCGGTTGGAATCCTTTGATAAAAATTTGCAATTGGATTTTTCTAGGGTTAAAAATCTTTAATAAATTGTTAAGTGTTGAGTGGGCTTTACATTTTGAATCGTGGGCCATGGTTCTTTGTTTAGCGGAGATGGTATCGGAGGCAAACCCGATCCCCTCTTTCATTTCTCATTCGAAAACCTAAAACCAAACGAAACGAAAAAAAATGGTGGCGACTCTTTCCCTTTCTTCGTTTGTTCCTCCTTGCGCATCAAAAATAAATGGCGGCCTCTCCTTCTTGAAGCTAGGGCTTCTTGAAATCAAGGGCGCCGATTACCTCCATCGAAGATGCTTCGTCGAACGGCTGCTTCTAATTGCTTTGAAACATCGGTGAGTGATGTAATTATTCACTCACATCTAATTCTAGCTAGTTTAATCTTGCGATTTAGTGATTTCCTCTGCTTGTTTTGATTTTGGTTGATGTTGATTTCGTTCGTTCTTGTTGTCTTCGACTTTGACTTCGGTCGCTTTGGTTTGAAAAATAAATAAATTGTGCTGGGCGTTTAACTTGACTTGATGATGATCTTTTCTTTAGCAAAGTGATTTGAATTGGCTAGTGTTTATTCAATTACTGCTTGGGATCTTACCCACGGCTTCTTCTTCATGGCTTTGGTGTTGCCGGCAACTTCTGTATGCACGTCCATTCCCGTGGCATGCTTGATTTGTGATTTTTATGTGATGTTCCTATTTGACTTCGGCCATGGTGATTTTTGATGACATTTTGTGTCTGCTTCGACTTGGGTTTTGTTTTTGATATAACCTGACTTTGATTCAAACTGCAGCTGTCTTTGTTCAAAGCTGCTATTGCTTTTGGTTATTTTCTTGTACCAATTGAATTTCGGCTTCACTGTTTTCGAGTTGTATATGATACAGGTAGTCAGTAGCTCCATGTTGTATTGATCTCGGCTGATGTGTACATTATAATTGAGTTTTGTTTACTTGATGGCATTGATCTTGACCTTAAGCTTGTCATTTAGAATCAGAGAAATTTGCTTACATCCATATTGTCATAGTATCAGGTGTGATATAGTGTGCATTTGAGTTGAATTTGGTCCAGATTCACTTAGTTGTTCACTGGTCTTTGCATACAAGTTTATCATGTTGTCACTGTTTTTTCTTCGAGTCAGCTGCACTGTGTTGGTTTCATTGGTGCTTTGTCACTGGAATTGGCTTCATGTACAATTGAGCAGTGAGTTGTATCCCTTTTCTGACGCTGCTTGAAATTCCGTTGCACTTAGTATCACCTGATGTTGGGGTTTTCATTCCCTGATTCATTTTATATTGTCACACCCTTGTATAAGCAGTTGCATTTTGTGTAATTGTTTGGTACATATTTTGGACCTATTGCAGGGTTCATCCCGGCATGCAACTGTGTCACATTGCCTTCCCTGTTCACTGATGGGGTGCCACCTTACTGTTGACCCTCCACTTTGTGGTTCATTGATACAGCCTGACAGATTGGGTTCATGTACATTGTCACTTGGCCAGCCTATTAGTCCTTCCATTACTGTCAGTTTCATGTAGTATTTGGATTTCCCTTGACTACACATGCATGTTTGTATCGAATGATACTTTGAGGCATGTGGAACCGCGTTTATCTCTGCTGCAGCCAATATCTACAGTTGATTGATTTGGACTTAGGTCGAGACTTGATTTGTATGCCTTGACCATTTTATTTGAATTTGTACATTGAGTCGAATCCGGTATTTCGGGTTTGACCTTTTGCTCGCATTGCGATTTTATTTCAATATCATTTGAGTTGAACCTGATTCTGGGTTTGACCTTGTGTTCGTTTGTGAATTTTCATTGTGTACGTATCACCGTAGTGGCAAGGCAGTGCATGCAAGCGTGAACTGCGACCACACGGTATTCGTTGAGTGCATCATCGCTGTAGTGGCAAGGCAGTGCACGCAAGCGTGAACTGCAGCCACACGGTATTTATTTTATTGATATTTCTATTACTTTTGATCCATTGATCTTTTGCGTATTTCAATGCCGTATTGGCAAGGAAGTACATGTTAGCATGTACTGCAGCCAATTAGAATTGTTGTTTTTAAGTGATATTTCAATTGTTTGAATTGATTTAGTTTCATTTGATCATTTTGTTGTTATCTAATTATCTAATTAATAATTAGATTATGAGTTTCTAGTTATTTATTAATAATTAGATTTTGATGTTAATTGCCGATTAGGCAATTCTGATGTTTTTCTAAATTATCTTCATTAATAATCCTTTCATCTATCTTCGTTGATAATTTGAGTTTGCTGAATTGTTGTTTAACACTATACGTGTTATATTCACCGTTATCCGATTTTCTTGTTAAAGGATCGGATAGGTGAATTTATTTTGACTGTTGCCTAATTGTTAATTAATTATTACTGCTTCTGTGAATTAATAACTGAGTTTGAATTAGACTGACCCGTGTATTATTTTCTTTTGAATGTAGTACTCGGATCTGACCGAGTATTTACAGGTTGTTGATATCTTACTATGGGTTGCTGTTAGAGCTGTGAATTCTTTTCATATTTTTGGAGTAGTCGTCATCATTTAAAGTAGTCAGTGTATTTGTATAGGATGTTGTATATTCATGTATATTATTCACGATAATGTACTTGTATATGTAACTTCCAGAGTCGACAGTTGTAGTTGTATCATATGTACTGTATCACATGTATTGTAACTGACATCAGTTATTACATATTTGAGACTTTTTGTTTTATATGTGTTTTTCGCATTTACACGAACCGTATGATTATTATATTAATTGTCCTAAACTGTTATGAACCATCGTAGTTCGTTTTATACTGGAATTGTTATGTCGATAGGAGTAAATAAATAAGTGATGAAAAACCAAAAATATACTACTCCTATCGAGATAACCAATACTAATGTAAAGCCTGACTATGGATGGCTGCTCCTATCCAGCCTTATTCTTCATGATAACAAATAGTATTTCTTTTAATACTCTTTGTTATTGTGAGCATAGAGGTGGGGCGTCACAGTTGGTATTAGAGCTTGGGGTTTATGGACATAATATAAACATAACTTAGATGGAACTTGTGTTACAACTATATGTCGATGTTTTATTATGTTTTGAGTCAAAAATAAAGTTTTGAAATTAGGATGGAATTTTTAAATATCTTTATTTAAAAATAAAAAGTGAAACTGTGTTTTGATGATTGATTGAGTGTGTTCTGTTTATCAGAGTGCACAGCGGAAACAATGACTGTCTTCGCTGAGTACGGCTGATAACCGTTTTGATTTAAAAATCAAATTATGAAATTGAAATAAATTTCATTTGTTGCTTACATAGCTGTGTTTAATTTGTTTTCTTTGGAAATTTCGAATCCAATTTGAGAATTCGAAGCGATTGCAGTTATGTGAATTTGTTGAGATTTCTTTTGTTTTGAATTACCTTCATTGAAGATATATTTGAATGATTTCTTTGTTCATTTTGCGGTATACGTGCAAATTTATGTTGCACGTTACTACATTAATTTTACGTTGAACCGATGCTTGGTTATGAAACGTATTTTGTTGCCGTTATTTTTATAGCAGGATTTTTATGCTGGTGCTAGATTTTTGAAACTTAGTGTTTTGTTGACATTTTTAATGAATGAAAATTCACTGACATTATATTTTGATGCAAATTATTTTGATGAGATTTTGACGTTTAAAAATTACTGTCGCATTGACTTCAGTGACCGTCCAATTTTTAAAGTGGATTTTCATGCGGTTATCCCGCAATGCTGATTTTGAGATCCATTTCTACGATGTTTTGAGAAGTGCAATTTCCTTGTCGAAATTTTCACTAAATGTTGCTGTTTTTATCAGGGATTTGCAAATCGTTTTAAAAAAAATTCAAAATTCAAAATGTTTCAGCTTACGTTTTCAAATGAATGAGGAAGCGATTTAAATGATTCAGCAAAATCGAGGACTATGAACCCTTTCTTTTACTGATTCGCTTAATTATGGATTTGTTCGTTTGAGAATGTAAATTATTACTTTTATAAAATAAATGAAATTGTTTTCAGAATTTTACAGTTTGCGTTTTCAGAAGAATGAGAAAGTTACTTAAACGTTTAAGCAAAATCGAGGACTATGACCCCTTTCTTTTAATGATTTGCTTAATTCTGGACTTGTCCGTTTGAGAATGTGAAATGTTATTTTTGGAATACACAATTTTGCACTTTCAAGGAAACGATGAAGAGATTTAAATGATTTAGCAATAGTATGGAGTATGGAACCACACTTTTACTATTTCGGTTAATTCTGGACTCGTTAATTGAAACATTTGTTGTTTGATGATTTCGATGATTTTACACGTTCAAGGAAACGATGAAGAGAATCAAACGATTTAGTAAAACACGTGGTATGAGACATGTGCATTTGCTATTTCGGTTAATTCCAGACTCGTTAATTGAATATATGATGATTTTCGTGTGCTTTCGAGCCACTATGTTGGACCTTCGGGTCATATGTTGGACCTTCGGGTCAATACCAGTACCGGACCTTCGGGTCATTTATTGGACCTTCGGGTCATTTGTTGGGCGCCAAAATTATGTTGGGTACTTGGTAGGCTTCGGCCATATGTTGATGCACGTGCGGCGTAGCTAAAACTCGCCATTTGTTGGGATCCATCCACCTTTTATGTTGATTTTCTAGATTATCTTAATTGATTCTAGATATTTGTTGTTTCCAATTATCTGCAGGTAATTGGATATTTGTTGATATGAGTTCTAATTATCGTTTTTGATAATTAGATATTTGTTGATTTGATTATCGCTTGTGATAATTAAATATTTGTTGATATGAGTTCTAATTATCGTTTTTGATAATTAGATATTTGATGATTTGTTTATCGCTTGTGATAATTAAATATTTGTTGATATGAGTTCTAATTATCATTTTTGATAATTAGATATTTGTTGATTTGATTATCGCTTGTGATAATTAAATATTTGTTGATATGATTTCTAATTATCGTTGTTGATAATTAGATATTTGTTGATTTGATTATCGCTTGTGATAATTAAATATTTGTTGATATGAGTTCTAATTATTGTTTTTGATAATTAGATATTTGTTGATTTGATTATCGCTTGTGATAATTAAATAATTGTTGATTTGTAATTTCTGATTATCGTTTTTGTTAATCGAATATTGATTGGTTTTGGATTTGATTATCGTTTTTGATAATCGAATATTTGTTGATTTGGGATTTGATTATTGTTTTTGATAATCGAATATTTGTTGATTTGAGATTTGATTGTCGTTTTTGATAATCGAATATTTGTTGATTTGAGATTTGATTGTCCTTTTTGATAATCGAATATTTGTTGATTTGAGATTCGATTCTCGTTTTTGATAATCGAATATTTGTTGATTTGGGATATGATTATCGTTTTTGATAATCGAATAATTGTTGATTTGAGATTTGATTATCGTTTTTGATAATCGAATAATTGTTGATTTGAGATTTGATTATTGTTTTTTGATAATCGAATAATTGTTGATTTGAGAATTGATTATCGTTTTTGATAATTGAATATTTGTTGATTTGAGATTGGATTATCGTTTTTGATAATCGAATATTTGTTGATTTGAGATTTGATTGTCGTTTTTGATAATCGAGTATTTGTTGATTTGAGATTCGATTCTCGTTTTTCATAATCGAATATTTGTTAATTTGAGATTTGATTCTCGTTTTTCATAATCGAATATTTGTTGATTTGAGATTTGATTCTCGTTTTTGATAATCGAATATTTGTTGATTTGAGATTTGATTGTCGTTTTTGATAATCGAATATTTGTTGATTTGGGATTTCATTATCGTTTTTGATAACCGTATAATTGTGGATTTGAGATTTGATCCTCGTTTTTGATAATCGTATAATTGCTGATTTGAGATTTGATTATCGTTTTTGATAATCGAATAATTGTTGATTTGAGATTTGATTATCGTTTTTGATAATCGAATATTTGTTGATTTGAGATTTGATTATCGTTTTTGATAATCGAATATTTGTTGATTTGAGATTTGATTATCGTTTTTGATAATTAAATAATTGTTGATTTGAGATTTGATTATTGTTTTTGATAATCGAATATTTGTTGATTTGAGATTTGATTATCGTTTTTGATAATCGAATATTTGTTGATTTGAGATTTGATTATCGTTTTTGATAATCGAATATTTGTTGATTTGAGATTTGATTATCGTTTTTGATAATCGGATAATTGTTATTTTCCTATTACAGTTTTGGTAACTAAATAATTGCGGTTTGGGATTTGCGATTTGGGTTTTATAATTATCTTTGTTGATAATTAGATTTTACTGTCTTCCAATTATCGTATCGATAATTAAATATGGCTGTTTTGTGACTTCTGTATTCTAATTATCTAATTGATAATTGAATATTGCTGATAATTGCATTCATTCAGCTTTATTGTTTTCTGATTATCAACTTGATAATTAAATTTTGTTGAAAATTTGTGAATTTCTTTTATGAAATTAAAAGAATTCTTTGGTGTTTGTATTCTCGACCTTTATTTTCTAGCTTAACCAGTTTATGTTAGAAAAATAATTGTTAGTGACGACCTTAATTATGAAAATTGCGGGAATGCAATTTTTATAAGGAGGGGAGTCTGCAACAACCCGGGATTTAGCTTCGAAATTATAATCGTCATTTAACGATTTAAGTAATGATAATTGCTATTGAATTTTGATCGGTTGGAATCCTTTGATAAAAATTTGCAATTGGATTTTTCTAGGGTTAAAAATCTTTTATAAATTGTTAAGTGTAGAGTGGGCTTTACATTTTGAATCGTGGGCCATGGTTCTTTGTTTAGCCGAGATAATATCGGAGGCAAACCCGATCCCCTCTTTCATTTCTCACTCGAAAACCTAAAACCAAAAAAAACGACAAAAAATGGAGGCGACTCTTTTCCTTTCTTCGTTCATTCCTCCTTGCACATCAAAAATAAATGGCGGCCTCGTCTTCTTGAAGTAAGGGCTTCGTGAAATCAAGGGCGCTGATTACCTCCGTCGAAGATGCTTCGTCTAACGGCTGCTTCTAATTGCTTTGAAACATCGGTGAGTGATGCAATTATTCACTCACATCTAATTCTAGCTAGTTTAATCTTTCGATTTAGTGATTTCCTCTGCTTGTTTTGATTTTGGTTGATGTTGATTTCGCTTGTTCTTGTTGTCTTCGAGTTTGACTTTGGTCGCTTTGGTTTGAAAAATAAATAAATTGTGTTGGGCGTTTAACCTGACTTGATGATGATCTTTTCTTTAGAAAAGTGATTTGAATTGGCTAGTGTTTATTCAATTACTGCTTGGGGTCTTACCCACAGCTTCTTCTTTCGGCTTTGATGTTGCCGGTGACTTCTGTATGCATGTCCATTCCTGTGGCATGCTTGATTTGTGATTTTTATGTGATGTTCCTATTTGACTTCGGCCATGGTGATTTGTGATGACATTTTGTGTCTGCTTCGACTTGGGTTTTTTTTTGATATAACCTAACTTTGATTCAAACTGCAGTTGTCTTTGTTCAAAGTTGCTATTGCTTTTGGTTATTTTCTTGTACCAATTGAATTTTGGCTTCACTGTTTTCGAGTTGTATATGATACAGGTAGTCAGTAGCTCCATGTTGTATTGATCTCGGCTGATGTGTACATTACAATTGAGTTTTGTTTACTTGATGGCATTGATCTTGACTTTAAGCTTGTCATTTAGAATCTGAGATATTTGCTTACATCCATATTGTCATAGTATCAGGTATGATACAGTCTGCATTTGAGTTGAATTTGGTCCAGTTTCACTTAGTTGTTCACTAGTCTTTGCTTACAAGTTTATCATGTTGTCACTGTTTATTTCTTCGAGTCAGTTGCACTGTGTTGGTTTCATTGGGGCTGTGTCACTGGAATTGGCTTCATGTACAATTGAGCAGTGAGTTGTATCCCTTTCCTGATGATGCTTGAAATTCCGTTGCACTTAGTATCACCTGATGTTGGGGTTTTCATTCCCTGATTCATTTTATATTCTTACACCCATGTATAAGCAGTTGCATTTTGTGCAATTGTTTGGTACATATTTTGGACCTATTGCAGGGTTCATCCCGGCATGCAACTGTGTCACAATGCCTTCCCTGTTCACTGATAGGGTGCTACCTTACTGGTTAACCACCACTTTGTGGTTCATTGATATAGCCTGACAGATTGGGTTCATGTACATTGTCACTTGGCCATCCTATTAGTCCTTCCATTACTGTCAGTTTCATGTAGTACTTGGATTTCCCCTGACTACACATGCATGTTTGTATCGACTGATACTTTGAGGCATATGGAACCGCGTTTATCTCTGCTGCAGCCATTATCTACAGTTGATTGATTTGAACTTGGGTCGAGACTTGATTTGTATGCCTTGACCATTTTATTTGAATTTGTACATTGAGTTGAATCCGGTATTTCGGGTTTGACCTTGTGCTCGCATTGCGATTTTATTTGAATATCATTTGAGTTGAACCTGATTCTGGGTTTGATCTTGTGTTCGTTTGTGAATTTTCATTGTGTACGTATCACCGTAGTGGCAAGGCAGTGCACGCAAGCGTGAACTGCAGCCACACGGTATTCGTTGAGTACATCATTACTGTAGTGGCAAGGCAGTGCACGCAAGCGTGAACTACAGCCACACGGTATTGCTTTTATTGATATTTAAATTACTTTTGATCCATTGATCTTTTGCGTATTTCAATGCCGTATTGGCAAGGCAGTACACGTTAGCGTGTACTGCAGCCAATTAGAATTGATGTTTTTAAGTGATATTTCAATTGTTTGAATTGATTTAGTTTCGTTTGATCATTTTGTTGTTATCTAATTATCTAATTAATAATTAGATTATGAGTTTCTAGTTATTTATTAATAATTAGATTTTGATGTTAATTGCCGAATAGGCAATTCTGATGTTTTTCTAAATTATCTTCATTAATAATCCTTTCATCTATCTTCGTTGATAATTTGAGTTTGATGAATTGTTGTTTAACACTATACGTGTTATATTCACCGTTATCCGATTTTCTTGTTAAAGGATCGGATAGGTGAATTTATTTTGACTATTGCCTAATTGTTAATTAATTACTACTGCTTCTGTGAATTAATAACTGAGTTTGAAATAGACTGACCCGTGTATTATTTTCTTTTGAATGTAATACTCGGGTCAGACCGAGTATTTACAGGTTGTTGATATCTTACTATGGGTTGCTGTTAGAGCTATGAAGTCTTTTCATATTTTTGGAGTAGTCGTCATCATTTAAAGTAGTCAGTGTATTTGTATAGGATGTTGTATATTCATGTATATTATTCACGATAATGTACTTGTATATGTAACTTCCAAAGTCGACAGTTGTAGTTGTATCATATGTACTGTATCACATGTATTGTAGCTGACATCAGTTATTATATATATGAGACCTTTTGTTTTATCTGTGTTCCGCATTTATACGATCTGTATTATTATTATATTAATTGTCCTAAAGTATTATGAACCATCGTAGTTCGTTTTATACTGGAATTGGGTATGTCAATGGGAGTAAATAAATAAGTGATGAAAAACCAAAAATATACTACTCCTATCGAGATAACCAATACTAGTGTAAAGCCTGACTACGGATGGCCGCTCCTATCCAGCCTTATTCTTCATGATAACAGACAGTATTTCTTTTAATACTCTTTTTATTGTAAGCATAGAGGTGGGGCGTCACATTGGGCATAGTCCCTCTTTTTCGAACAAAGAGACATCACACATCGCTAGTCTAAATCACCAAAGGATCATCATTGACCGATAAGTGTAAATTACACTAAGCTAGTAAATAAGTGAGTTTAGCTTCGTCTCCCCTAACCACTGACTTAACTTAAATATTTACGAACTAATTGTAGATATCCACTCGAAAATTGTTAAAAGGTTTCAATCGAACAAGTCTAAGAATTAACCGACAAAGTAAACGCAAGCGTTTCATACCACTTATTTTACTAAGTCGTTTAATTGGATTTCTCAAACGAATGAGGTAAAGGTTTTCATATACTTATAGATTGGAAAACGATTTTCAAAACGAGCTTTGTATTAAAATAACGTTGAAATCATTTTTGTGAAAGAGTTTGGATACTTATTACTAGTATAGAAACCTTTGTATTTTAAAGTGACAAATCACAGAAAACGATTGTAAAAACAATCGATCAACAAAAATTCACATTTGACGACGTGAATTAAAGCCCCCAAAAATTGATATCAAATCCAATTAAATGGATATTTCCAAAAATCCAAAAAAGAAGTCATCAAAGTCGATAATAAATGACAACAACTAATCGGATCAACAAAAATCGTTAAAAATTGGAAATTGTAACGACCCGGAATTTTGGGCAATAAGAATTTAATAATCTGTGTAAATAATTTAATTGGTTTAATGATTTTCTTTGTAACTTTAATTTAAAATTGGTTAATTTAATCTTTTAAAAGGTTAATAAATTTTAATCTGGCAATAAATTGATAAGATTTGTTTTCCAAAGCTAATTAAATATTATTCTGTTTATAATATATATATAATTGATATATATTGTGAATAGGAAATCTTTTGTTTTAAATTAAAAGTTGAATTTTCAATTTGTAATATATGTAAGCATATGTTGTAATTTGATATTTGTTTTGAAATTTAATTTAATCTATCAATAATGTAGGTAAGAATGAATATTGCAATTTTAAAAGTTTTGTTTTAAATTCAATAAGATTTTCAAAGGATAATTTAGTTTGATTTAATTGCTTCAAATGTAAGATTGTTATTTATTTTTAAATAGAATAGTTTTAAAGGACTTTAAACAAGTTTTGTTTGTTTTCTTTTAAAATGTTTACATATAAAAATGAATGTTTAAGATTTTAATTATATTTTAATTAGTTTAGTATATTTTCTTTTAAAAGTAAACTTATTTATATACATATAAGTATTTATCAATTAAGAAAGTAAATATGTAAATTTATATTTATATTTAAAATCAAATAAAAGTTTATTTTAAATACTTAGAGACATGTGTAATTATGTAAATCTCTTTAATAAACAAGTGTAAGATCATTAAATACCTATGAGACAAGTGTCTTCATTTTATTTTAATAAAAACATAACCTTTTTGATTTTGTTTATTTTCTTTCAAATGTTTATGGAAAAGTAGAAACAACTTCCAAAAATCTGAAAACTGGAATCAAAAGCAAAATTAAATCAAAATACAAAACATAAATCTTTCCAAAAACCTGGAACTGCAAAATCACATCTGCTCTTCAGATCTGCAACTAAATCTGAAGAAAATGTAAAACCTGGATAACAGCTAATGCAACTTCAATCTAACTGCAACTAAGTGAGGTTCTTCAAATCTGCAACAACAATTTCAGCAAGCCTGGAAAATAAGAATCTAAAATCTGCAAATTTAAAAGCATGCATGGGTTTTCAACAGCAAATTACAGATCTGTTCAACATTTTTTTCAAAACTAAAAGCATGCAAGGGAATTAATTTCAACAGCAAGCCTGGAAGTTAAAGTATGCTCTGTGCTATGCTCTGCAAGTAAATGAGGTGAGTAAACTTCTTTTTTTTAAAAACAGTTTCAAATAATATCTGTGTTTGAATTACATATGCATGTGATGAAAGTTGCTATGATTATGAATATTTGTTTATTTGAGTACTGTTGTTTATGCATGTTAAAGGTGTGATGATTATCTGGGAATATCTGTGTCTGTATAAATTGTTTACTCTGTTTAATTATTGGATTTGTTTTACTTAAGAACAAAATTCAAAAATATCTCAAATAAACCCATATTAGACATTGATATCTAAATGAGATTTGTTTGTCAACATGTACTGAAGATTTTAAAAATGGTTTCTGGAATTTTGAAACAAATAAATAATTCTTAATCAAGAATAACAGTAAGTAATGAGATATGGACAAAAATAAAATGTCTTAATTTATAAATTTGATTATATACACAGATTGGTGATAGGAAATCATGAATTTAGAAGTAGAAATCAAAATTTTTAATAATGTAAATATGGTGAATTTGGGTTTTATTCAAAATTGGGAATTTTGTGAAATTCCGATTATTCAAACATTAATTTGGTTTGAAACTCTGGTTGAAGCTTGCGCATAGACTATTGATTTTGGTAAAAATGCAAATTTATTTTTCTAATGGCGGAGGAGTTAGGAATTGAGTGAATTAGGGTTTATGTTGGTTTGAGGTTAGGACTGTTGTTGAATAGAACTGCGACTTGGAATTTGGATTTAAGGCTATCGCGACAGTGTAGTTAGGTGGTGGAGAGCGTGACGCGTAAATATGGGTGTCGGCATGGTTTAACGGCGACATGGAGATGTCGTAGGTGGATTTTGTTTGGATGGAGGCTGTTGTTTTGTTTGAATTTTGGGTTCGAAGGTCGAATTTCGAATCGAGCTGGGATTTTTGATTCTGGGTTGAGGGATGGTACTAAGGGGTTGCCGCCGACTTGGTGAAGGTCGGAGGAGGGCTCGTCGTCGATGGGATTGCCGTGCTAGGTGCACGAGCACAGTTGTGTGCACGGAGAAGCTTTGAGCTGGGGAAGATAGATTTGGGGACGAAGAGAAGCAGGGTGGGTTCTTGCGTGGAACTGGGAACTCGGGTGAGTTGCTGTGTTGAGTTCGTGTTTGACTCGAAGAGGGAGAGAAGATCGCTCGGTTGCGTTGGGAATGTTTCGTGTAGTTGAGTGTTCCTGGATTGTTGAGCTGTGTATTAAGTTGAAATTTAAACTTATTGAATAAATTTTGATTAAGTTTTAAGTTATAAACAAGTTTTCCAGTAAAATGAAATCATGGCCTAAGTTTGAGAAGAAGTAAATTTACAAAGTTAAACTTGTTTGTTTTGAAAACCATGTTAGTCAAACTTTAAATGTAAATTGAGTTAGTGTTTGAATTTAACCAAGGTTTAAGTAAGTGTTCAGAAATGTTTTTAATAACAAGTTTCAAATTTATATTTAAAATTAATAAGTTTAAATTAGTTAATTTATAATGTATTAAATTTGAAATTGATTTCAAAATACATTATTTCCGAATAAGGTTATTGTTATAATTTTGAAATCGAAATAGAATAATATATTTTAAGTTGTTAAAATTTGATTTATTTCAAATAACTTATTTATTAAGATAAATAAGGTTAGATTATTTTGATACGAATTTGAGAATACTTAATAAATATGATTTGTTATTAAGATTAATGAATTCTTAATTAAGGATTTTGAAATATAAAGAAGTAATTAATTAATTAATTGTTTAATTAATTTTAAATAATTAGTTAATTATTTATTTAATTTTTAATAATCACTAAATTTTGGATTAATTAAGTATGATTACTTAATGAAGTAATCAATGGGTAATTTTTGAATGTAATTAGAATGGTAATTACTTATGGAAGTAATTAGAGAAGTTACTCATGTGAGTAATTAATTAGAAGTGATTAATGGATGATCACTTAAAGTTATTAATTAGGAACTGATTGACTTAATTGTTTATAAGTTAATTAAATTATGGAGTAATTAATTAGTTATAATTACTTGTTAAGTAATTAAGAGTTAATTACTTAATTATTTTAGATAATTAATTAATGTGATTAATTAATTAATAAATGAGATTAAATTAGGGTTAATTACTAAGTGTACTTAATTAAGATTGTAATTAATTAAGGATTTATTTATAAATTTAATTATTTAATAATTACTTAATGAAGTAATTAAAGATTAATTAATTTGATTAATTAATCAAGGATTAATATAATTGATTTGGAAATAATTAATTAAGAAATTAATTAATTAAGATAAGTAATTACAAATTGTTAATTACTATTTATGGTTAATGAGATAATTAATTACAAGTTAATTATTTAATTAATTAAAGGATTATTAATTAATAAAGATTATTAATTAATATAATTAATGAAGTATTAATTTATGTAATTAATTTAAATATGATTAATTAATTGTAATTAATTAAGGTTTAATGTAATTAATTATAGTTAATTAATTAATGAAGGATCATTAATTATTGTAATTAATGATAGTAATTAAAGGTTAATTACTGAATATGGTTATGGATAATTACTTGAATGTAATTAAAGATAATTAATCAAGGAAGATTAATTAAAGAAGATCATTAGAAGATGATAAATGAATTTGATTTGTAATAAATCAATGAAGCAGGATTAAGATAATCCAAATGGTTAAAGAATTGTAATTAATTTAATTAAAGATTAATTAAATTGATTAAGAGTTAATCAATTCTGCTTTGGATGATTTGTTGATATTGAATGATTGATATTGGATGTTGAATGATATTGGATGATTGATATAGGGTGTTTGGTTGATAATGGATGATTTGGATGTTTATGATATATGTGATATGTTGCTTTATGAGATGAATGTTGATATGAATTATCTATTGTGATAATGTTATTCATTTACCTGTTATATATCATCATGTATATAAGTTTTAAACTGTTTAAATCCCTTAAGTACAACTTGAACATTAAAATGGCGTTTGGTTTCGATGAGACCGGGATCGGATTTCCATATTTGGAATCCGAAAACCACATCGATTCCAATTAAACGTTAGGTCGTTAATCCAAGTGGAGCAAGTGAAGACTCGAGGTGTAAGGGCTATACGTCAGTATAACTCTGTGGGTGATTCCGTAATGAGTTTGACGGAATAGTGCTTATAGATTCGAGATGGCGGATCAGAGTGCAAGGGCTATGGTCGTTGACTCTGAGGGTGATTCCAATATGAGTGCAACGAGATAGTGCCTTCGGTTTCGTTCGAACCCGGAACGAACTTGTATGGATTGAATGCTTTC
This sequence comes from Allium cepa, assembly GCA_030765085.1. Classification (NCBI taxonomy): domain Eukaryota; kingdom Viridiplantae; phylum Streptophyta; class Magnoliopsida; order Asparagales; family Amaryllidaceae; genus Allium; species Allium cepa. The sequence continues at coordinate 725,757,362 of CM060937.1, read as the reverse complement.
AGCACATCGTCAGGCGGACGATGAGCATTCTAAGTTAGATATGTTCTAAAGGTAATCGCAGCCTCAAGCCTCATCAACCGGGAATGGCTAAAACAGGGGAGGTGCAGCAAGGCTTCGTGGGTAGCTCCCACTGGAGAGCAAGATTTACCCCTGTCTAGAGGTCCCTTTATATTCGGCTGTGTGGGGCGGTTGATCCGGACAACCGCCGGGGTTGTCTTGTTCGGAACTATCCAGTAAGGGATGGGTCCGGCCTTGTGTTGCAGGGGATGAAGGGAGTAATCCTCGGTACGGTGATCTAGGCCACGTACTGTGACGGGCGGTACCCCAGTAGCCCTGCCATTGTTGGAAACCCATTTTCCCTACGAGACCCTACGGTTTTGTTTGTATTACCCACTTTTGTGGCTAGTAGCTGGAATTTAATGAATGTAACAATTTCGGCTATTTCTTATTTACTTGAAAACCCTAGACACTATTATAATATCACTGGATTTCCTATCAAATGTTTTGGTTAGCGTAAGGTAAAAACTTTTCCATGTTTATGTGTGGGAAGTCTTACGTGATACCTTTTCTTTCTAAAGGTTTTTCTAAAGTTAAGCAATTTTAAACCGTTTACTCACACCAGACCCCTGTCTGACCCGAGTGTTTATTTTCTGTTTTATTAAACTCTTGGGTACTCATATTATGTATGAGTAGTCAAGTGATTCAGGTTAGCTTGACGAATTCTGGAGGAGTAATGGAGCAGGAGGCTTCGACGTGTAGATATATTGGTTCCGCTGTGTTTAGTATCTGTTTCTTCTGTTGTACTTGAGTTGTATGAATTAGACAGATGTTTATAACTGTCTAATATGTGTTGTATAATTATGTAACTCTGATGTAATCTGATACTATGTAATATTTTATGTTAATTATTATATTTTATTCGTTCCGCTGTGAGTTCTCTGATGTTGTTGTGTTCTTCTTTCTCTTTCTTTTCTTCTTCTATCCCTTTCTTTCTTCAAAATGATGCGATTTCCTGGAGGTAGGAAGTCGGGTCGTTTCACTTGGTATCAGAGCGTTAGGTTGAGTGAATACCTAGGCTCTGTAGTGGTGTCTTTCTTGAGAGAGCGTATTTGTAATTTTTTTTATATATAACTATATATATATATATTTATATCTACTTGATATGTTGGGTTATCTGTTCGGATTTTCCAACATAAGTTATAGAGGTAGATGGAGTAAGTGGTATATGTGTGTAACACGACTACCACTGATGGAAAAGGTCCATATGTAGAGGTTGGAAGTATTTGTCGAGACTGTAAATCTAATACCGTCTCGAGTGAGATTTGTTGTTTGGAGTGAGAGAGTTTCTCTGATATCCGAAGGGAATCTTTTGAAGATTCGGAATGTATCTTTGATATGTAAGTTTGGATTTCGCTCGGGCGAGCGAATTATTCTTGAGTTTGGATTTGATGGAAGTGCAGAGTAAGTGATAATATCTTGATAACTGCGTGATGAGATGCAGTCTCCTTGGATATTTTCAGAAGGTGTTTTCTCTTGAAGTAGTTTTAAAGGTGGTTGAGGAGCAGTCTTTACCTGCCTCAGGGAAGGCTCGTCTGTGTAGTAGTTATCTGGATCTTCAGTATGGAAGTTGGCTGTTATGGAATATGAGACTAAGGTCTATGAGCTGTTTTGCTTCGACATAGTCTCATTTGTTATTCTTTAAGAAGAGCGAGATGTTGATGCTTGGTTTGTAGGCTGAGTTTCTTTTGGGTTGTCTACCAACTCGGAGGTCCATTGTGGGGTTTGTAGATGGATTTGGTCTTTGAGAAGCATTTGGATTTAGAAGTTTGTGGATAGCTGTGGTAGCAGTGCAACTCGAAGTGTTCGGTGTGCTGACGAGAAGGTATTTTAGCTCTACAGTATCATCGAGATAGAGTTGGAAGTAGAAGTGTTGATTGTTTCTCGGATGGTTCAGGAAATCTTATTGGTTCTTCTTTAGTAGCCCGAGCTGTTGGTGAAAGTTTTCTTGGAGAATTAACCTTGTTTGGAAAAGCTTAGAGCTATTCTAATTGGTAAAGAGAGGACAGTTTCTTTGGAACTCGGATTAGATTGGATCGCAAAAAGTAACTTGCGATTGGTTTGGAATGTTCTTGAGCATTCTTTTGTTTGAGACTGAGGATTCTCATGATGAAAGTAGGAGCTGCTAGAGTAATCAGTAGTTTGACTGCATCTGGAGTTGAGTTCCATATTGTTTGGTTCCAGAAGTGATTTGGTGGTTAGCCTAGTAGAAGAGTTTGTGAAGCAGCTCAAGAATTTATTCTTGGAATTTGGATTTGGTTGGATCTTGTTTTGAATTGGATTTTGTAGTAAGTTGTGTGACCAAGTAGGATGTGTCACCAAGATTATATGGATTTGATGAACAAAGTTTCCGGTATATTGGATAAGTTATACTTGTGTTCATCAACAGTATTCTCCTCTATTTCAGAATCAGAGTTGTGCAGCGGAAGCGAGGTAGCAGCTGTGCAATGAAGGAATAAGTTATGTTGCTATTGCTTGAATAGTAGAAATTGTGTACTGGATTTCGACGGATTTTGGAAGAATTTTCCGTTGGATAGGATCCTGAAGCTAGTTTGGTTTGGTCTAGTTGTTTCTGAAAGTATCAGCATAGGTTGAGCTGATCAGGAAGAGATTGGCAGTCCAGAATTGTCTGTTGAGTTATACAGATATGAGATAAGGAGTTTGGTATTCGAAGTTGGAGACTTCAGTGCTGTTAGATTTCTCTGGTTAAGAGAGCAGACATTGAGTAAGATTGGTTGGGTAGTGCTTTGGCATTTGAGATTTCTTGTCTGAGCTCTGATAAGATAAGATTTGTTATCTATGAGATTGAATTGCCAGTTTGGATAGCTGGAATTCATTGAATTTCACGTATCTCTGAGGGAGTACGTGTATGATTCATCGATGGGTTGTTGAATCTGCAATTCAGTTGGAATTGGATGTTGAGCTGGAGTTGAGTGTAATCTGATATTCTGTTCAGATTGATGGATCTAGAGAAGAGTGGAGCTCTGGATTTAGATGGTGTAGCTTGTTAGTTTAGCTTTGGTGGAGCGAGTCTCCCGGTAAATTTTTTTTACTTGGGGAAACTCGAGATAGTATTAGAGTTTTATTCTGACGTATGTCAGGATAATTAGTTAAGTTTGTTTGTGTGATTGATTGTTTTGGTTGTTAGTAATTGGTTGTTAGGAATGCTTTGTTAATTGAAATTAAAATCTTTGCTGGGTTATTAAATTAACTTTGCTTTTAAATTTCGGGGACGAAATTCTTTTAAGGGGGAAGGATTGTAACGACCCGGAATTTTGGGCAATAAGAATTTAATAATCTGTGTAAATAATTTAATTGGTTTAATGATTTTCTTTGTAACTTTAATTTAAAATTGGTTAATTTAATCTTTTAAAAGGTTAATAAATTTTAATCTGGCAATAAATTGATAAGATTTGTTTTCTAAAGCTAATTAAATATTATTCTGTTTATAATATATATATAATTGATATATATTGTGAATAGGAAATCTTTTGTTTTAAATTAAAAGTTGAATTTTCAATTTGTAATATATGTAAGCATATGTTGTAATTTGATATTTGTTTTGAAATTTAATTTAATCTATCAATAATGTAGGTAAGAATGAATATTGCAATTTTAAAAGTTTTGTTTTAAATTCAATAAGATTTTCAAAGGATAATTTAGTTTGATTTAATTGCTTCAAATGTAAGATTGTTATTTATTTTTAAATAGAATAGTTTTAAAGGACTTTAAACAAGTTTTGTTTGTTTTCTTTTAAAATGTTTACATATAAAAATGAATGTTTAAGATTTTAATTATATTTTAATTAGTTTAGTATATTTTCTTTTAAAAGTAAACTTATTTATATACATATAAGTATTTATCAATTAAGAAAGTAAATATGTAAATTTATATTTATATTTAAAATCAAATAAAAGTTTATTTTAAATACTTAGAGACATGTGTAATTATGTAAATCTCTTTAATAAACAAGTGTAAGATCATTAAATACCTATGAGACAAGTGTCTTCATTTTATTTTAATAAAAACATAACCTTTTTGATTTTGTTTATTTTCTTTCAAATGTTTATGGAAAAGTAGAAACAACTTCCAAAAATCTGAAAACTGGAATCAAAAGCAAAATTAAATCAAAATACAAAACATAAATCTTTCCAAAAACCTGGAACTGCAAAATCACATCTGCTCTTCAGATCTGCAACTAAATCTGAAGAAAATGTAAAACCTGGATAACAGCTAATGCAACTTCAATCTAACTGCAACTAAGTGAGGTTCTTCAAATCTGCAACAACAATTTCAGCAAGCCTGGAAAATAAGAATCTAAAATCTGCAAATTTAAAAGCATGCATGGGTTTTCAACAGCAAATTACAGATCTGTTCAACATTTTTTTCAAAACTAAAAGCATGCAAGGGAATTAATTTCAACAGCAAGCCTGGAAGTTAAAGTATGCTCTGTGCTATGCTCTGCAAGTAAATGAGGTGAGTAAACTTCTTTTTTTTAAAAACAGTTTCAAATAATATCTGTGTTTGAATTACATATGCATGTGATGAAAGTTGCTATGATTATGAATATTTGTTTATTTGAGTACTGTTGTTTATGCATGTTAAAGGTGTGATGATTATCTGGGAATATCTGTGTCTGTATAAATTGTTTACTCTGTTTAATTATTGGATTTGTTTTACTTAAGAACAAAATTCAAAAATCTCTCAAATAAACCCATATTAGACATTGATATCTAAATGAGATTTGTTTGTCAACATGTACTGAAGATTTTAAAAATGGTTTCTGGAATTTTGAAACAAATAAATAATTCTTAATCAAGAATAACAGTAAGTAATGAGATATGGACAAAAATAAAATGTCTTAATTTATAAATTTGATTATATACACAGATTGGTGATAGGAAATCATGAATTTAGAAGTAGAAATCAAAATTTTTAATAATGTAAATATGGTGAATTTGGGTTTTATTCAAAATTGGGAATTTTGTGAAATTCCGATTATTCAAACATTAATTTGGTTTGAAACTCTGGTTGAAGCTTGCGCATAGACTATTGATTTTGGTAAAAATGCAAATTTATTTTTCTAATGGCGGAGGAGTTAGGAATTGAGTGAATTAGGGTTTATGTTGGTTTGAGGTTAGGACTGTTGTTGAATAGAACTGCGACTTGGAATTTGGATTTAAGGCTATCGCGACAGTGTAGTTAGGTGGTGGAGAGCGTGACGCGTAAATATGGGTGTCGGCATGGTTTAACGGCGACATGGAGATGTCGTAGGTGGATTTTGTTTGGATGGAGGCTGTTGTTTTGTTTGAATTTTGGGTTCGAAGGTCGAATTTCGAATCGAGCTGGGATTTTTGATTCTGGGTTGAGGGATGGTACTAAGGGGTTGCCGCCGACTTGGTGAAGGTCGGAGGAGGGCTCGTCGTCGATGGGATTGCCGTGCTAGGTGCACGAGCACAGTTGTGTGCACGGAGAAGCTTTGAGCTGGGGAAGATAGATTTGGGGACGAAGAGAAGCAGGGTGGGTTCTTGCGTGGAACTGGGAACTCGGGTGAGTTGCTGTGTTGAGTTCGTGTTTGACTCGAAGAGGGAGAGAAGATCGCTCGGTTGCGTTGGGAATGTTTCGTGTAGTTGAGTGTTCCTGGATTGTTGAGCTGTGTATTAAGTTGAAATTTAAACTTATTGAATAAATTTTGATTAAGTTTTAAGTTATAAACAAGTTTTCCAGTAAAATGAAATCATGGCCTAAGTTTGAGAAGAAGTAAATTTACAAAGTTAAACTTGTTTGTTTTGAAAACCATGTTAGTCAAACTTTAAATGTAAATTGAGTTAGTGTTTGAATTTAACCAAGGTTTAAGTAAGTGTTCAGAAATGTTTTTAATAACAAGTTTCAAATTTATATTTAAAATTAATAAGTTTAAATTAGTTAATTTATAATGTATTAAATTTGAAATTGATTTCAAAATACATTATTTCCGAATAAGGTTATTGTTATAATTTTGAAATCGAAATAGAATAATATATTTTAAGTTGTTAAAATTTGATTTATTTCAAATAACTTATTTATTAAGATAAATAAGGTTAGATTATTTTGATACGAATTTGAGAATACTTAATAAATATGATTTGTTATTAAGATTAATGAATTCTTAATTAAGGATTTTGAAATATAAAGAAGTAATTAATTAATTAATTGTTTAATTAATTTTAAATAATTAGTTAATTATTTATTTAATTTTTAATAATCACTAAATTTTGGATTAATTAAGTATGATTACTTAATGAAGTAATCAATGGGTAATTTTTGAATGTAATTAGAATGGTAATTACTTATGGAAGTAATTAGAGAAGTTACTCATGTGAGTAATTAATTAGAAGTGATTAATGGATAATCACTTAAAGTTATTAATTAGGAACTGATTGACTTAATTGTTTATAAGTTAATTAAATTATGGAGTAATTAATTAGTTATAATTACTTGTTAAGTAATTAAGAGTTAATTACTTAATTATTTTAGATAATTAATTAATGTGATTAATTAATTAATAAATGAGATTAAATTAGGGTTAATTACTAAGTGTACTTAATTAAGATTGTAATTAATTAAGGATTTATTTATAAATTTAATTATTTAATAATTACTTAATGAAGTAATTAAAGATTAATTAATTTGATTAATTAATCAAGGATTAATATAATTGATTTGGAAATAATTAATTAAGAAATTAATTAATTAAGATAAGTAATTACAAATTGTTAATTACTATTTATGGTTAATGAGATAATTAATTACAAGTTAATTATTTAATTAATTAAAGGATTATTAATTAATAAAGATTATTAATTAATATAATTAATGAAGTATTAATTTATGTAATTAATTTAAATATGATTAATTAATTGTAATTAATTAAGGTTTAATGTAATTAATTATAGTTAATTAATTAATGAAGGATCATTAATTATTGTAATTAATGATAGTAATTAAAGGTTAATTACTGAATATGGTTATGGATAATTACTTGAATGTAATTAAAGATAATTAATCAAGGAAGATTAATTAAAGAAGATCATTAGAAGATGATAAATGAATTTGATTTGTAATAAATCAATGAAGCAGGATTAAGATAATCCAAATGGTTAAAGAATTGTAATTAATTTAATTAAAGATTAATTAAATTGATTAAGAGTTAATCAATTCTGCTTTGGATGATTTGTTGATATTGAATGATTGATATTGGATGTTGAATGATATTGGATGATTGATATAGGGTGTTTGGTTGATAATGGATGATTTGGATGTTTATGATATATGTGATATGTTGCTTTATGAGATGAATGTTGATATGAATTATCTATTGTGATAATGTTATTCATTTACCTGTTATATATCATCATGTATATAAGTTTTAAACTGTTTAAATCCCTTAAGTACAACTTGAACATTAAAATGGCGTTTGGTTTCGATGAGACCGGGATCGGATTTCCATATTTGGAATCCGAAAACCACATCGATTCCAATTAAACGTTAGGTCGTTAATCCAAGTGGAGCAAGTGAAGACTCGAGGTGTAAGGGCTATACGTCAGTATAACTCTGTGGGTGATTCCGTAATGAGTTTGACGGAATAGTGCTTATAGATTCGAGATGGCGGATCAGAGTGCAAGGGCTATGGTCGTTGACTCTGAGGGTGATTCCAATATGAGTGCAACGAGATAGTGCCTTCGGTTTCGTTCGAACCCGGAACGAACTTGTATGGATTGAATGCTTTCAGCACATCGTCAGGCGGACGATGAGCATTCTAAGTTAGATATGTTCTAAAGGTAATCGCAGCCTCAAGCCTCATCAACCGGGAATGGCTAAAACAGGGGAGGTGCAGCAAGGCTTCGTGGGTAGCTCCCACTGGAGAGCAAGATTTACCCCTGTCTAGAGGTCCCTTTATATTCGGCTGTGTGGGGCGGTTGATCCGGACAACCGCCGGGGTTGTCTTGTTCGGAACTATCCAGTAAGGGATGGGTCCGGCCTTGTGTTGCAGGGGATGAAGGGAGTAATCCTCGGTACGGTGATCTAGGCCACGTACTGTGACGGGCGGTACCCCAGTAGCCCTGCCATTGTTGGAAACCCATTTTCCCTACGAGACCCTACGGTTTTGTTTGTATTACCCACTTTTGTGGCTAGTAGCTGGAATTTAATGAATGTAACAATTTCGGCTATTTCTTATTTACTTGAAAACCCTAGACACTATTATAATATCACTGGATTTCCTATCAAATGTTTTGGTTAGCGTAAGGTAAAAACTTTTCCATGTTTATGTGTGGGAAGTCTTACGTGATACCTTTTCTTTCTAAAGGTTTTTCTAAAGTTAAGCAATTTTAAACCGTTTACTCACACCAGACCCCTGTCTGACCCGAGTGTTTATTTTCTGTTTTATTAAACTCTTGGGTACTCATATTATGTATGAGTAGTCAAGTGATTCAGGTTAGCTTGACGAATTCTGGAGGAGTAATGGAGCAGGAGGCTTCGACGTGTAGATATATTGGTTCCGCTGTGTTTAGTATCTGTTTCTTCTGTTGTACTTGAGTTGTATGAATTAGACAGATGTTTATAACTGTCTAATATGTGTTGTATAATTATGTAACTCTGATGTAATCTGATACTATGTAATATTTTATGTTAATTATTATATTTTATTCGTTCCGCTGTGAGTTCTCTGATGTTGTTGTGTTCTTCTTTCTCTTTCTTTTCTTCTTCTATCCCTTTCTTTCTTCAAAATGATGCGATTTCCTGGAGGTAGGAAGTCGGGTCGTTTCAGAAATACCCTACAAACAGGCAAATTCGGCAAAAATTGACAGTTCCAGGGGACTTGAGGTTCAACCAGACGTCTGGATTTGGGTTCTGAAAATATTTCAGAATCCTCCCAAATGTTTGAACCACTAACCAAATTTCTGAACCACAACTAGATGTCTAAACCACTAACCAGACGTTTGGATTTGGTCTCTGCCCTTTTTCTTCTGCATGTGTTTTTCTATTCTTTTTCCAAGGACCCTTTCCGGACGTCTGGATTTTGTTGCAGACATCTGGATTTTGTTCCAGACATATGGATTTTTCTGCTAGGAAAAAATTTGCGTAGCCCAAAAAGGGCAAGTCCAAACCGAAATGCGATCGAATGAGCGATGGATGTTAGGGATTTATTGTCAATCGACAACCCAGCACTATAGGCTCTTCGATACACCACCAAAAACATGGCCAAACATCCATGATAGGATCTTTAATGATTTTGACTTCGAAACACCAAAATCGGAAAATTCACCGAATCAATTCAAATCAAAAGCAATTGAACATGAAATAGATGTTAGGAATTCATACCTAACAATGATGAAAGCTATAGACATAGATGTGAGTTCAAGTACTCACCTTTAAACCCAAAAATAATGAATAAGAAGCTTTAAAATAAAGGAAAGATCAACCACACTTCACTTCAACCCCAAGTAGCTCAAATCTAAGCACATAAGCAAATATTTTCTAAGTTAGGGTTTAGGAATTTCTGAAAGTTGAAGGGAGATTAAGATGGAGAAGATGAAGAGGATGCTCACCTAAGCTTCTCTTTCATTTTAGAGCAAGAACTTGAATTTCCAAAGAGAACTAGGGGTTAGGAATTTTAATTTCCCATCTTTTCCCCCATTCTTTCCTTTTGCTTAAGTTAGGAAATGTTATGGCTGAATGAAGAGAAGTGGAGGGGAGTTAAATTATTGTGTTGGGTTAGTGGGCTGAAACCCAAACTTAATGCTCAATAGAAAAATTGAAAAATTCTACTCAACTCCAAACATATCGATGTTTATACTCAAAAAGGTCACAAACGTCGTTTTGAACTCAATGGAAGTGGTCTTGAGTCCAGATTCGACCGTTTACCAAAAGTAGCACTTCTGACTTTAATGCGACTAATAATGCTATATTTAAATAAAATATTAAAATATACAGTCGTAAAATATGCGGGTTGTTACAATACGAATAGGGGGAAACAAGAATGGATTTTGGAACCAAGGGAAACATTCCAAATATCAAAGGAAATTCGAATCAAAGAGGAAGAACTCAAGCTCGAACGAAAGTGATTTCATAATTAAATTTACCATATATGCTAAGTTTTCCAAAAACCAAAGCTCTGATACCAGCTGTAACATCCCGGTATTTTCAACCATTCGCATCCGCACATGTCGGACTTGAATTGCTCAAAATACCAGATAGTTAATTTAAATTTGGAAAAACTAAGCATATACAGTAAATAAATAAATCAAAAAATCACTGACAAAGAGTAATATAACAATAAGTTGTGGAAATAAAAGAATAGTACTTCATAAAGCTACTATATATAAACAGAGTTGAAACAAGATACAGTAGAAGTATCAAATACATAGAAGTCCAATACAATAATCAAATACAAATCTGAATACATCACAGAAGTCAACTGAATAATTAAGAGCTGAATAGATAGATGGATCTCCAAGCGAAGCTCCAACTCCAAAGGTGAGTCTCAAATGTTGTATCGTTTTGTGTTAACGCTAAAAATTGAACGCTAACACCCCGGTGTGTAGAAGGTAATTGTGAAAGCACCACCCGTTGGTACGGGAACAAAATATAAGCAGAGAAATCACAGAGAAACTATAAAAGACACAATATTTATAGTGGTTCGGCTTAAGATCTAGCCTACGTCCACTTTAAAACTCTTTATTGCTGATTTGGTTACAATTCTTTACAACAATCTTCAATTACAACCCACTTAGACAAATAGCTCAAACTCTGATGTAGAAGAATCCTTCGAATGCATGGCGAATGAGTTAGATTTCCTCTTGAGATTTGTTGAAATGTCTTTGGTGATTGGAGTGATAGAAGTGTTGCTTGAATGTTGCTTAAAGTCGAGACAATGGCAGAGTAATGGCGTCCAGGAAGTCCGTCCCAAAAGTCCCCTCAATGCTCATTGTGGTCATGTATTTATAGGCAATTTTCTAGGCTGAAATTGTCAAGTCATGAGTCGTGACCGACTCAAGAAGAGTCATAAGTCGTGACCGACTCAGGATGAGTCGTATGTCATAGGCGACTCAACTAGTTGAGCCCTGACTTCATATCAGAGCGTCTCTGGTCCTCTGTATACAGCACAAGTCCAAACTCGTCTGCGAGTTAATAGGTCGTGGTCCAAAATGAGGCGGCATAGGATTTCTACATAGTAGTAGTAAGTCGTAGACGACTCAATCTAGGTCGTGAACGACCTATCATAAGTCGTAGGTCAGTCCTTTGTTGTTTTGGGAGTTTAGTCAGTTAAGTGATTTGACACCTTAGGTCGTTGAGTCGTTAGAGAACTTGAGTCGCTAGCTCCATGAGTCGTTAACCCGTTGAGTCGGCCGGCACCTTTAAGTCGCTAAGGTTATAACCCGGTGAGTCGTTATTCCTCCTGAGTCGCTGAATCGTAACCCTTCGAGGCCGTTGAGTCGGTAACTCCTCCAGGCTGTTGGGTCGGTAACTCCTCAAGGTTGTTGAGTCGGTAACTCCTCAAGGCTGTTGCGTCGGTAACTCCTCAAGGCTGTTGAGTCGGTAACTCCTCAAGGCCGTTGAGTCAGTAACTCCTCAAGGCTGTTGAGTCGGTAGCTTCCTGAGTCGGTGGCTTGTTGAGTCGGTAGCCTGTTGAGTCGGCCCAGACCTTGACTCGTTGCCTAAACGGAGTTAACATTTGCCCCTCGAAGTTCACGCCTAAGTCGTAGGTCGTGTGCTTCGACTCATCTTAACTCGTGTACCGATTCAACTACCACTGCTCAACGCTATAAAAGACTTGAGTCGTTCCCCTTACTTCCTTCTTCTCATTTCTTATCCTTTGAACCGTGTCTGCCATTAACGCATCTTCGAGCTCTCAAAGGCGATTCCAACCTGATTCATTTTCGATCATCTTTAGCATCACACCGTGTAAGAGACTTTGCATCTTTTTTCAATTGCTGATGATTGTCGATCTCCGCCTCTGTTTTCCCCCCTTGATCCTTGCGAATACTATTACATCGGACATTGATGGGTTCAAGGTAGGCGGCTTGATCTTACTTGTATCGATTCGAGATTTAAGGCGACCTAGTGGTGTGATGGAGCTGGGGTTAACCACTGCGAGGTTATTGGGTTATCGGGTTATGGATTAGATGGTTAATGGGTTAGGAGTTAGATGGTTAATCGGTCAGATTGATTCGAACGTTGCTGTAGGTTTGACTCGGCTACTTTTGTATGATCCAGCGACCCTTGTGATTTAACCATGGTACGACTCAACACGCTTCACGACCTAAGCCTTGAGTCGTGGACGAGACAAAACCTTTGAGTCGTGGCCGAGATAAGACCCTTGAGTCGTGGCCGAGATAAGACCCTTGAGTCGTAGCCGAGATAACACCTTTGAGTCGTGGCCGAGATAAGACTTGGAGATTTTCCTGTTATTTTGAACCAGAGCTTCTTTAACATACTCCACGACCTAAGCCTTGAGTCGTTGCCGAGATAAGTCTTGGAGATAATTTCCTTATTCCTACGACTCATGACTTAAGACATTGCCGACTCAGAACTTTTGAACCGTTGACGAGTTATGACTTGCATGAATTCTGTTTGAATTTTGGACCATTGTATTAACTTTGAATTGTTGAATTTTATTGCATTCATTCACAGGTTATTTTGACTTGCAGGCTAACAACCTGTTCAATACAACATTCACAGAAAACTGGGACGAATATACTGTCATTGATTGCCCATATCAAATGACAGATTAGTTAATAACAGATAATTGACTTAAACAAATCGTGTGAATGAAGTGCTATCAATTTCAAGTAGAATATTAAAGCAACACTGAAACAATCAATTGAAACTGACCAGCCTGCACTAATATTATGCTTGAACTCTAAATTAACATGTTCTGAAATTACCATAGTCGATCAATCGTCAACCAGTTTAATTCCAGTTATATTTACTTGTTATTTTCATTAGTTTTGCACAACACTTCACACTTTTAGGAAACGTGCACCTTCGCATTTGAACACCCGGTTGCTTGTGTAGAATGACATCTCAACAAGAAGAACCGATGGGCCAGGCTGAAGATGTCTTCCCAGTAGCCAACTTGTTGGATAATCCTCCAGAAAGAACTCCCACCAATCTGAATCACCGGGTGTTTACTCAACTGCTCACCCAGTTTGGCATTGCCGAAGCTGATGCCTTACTGCCGGGGCCAAACGACACTGCAGATAGGCCCCCTTCTGGCTTTATTGCTGTCAACCGCCAAATGTGCTTGAGCGGTGCCATACCACCTTTTAATGACTTCCTTCGGCAGCTCTTGCTTCGATTGTCTATCTCTCCATTCCAACTGCACCCCAATGGCCATGCCATTCTGATGGGATTATGTGTGCTTTTTAGTAGAGTTCTGGACCGATTACCGAGCTTTGAGGAAATCTGCTACCTCTGCTCATTCACAAAGATCAAAGATCATCCCTCTATCGTAATCATAAGGAGTGCTCGAAATCGAAAACTCATCACCGATCTTTCTGATAGCGTTCACGGATTTCTAAATCAGTATTTCTTTGTTCGTTGCCCTCCAGGGTTTTATGCCATCTGGAGAGTAGGAAGTAAGATTTTCCTGTTTTTATTTCTCCATTCTTGGGCTTTTCAAAATCTGAGTTGCTAAATGCTAACTTTGTTTCTTTTCCCTGTTTTAGCACTTCCTCCTCCCTCTAGAGATCCATGCTATAAACAAATTTTTGAGAGACTGAACGCCGTGGCGGTAGAAGAGAGGAGTATAAAGTTCTTGTTAAATGATGGATTTTTACATCAATATGGGCTTCTTCATCCTTCTCGCTTCACTCAGTCTCGTGAAGCCCCAACTGAAATTCCTGATTCTCCGACGGAAACTTCTGATGCCCCGGTCCCTATTAAAGAGCACATTCAGGGAGGAACCTCTATAGAAACTCCACTAGTGAGATGTTCAGTTCCGAAGGACGTTGCGGGGCCGTCTGATAAGTCTGCACTTGCCCCAGTTATCGAAGAGGAAGAAACTCCACGATCCTCCGGAAGATCTGCCGACGAAGGGGTTGAAAAAACCAGTCCCAAAAAACATGAGGGTGATGATGTTTTCGAGGGGTTGAGCGATTTAATTGTGACTTCTCAAGAACTTTTCAAAGATGATGTTTCCAAAATTGTTTCTTCTATAATTGAGGCGACATCTTCTCTACAACAAATGTCAACTCCTCCTACTCAAGTTATCACTACATCTATTTCACAGAGTGGTCTGTAACTCGATGCGTGTAATTTACACGTTACACAACACTTAGGATTTTTCATCACTTCTACGCACTTATCTTCTTATACTTTAAAGATTTCTAAAGCTTATTGTTTTTATTCCAGATTCTCCTATGGGGCGCAGCGGCTCGTACTATGATGATTTCCAGCGCTACGGGAGGCGTAGCCAGTATGATTACAGGCGTTACCTCCCTTCTTACAGAGAATCGGATGAAGAGAGGGCTATCAGGAAAGCCGACGAGAGACGAGCATATGAAGAACGTCACCGAAGGGAACAAGAAAGACATGACCCTCCCCACAGAGATGATGATACTCAAAAGAGAAAAGCTCACGATGAGAGAGGTAAATGTCACATAGACGATTCTTCTAGCAAGCGGGCTAGACTTACTGAAGAAACAATGCCGATAGCTTCTGAACATGTTCCTGCTAAATCTCCTGCTCCCGTTCGCTCCGACATTCAAGCAATCATTAACCGGCCCGCATACCAAGTCGGGCAAGGTCCTCCCACTCTTCAAAGTCGATTTCCTCAGTGGTGCTTGAGAGGGGTTCGATTTGATCTCGACTTAGTTCCTCTCGACAAACCGGCTATGCTGCGAAATCTTGATACTGTCAGGATCGATATTGAAAGAATGTCGAACTGGAAAAAACTTGTCGACGAGCTTCAGAGGGTTAACCGAGCCAATCTCGAGGCCATGCTCACAATGGAGAACGATAAGGCTGAGTGGCAGAAGACTCTCGAACAGCATGATGCCGAAATGAGAAGTATTGCTTCCTTTAATGAAAAGCTGGAAGCGGAAGTGGAAAAGCTTAAGGAAGAATTAGTTACTTCATCAACTTCCTATTCTCAAAAGGAGAGCATGCTTCAGCAACAAGTACGAGATGCGCATGCCAGTCAAAGAGCAGTCGAAGATAAGCATGCACATAAGGAAAAGGTCATAGAAGAATATCGTGCTGAAACTGTACAGCTGCGAGAACAAACCGGCTCTCAAAGCTTAGAGATAGAGTTGTTAAAAACTCGACTTGCTATGGCCGAAAAGGAGCGCGACGAGGCTGTTGCTGGTAAACTTGCGGCCGAAGAGGCCCATCAAGCAACCAAAGCTGACATTAGCTCCACACTATTTGATTTTTATCTGCACAGCATTTTGGGGCGTGGCAGCCTTGCCTTTCTAGGCCCTAAATACGAAATTACATTAGCTGAAGTCTGGGAGGCAGCACTTGATATGCTAGGTGGCAAAGGTGCTGGTTACGCTGAGACAGCTCTTGAAGAGCATTATCTCGATGATGATGCCCGCGCCGCTCTTGCCAAGGGAAAAGAGCAACTCGCCAAGGTACAGGCCGGAATGGCGGAAGGGGAACATTCTGAAAAAGGAGCACCGCCTACTACCTTAGAACGTCCTCTAGTTTCTCCCGAGGTGGACATTACAGGCTCTAGTGCTCATTCGCCGCCTCCTACAAGAACCGGGGTAATTACCCCTACTGATGAAGAGGCTTTGGAGGACATTGGGGCTCAGAATTATGAGATTGAACTGACGAAGCCAACATCTTCAGGTAATTTCGACATTGGTCCGATTCAGGTGGATTGCCTGCTTATTCCTCAAAAATTTGATGAGCTTCTCGATTACTTCTTGAATCTTGATGAACCCATTTCTCCCTTCTTTTGGGAAGATACTAACATTTTCAATTTCTCTTCTTCTGCAGTTGAAACAACAAGTGCTGTGCAGACTTCGCCTTCTCTGGTTATTCCTCCTCCATCTCTTCAGGTGACTCCTCCTTCCGTTTCACAACCCGGGTCACAAGAGGAGAAAATTGAGGCTCTTCATGGCTTGGATGACCCTATTGCTTCGCAGGAGCAAAAAGATGAGGGACTTGAAGGAGGCGAGATCTCTCCGGAGCGGACTCCTTCTGACGACGTAATTTTGTCCGCTCTCGTTACTCCAGGGAGTGAGTCTTCTTCAAAGAGAAGAAAAAAGCATAGGACATCGAAGAGGAGGGGGAAGAAAATTATCACCACTGAAGAGGAACCGGAAATTGCACCAGTTGCACCTCCCTCCCCTTCTTCCCTTATGCCTTCAGACCGACCTGAAAGACCTGAAAAGCTAACCATTCGGCCGGGTAAAGGGTCTAAAGGCGGCAAGAAGAAATGAAGAATTGGGCTTTTTGATTCCTTTTTTGTGTAATGGTCGGATGTTGTGCAGGCACCGGCCCCTGCTTTTTTATTTTGAAACCTGTATCTGCAATATTTGCAATTGAATAAAATGATCCTTTATCTGTACAGACTTTTGTTTGAATTTAAGAATGCATTTATTATTCATTTTTGCACAAGTTTATTTATATGATATTGCGGTGAGCTTGTGGTATGTTGTTTGAGCGTACTTTACCGACGTAGCTATACCATTTTGTATGTAACTATACCATGTTGCCCCCATACCATGAGCTTACTGCAATATCGTATACTTTGAGGGGACTTGCACTCTCATTTTCTGAAGAATAATTACTTCATTTTCGAAGAGGATTTTTGTAGAGTGCAACTTCCTTCATATAAGTTTTTACGCTTTGTCCTTTGAAGAAATCACTTTTTCCTTTTGCGTATGTATACATTTTGCCAAGTGAATTCTTCTATGTGGTGAAGCGGGCCTCTGAAGGGTACTTTAACTTTAATTCTTCCTTTGAAAGTTAAAGTATGCCCTTGATGAGGATTTTTTTTTAAAAAAAAATAGAAATTTGTACCTCTGAGGAGGGATTTTTCACGTTTCAACACTTGGAAGTTTTATTTCAATCTCGGTGAAACGTGTACCTCCGAAGAGTTGTGCCTTCGAAGAAAGTCTTTTCACGTTTCAACACTTGGAAGTTTTATTTCGATCTCGGTGAAACGTGGGCTTCCAAGAAGGTCTTTATTTTTAATTGTGTCCCCAGGAGGGGGTTGTACCTCTGAGGAGGGATTTTTCACGTTTCAACACTTGGAAGTTTTATTTCAATCTCGGTGAAACGTGTACCTCCGAAGAGTTGTGCCTTCGAAGAAAGTCTTTTCACGTTTCAACACTTGGAAGTTTTATTTCGATCTCGGTGAAACGTGGGCTTCCAAGAAGGTCTTTATTTTTTTTTGCATTTCAACTTTGGTGAAGTTAAATCCCGAAGAGCGGTCATAACACGTCAACTCCTGGTGAAATGGGCCTCCGAAGAGGGCTTTTATTTTGTTTGCATTTCAACTTTGGTGAAGTGAAATTCCGAAGAGCGGTCATAACACTTCAACTCCTGGTGAAATGAGCCTCCGAAGAGGGCTTTTATTTTGTTTGCATTTCAACTTTGGTGAAGTGAAATTCCGAAGAGCGGTCATAACACTTCAACTCCTGGTGAAATGGGCCTCCGAAGAGGGCTTTTATTTTGTTTGCATTTCAACTTTGGTGAAGTGAAATTCCGAAGAGCGGTCATAACACTTCAACTCCTGGTGAAATGTGCCTCAGAGAGGGTTTTCATCGCCTGGAAGTTACTCTCTCATGGTTGGAGGGTCATGACTCCTCCAATCTTTTTTGTTGAGTAGAGAACTTTCTTTTTTGTGGCATATGACCCATTAGAGGTCTTTATCCTCCGAAGAGTTGTGCCTCCGAAGAGGACTTGTGCTGCCGATGATGGCTTTGGTTGTTCCTCTGTTCACTAGCTTATGCCTTTTCAATGATCCTCTGCCCCTCTTCTTTTTTTTTTTTTAAAGAGTAACTTGTTTAATCCAAGGAAGTGTGTTTCATTGTCAGGCAATTTCGTGAGAACGAGCACTAGCTTTTTAATTGGATGTTTGTTTGTTCAAACGATCTCAATTTATTAGCAAAGACCCGTTTCTGTCGAAATCATAGGCCGTTCAATTGAAGTACTTCCTATCTAGGATTTGAATTCGGGGCTCTCGTGACTTGAAATTTGGCGAGAATCACTTGGTCTTTTTATGTGCAAGTTTCACTTCCATTGTCTGCAAAAATTCAAATCGACATTTCAGCAATACATTCTATGTACTTTTTATATCGAAAATAAAGCAAACATATAATAATAATAAGGAACACAAGATTTATAGTGGTTCGGCCAGGAAATTGGGCCTACATCCACTTTATGTTCTTTCATTATTTACTTGCATCAGTTTTACAATTGCCTTCAATTACAAGAATCATACATTCATAATTCTTTTTACAATATTTCAACAAAATTTTCAAGTAAAGTATGGACGCAAATGATTGTTGTTCCATGCCCTTGGAATTTGATCTCCTTCAACAGTGGTGAGTTTGAATGTGCCGTCAAGAAGCTTTTGACCTATGATATATGGTCCTTCCCAATTTGGCCCAAACACACCTGTCGCTGTCATAATTCTCTTCAGGACTAGGTCTCCAATCTCAAAGCTGCGTTGGCGAACTTTGGAATTGAAATGTCTGGCTATTCTTTGCTGATGAGCTGCAATTCTGAGATTAGCCTCATCTCTTTTTTCATCAAGGAGATCTAGCGCTTCAAGCTGTAGCTTTTCGTTTTCTGCTTGATTGAAATGGATTCTTCTGTGTGAAGGGACTTCTATTTCTACCGGAATCATTGCCTCTGACCCGTATGCCAATGAAAACGGGGTGTGCCCAGTCGCAGTTTTGTGAGTGGTTCTGTATGCCCATAGTGCCAGTGGTAGCTTATCGACCCAACCACCTTTTGCTCTTTCAAGTTGCTTCTTGATGGTTGACTTAATAATTTTGTTCATGGCTTCCACTTGCCCGTTTGCCTGCGGATGAGCTACCGCTGAGAAGCTTTTCCGGATTTTGAATCGCTTGCAAAAATCTTGGAATTCTTCACTTTCAAACTGAGTTTCATTGTCTGTAATTGTTTTTTGAGGCACACCGTATCTGCAAATGATGTTTTTAGTCACAAAACTTATCATCTTCTTTGAGGTGATAGTAGCCAGTGGTTCAGCTTCTGCCCACTTAGTAAAATAATCTACAGCAACAATGGCATATTTAATTCCAAATTTGGCAGTTGGTAACGGTCCTACAAGGTCTATCCCCCATATTGCAAATGGCCATGGAATGACCATCTGTGTGAGTTCAGTGGAAGGAGCTCTAGGAATTTTGGCGAATCTTTGACATCTATCACATTCTCGGGAATACTTTGCTGCATCTCGATTAATTTCTGGCCAAAAATATCCGTACCGGAGAATTTTCTTTGCTAATGTTTGGCCACCTGAATGATCACCACATTCTCCTCCGTGTACCTCTGCTAGGATTGCTTTAGACTCTTCCCTGGATACACATCGAAGTAATGGCATTGAGAATCCCCGTCTGTATAACTGGCCATCCTGGACTACGTATCGAGAGGCTTTTCTCAGTAGCTTTTGTCGTTCTTTCGAGTTCCCTGGTAAGGATCCATTGAGCAGATATTCTATTATCGGAGTTATCCATGATTCTTGTTCTTGAGACATGCTCATGATCCAATCAATGTCCATCTCATCAATGCTAGGAGTCGACAGGACCTCTACTGGAGTTAGCCCCAGAAATTGAGCTTCGCCTGTGCTCGAATACTTTGCGAGAGAATCTGCTTTCATGTTTTCTTTTCGAGGAATGTGACTTATCATGTAATGGTCGAAATCACCCAGGAGTTCCCAAGCCTTTGACAAGTAGGCGGGCAGATTCCCCCCTTTTGCTTGGAATTCCTTTTTGACTTGGCATACAATAAGCTGAGAATCACTGAATATCTGTAACGCTCGGATGTTTAATTCTTTAGCAATCCTTAAGCCAGCGATAAGGGCTTCGTATTCTGCTTCATTGTTTGTTGAAGGAAATTCCAATCTTAGTGCATAACATAATGATCGACCTTCAGGAGTCTCAAGTACAACTCCAGCTCCAGAACAGTAGTCGTTTCTCGCACCATCGACATATAACTTCCACTGGATCGGGGAATTGTCGACCGTTTCTTCCTCACTGTTATCCTTATCTGTAAATTCTGCAATGAAATCCGCTAAAGCTTGTCCATTGATTGCTTTCCGGGGATGATAAGTGATGTCATACTGACTGAGTTCAATATTCCACTTTAGAAGACGACCCGAAGTTTCAGGGCGAAACAGGACTTGCTTTAAAGGTTGATCAGTGAGGACTCTGATAGGATGAGCTTGAAAATATTGCCTCAACTTCCTAGACGCAATTAGTAAGCAATAGGCGAGTTTTTCCAACTTAGAGTAATTCATCTCTGCCCCAGTGAGTCTTTTGCTGATATAGTAAACTGGATGTTGAATCCTTTTGTCTTCCCGTATCAGCGCTGCACTTAAAGCATGAGATGATACTGCCAAGTATATAAGAAGATCCTCGCCATCGCCAGGCCTAGAAAGTATTAGAGGCGTCTCCATATGGCGAATCAATTCATCAAAGGCTTTTTGGCATTCGGGAGTCCAATCAAAGTTTTTCCTTCCTTTCTTTAGGGCGTCAAAGAATGGGATGCATTTATCTGTGGCTTTGGAAATGGACCGACTCAAGGCGGCAACTTTTCCATTGAGACTTTGCAATTCCTTCTTTGTTCTAGGAGCTTTGACTTCTTTCAATGCAGTAATTTGAGCTGGACTGGCCTCAATGCCCCTAGCGCTCACGATGAAACCTAAAAACTTGCCGGATTCCACTCCAAATGAACATTTTAGAGGATTGAGCTTCATTCCGTATGTTCGGAGGACAGCGAACATGTCTGCTAAGTGTTCTATGTGATCCAGTGCTTTCTTAGACTTTACTAACATGTCGTCGACGTAGACTTCCATAGTCTTGCCCAGCTGCGGTTTGAACATAGCATTAACGAGTCTTTGGTATGTTGCCCCTGCATTCTTCAATCCGAAGGGCATAACTCTGTAGCAGTAAAGACCGGTGTCGGTGATAAAGCTCGTGTCCTCCTGATCTGGCTCATGCATCATGATCTGGTTATATCCGGAGTAAGCATCCATAAAAGATAATAATTCGTGTCCCGCTGTTCCGTCTACCAGTTGATCGATTCTGGGTAATGGGAAGCAGTCTTTGGGGCAGGCCTTGTTTAGATCTGAAAAATCGATGCATACTCTCCATTTTCCATTGGCTTTCTTAACCAGCACTGGATTTGAAACCCAATTCGGATATGTAGATTCTTTGATAAAATTATTCTCCATGAGCCGATCAACTTCTTCTTTTAATGCCGCTGACCTTTCCGGACCTTGAGTTCTCCTTTTCTGCTTTACAGGTGTAAATTTTGGATCAATATTTAGAGCATGCACTGCAACTTCTGGGGATATTCCGCACATATCGGCATGAGTCCAAGCAAAAACATCCAGATTTGCCTTTAAAAAAGATATTAAGATATTCTGAATTGACGCATTAAGTTGTGAACCCACATTCAATACTTTGTTTGGGTCCTTTGGGTCAACAGGTATTGGTACTGTCGTTTCCACCGGTACCACTCTATTTTCCCCTGCACTAACTTTTCTAGGGTCCATCTCTTTCCTTGCTCCGCTGTGCTCGCCAGTGCAGGGTCCGCCCTGTAATTGCTACAAGGCTGGTTCCTTGATGCGGACTGGGGCTGCCGCATTCTTTCCCATTTCTCTTTTTCTGGTTTCTCGTAGCTCTGTCAGATAGCACTCTCGCCCAGCATTTTGATCACCTTTTATAACTCCTACTCCATTGTCTGTAGGGAATTTAATAGTGAGGCACCACGGGGCAAGAACAACTTTGAACGCTGCCAGAGTTGGGCGACCAAGGAAAGCATTGTAAGCAGAAAATTCGTCGACAATCACAAAAGTTTGCTTGCGGACCACTTTTCTTTCTCCTTCTCCAAGTTCCACAAACAAATCAATGGTCCCTACCGGCTGCTTTAGCTCCCCAGTGAAACCAGCAATTTTCTGCGATAAGGCTTGCACATCAGCCATAGGGATCTTCATTTGGTCGAATGTTTTCTTAAAGACAATATTGCAGGATGCGCCACAATCAATGAGAACTCTTCTGACAATAGCTGGTCCGATACCAGCCGAGATGACTAGAGGATCCAAAGTAGGAGCTTCAATACCTGCGGAATCCCTGGCTCTGAACACAATATCATCATCGAAAGTTCTTTGTTGCCTCAAAGGCGTAGCACCTTCCAAAACAAATACATCTTCCTCAGTCGGCACATACTTTAAAGCTCTGGTATACCTTTCCATCTCACCCCAGCTTCTGCTTGCTGGGTGAGGTCCCCCTGTAATGACATTAATAATGGGCCTTCCAGATTCATGCCCTGCAGCCTTCTCAATCGTCCTAGGCTGTTCAGTAGGAGCCTGTTGCCCCTGACTAGATGAAGCAGGATTGTTGTTATTCTTTTTCACAAATTGCTGCAGTTTGTTTTCCCTTAGCAACTCTTCAATCAGATTTTTCAACTGGCGGCATTCATCGGTCTCGTGACCGGGTTGATTATGGAAGCGGCAGAACTTTCCACTCTGTATAGCCTTTTTCCCGGTCCTTAGAGGAGGTGGTTTAGGGAAGTCAACAGAGTCTTTAATGGCAAGGTAGATACGCTCCGGTGTATCTGATAAAGGAGTATACTCTGATGGCTTGAAGGATCGGGGGTTCTTCAGATTACTCTGTTTCTTCCCATTGTTATTTTCCCTTTTTTACCCTACAGATTCATTCTTGCGTGGAGCAACAGTGTTATCTTCAGCTTTTTCCAACACTGCCTTTACCGGTACGGGACGGCTTTCTAGGCGTATGAATTCATCTGCTTTTTTATAGAATTTTTCAAGGGAATTTGGTTCCTTCATGTTTAGCCATTTCCCAAATTCGCTCGACTTGTCAATACCCTTCATCAGATAAGTCAATATCATTCGCGGTTCTGCATTGTCCACCTCAGCTAACGCTATATTAAAGCGGTTTAAGAAAGATCTGATAGTCTCTCCTGGGCTCTGCTCCAAACTTGATAGTGACATGATATCTTTGGCTTTTGAGGCATATAGTCTGAACTGCTCCTTGAACTTCCGGGTCAAGTCAGAAAACTGATCGATAGATCGGACGGGCAGCTTGGTGAACCAAAGCAGAGCTACGCCTTCGAGATACACAGGGAAATATCGGCACTTTATTTCATCAGAGGCTCTGGCACCTGTCATGTGCCAATCATATTTGTATAGGAATTCATTCGGATCACTTGTCCCCTTATAAGCTGGAATGGTTGGAGGGACAAACTTCCTTGGGAATTCAGCCTTTAAGATTTTCTCAGTAAATGGAGTCTTACTTGGGGCGAAACCCCATTCTTTCTCGTCTTCAACCCTCTGCATACTCTCTTTCATAATTTGTCGGACCATTCCAGAAAGATACTCCTCATCATGTCGAATTCTAGATCCACCAACCTCTGGAAGTGTTTGTTCAAAGGGGCTAGCAGCCCTTTCAGGAGCATTTCTTTCTTCAGCATCATGAAGGTTGCCAGCAAAATTCCTCTCATTACTCGCTGGTTGACGGTTTGCCCCAAGCAGATCGTTCAACCTATTTAGAATTAGGGCATTCTGGCATTTTGAGCCTCGAGTTGTGCATTTTGGGCATTAATCTGTTAGTTCAGCCCTAAAATTGCAGCATCCAGCTCTGCCTTTGTAACTCCGACAGATGGAGTGGCTAGATTCGATATGGGGGAAGCGGAGGGTCCCTATTGAATATTCCCAGATCTGACAGATCTACTCTTCCTTCCAGGAGCCATAATCTCGGATAGACTTCTGGTTCTCAAGGAAATTCTCTCTACAAATCTCTGTGAAGCAATGATGGCAACTCGCCTGAGTTCAATTCTCAGTGTAAGCACCAAAAATGTTAACGCTAAAAATTGAACGCTAACACCCCGGTGTGTAGAAGGTAATTGTGAAAGCACCACCCGTTGGTACGGGAACAAAATATAAGCAGAGAAATCACAGAGAAACTATAAAAGACACAATATTTATAGTGGTTCGGCTTAAGATCTAGCCTACGTCCACTTTAAAACTCTTTATTGCTGATTTGGTTACAATTCTTTACAACAATCTTCAATTACAACCCACTTAGACAAATAGCTCAAACTCTGATGTAGAAGAATCCTTCGAATGCATGGCGAATGAGTTAGATTTCCTCTTGAGATTTTTTGAAATGTCTTTGGTGATTGGAGTGATAGAAGTGTTGCTTGAATGTTGCTTAAAGTCGAGACAATGGCAGAGTAATGGCGTCCAGGAAGTCCGTCCCAAAAGTCCCCTCAATGCTCAATGTGGTCATGTATTTATAGGCAATTTTCTAGGCTGAAATTGTCAAGTCATGAGTCGTGACCGACTCAAGATGAGTCGTAAGTCGTGACCGACTCAGGATGAGTCGTATGTCGTAGGCGACTCAACTAGTTGAGCCCTGACTTCATATCAGAGCGTCTCTGGTCCTCTGTATACAGCACAAGTCCTAACTCGTCTGCGAGTTAATAGGTCATGGTCCAAAATGAGGCGGCATAGGATTTCTACATAGTAGCAGTAAGTCGTAGACGACTCAAGCTAGGTCGTGAACGACCTATCATAAGTCGTAGGTCGGTCCTTTGTGTTTTTGGGAGTTTAGTCAGTTAAGTCATTTGACACCTTAGGTCGTTGAGTCATTAGAGAACTTGAGTCGCTAGCTCCATGAGTCGTTAACCCGTTGAGTCGGCCGGCACCTTTAAGTCGCTAAGGTTATAACCCGGTGAGTCGTTATTCCTCCTGAGTCGCTGAGTCGTAACCCTTCGAGGCCGTTGAGTCGGTAACTCCTCCAGGCTGTTGAGTCGGTAACTCCTCAAAGTTGTTGAGTCGGTAACTCCTCCAGGCTGTTGAGTCGGTAACTCCTCAAGGGTGTTGAGTCGGTAACTCCTCAAGGCTGTTGAGTCGGTAACTCCTCAAGGCTGTTGAGTCGGTAACTCCTCAAAGTTGTTGAGTCGGTAACTCCTCAAGGCTGTTGAGTCGGTAGCTTCCTGAGTCAGTGGCTTGTTGAGTCGGTAGCCTGTTGAGTCGGCCCAGACCTTGACTCGTTGCCTAAACGGAGTCAACATTTTGTCTGACCCGAGCGTAAAGCAAAACACAAAACACTCGAGTCGGGATTAACATTCTTATATCAATAAATCCAACTCAAGTGAAATAACAACTGAAATACAAGTAACCCAAAAGATGTTTGGGATAACCATCCTCTAAGGATCCGTGAAACTATCTACTATGCAGTAATATATGCTATTATAATTATGTCTATAGTAAAGTAAACTATTGAAATAGCGTTAAGACATTACCCATATCCCCTGTAACACATTTTATAGTGCCAATAGACTATACAGTACCGTAATACCTCCTGATCGGGAGACTTTCATAGGATACTTCATGGGTATGACACAAAACTACCTCGTAGTGGTCTCGATAGGGTAGGTGACACGGCACAACTAGGCAATGCCAGGATAGATATACCAATTACACTTTCGGGATGGTGGTAATGATAGCCGTAGCTTCCTCCCACCTTGAGCCACGCTCCCAAATCAAAGGTGCGCACCAAATCAATTACAAAGTAATAGAATAGCATACAAAGAAGTGAGTCCGATCGAAGGAGCTACCTCACTTGGCCCATCGATTGCTCCTGTTTTAGCCACCTTATGCCAACTCATGGGAGTTGGGTCCACGTATATACCTCATATAGGATCGTTGTCGCCATCCTATTTCATTCTGGAATCCCCACCGCATACACGATTGTTAAAGTGTTTTTCAGAGTTGGCAGAGAGTATGACAACTTCCAATTCCGGTCTCTTTAACAACGAAACGTTATTATAACACCGCAATCATTTCAAAATAGTTTATGCTTCAAAACCACAATATCATTTCCATTTCAAAAACCATATCAAAACGATTCAAAACCAAATCAATATGATATCATTTCCACTTCAGAAACCAAATCAAATCAGTATGATATTCTCTTCCATAGTCATAGTACTTTCAAAGTTATAACACTTATGAAACCAAAACCCTTGAAATCATAACGCTTTGAAATCATAACGCTTTGAAATCATAACATTTTGAAAAACCATAACACTTTCCTTTAAACAGTTTAGATATTAATAGCAGTATATACATAGTAAAATAGTTTATAAAATAAAATAGTCTATTTAAAAATAGTTATAAGTTCAAATAGTTTATAATAAAATAATTAGTATATTAAAATAGTTTATATTAAAAATGATTTATAAAGTAAATATGTAAATAGTTTTAAATATATTTTAAAATACTTTATATAACAAAATAGCTTCCTCAAATTTAACAAATCGACTCCAAATAACCTCGAATTCCAAAATTCAAATTTAATTAAATCTCCATTCATCAATTTCAACACAATTTAGTTTCTCAATAAACTATTTCAAATTATATCGATTTCAAATACAGATTTGAACCACAAAATACACCATTCCAATTTCAATAAATTTCAAAGCTTTTAAATATTCAACATTTCCAAAACTAAATTTGATAATTTCATATATATATATATATATATATCTTAATTTAACTTCATTATTACTTGTTTTGAAATATTCACTTAATAAATCCAATATCATTTAAACAAAACCCAAAATTTCGAATCACTAAATATTTCCTTTAACTTATTTAAACTTGAACTATTCATTTAATCACCTTAAAACAAAACCAATTTATAAAATCATACCTTATAAAAATATGAAATAAAATAAGTTTCAAATCAATTAAATAAAATTCTTAATTAAATACCATTTCATATCAATTCCAAATCTATCTTCCTAACCTTAATTTATTAAAAATTATTATAACTTTATATTTGAAGTATAATTTTAAATAAATACTTAAACATATTATGTATCAATCAAATCAAACTTTATTAAATTAACGTTATTAAAAAGTCTATTTTATATCAAAACTTATTTATATATATTTAAAAATAGTTAAATCACAAGTAAATTCTTAAAATTTATGATTTCAAAATTAATTTATAACTAAATTTTCAAACATAAAATTTAAAAAAATATAAATTTTAAACTTTATAAAATACATTTATATATAATATCTTAAAATCAATATTTATTAAATCATATATTTCTTTCCAAAACCAAAGAAATCATTTTCAAAATATTTATATATTGACCAACGGTGTCTGTATATAATTTTCTATCCTATGGTCAAGTGATACGGATATTTATCATTTCAATCCATAATTTAAGTATATACGGGTATATATCATTTCAACCCGCAATCCAAATTCATTTCAATGAACATCGCTTGGGTTTATCATTTCAACCCATAACGATTTTCTCCTATTTTACAGATCGTTCGGGTATGTATCGTTTCAACCCATAGTGAATTCTATATTAACAGGGAATTGGTAGAGTGATATGGACATGATAATAATATAACAAGCTTATATCATCAATATAAATAACATGTAGTGGTGTCAGATCACACAGGTGAACAGATACAGATAATAGCATACGTATAGCAAAGTAAATAACTAACACCAGCATATTTCAATTGTCGTTTCAATTTAAATCAAATTTAATAAATATAAGAACATTGGTCGTGAGTGATTGCTCACCTTTCGAGCCTAGAGAAATTTGACAACACGACAAGCTACGAATTCCAAAGCAAAGTGAGGTGGACATGAATTAGACGAACAAAGCTGATAAATTAGGAATTGTTGAAATAAATCAGAATCTGCTTGATATAGACTGAATCGAATTATATATTATTTTATTATTTTATTTTCTCAAACCAATATTAAATTAAAATACATTTGTAAAATACATATATATATATATGTGTGTGTGTATGTGTATATTCTGAAATCAATATTGTAACCTTAAAATACATATATATTAAAAATCAAAGTAAACACATAATTTACATTTTAAACCCAATACATAAAATTAATATTTTTTAGCGCATAAAACAAAACAAAACTAGTATGTAATATCAATATTACCATAGCATATATGGGAAGTTTCAGATAAATATTCATGCATTCTATATGTATGCTACCAATATGTGTGTTGTCTATTCAATTAAATGTATATGCAGACCACCTTCTATATATATGTAAACAAAATATATGTAAGCTGATATGTGCGGACCAACAGACCTTTTAAAACTATGACATATATATACACTAATGTATATATAAACCTTATATATTGTATACGACACTTAGAAACATTTAAAATTTTACTTCCAAATCTGTTATAAATAACATTCTATAATGTTAACGCTAGAATTTGAACGCTAACACCCCGATGTATGAGTTGTAATTGTGAAAGCACCACCCGACGACTCGGGAACAGATTACAAGCAGATAATGGTAGAAAAGCGGTAAACAACAACAATTTTATAGTGGTTCGGCTTTAGGGTATAGCCTACGTCCACTTTAAGTACTTTTATTAATAATCTCGTTACAACCTGATACAATTCTTCCCAAATACAATACACTTTGAATTACAAGATACTTAGAACAAGTAGCTTAAACTTCGATGGAGATGAAGTTTTCGAATCCATGTTGGATGTATGTGATCTCTTCTTGAAGTTGTTTGTAGCGTTCTTAATATCTTGAGAGCTTCAAGTGTTAGATTGGATTAGTTTGGAATGCAGCAGAGTAACGGTGTTTGAAGGAAATCCGCCAAAAGTCCTTTTCTAGTTGGAGTTAGGGTCATATTTATAGGCATTTTTTAGAGTTAGGTCGTAGGTCGTGGCCGACCTAAGCAAGGTCGTAGGTCGTGGCCGACCTAAGCATGGTTGTAGTTAACCTGAAGAGTATTGGTGCTTCCTTCCTTATGCTGATTTGCACAAGTCCTAGGTCGCGAGCGACCTATCCCCCTACGGCATAGTATAGTTCAACTCCTTTACTCCGGCATTTAGGTCGCTAACGACCTATCCTAGGTCGTGAGTAATTTCCTGCATCCATAGTTAATCTTAAATCATTGAGTTCCTTAGGTTGCGACCTTCCTTAGGTCGAAGCACTCCGCTAGGTCGTGTGAATTCTATAGGTTGCAGCCTTCCTTAGGTCGCGGAGCTTCATGGGTCGGTGGACAGTTAGGTCGCATAAAATCTTTAGGTCGCTTGCTTGCTTATCTGGTTAGGTCGCGGCAATCCTTAGCTCGCCAGGTTACTTCAGTAATTAGATCGTCCCCTTTTTTAGGTTGCTTGTTCTTTTAGGTCGTGGCCTTTTTGGGTCGCTGCTGCCTTTAGGTCAAGACAGTCTTAGGTCGCAACACTTTAGATCGCAGATACTCTTAGGCCGCGGCCTCCTTTAGGTTACAGCTCTCTGTTAGGTCGCGAAGCTTGATAGGTCGCTCTCCTCTTTAGGTCGAGCCATCTTTAAGTCGCTAGACCATTCCTATAGTTAGGTCGTTCCATGTCTTTAGGTCTTAGGTCGCTAATGAAGGGGAGTTAACATTTGCCCCTCGAAGTATACGACTAGGTCGTAGGTCGTGTGCTTCGACCTTCTTAGCTCGTGCTCTGATGAGTTGTTAGGTCGCAAGCGACCTATTGAGGAAACTAGGTCGTGCGTGTCGATTCACATTTTACTCCTCCGGGGTATAAATAGCTTAGGTCGTTCCTTCTTCATCTCATCTGTTTTAATATCTCATTCGTCCATTAACAGAATCTTGTGATTTCGAGAGCAATTCTGAGTTTAATCGTCCACTAATTCATTCCTGCTATCATATTGCGTAAGTATACTTAATCTCTATCCATCTCGCGATCATCATTGAACCACGAATTTCCATCTCCGAACCTCATAACAATTTTGTATGCCGCGTTTCATCTTTTGAGTCAAGTCGTGGTCGATTTTGATCGCCATTAGTTGTAATTCATGAAAGCACAGTAGTGAGTTGAATTCGTGATTCCTGTGAACATGGTAGTATATCGGATTTGTGATGAGTTTGAGGCGATTTGGGTTGGATTCTTGGGTAATTCGTGACGATGTAGGAGGAAGATGGTGAATTATGGTGTTTCGAACTAATTGGCTTACAAATTTGGAGGAGATGAGGAAGGTTCCAACGGGTTAACGGGTTAATGGATTTTTAGCTACACGGGTAATGGAGGAGATGATGTGGCAGCGTGTGAGTGGAGGATCGACCTTAGAGTGGTTTGCTTGAATATGAACCATGCGACCTAACTTCTTAGCGATCTAACTTTGTAATGACCTAAGTTTTTGCGGCATTGATTTTAGGTCGCGGCCGACCTTAGACTTAAATTCCTGTGACACAGAAGTTAGGTCGCTGCCGACCTAGTACTTGGATGGTTTGCACATGAACTTTAAACCGAACGACTTAACATCTTAGCAACTTATCACCTTTGAATGACTGCATAGGGACTTAACATATCAACGACCTATCTTTGGCGATATAAGCTTTAGGTCGCGGCCGAGTTAGGACTTGACCGATTCGCATCATTTTGACATAAAGCCTTGAACTCTTTTATTTGCACAATGCGTCCTAATGAAGCCCCGACCTATGCTAGGTCGCTGGACGACCTAAGACTTGTGAAATTTTGTGAAGACTTGGTTGAATTGTTTGAACTTGAATTCTGTTGCACTTTGTTGTAGATTATCTCTAATGCTAATAACCTGTTAAACATAATATTTGTAGAAAACTGGGACGAATATACTGCCATTGACTGCCCACATCGAATGACAGATTAGTCGATAAAGAATAATAAATTTAAATGAACTGTGCGAATGAAATGCTGTGAACCAATGAATTCAAGTGAAGTGTTAAAGCAAAACTAAAATATCCAGTTAAAGCTGATTCGTTCGCATTAACACTACACTTGAGATCTACATTAACAGGTTCTGAAATCTCATAGTCGACTAATTGTCAACTAGTTTGATTTCAGTTATGTTTGCTTTCCTTTTTTTTTAGTTCTGCACAACACTTCACACTTTTTAGGAAACGTGCACCTTCTCATCTGAACATCCAGTCGCTTATGTAGAATGATGTCTCAACAAGAAGAGATGATAGAACACGCTGAAGGGGTTTTCCCGATTGCTATTCCACTAGAGAATCCTCCGGAAAGAACTCCTACCCTTTTGAAACAGCGGGCGCTTAATCAATTATGCGTTCAATTTGGCATTGCCGAGGCAGAAGTTCTACTCCCTAGACCAAATGACTCTGCTGATAGACCACCTTACGGTTTTGTTGCCATTAATCGACAAATGTGCTTGAGTGGAGCAATTCCTCCTTTTAATGAATTTCTCCGGCAAATCCTACTTCGACTGACGATCTCTCCTTTTCAGCTGCACCCCAATGGCTATGCTATTTTGATGGGATTGTGTGTTCTGTTCAGGAGGACTCTTGATCGTCTTCCGAGTTTTGAGGAAATCTGTTACTTGTGCACTTTTGCGAAGAACAAGGACCATCCTTCAATTGTACTTGTAAGGGGTGCGCGGAACCGCAAACTTATTTTGGATTTGCCGGAGAGTGCACATGGATTCCTGAATCAATACTTCTACATTCGTTGCCCCGCAGAATTCTACGCAGACTGGAGAGTAGGAAGTGAGATCTTTTTTCTCTTTAATTTTATTCTAAGTTTTACCTGGTTCGTATTGCTAGATGCTGATTCCATTCCTTAACTTTCCAGCACTTCCTCCTCCTTCTAGAGATTCCAGCCATAAGTCAGTTTTTGAAAGGCTAAGCACTGTGGCTGCTGAAGAAAGAAGCGCAAAATTTCTATTGATAGAAGAACTTCTTCATCAGTTTGAGCTTCTACATCCTTCTCGTTCCACTCAAATACATGAAGTTCCAACGGAGGTTCCTGATTCTCCGACAAGCACTCCTGATGCCCCAGTCTCCACTAAAGAGCACTTGCAGGGAGGAACCTCTATAGAAACTTCACTAGTTAAGTGTTCAATTCCGAAAGATGTTGTGGGGCCATCTGACAAGTCTGTACTTGCCCCAGTTACTGAAGAGGAAGAACCCCCTCGATCTACTAGTGAAGGAGTTAAGAAAGCAAGCTCCAAAAAACAAGATGGCGATGATGTTTTTGAGGGGTTGAGCGATTTAATTGTGACATCTCAAGAACTTTTCAAAGATGATGTTTCTAAAACTGTCTCTTCTGTAATCGAGGCGACATCTTCTTTTCAACAAATGTCAACTCCTCCTACTCAAGTTATCACTACCTCTATTCCACAGAGTGGTTTGTAACTCGATCCGCGTAGTTTACACGTCACACGACACTTTGGATTTCTCATCACTTCTATGCACTTATCTTCTTGTACTTTAAAGATTTCTAAAGCTTATTATTTTAATTCCAGATTCTCCTATGGGGCGCAGCGGCTCGTATTATGATGATTTCCAGCGCTACGGGAGGCGTAGCCAGTATGATTACAGGTGTTACCTTCCTTCTTACAGAGAGTCGGATGAAGAGAGGGCCATCAGGAAAGCCGACGAGAGACGAGCATATGAAGAACGTCGCCGAAGGGAACAAGAAAGACATGATCTTCCCCACAGAGATGATGATACCCAAAAGAGAAAATCTCATGATGAGAGAGGAACGAGTCACATAGACGATTCTTCTAGCAAGCGGGCTAGACTTACTGAAGAAACAACTCCTTCAGCTTCTAAACATGTCCCTGCTCAATCTCCTGCTCCCGTTCGCTCAGACATTCAAGCAATCATCAACCGGCCCGCATACCAAGTCGGGCAAGGTCCTCCCACTCTTCAAAGTCGATTTCCTCAGTGGTGCCTGAGAGGGGTTCGATTTGATCTCGACTTGGTTCCTCTCGACAAACCGACTATGCTGCGAAATCTTGATACTGTCAGGACCGATATCGAAAGGATGTCGAACTGGCAAAAACTCATCGACGAACTTCAGAGGGTTAACCGAGCCAATCTCGAGGCCATGCTAACAATGGAGAATGATAAGGCTGAGTGGCAGAATACTCTCGAACAGCATGACGCCGAAATGAGAAGTATTGCTTCCTACAATGAAAAGCTGGAAGCGGAAGTAGAAAAACTTAAAGAAGAATTAGCTACTTCATCTACTTTCCATTCTCAAAAGGAGAGCATGCTTCAGCAACAAGTACGAGATGCGCATGCCAGTCAAAGAGCAGTCGAAGATAAGCTTGCATACAAGGAAAAGGTCATAGAAGAATATCGTGCTGAAACTGTACAACTGCGGGAACAGACCGGCTCTCAAAGCTTGGAGATAGAGTTGTTAAAAACTCGACTTGCTATGGCCGAAAAGGAGCGCGACGAGGTTGTTGCTGGTAAACTTGCGGCCGAAGAGGCTCATCAAGCAACCAAAGCTGACATTAGCTCCACATTATTCGATTTTTATCTGCACAGCATTTTGGGACGTGGTAGCCTTGCCTTTCTAGGCCCCAAGTATGAAATCACACTGGCTGAAGTTTGGGAGGCAGCACTTGATATGCTCGGTGGTAAAGGTGCTGGATATGCTGAGTCAGCCCTTGAAGAGCATTATCTCGATGATGAAGCCCGTGCCGCTCTTGCCAAGGGAAAGGAGCAGCTTGCCAGAGCGCGGGCCGGGATGGCGGAAGAGGAGCGTTCTGAAAAAGAAGTACCGCCTACTACCTCTGAACGTCCTCTAGTTTCTCCCGAGGTGGACATTACAGGCTCTAGTGCTCATTCGCCGCCTCCTACAAGAACCGGGGTAATTACCCCTACTGATGAAGAGGCTTTGGAGGACATTGGGGCTCAGAATTATGAGATTGAACTGACGAAGCCAACATCTTCAGGTAATTTCGACATTGGTCCGATTCAGGTGGATTACCTGCTTATTCCTCAAAAATTTGATGAGCTTCTCGATTACCTCTTGAATCTCGATGAACCCATATCTCCCTTCTTTCGGGAAGATACTAACATTTTCAATTTTTCTTCTTCTGCAGTTGAAACAACAAGTGTCGTGCAGACTTCGCCTTCTCTGGTTATTCCTCCTCCATCTCTTCAGGTGACTCCTCCTTCTGCTTCACAACCTGGGTCACAAGAGGAGAAAATTGAGGCTCTTCATGGCTTGGATGACCCTATTGCTTCGCAGGAGCAAAAAGATGAGGGACTCGAAGGAGGCGAGATCTCTCCGGAGCGGACTCCTTCTGACGACGTAGTTTTGTCCGCTCTCGTTACTCCGGGGAGTGAGTCTTCTTCGAAGAGAAGAAATAAGCATGGGACATCGAAGAGGAGGGGGAAGAAAATTATCACCACTGAAGAGGAACCGGAAATTGCGCCAGTTGCACCTCCCTCCCCTTCTTCCCTCATGCCTTCAGACCAACCTGAAAGACCCGAAAAGCTAACCACTCGGCCGGGTAAAGGGTCTAAAGGCAGCAAGAAGAAATGAAGAGTTGAGCTTTTTGATTCCTTTTTTGTGTAATGGTCGGACGTTGTGCAGGCACCGGCCCCTGCTTTTTATTTTGAAACCTGTATCTGCAATATCTGCAATTGAATAAAATGATTCTTTATTTGTACAGACTTTTGTTTGAATTTGAGAATGCATTTATTATTCATTTTTGCACAAGTTTATTTATACGATGTTGCGGTGAGCTTGTGGTATGTTGCTTGAGCGTACTTTACCGACATAGTTATACCGCTTTGTATGTAACTATACCATGTTGCCCCTATACCATGAGCTTACTGCAATATCGTATACTTTGAGGGGACTTGCACTCTCGTTTTCTAAAGAATAATTACTTCATTCTCGAAGAGAATTTTCGTAGAGTGCAACTTCCTTCATATAAGTTTCTACGCTTTGTCCTTCGAAGAAATCACTTTTTCCTTTTGCGTATGTATATATTTTGCCAAGTGAATTCTTCTATGTGGTAAAGCGGACCTCTGAATGTACTTTAACTTTCTTCCCCCTTTTTTTTTTAGAATAGGTAAAGTCATCAAGTACGCTCTTGATGAGGATTTTTCTCTTTCTTCTTTTTTAATAAAAATTTGTGCCTCTGAGGAGAGATTTTTTCACGTTTCAACACTTGGAAGTTTTATTTCAATCTTGGTGAAACGTGTACCTCCAAAGAGTTGTGCCTTCGAGGAAAGCCTTTTCACGTTTCGACACTTGGAAGTTTTATTTCAACCTCGGTGAAACATGGGCTTCCAGGAAGGTCTTTATCTTGTTTTGCATTTCAACTTTGGTGAAGTGAAATTCCGAAGAGCGGTTGTTACACTTCAACTCCTGGTGAAATGGGCCTCCGAAGAGCGCTTTTATTTTGTTTGCATTTCAACTTTGGTGAAGTGAAATCCCGAAGGGCGGTCATGACACTTCAACTCCTGGTGAAATGGGCCTCCGAAGAGGGCTTTTATTTTGTTTGCATTTCAACTCTGGTGAAGTGTAATTCCGAAGAGCGGTCATAACACTTCAACTCCTGGTGAAATGGGCCTCCGAAGAGGGCTTTTATTTTGTTTGCATTTCAACTCTGGTGAAGTGAAATTCCGAAGAGCGGTCATAACACTTCAACTCCTGGTGAAATGTGCCTCAGAGAGGGTTTTCATCGCCTGGAAGTTACTCTCTCATGGTTGGAGGGTCATGACTCCTCCAATCTTTTTTGTTGAGTAGAGAACTTTCTTTTTTGTGGCGTATGACCCATTAGAGGTCTTTATCCTCCGAAGAGTCGTGCCTCCGAAGAGGACTTGTGCTGCCGATGATAGCTTTGGTTGTTCCTCTGTTCACTTGCTTATGCCTTTTCAATGATCCTCTGCCCCCCCCCTTTTTTTTTTTTTACAAGTAACTTGTTTAATCCAAGGAAGTGTGCTTCATTGTCAGGCAATTTCGTGAGAACGAGCACTAGCTTTTTAATTGGATGTTTGTTTGTTCAAACGATCTCAATTTATTAGCAAAGACCCGTTTCTGTCGAAATCATAGGCTGTTCAATTGAAGTACTTCCTATCTAGGATTTGAATTCGGGGCTCTTGTAACTTGAAATTTGGCGAGAATCACTTGGTCTTTTTATGTGCAAGTTTCACTTCCATTGTCTGCAAAAATTCAAATCGACATTTCAGCAATACATTCTATGTAACTTTTATATCGAGAATAAAGCAAACATGTAATAATAATAAGGAACACAAGATTTATAGTGGTTCGGCCATGAAATTGGGCCTACATCCACTTTATATTCTTTCATTATTTACTTGCATCAGTTTTACAATTGCTTTCAATTACAAGAATCATACATTCATAATTCTTTTTACAATGTTTCAACAAAATTTTCAAGTAAAGTATGGACGCAAATGGTTGTTGTTCCATGCCCTTGGAATTTGATCTCCATCAACAGTGGTGAGTTTGAATGTGCCGTCAAGAAGCTTCTGACCTATTACATACGGTCCTTCCCAATTTGGCCCAAACACACCTGTCGCTGTCATAATTCTCTTCAGGACTAGGTCTCCAATCTCAAAGCTGCGTTGGCGAACTTTGGAATTAAAATGTCTGGCTATTCTTTGCTGATGAGCTGCAATTCTGAGATTGGCCTCATCTCTTTTTTCATCAAGGAAATCTAGCGCTTCAAGCTGTAGCCTTTCATTTTCTGCTTGGTTGAAATGGATCCTTCTGTGTGAAGGAACCTCTGTTTCTATCGGGATCATTGCTTCCGACCCGTATGCTAATGAGAAAGGAGTGTGCCCAGTCGCAGTTTTGTGAGTGGTTCTGTATGCCCATAGTGCAAGTGGTAGCTTATCGACCCAACCACCTTTTGCTCTTTCGAGTTGCTTTTTGATGGTTGATTTGATGATCTTGTTTACTGCTTCCACTTGCCCGTTTGCCTGCGGATGAGCAACTGCTGAAAAGCTTTTCTGGATTTTGAATCGCCTGCAAAAATCTTGGAATTCCTCGCTTTCAAACTGAGTACCATTGTCTGTGATTATTTTCTGAGGCACACCATACCTGCAAATGATATTCTTGGTCACGAAATTTATCATCTTCTTAGAGGTGATAGTAGCCAATGGTTCAGCTTCAGCCCATTTCGTAAAATAATCAACTGCAACAATAGCATATCTAATTCCTGATTTGGCAGTCGGTAGCGGCCCAATGAGATCCATTCCCCAAATTGCAAATGGCCATGGACTGACCATTTGTGTGAGTTCAGTTGAGGGTGCTCTAGGAATTTTGGCAAATCTTTGGCATTTGTCACACTTTCGGGAATAGCTTGCAGCATCATGATTAATTTCTGGCCAAAAATATCCGTATCGGAGAATTTTCTTTGCTAATGTTTGACCACCTGAATGATCACCACATTCTCCTCCATGCACCTCAGCTAGGATTGTTTTGGACTCTTCCCGGGATACACATCGAAGCAATGGCATTGAGAATCCCCGTCTGTATAATCGGCCATCCTGAATTACATAGCGAGAGGCTTTCCTTAGTAGCTTTCGTCTTTCTATCGAATTTTCTGGCAGAGAACCTCTGAGTAGGTAGTCCAGTATTGGAGTCATCCATGACTCTTGTTCTTGAGATACATTCATAATCCAGTCAATATCCATCTCGTCTATACTTGGTGCTGAAAGGACTTCTACAGGGACCAATCCCAATAGGTGAGCTTCACCAGAACTTGAATACTTTGCGAGGGAATCTGCCTTCATATTCTCTTCCCGAGGAATGTGGCTTACTGAATAGTGATCGAGCTCACACAGAAGTCCCCAAGCCTTCGACAAGTAAGCGGGCAGGTTTCCCCCTTTCGTTTGAAATTCCTTCTTGACTTGACATACAATAAGCTGAGAATCGCTAAAGATCTGTAATGCTCGTATGTTTAGTTCTTTAGCGATTTTCAGTCCTGCGATAAGAGCTTCATATTCGGCTTCATTGTTTGTTGAAGGAAATTCCAATCTTAGTGCATAGCATAATGACCGACCTTCAGGAGTCTCAAGTACGACTCCGGCTCCAGAACAGTAATCATTTCTTGCACCATCGACATATAACCTCCACTGGATAGGGGAATTGTCGAACGTTTCTTCCTCACTGTTTCCTTTATCTGTAAACTCTGCAATGAAATCTGCTAAAGCTTATCCATTGACCGCTTTCCGGGGATGATAAGTGATGTCATACTGACTGAGTTCAATATTCCACTTTAGAAGACGACCCGAAGTTTCAAGGCGAAACAGGACTTGCTTTAAAGGTTGATCAGTGAGGACTCTGATAGGATGAGCTTGAAAATATTGCCTCAACTTCCTAGACGCAATTAGTAAGCAATAGGCGAGTTTTTCCAACTTAGAGTAATTCATCTCTGCCCCAGTGAGTCTTTTGCTGATATATTAAACTGGATGTTGAATCCTTTTGTCTTCCCGTATCAGCGCTGCACTTAAAGCGTGTGATGATACTGCCAAGTATATAAGAAAATCCTCGCCATCGCCAGGCCTAGAAAGTATTGGAGGCGTCTCCATATGGCGAATCAACTCATCAAAGGCCTTTTGGCATTCGGGAGTCCAATTGAAGTTTTTCTTTCCTTTCTTTAGGGCGTCAAAGAATGGGATACATTTATCTGTGGCTTTGGAAATGAACCGACTTAAGGCGGCAACTTTTCCATTGAGACTTTGCAATTCCTTCTTTGTTCTAGGAGCTTTGACTTCTTTCAAGGCAGTAATTTGAGCTGGACTAGCCTCAATGCCCCTAGCGCTGACGATAAACCCTAAGAATTTTCCGGACTCGACCCCAAACGTGCATTTCAGAGGGTTAAGCTTCATTCTGTATTTCCGGAGGACTTCGAACATTTCTGCCAAGTGTTCAATGTGATCCGCTGCTTTCTTAGATTTTACTAACATGTCATCAACATAGACTTCCATAGTTTTGCCCAATTGCGGTTTGAACATAGCATTAACAAGTCTTTGGTAGGTTGCCCCTGCATTCTTCAAACCGAAGGGCATGACTCTGTAGCAATAAAGACCAACATCGGTGATAAAGCTCGTGTCCTCCTGATCCGGTTCATGCATCATGATCTGGTTATATCCGGAGTAGGCATCCATGAAAGATAACAATTCATGTCCCGCTGTTCCATCTACCAGTTGATCGATCCTGGGTAAAGGAAAGCAATCTTTGGGGCAGGCCTTGTTCAGATCTGAAAAATCGATGCACACTCTCCATTTTCCATTAGCTTTCTTAACCAACACAGGATTTGAAACCCAGTTCGGATATGTAGATTCTCTGATGAAGTTATTTTCCATGAGTCGATCAATTTCCTCTTTTAATGCTGCTGACCTTTCTGGACCTTGGGTTCTCCTTTTCTGTTTTACTGGTGTAAACTTTGGGTCAATATTCAGAGCGTGTACTGCAACTTATGGAGATATTCCACACATATCAGCATGAGTCCAAGCGAAGACATCCAGATTTGCTTTCAGGAATGATATCAAGATATTCTGAATTGACACATTAAGTTGTGAACCCACATTCAACACCTTATTTGGGTCCTTCGGGTCAACAGGTACCGGTACCGTCATTTCAACCGGCACTACTCTATTCTCCCCTGTACTGGCTTTTCTGGGATCCATCTCTTTCCGTGCCCCGCTATGCTCGCCAGTGCAGGGTCCGCCCCGTAATTGCTACAAGGCTGGCTCTTTGATGCGGACCGGAGTGGCCGCATCCTTTCCCATTTCCCTCTTTCTTGACTCTCGCAACTCTGTCAAATAGCACTCTCGCGTAGCATTTTGATCCCCTTTTATAACTCCTACTCCATTGTCTGTAGGGAATTTAATAGTGAGGCACCACGGGGCTAGAATAGCTTTGAATGCTGCGAGCGTTGGACGGCCAAGGAAAGCATTATAAGCAGAAAATTCATCGACAATCACAAATGTTTGCTTGCGGACCACTTTCCTTTCTCCTTCCCCAAGTTCTACTAGCAGATCGATGGTTCCTATTGGTTGCTTTGGCTCCCCGGTGAAGCCAGCGATCTTCTGCGATGAGGCTTGTACATCGACCATAGGGATTTTCATTTGGTCGAATGTCTTCTTGAAGAGGATATTACATGATGCTCCGCAGTCAATGAGAACTCTTCTGACAATGGCCGGTCCAATACCAGTAGAGATGACCAAGGGATCTAGGGTAGGAGCTTCGATACCTGAGGAATCTCTGGCTTTGAAAATAATATCATCACTGAAAGTTTTCTGTTGTTTCAGGGGCGTAGTGTCTTCTAAAACAAAGACGTCTTCTTCGGCTGGAACATATTTCAAAGCTCTGGCATATCTCTCCATCTCTCCCCAGCTCTTGCCAGCTGGGTGAGGCCCTCCTGTAATGACATTGATAATGGGCCTTCCAGATTCATGCCCCGTAGCTTTCTCACCTATCCTAGGCTGATGAACAGGAGCCTGTTGCCCCTGACTTGACGATGCAGGATTGTTGCTATTCTTTTTCACAAATTGCTGCAGCTTGTTTTCTCTTAGCAATTCTTCAATCAGATTTTTCAACTGGCGGCACTCATCAGTCTCATGACCGGGTTGATTATGGAAGCGGCAGAACTTCCCACTTTGTATAGCCTTTTTTCCGGTCCTCAAAGGGATATGTTTAGGGAGGTCAACAGAATCTTTAATGGCAAGGAAGATATGCTCCGGCGTGTCTGATAAAGGAGTATACTCTGATGGCTTGAAGGATCGGGGCTTCTTCAGATTACTCTGTTTCTTCCCATTGTTATTTTCCCTTTTTTGCCCTACATATTCAATCTTGCGTGGTGCAACAGTGTTATCTTCAGCTTTTTCTGACACTGCCTTCACCGGTACAGGACGGCTTTCCAGGCGTATGAATTCGTCTGCCTTTTTGTAGAACTTTTCGAGGGAGGTTGGCTCCTTCATGTTTAACCATTTCCCAAATTCGCTCGACTTATCAATAGCCCTCATCAGATAAGTCAATATCATTCGCGGTTCAGCATTGTCCACCTCTGCCAGTGCTATATTAAAGCGGTTCAAGAAAGATCTGATAGATTCACCAGGATTCTGTTCTATACTTGACAATGACATGATGTCTTTGGCCTTTGAAGCATATAGTCTAAACTGTTCCTTGAACTTTCGGGTCAAGTCTGAAAACTGATCAATAGATCGGACTGGCAACTTGGTGAACCACAGTAGAGCCACACCTTCAAGGTATACGGGGAAATATCGGCACTTTATCTCGTCTGAGGCCCTGGCACCTGTCATGTGCCAATCATATTTATACAAGAATTCATTCGGATCACTTGTCCCTTTGTAAGCTGGGATAGTTGGAGGGACAAACTTCCTTGGAAACTCCGCCTTTAAGATTTTCTCAGTAAATGGAGTTTTACTTGGGGCGAAACCCCATTCTTTCTCATCTTCAACCCTTTGCATACTTTCTCTCATGATTTGCCGGACCATCCCAGAAAGATACTCCTCATCATGTCGAGTTCCAGATCCACCAACCTCAGGAAGCGTTTGCTCAAAGGGACTGGCAGCCCTTTCTGGAGCATTCCTCTCATTAGCATCATGAATGTTGCCAGTA
This sequence comes from Allium cepa, assembly GCA_030765085.1. Classification (NCBI taxonomy): domain Eukaryota; kingdom Viridiplantae; phylum Streptophyta; class Magnoliopsida; order Asparagales; family Amaryllidaceae; genus Allium; species Allium cepa. The sequence goes on along the minus strand of CM060937.1, from coordinate 725,715,643 downwards.
TAATTCCTTCCATTACCAGCCGGTTGATTATTTGCCCCGAGCAAATCATTCAACTTATTCAGAATTAGAGCATTTTGGGCACTCTGAGCTTCTAATTGTGCATTCTGGGCGTTTATCTGCTGGTTCAGTCCTAATATTACAGCATCCAACTCTGCTTTCGTAACCCCAGCAGACGGAATGGGTTGATTAGGTACAGGGGAAGCGGAGGTTCCCTCTTGAATATTCCCAGATCTGACAGATCTACTCTTCCTTCCAGGAGCCATTATCTCGGATAGACTTCTGGTTTTCAGGGAAATTCTCTCTACAAACCTCTGTGAAGCAATGATGATAACTTGCCTGAGTTCAATTCTCAGTGAAAGCACCAAAAATGTTAACGCTAGAATTTGAACGCTAACACCCCGATGTATGAGTTGTAATTGTGAAAGCACCACCCGACGACTCGGGAACAGATTACAAGCAGATAATGGTAGAAAAGCGGTAAACAACAACAATTTTATAGTGGTTCGGCTTTAGGGTATAGCCTACGTCCACTTTAAGTACTTTTATTAATAATCTCGTTACAAGCTGATACAATTCTTCCCAAATACAATACACTTTGAATTACAAGATACTTAGAACAAGTAGCTTAAACTTCGATGGAGATGAGAGTTTTCGAATCCATGTTGGATGTATGTGATCTCTTCTTGAAGTTGTTTGTAGCGTTCTTAATATCTTGAGAGCTTCAAGTGTTAGATTGGATTAGTTTGGAATGCAGCAGAGTAACGGTGTTTGAAGGAAATCCGCCAAAAGTCCTTTTCTAGTTGGAGTTAGGGTCATATTTATAGGCATTTTTTAGAGTTAGGTCGTAGGTCGTGGCCGACCTAAGCAAGGTCGTAGGTCATGACCGACCTAAGTATGGTTGTAGTCAACCTGAAGAGTATTGGTGCTTCCTTCCTTATGCTGATTTGCACAAGTCCTAGGTCGCGAGCGACCTATCCCCCTACGGCATAGTATAGTTTAACTCCTTTACTCTGGCATTTAGGTCGCTAACGACCTATCCTAGGTCGTGAGTAATTTCCTGCATCCATAGTTAATCTTAAATCGTTGAGTTCCTTAGGTTGCGACCTTCCTTAGGTCGAAGCACACCGCTAGGTCGTGTGAATTCTATAGGTTGCAGCTTTCCTTAGGTCGCGGAGCTTCATGGGTCGGTGGACAGTTAGGTCGCATAAAATCTTTAGGTCGCTTGCTTGCTTATCTGGTTAGGTCACGGCAATCCTTAGCTCGCCAGGTTACTTCAGTAATTAGATCGTCCACTTTTTTAGGTTGCTTGTTCTTTTAGGTCGTGGCCTTTTTGGGTCGCTGCTGCCTTTAGGTCGAGACAGTCTTAGGTCGCAACACTTTAGATCGCAGATACTCTTAGGTCGCGGCCTCCTTTAGGTTACAGCTCTCTGTTAGGTCGCGAAGCTTGATAGGTCGCTCTCCTCTTTAGGTCGAGCCATCTTTAAGTCGCTAGACCATTCCTATAGTTAGGTCGTTCCATGTCTTTAGGTCTTAGGTCGCTAATGAAGGGGAGTTAACATATAATGTATATGTAATCTGGCATATATATCACTTAATGGAAACACGTTTATAACTAACATAAATGTATTAGATTTATATGCATATCCATGTATTAACTTTCGCCATCAAGACACGTACGAAAATTTTAAACAAAACCTATATATATAGGCAGATAACTTTTTATATTAATAAACTTACACAGTTTTATACATAACAAAACAAAAGGAACCATATTATATCTATACACTAATCAACACAAATGCATACAATATATAAACAATACGGCTTATAAAACTATATATATTTACAAACATAGACCAAAAATTAATTATATACCAATATATATACTAACTACAAACAAATTCTTATGAACTCATACAACAAATGACTTTATATATTTATATAAATATATAAAAAAATAAAAAATAAAAAATAAACAATTATTTCCTTTCAAAATTCTTATATAATATATGTACGTATACCATTACTCTTTATAATCAAATATAACCCATACCAGATTATACTTATGTGTATACTATAATACGTTTATAAAAAACAATATTACAACAAATTATATATAAAGCAACCAATAATATATATATAATAATAATATATAATTTACATCGGCATCTAGAAGTGGACTCGGGTGTTTGGGTAGGAGCTTGGCCAGTGGCGACGCAGAAGATGTAGAGGCGAAGTGCAGAAGTTAAAGAGGCCGAGCATCGGAAGGAGGAAGGTCGTCTTACGCGTAGAGTAGGAAGACAAGGCTGGGGCAGGGCTCGTGTGAATGAGACTGGAGGTGACTGTGTAACGACCCAGAATTTTTAATAATTTAATTTGAGAATATTTAATTAATTTTAAATATTTGAATGATGGTTTGAATTGAATTTCAAATTATCAGAATGAAAATGGTGATTAAATTTTAGAATTTAATCTATTGAAAGTTGAATAAAAATTTGAATCTTCAATTTTAAGCCAATTAAAAATATTTCAAAGGCTTGTAAAATTCATATTGATAATATAAAAGATAATAGAAGCTTCAGAATTTAATTTGAAACTGCTTTGTTCAGTTTTGAAATTTTAATCGTTTGAATCGATATTCAAAAATAGCCATCCGAGGCACAGTCTCGGAATTCAACGAAATCAGTTCCATTGGGTCTGTAATATTGAATTATTGGCGGATTTCAAATTTCGTATTTTTCGGAGTTGTTAAGTGAGCACACGGTAAATAAACGCGTTGAAATTAATCGAGTTCAATTTAAATTTAAACTTTAAATTTTTGTCAACGCAGCCACCTTCCTTCCTGAATTTATGCCTAAAATCACGTTGCCTCTCATTTAAGCATGCCGAGAATCACGAAAGGATTATGATGACCATGCCTCCCATTTCTTTTAAAATATCGAAGCCTAGGAAATAAAATCACAGAAACCAAAAAAATCAAAATTAATGGCCGAAGTCGATGACCCCCTCCTCTTCAAAATCGATCGTTCATGTTCTTTGCTCGGCCTAAATTCTTGAGTCGCTCGCCTCATTTGGAATCGAATCGTGGCAATTGGAAGCATCGCGTGAGGCTGGGGATTGGAACAGCGCTCGAGGCTACGGCACGGCGACTCGTGTGGGAAGGCGCTCGCTGGAAGGGGTAGGACACGCGCGTGCAAGATGATGGAGGTTGCAGCGGCGTCATCACTGATTTGGGGATTGTTGTAGTGGGTTTCGCGAGCAGTATGTGGCGGCGACGAGGTGAGGCGTCGCGTGGATGAAGTCGCGACTGGGTTCGACCGAGTGGATCGTGGGCGGCGGCTCGGTCAATTCAAGGTGGAGCGGCACAGGGCGGCGACAGTGGATGTGAGGTGGTCGGAGCCTGGGATTCGCAGGGTAGGGCAAGGCCGTGAGGTATATATTATTATTATTATTTACGCAATTGAGTTAATAAATGTTTATATTAAAAAAATAAATAAATGAAGATATATGCAGAAAGTTGGTTTACAGTAAGTATAAATACATATACACATTTTTAAAAATCTATTTGTTTATTTAAATAACGCATATTGGTAATTGATTTGGTTAATAATTTGATTTGAATTTATTTAGGGCACTCAAAATAATTTGTTAAAGGAAATATAGTTTAAGATTTAATTTTTAAATAAATTTATAAACGAGAATTATTTATATGGATAAAACTGGGAAAAGGAAGAAACTAAATAATAATAAGAATTTTAAAAATTGAAGAAAATTTAGTTAAATAAATCTATTTAGTGGTAATTAATTATTCAATTCAGTTTAAAAATTTATATTTGTTTGTGTAAAAGAATTCATCGATAATTTAAATTTTTAAATTTAATATAGAAATTGATTAAAAGAAAAATATTAGTTCAAATTATTATGTTAAGAATAAAATTGTTAGTTTAAAATATAATTTTTAATTAATCAAAGTTATTAAAATAAAAGGAAGAATTTGATCATTAGTTAAATAAATTTTTAAAGGGAATTTAGATTAAAACTTAATTTTTTATAATTTATTTAAAAGAAATTGATTTAAAAAAATTTATTTTGAATGTAAAGAATTAGTTGATTTAATTTATAAAAAGGAAATTTAGTTCAATTGGGAATTTCTAGTTAGAATTATTGTAAAAGGAAAATTAGTTAAAATAAATTTATTTAAGAAGAGATTGGTTTAAATAAAACTATTGATTAATTAAACAATCAAGAACGAAATTTAATTTATTCGATCTGTTCGAATATTAATAAATTGTGTAAATATTTATACAAGGTATAAATCAAGAAAATCGAGTCAAGATGGAAAAAGGGATTGCTAATAAAAGCAAAGGTGAGAACTTCTCACTCAAAAGGATTTATTTAAATTTTAAATAGTTAGATTTAAAATTGTTAGTTGTGTTGATTGAATGCTTGAATGATGATTGTTATATATATATATATATATATATATATATATATATATATATATATATATATATATATATATATATATATTGTATGTGAATAGACCCTATACGCCGTTAGTAAGCGGAGGTTATTTATTACACACATATACCGCGATATTCCACCTTGAAGTGGAACTGGTATTATATTACGTATATAGCAATATATATATATATTGGCATATGTATATATTGCAGTTGATTGATTTCCCGCATTGTATAGCGGATGAGACCCTATTGCGCCGTTAGTAAGCGGATAATATTTTATAAAATCCCATATACCGCGATATTCCACCTCGAAGTGGAATGGGTATTGTGCTAATGTCCGTGGATGCAGGGAAACAGGTTGGAGGGATCCAACTGGATTCCTCACAAATATTTATTTGATTTCATATATTGTGATATTTGATTGTTTATCATGGATGATATATGATGTTTGAAAGTCGTGATTGACTATTGATGTGTTGCATCATCGAATCCAATTTTAAAGTTTAAAAATAACGATTTTGATTTTTATGGGATTTCTAAAGTGATTTTTGAAAGTATACGTTTATAAAATATTTTTGGAATTGATTCATCTTAAATAAGTAAACGTTATAATTTTAATGTTATGAAAATTATGATTTTTGTGAAATACAGTTAAAAGTTGATTTTTGAAGATATGAATTAATATTTTATAAAATAGTTTCAACTGGGATTTCTGAATTTATTATAAAAAGATTAAAAATAGGATTTATAAAATTGGATTATTTTATAAATCAAATGATGAAATTATAAAAGAGTTTAAAGACGTTTTAAAAAAATAGTAATATAAATTGTTTTATATTAAAAGATTTATGAATTGATATTTATAAATTAAAAATATTGGAATTATAAAACGAGCTTTGACAAGTATTAGAATGAATTGTAAATGAATTTCATAAATTGGAATTATAGAATTATAACGGTGAAGTTATAAATGGAATTTTATAAACAGTAGGTTTATAAAATTTGTAAAGTTATTTAAAAGAATAGATTTTGGATAAATAAAAGAATCTTATAAGTTATAAGATTTATAAATTTGGGGAGTTTAAAGAAACAATTTTGTAAACAAATAAATTATAAGTGTTTGACTTATAATATGAATTTTTATTATATATCATTGTGATATGAATTGAGATAGGTTAATAAAGGAATTTATAAAAAGGAGTTGATATAAAATAAATAGAAATAGAATTTATAAATGTTGTTTTATAAATTCGTAAACGACTTATTTTGATAAGTAAATTGTTGAAACCTATTAATGAAGTTATATTCACGTTTTTAACTGTGAATAATCCTTTGAAATAAAATGAATAAAAGGATGAAATTTGTTAACATAGTATATTCACGTTTTTGAATAGTGAATAATATGTTAAAGAAATTCTTTTGAATGTGATGTTTTAAATAGAATTAAAACAAGTTAACGATGTTTTAATTGGGTTGAGATTCGAAACCATAGATTTCAACATTGATTGTTGAAATAGACGTTTTCGAGAAATAAAAGGAAATGGTGGACTATAACACTGTTGTTATAGTAAATGATTTCGAAAGGAAATATTTGGTACAGTATTGGGATTTATATATCCATTTTAATTTTGAATTCCTATACTAGTGATTTTGGGTTGTCGTAACGATGTTTTACGCAACATTCGTTTTGGCCCAAATAAATATGTTAAAGAGAATAATTTTCTTAAAGAATGAAATATATACTTAATTTCGATTAGAGTATATTGAATATTTTCCAAGTGTTGAGAATAAAAGATTGTGAATTACTTATTTAATAAGTATGGAAATGTTTTCCAATATAAAGTGAATATGTTGAGAATTTATCTTTTTGAAGATAAATTGAAAATGAATAATTGAAACGTATATTCATACATATTTTAGCATATGAATTCAACATGGAATTTATAAATAAAATTTGGAAAATAGGTTAAAAATAAATATTGATTTATTTTTGAAGTATGGAAAGTTTATATCTTCTAAAAGATATTTTTGGGAAATAAATAATTTGGAAAATTATTTGGAATCTGGTGATGTTGGCATATCTATTGATAGTTCAATAACCGACTATCAATATTTACCTTTAAATAGGTATTCGTAGTGATTTGCTTGGAATTGAATGCCACACTTATTTTTTAAAAATAAGCGCTCACTATTCGGGTTAACCGGGAAAGGACCTTGGGGTCGTATAACCCATTCCGAATATGTGATACATCGTTATGAATTGCATTTGAAGATCGGTGTTGAAGACCGGATATTTTCAAAAACGTAAGGGTTTCTTGTTGATTGTCTCTGCACTGGCTGATCCCCGGTATTGAGATCTCCATATGTGATGGGAAATCCAAACGTGATTAGAGATTATTCGGATTGCAAGGACTTCTTTGTAAGTGCCTTCGGTTCTGTTCGAGCCCGGAACAGACTTGTATGTATTGTATGTCTGACATTACAAATTGAGTTATAAAGCCGATTTCTTTCAAATATATTTCTGTGGTGGCGGAGAATTTATTCTTTTAGCTTAACACCCTTCTCTGAGACGTACGAGCTCAGAGGTTATATAGTTGAAAGTTATCAGCAATATACTCCCAATCTTGGTAATGTGACATACTGAGTGTTGCTGTGAAATGATCATTGTGTTGATTATTTGTGAAAGGATCATTTATTTGATCGTCTATCTTGGTGATCATTTCTATGATCATTTGTTGACCCAAAGCATGGCTTTTGTATAAAGTATGTTTTTGTGGACGAGACTTCGTCGAGCCTCACAAACCGGTAATGGTCGAAACAGAAATTGTGTGGCAAGGTTTTCAGGGATCGCTTCCCTAGGGTATGACCATTCCTTCTGGAAAAGGGTAGTATCATGGTATGGAGCCCAGATACTTACTCATGTTGAAAACACTTTGTTATGATTGTGTGATGATGGTGACGAGCGCTCGTTTAAAGGTCCCAAAGGACCGGGGGTGGCATATCTGAGGGTTTGTAATATCCCTTGGGAAAAAGGGTTCCCGGCTTTGTTTAGCGGAGAACGGTGGTTCTCAGGGCGTCCTTCCAGAGGCGTTTCCATGCGGCAATGGGAAGTTCCTTGGCCTGACCATTTGTTGGAAAATCCATTCTTGAAATACGAGCTTTGTACGGTTTTAGTTGTATAACCTGCCATGGAATATGGCGGTAACCCGCTATTTAACATGGTAGCTATAATAGGCATAGTTCGAAATGTCTATGTCGGCTAAGATTTATATCTTTATTTTCGAAATGAATTTTCTCTACACTATGCACTAGTAATAATATCAAATGTTCTTTTTAATGCGTATCAAGCATCTTCGACTATCATAAGGAGAAATCTCCTTCGATTCTGCGTTTGCATTGTGTGTGTGCGGGAGGCCTTATGGTAGTCTCATTTTTAAAAGCATTGCGAATTGACTTTAAAAATATTCCTCTATTTTTGATTTTAATGATAAATAAATTGTTTTGAGTTCCCACACCAGTCACATGACTGACTCGGAGTTTATTGTTTTCCTTCCTAAACTCTAGGTGCCCACCAATTTCCACACGGGCAGTTAAGAGTTAGGTTTATCAGGATATTCAGAATTTAGGAGTTGCTGGAGGCAAGCTGGATGGCATGGCGTATTACTAATTTATATAGTAGTTCTTTTTTTTCCGCTGCATTGTTTGATGTTGTACACTCTGATGATATGATGTAATGAAAGGTAATGTAATAACTGAGATAGTTATTTGTTTAAAGATTATTCATTTATTATTATATGTTGTTCCGCTGCGAATTGTGAGATTCTGATATTGTTCTGTTGTTTTCAGTTCCGTTCTATTTTCTATTTTCTTTTCTCTCTATTTTCTACTATCTTCTTTTCTTTCTTATTCTTTTCTTTTTCTTAAACCCATAACTATTCGGTTTTTCGGCAATGAAAGATCGCTATCGTTACATTTGGTATCAGAGCATATGGTTAAGCGACAACCATGGTTCTGTTGGGTGTTACTCATTAGAGACAGAGTCAACAGTACTCTAGAATGAGTTTGAGTGTAATAATAGATATGAGCGAGTATTTGTTAGTGAATATAAAATTGTTTTGAATCGGGTAAATAAGATAATTTTGCCCAAAACTATTTTTGTATAGGAAAAGAAATGATTTTCTATGAATTATTATAGTATATGGTTGCATGATTGTTAGGAAGTAATAATATTGAATTATTATCATTAGTATATGGAATTAAATAAGAAATAAAATGGATTGAATTCAAGTAAACTAACTTGATAAATTATTAATTCATGGACTAATGAATTGGAATTTGAATTGGTTAAATTAAAGTTTAGTCATGAGCTAAATTTGAAGATAAATTTGAAATTGTATATAAATTCAAGTAATTAAAAGAAATAAATTGAAATTCCCTTTGTTAGTAATTAAGTGAATTCGAGATGAATTGAATATGGAAATTGAAATTTGAAATGAATAAGTGAATGTACTAATTGAAATGAATTAGTAAATGAAAGTTAATCGATAGAATTCAATATTTAGAATTGAGAATTGAATTCAAATGAAATTTAAATTGTGAATTGAATTCGAATAGAATTGAAATTGTGAATTGAATTGAAAATGTAAATTGGATGAAATGAATGTGTAACTTCAATAGTGAAGTAAAAATGTAAAAGAAGCATATGTTGAAAATTTTGTAATAGAATTTGCAAAATGGTTTAAATGTTCGATTTGCTACTACTAGCAGGATATACAGGTATATAAAGGAATTTGGATTTTGATTTCAAAGATAAAATTGAATTGCACGACAAAAAGGTACGTATTTGAATTTCAGTATGAAATTTGATGATTTTCTTCTCCAGCCACTTGGCTTTCTCTTTTCTTTTTGATTCTGAGGGGCCGTGGTGCCATTTTGTAGTCGTACCGAGCTAGCCGCGCAAAGGAGACGCTGGCGAAATTTTTCAAAAATTTAGGGAGTTAGAAAAATTTTGAGAAATTTTGAAATTTTGAAATTTGAATTTGAATTTAAATTTGAATTGTAGGTAAACAATATTGTTTGAAACTTATGATTGGAATTGGAAAGCTAGTTGAAATAATAGTGAATCTCTAATAAAAAAATATTTAGGTTAGTAAGTTGATAAAACTATTTGGATTGTGAAAAATGATAGACGGGATAGGGGCATTCTTCTTAACATGTAATTTCGGGACGAAATTCTTTTAAGAGGGGAAGATTGTAACAACCCAGAATTTTTAATAATTTAATTTGAGAATATTTAATTAATTTTAAATATTTGAATGATGGTTTGAATTGAATTTCAAATTATCAGAATGAAAATGGTGATTAAATTTTAGAATTTAATCTATTGAAAGTTGAATAAAAATTTGAATCTTCAATTTTAAGCCAATTAAAAATATTTCAAAGGCTTGTAAAATTCATATTGATAATATTAAAGATAATAGAAGCTTCAGAATTTAATTTGAAACTGCTTTGTTCAGTTTTGAAATTTTAATCGTTTGAATCGATATTCAAAAATAGCCATCCGAGGCACAGTCTCGGAATTCAACGAAACCAGTTCCATTGGGTCCGTAATATTGAATTATTGCCGGATTTCAAATTTCGTATTTTTCGGAGTTGTTATGTGAGCACATGGTAAATAAACGCGTTGAAATTAATCGAGTTCAATTTAAATTTAAACTTTAAATTTTTGTCAACGCAGCCACCTTCCTTCCTGAATTTATGCCTAAAATCACGTTGCCTCTCCTATAAGCATGTCGAGAATCATGAAAGGATTATGATGACCATGCCTCCCATTTCTTTAAAAATACCGAAGCCTAGGAAATAAAATCACAGAAAACAAAAAAATCAAAATTAATGGCCGAAGTCGATGACCCCCCTCTTCAAAATCGATCGTTCATGTTCTTTGCTCGGCCTAAATTCTCGAGTCGCTCACCTCGTTTGGAATCGAATCGCGGCAATTGGAAGCATCACGTGAGGCTGGGGAGTGGAACAGCGCTCGAGGCTACGGCACGGCGACTCGCGTGGGAAGGCGCTCGCTGGAGGGGGTAGGACACGCGCGTGCAAGATGATGGAGGTGGCAGCGGCGTCATCACTGATTTGGGGATTGTTGTAGTGGGTTTCGCGAGCAGTATGTGGCGGCGACGAGGTGAGGCGTCGCGTGGATGAAGTCGCGACTGGGTTCGATTGAGTGGATCGTGGGCGGCGGCTCGGTCAATTCAAGGTGGAGCGGCACGGGGCGACGACATTGGATGTGAGGTGGTCGGAGCCTGGGATTCGTAGGGTAGGGCAAGGCCGTGAGGTATATATTATTATTATTATTTTACGCGATTGAGTTAATAAATGTTTATATTAAAAAAAATGAAGATATATGTAGAAAGTTGTTTTACAGTAAGTATAAATACATATACACATTTTTAAAAATCTATTTGTTTATTTAAATAATGCATATTGGTAATTGATTTGGTTAATAAATTGATTTGAATTTATTTAGGGCACTCAAAATAATTTGTTAAAGGAAATATAGTTTAAGATTTAATTTTTAAATAAATTTATAAACGAGAATTATTTATATGGAGAAAACTGGGAAAAGGAAGAAAATAAATAATAATAAGAATTTTAAAAATTAAAGAAAATTTAGTTAAATAAATCTATTTAGTGGTAATTAATTATTCAATTCAGTTTAAAAATTTATATTTGTTTGTGTAAAAGAATTCATCGATAATTTAAATTTGTTAAATTTAATATAGAAATTGATTAAAAGAAAAATATTAGTTCAAATTATTATGTTAAGAATAAAATTGTTAGTTTAAAATATAATTTTTAATTAATCAAATTTATTAAAATAAAAGGAAAAATTTAATCATTAGTTAAATAAATTTTTAAAGGGAATTTAGATTAAAACTTAATTTTTTATAATTTTTTTAAATAAATTTTGAATGTAAAGAATTAGTTGATTTAATTTATAAAAAGGAAATTTAGTTCAATTGGGAATTTCTAGTTAGAATTATTTTAAAAGGAAAATTAGTTAAATTTATTTAAGAAGAGTTTTGTTTAAATAAAACTATTGATTAATTAAACAATCATGAACGAAATTTAATTTATTCGATCTGTTCGAATATTAATAAATTGTGTAAATATTTATACAAGGTATAAATCAAGAAAATCGAGTCAAGATGGAAAAAGAGATTGCTAATAAAAGCAAAGGTGAGAACTTCTCACTCAAAAGGATTTATTTAAATTTTAAATAGTTAGATTTAAAATTGTTAGTTGTGTTGATTGAATGCTTGAATGATGATTGTTATATATATATAGGATGTGAATAGACCCTATACGCCGATAGTAAGCGGAGGTTATTTATTACACACATATACCGCGATATTCCACCTTGAAGTGGAATTGGTATTATATTATGTATATAGCAATATATATATATATATATATATATATATATATATTGGCATATGTATATATTGCAATTGATTGATTTCCCGCATTGTATAGCGGATGAGACCCTATTGCGCCGTTAGTAAGCGGATAATATTTTATAAAATCCCATATACCGCGATATTCCACCTCGAAGTGGAATGGGTACTGTGCTAATGTCTGTGGATGCAGGGAAACAGGTTGGAGGGATCCAACTGGATTCCTCACAAATATTTATTTGATTTCATATATTGTGATATTTGATTGTTTATCATGGATGATATATGATGTTTGAAAGTCGTGATTGACTATTGATGTGTTGCATCATCGAATCCAATTTTAAAGTTTAAAAATAACGATTTTGATTTTTATAGGATTTCTAATGTGATTTTTGAAAGTATACGTTTATAAAATATTTTTGGAATTGATTCATCTTAAATAAGTAAACGTTATAATTTTAATGTTATGAAAATTATGATTTTTGAGAAATACAGTTAAAAGTTGATTTTTGAAGATATGAATTAATATTTTATAAAATAGTTTCAACTGGGATTTCTGAATTTATTATAAAAAGTTTAAAAATAGGATTTATAAAATTGGATTATTTTATAAATCAAATGATGAAATTATAAAAGAGTTTAAAGACGTTTTTAAAAAATAGTAATATAAATTGTTTTATATTAAAAGATTTATGAATTGATATTTATAAATTAAAAATATTGGAATTATAAAACGAGCTTTGACAAGTATTAGAATGAATTGTAAATGAATTTCATAAATTGGAATTATAGAATTATAACGGTGAAGTTATAAATGGAATTTTATAAACAGTAGGTTTATAAAATTTGTAAAGTTATTTAAAAGAATAGATTTTGGATAAATAAAAGAATCTTATAAGTTATAAGATTTATAAATTTAGGGAGTTTAAAGAAACAATTTTGTAAACAAATAAATTATAAGTGTTTGACTTATAATATGAATTTTTATTATATATCATTGTGATATGAATTGAGATAGGTTAATAAAGGAATTTATAAAAAGGAGTTGATATAAAATAAATAGAAATAGAATTTATAAACGTTGTTTTATAAATTCGTAAACGACTTATTTTGATAAGTAAATTGTTGAAACCTATTAATGAAGTTATATTCACGTTTTTAACTGTGAATAATCCTTTGAAATAAAATGAATAAAAGGATGAAATTTGTTAACGTAGTATATTCACGTTTTTGAATAGTGAATAATATGTTAAAGAAATTGTTTTGAATGTGATGTTTTAAATAGAATTAAAACAAGTTAACGATGTTTTAATTGGGTTGAGATTCGAAACCATAGATTTCAACATTGATTGTTGAAATAGACGTTTTCGAGAAATAAAAGGAAATGGTGGACTATAACATTGTTGTTATAGTAAATGATTTCGAAAGGAAATATTTGGTATAGTATTGGGATTTATATATCCATTTTAATTTTGAATTCCTATACTAGTGATTTTGGGTTGTCGTAACGATGTTTTACGCAACATTCGTTTTGGCCCAAATAAATATGTTAAAGAGAATAATTTTCTTAAAGAATGAAATATATACTTAATTTCGATTAGAGTATATCGAATATTTTCCAAGTGTTGAGAATAAAAGATTGTGAATTACTTATTTAATAAGTATGGAAATGTTTTCCAATATAAAGTGAATATGTTGATAATTTATCTTTTTGAAGATAAATTGAAAATGAATAATTGGAAACGTATATTCATAGATATTTTAGCATATGAATTCAATATGGAATTTATAAATGAAATTTGGAAAATAGGTTAAAAATAAATATTGATTTATTTTTGAAGTATGGAAAGTTTATATCTTCTAAAAGATATTTTTGGGAAATAAATAATTTGGAAAATTATTTGGAATCTGGTGATGTTGGCATATCTATTGATAGTTCAATAACCGACTATCAATATTTACCTTTAAATAGGTATTCGTAGTGATTTGCTTGGAATTGAATGCCACACTTATTTTTTAAAAATAAGCGCTCACTATTCGGGTTAACCGGGAAAGGACCTTGGGGTCGTATAACCCATTCCGAATATGTGATACGCCGTTATGAATTGCATTTGAAGATCGGTGTTGAAGACCGGATATTTTCAAAAACGTAAGGGTTTCTTGTTGATTGTCTCTGCACTGGCTGATCCCCGGTATTGAGATCTCCATATGTGATGGGAAATCCGAACGTGATTAGAGATTACTCGGATTGCAAGGACTTCTTTGTAAGTGCCTTCGGTTCTGTTCGAGCCCGGAACAGACTTGTATGGATTATATGTCTGACATTACAAATTGAGTTATAAATCCGATTTCTTTCAAATATATTTCTGTGGTGGCGGAGAATTTATTCTTTTAGCTTAACACCCTTCTCTGGGACGTACGAGCTCAGAGGTTATATAGTTGAAAGTTATCAGCAATATACTCCCAATCTTGGTAATGTGACATACTGAGTGTTGATGTGAAATGATCATTGTGTTGATTATTTGTGATAGGATCATTTATTTGATCGTCTATCTTGGTGATCATTTCTATGATCATTTGTTGACCCAAAGCATGACTTTTGTATAAAGTATTTTTTTGTGGACGAGACTTCGTCGAGCCTCACAAACCGGTAATGGTCGAAACAGGAATTGTGCGGCAAGGTTTTCAGGGATCGCTTCCCTAGGGTATGACCATTCCTTCTGGAAAAGGGTAGTATCATGGTATGGAGCCCAGATACTTACTCACGTTGAAAACACTTTGTTATGATTGTGTGATGATGGTGACGCTCGTTTAAAGGTCCCAAAGGACCGGGGGTGGCATATCTGAGGGTTTGTAATATCCCTTGGGAAAAGGGGTTCCCGGCTTTGTTTAGCGGAGAACGGTGGTTCTCGGGGCGTCCTTCCAGAGGCATTTCCATGTAGCAATGGGAAGTTCCTTGGCCTGACCATTTGTTGGAAAATCCATTCTTCAAATACGAGCTTTGTACGGTTTTAGTTGTATAACCTGCCATGGAATATGGCGGTAACCCGCTATTGAACATGGTAGCTATAGTAGGCATAGTTCGAAATGTCTATGTCGGCTAAGATTTATATCTTTATTTTCGAAATGAATTTTCTCTACACTATGCACTAGTAATAATATCAAATGTTCTTTTTAATGTGTTTCAAGCATCTTTGACTATCATAAGGAGAAATCTCCTCCGATTCTGCGTTTGCATTGTGTGTGTGTGCGGGAGGCCTTATGGTAGTCTCATTTTTAAAAGCATTGCGAATTGACTTTAAAAATATTCCTCTATTTTTTATTTTAAAGATAAATAATCTGTTTTGAGTTCCCACACCAGTCACACGACTGACTCGGAGTTTATTGTTTTCCTTCCTAAACTCTGGGTGCCCACCAATTTCCACACGGGCAGTTAAGAGTTAGGTTTATCAGGATATTCGGAATTCAGGAGTTGCTGGAGGCAAGCTGGATGGCATGGCGTATTACTAATTTATATAGTAGTTCTTTTTTTTCCGTTGCATTGTTTGATGTTGTACACTCTGATGATATGATGTAATGAAAGGTAATGTAATAACTGAGATAGTTCTTTGTTTAAAGATTATTCATTTATTATTATATGTTGTTCCACTGCGAATTGTGAGATTTTGATATTGTTCTGTTGTTTTCAGTTCCGTTCTATTTTCTATTTTCTTTTCTCTCTATTTTCTACTATCTTCTTTTCTTTCTTCTTCTTTTCTTTTTCTTAAACCCATAACTATTCGGTTTTTCGGCAACGAAAAATCGCTATCGTTACAGACTGGGTTAAGGCGGATGAGGTGTAAGGAAGAAAGGCGAGCGTGCATAGCTCGGAAAAAAATGAGGGAGAAATTGATGGATATGGAGGAAGGAAAATGAAAGGTAGGAGGAGGATATAATGTAACTTTTGTGTAGATTTGCTTGACAAGGAAATATATAACTGAGCCAACGTTTAAAATGAAATAGCCAAAAATTTGAAGAGGTGGAATTGCAAAAGCTAAAGTTTGAATTTGTTGATATAATAAAAGCTGAAGGCTGATGGTATTACCCAGTTGCAACTGAAATGACAAAGTATACAAAAGTTCGAATACGGAACCGATACGAAATCGTTCGTGGATTTCAACATCTCCCTAATTTTCGAAACACATAAACGAATATACTACAGAGATTAGCACGATGCGATAATCAAAACGGTATACAGATATCAGTGGTACAATCATCCTATCAAAAGTCGATAATCGGTACTGAAAATACAGCTAAAACGTCAGAATTAAGGTAGACGGAGCAATAGTAGTCCAAATTTGAAGAAACGAAACATGAAATCTCACTTAGAAGATGATTTACAAATTTACAGTATAAAAATATTTAGGTTTGGAAAACATTTTATTATCATAAGATATTAACTGATTTGAATTGAAATAAAATTACATAATAAAACAAGCATTCATATTATCAGATGAAATTTTACTATTTATTATGTTAAAATAGACGTATTTGGAATATTAAATTTTGTTTCAAAATTCAAATATTTAGAATTTCTCGAAATTTCAATTAATTAATTAAATAAATAAAACCATTAAAATTTATGGATCGTTACACCACACATGTCTGACTCAAACCATTGAAAAGGGAGGATTGTTAATGGGGTAAATAAGAAAAAAAGAAAAACAAAACACAGAATCTCGCAACGGAATAAAAAATATAATAATCAAATAAACAGTTCATGAAACTATTTTACAAATAACATTTGATTACGCTTTTACAAATTCAAATTAGAGTTATACAAACATCATAAATAACCAATAATGCAGCGGAACACGGAATGTGGAGGAATAATAAATAACAATAATATACTAAATCTTCATCTTCGTCTACCCGAAAATAGTCTCCAACACTGAAAAACTCAGGCTGACCCGAGCATAATGAAAACAAAACACTCAAGTCAGAACTAAAAGATCTTATGTAAGTCAAATTAATCTAAAATAAAATGTGATTGCAATGGCTTCAGAGATGTTATGAATTTTCCATCTCCAATCAAGTGTACAAAGTGAATATAATTATTAAATGATTTCAAATAATTCGAAATATCAATCTTAATCATCTAATTAAAACAAAATCGAAGTTTGAATTAACTTAAACCCTTTAAATAATTGTGACGACCCAACTTCCAGACTCCAGGAAGTTGCATCTCTAAGAAGAAAGAAAGGGATAGAAAAGAGAAAAGAAAGGAAAGAAAGAAACAGACAACATCAGAATCTCACAGCGGAACGAATAAATTATATTATATCACATAAAACTTAACATAGTATCATATACATCGGAGTTAAAAAGCTAATACAACACAAACTAGACAGTTATAAACATCTGTCTAGCAATTACAATTTAAGTATATATCAGAGAAAACGGATACAACTCAACACAGCGAAACCACTACATATATCTACACGCTGAAGCCTCCTGCTCCATTATCTCCTCCAGAAATCGTCAAAGAAATCCCGAAACACTTGACTACGCATACGTAATATGAGTACCCAAGAGTTTAATAAAACAGAAAATAAACACTCAGGTCAGACAGTGGTCTGGTGTGAGTAAACGGGGATAAAAGTTGCTTAACTTTGAAAATCATTTGTAACAAAAGGTATCACGTAAGACTTCCCACACATAAACATGGAAAAGTTTTTACCTTACACTAACCAAAACATTTGATAGGAAATCCAGTGATATTATAATAGTGTCTTTCAAGTAAATAAGAAATAGCCGAAATTGTTACATGATTAAATTCCAGCTACTAGCCATAAAAGTGGGTAATACAATCAAAACCGTAGGGTCTCGTAGGAAGAATGGGTTTCCATCAATGGCAGGGCTACTGGGGTACCGCCCATCACAGTACGTGGCCTAGATCACCGTACCGAGGAGCCACCCTAACTCCCCTGCAACACAAAGCCGGAACCATTCCTTACTAAACAGTCCCGAACAAGACCACCCCGTAGATTGTCCGTCGCCAACTGCCACACAACCGAATATAAAGGGACCTCTAGACAGGGATAAATCTTGCTCTCCAGTGGGAACTACCCACGAAGCTTTGCTGCGCCTCCCCTGTTTTAGCCATTCCCGGTTGATGAGGCTTGAGGCTACGATTACCTTTATAGGATATCAAATCTTAGAATGCTCATCGTCCACCTGGCGATGTTCTGAAAGCATTCAATCCATACAAGTTCGTTCCGGGTTCGAACGAAACCGAAGGTATTATCTCGCTACACTCGTATTGGAATCACCCTCAGAGTTAACGACGATAACCCTTGTACTCTAAATCTCCATCTCGAACCTATAAATACTATTCCGTCAAACTCATTACGGAATCACCCATAGAGTTATACTGACGTATAGCCCCTACACCTCGAGTCTTCAGTTGCTCCACTTGGATTAACGACTTAACATTTAGTTGGAATCGATGTGGTTTTTGGAATTCCAGATTTGGAAACCCAATCCCGGTCTCACCGAAACCAAACGCCATTTTAATTTCCAAGTTGTACTTAAGGATTTTAAAATAAATTAACTCATTTCATTATTATATAATTCACATAGATAGATAAACTACATCTAACAATAGATAACCACATTCATATCATAAACATATAATCTGTATCATCATAACAAATAATCATCACAACCAAATAATTCATCACAAACCATCATACTTAAATCAATGATCCATATCATACAGATACAACTAATCTCATTACTGAGATCACAACCATTCAATCAATAACATTCATAAGCAATGATTTATTAACCATCAATTATAATTAATTTAAAATGAATTAAATTAATTACTCATTTCTATAAATCCTGCTTAATACCCATAAATTAATTAACCCAGTTAATTAATTATCCACTAAATATTCAACTAGATTAAACACTTTGATTAATCATCGTCTAATTACAATAAGTAATTAGTCTTTAATTAATTTTATAAATTAATTAACCTTAATCATAAGTAATTAACATTTAATTACTCATTTATTAATTAATTATAATTAATTATATTTATCCTTAATTAATTAAAATTAATTAACCACTTAATTAATTAATTACTTCTTAATTAAACAATCATTAATTACATCATTAATTATTATAATTAATGATCTCTATATTTAAATAAATTAATTAATTAAAATTAATTACATTTATTAATTAATCTATTAATTAATAACTTTGATTAAAAATTTAAATTTAGTAATTAACTATCTTTAATTACTCATTAATCAAATTAATTATCCAATAATTAATCATTTATTAATTCCTTAATTAATTCCAAAAGTAATTATCCAAATTACTAATTACATTCCAGTAATTATCATTATTACTTCTCTAAGTAGTCCTGCTCCATTAATTACATTTAGTAATTACTCTTTTAAAATCATCAAATGATTTATTAAAATTAAATAAACTGAATTAATTAACTTAATTAAATCACACATCAAAATTAATTACAATAAGCAATTAATTCATTAGTTACTTTAACAATTAATTATACTTAACAAATTACAATTAATTATATTCAATTAATTAATCTAGTTAAATATCAAAATTAATTACATTAATTAATTACTAAATTATCCTTAGATACTTATTCTTATTAATTAACACATTTTCAATAATTGTATACTTAAGAAAATTTGAATTAGATTAATTATTAATAAATCATTTCTAATTAAAATTAATCTAAACCATTATTAAAAATCAAATAATTAAGTAAATCCTTAATTATCTTAAATATTTTTCAAAATAATTTAATTACTTATCAAGTGACTCATTTATATTCAAAATATATTAAAACAATATATTTCTAAAATTAAATTCAAATTCCAATTCATTTAAAAATTTAAAGATTCAAAATGTTTAATCATTTAAAAATTAATCCCAATTAAAATAATTATAAACCTTAAAATAAAATGAATGTTAAAGAACATTCATTACTTAAATATAAAAGAAAGTTTTAAAATAAATTACTTGATTAAAATAAATTAAGCTTTGAAAATAGATTGATTAATTTCAACTTTCAAATTTAAATTAACACTTCATATTTTTATTCAAATATTAAAGGAAACAAATTCTTTCAAGTTTTAAAACTTACTTGAAATTAAATTCTTTTTTTCAAATCTATTTTTAAACATTTGAATATGTTCATTCATATTTTTTTTTTTAATTTTACAAACTTTTTTTAAATCAAAACTGGTTTCCAAAGAAACTTGAAAATAGTTTTTAACTTGATTTCAAAACAAATTTAAATCTTGCTTAAACATTTAAATTTGTTCAAATTTTAAAAACTAACAAAAACTGTTTGAATAAAAACCTGGGTGTTAAAGATAAACCTTAAAACGGTTTTAATTTTGATTAAAAACTAAATTAAATCTTGATTAAATTTAAGATTTCATTTTAAAAAAAAACATTGAACTCAAAACTACATTTGAATTCAGATTCAAGTTATACTTGAATCAAGTTTCAACTTAAAAATATGAATTCATTAAAAATTCAAAACTGCAAAATCTCTCAGGTTTTAAAACTTTAACCAACTTACCCGAGAAACCCAACTATTTACTTCGAGTTCACCAACCCCTTGCTTCGAGTCAGAAGCACATAAACCCGAGGATTCTTCGAGTCAAGAAACCCTGCATACCTCAGAAGTTCACCAGAAAATTTATGTGCACGGTGCATATGCACCATCACTCCGACCATCTCCATCCACCATAGCCAACTCCAACAAGTCGCCAACCACCCCAATCTTGATCGCGACCCACAGAAATCCCACTGTAGTACCAAATTAAAAATTCAGTTGAACAAGCCAACCTGAAACACTGCAGCACTTAGACTACCCAAACCTGTCAACCATCCCGACGACCCATTCCGACTATATGATCACCTATGATTCCGGCCGTCGCACCATCTACAACCCCTCTTCCAATCCCCAAAACCTAACATCACTCGGTGCATCACAGAATACGTGAAGCCACAAAACTTCGACCACCCAAAAACTAGGGTTAAAACCTGGAAAACCCAACTGTCATCGCCACCACCTACTGACAAAACTTCTGACAATATTCCTTCACTCTCCCACCAATCCTTCCCATCCTAGCAGAACCACATCACCCCAATATCACTTGATAATCGGGAAGAAACAAAATTCCCAATTCTGTACAATACAGAAATACTAAACCCACAGTAATTTAAAAAAATGTGATATTTGTTTTAAAATCTTGTTTTCAAACATGCATTCAAGACACCAAACTATTTTATTGATTTAAGATGTTTGGTATTTGTTTTATTTTAATGATGACTGATTTTTTATTTTTTTTAGTTTACAGAGGCTACAGATTTTGATTAACTAAATTATAATTTATAAATCTAAATTTATACCAAACAAACATATTTTATTTACACAAAAATTCTAACTGGAATCAATTCAACTGATAAAGAATTTCTATAAAAGAAAATCTTAGTTTACAAAGATATGCAGCTACAGGAAAATCAACACAAATAAACATATTCATATATGTACACAGAACAGTCATCAACATACAATCATCACAACATACTTATCTCTACCAATTCACATGCACAGATATCTTAAGCTTTTATGCATGTGAGGTTTATTCAGTTCATTTCATTTTTAAACAGAAAATAGAAAACAAATTTCCCTAAACAGTTTTTGATTTCAATGAATTTAAAACTTAAGTTCTGTAAATTATAGATGGCTCTGATTTTTAAAAGGAAAACTGTTTTTAAAAATAAGAAGCTTACTCACATTTCAATTTGAAGATGCAAAAAACAATTAGACGCAGATTCATTTTCCAGGACCCTGTTGAAACTGCATGTTGAACCTGAATGCAATTTGAAAGTTGATCACTGAAGTTGCTTGTTGGATCTGGATGCAATTTGCAAGTTGAAGTTGCTTTTCTTGTTGATGAAGATTGCATGCAGACCCAAAACTTCTTTGCTTAGATTTGGAGTTGAATTGATCTTCATTTTGCAGATTTTAAATTGAAGTTGCACTCCAGTTTGATGTTGAAACTTTGCATGTAGATTTGGGTTTTAATGTTGCAGATTTGAAGTTGTATGCAGATTTTAACTTGAAGTTTGTTTTGCAGAATTGGTTTTGAAATTGCAGATTTAACATGCATTTGTTTTAAGTTTTTGATTTTGCTGAAATTTGATTTTGAGGTTTCATTTTGAAGAAAATGTTTTAACCAAATGCTTTTGTTATATTCTCTTACCAATATAATTTAAATTATAAGTTTTAAAACAAATGCCACTTGTTATGTTATTATCTCAAACTTTTACAAGTGTCCACTTTATGTTTAAGATTTTAACACATGTACATTACTAATATAAAAGCAATTCTAAATTTGTAAATGTATTTAAATTTATCTTAAACCATTTCTAATTTATTTTAGCATGTTTCAATTATTTATTAACATTAGCCTTGAAAATGGTTACATGTTTACTTATAAACTTCTTTTAAAACTATATATTTTAAATGTTTGCTTGAATATTTTTCAAAAAAATAATATTCCTTTAAAACTAAATTTCAAAAGAAAAGATTTTTAAAAGAAGAATAATGTTGAGTTTATCTTATTCAAGAGTTTTAAATCAAAATACTATATTTTAATGTGAATGAATTAAATTTATTTCAAAGAAAACAATTTTTAAAGCAAAACAAAATAAACTTTTTATTATAAAACAAAATTTAAACTATATTTTTTTATAAATAAAACAAATACTTACTTACATTACTATGAAGATATAAGAAAGACTTTTAAAACAAACCTTTGAAAAGTTTACAATACTAATTTAAATCGATTTACAATTTATATATTTATATATAATAATTAGAAAATACCCTTTATTAATATTTAAATTTTGAATTAAAATAATATCATCTATTTACAATGTATAAACATTTATACATTATAAATAAAATATTTTTATCTTTTGAAAACAATAATATTTTCAAATTAAACTATCACTATTATAAATTTTGAAAAGAATATCATTTATCAAACTAAATAATTGTTAATTTTCAAAACAGAATTTCTGTTTGAATTAAATTATTAAATCAATATTTCAATATTTAAAATAATTATCAATGAAATTATTAAATAAATATTGCCTCAAATTTCCAAGACATCACAATAATTCAGTTCCAAAAAAAAATCCAAATTCAAGAAATTATATGGGTATATGTCATTTCAACCAGTACCAAAAATCAACGTTTTCAAATCAATGAAAACCGTTCAGGTTTATCATTTCAACCCATAACGATTTTACCCTAATCTATAAGATTGTTCAGGTATGTATCATTTCAATCCATAGTAAACTTGTAGTATTATAACGATATAAAGTACAACATCCATTCATCCAATATCAACAATCAATCATCCATCACAATCATCATCCAAATAAATCAATAAACATCAATAGATAATTGAAAATCAATAACAGGTATTTAACCGTCAATTTAAATTCAATAATAAATTAAATAACGATTTAATTCAAATAAATTCAAATTAACTGAGATGACGATTTAAATATACCAACAGCCTTAAATAAATTTTCAATCACATCATAAATTTAATTTAACAAACATAAGAAGTTTAGATGTTATGAGTGGTTTAAAACACTCACCTTTGAATTTCAAATTCGTCCAAAAAAGCGTCCAAATGTCTAGAACTTCGATACGATCCCAATGAAAAAAACCACGCCTAAATCCGAGGTCGTATGCAAAAGTTATGCTAGTTAGAACATCTAAATTTTAAATTTTAAATTAAATAAAGTAAAATAAACAACTCGTGCCTGGACACATCAACGTCACCCTCGTTCTCAAGTACACAAACCCTAATTCTCATATGAATCGCCACCATCCAACGATGAACGCATGCTGCCATAGCCACTTCCATGCCGATCAGACTTCACCGCCCCAAAGCTCGTGTGACGCCCCACCTCTATACTCACACTAGCCAAGGACACTACTTGGTAATGCTGTCAACTAGCACGAAGAATAAGGCTATTGAGGAGCGACCATTTATGTAACTGCTTTGTGTGAGTACCGATATGCCGATAGTGTAACATGCATTTCATTTCAGGAGGAAATCCGACATATCAAATACAAACTCAAAGCTACTACATAGTGACTATGTGGCCTTCGGAAACAAATATAAAATAAGCACAACGTAAATCAGTCATGGATATTCATATCACTAAGGCGGAAACAAATATGAAGAAAACACATAGAAGTGTACATCAAAGTAGTGGTCATACAAGATCCACTACATCACAAAAGAATAGGTACAGGTACTAGACAAAAGAATATGTATACATCAAGGAGTCTCTATCTCGAATGAATAAAAAAAACAACAAAGCTCAAGTAGTTAGCCAAAAGTCAGATGATGGACCCTGATAAGAAATCAAGCAGAAGCACCCGAAATACCTCGGTCTGACCCGAGTATTATTTGAGAAGAAAGTAATAAACGGATCAGTCTAGCTATAAATATCATATAAAATTAGATAGGATTAGAGATATGACAAAATCGTATGATAACAATAATGACATACTACGACAAATATACATCAGATAATCAACAAAAATCGTACGATGTCTCAAACTATCTCAAACACCAAAAAGAATGTCATATTCTTTTGGTTATTCACCAAAAATCAAATATTGATAGAGCTTATCAATGCATATCATCAAAATTAGTGAAACACAAATTCTAGAAATCATCAACTAGAAATCCAGAAATCACAAAAGGGGGAAGGCCTATCACAAACGGGAGTATGAAATCTCACCAACACGTGTACCACAAATGGGCCGCTATCCAATAAAATAAGATGGAGCTCCTTCAAATAGGTTATAGTCCCCCCTTGAGGACTATGAGCCAAAGCTCCTCCTATGAGCCGTAGCTCCTCCAAACAGAGTATACTCCTCCCTTACGGACTATGAGCCAAAGCTTCTCCTATGAGCCAAAGCTCCTCCAAACAGGGTATAGTCCCCCCTTGTGGACTATGAGCCAAAGCTCCTCCTATGAGCCGAAGCTCCTCCAAATAGAGCATAATCTCCCTTTTTTGGACATGGAGACATCGCATACTAGTCTAAATCACCAAAGGATCATCATTGATCGATAGGTGTAAATTATACTAAGCTAGTAAATAAGTGAGTTTAGCTTCATGTCCCATAACCACTAGCTTAACTTAAATATTTAGGAATAAACTGTAGATTTTCTCTTGAAAATTGTCACGAGATTTCAATCGAACAAGTCCAAAAATTAACCGATGAAGTAAATGCAAGCATTTTATACCACTTGTTTTGCTAAGTCTTTTAATTAGATTTCTCATACAAATGAGGTAAAGGTTTGCATATGTTAATAGATTAGAAACGGATTTAAAACGAGCTCTGTATTAAAAGTAACGTTGAAATCATTTTTGTGAAAGAATTTGAGTATTTACTACTATTAGAAAAACCTTTGTAATTTAAAGTGACAAATCATAGAAAACGATTGTAAAAATAATCGATCACCAAAAATTCACATTCGACGACAAGAAGTAAAACCCAAAAATCGATATCCAGTCCAATCAAATGGATATTCCCAAAATTCCAGAAAAGAAGTCATCAAAGTCAATAATAAATGACAACAACCAATCGGATCAACAAAAATCGATAAAAATTGAAAATCCACTCAAAAATAGTGAAAATGGGAAAAATTAATAGTTTCAGATGTCTGGTAGGTTTAGCCAGACGTCTGGCCCTAGGTTCTGGAAATATAAGTGTTTTCCTCCTTTCTCTTTTTAATTCTAGAACACTTTCAGACGTCTGGATTTTTCAACTAGAGGTCTGGATTATGTTCCATACATTTGGATTTTATTCCAAATGTTTAGATTTTTGCTCTGCCCATTGCGGGGACAGTTTCAGATGTCTGTGTTTTTATTTCAGACGTCAACATTTTGTTACAAACGTCTTGATTTTTTTCCAGACGTTTGGATTTTTCTGCTAGGCAAAAATCAGCCTAGCCTAAAGAGGGCAAAAATCCAAACCAGAAATGATCAAACGAACGACGGATGCTAGGGATTTATGCCAATCGACAACCCAGTCCTATAGGCTCTTCGATACACCACCTTGAACATTTCCAAGCACCCAAGATAGGATCTTTAAAGATTTTGACTTCAAAATACCAAAATTGGAAAATTCACCAAATCAATTCAAATCAAAAGCAAATAAACATGAAATAGATGTTAGGAATTCATACCTAACAACAATGAAAGCTATAGACATAGATGTGACATCAAAAACTCACCTTTAAGCCCAAAAACGACGAACGAGAAGCTTTAAAACAAAGGAAATATCAACCACTCTTCACTTCAACTCTAGAAGCTCTAATCTACGCTCATAAGCAAATATTGCCAAAGTTTGGGTTAGGAATTTCTTAAAATTGGAGAGAGACTGAGGTGGAGAAGATGAAGAGGATGCTTACCTATGCTTCTCCCTGATTTCTAGAACTTGAATTTGAATTTCCTAGTAAACTAGGATTTAGGAATTTTAATTTCCTCTTCTTTCCCCTATTTTCCTTTAGCTTGAGAGTGTAACGAAAATGTTATGAAGGTAATAAGAGGACTAGAGGAGTAGAGGGGGAGTTAGGGTATTAGATGAGTTGGGTTCACCTGTTAGGTTATTGGGCTGAAACCCAAACCCAAATCCCCAAATAAAAATACGAAAATTCTAGTCAACTCCAAACATATCGATGTTTATACTCAAAAAGTGTCGCAAATGTCGTTTTGAACTCAATGGAAGTGGTCTCGAGTCCTAATTCGACTGTTTACAAAAAGTAGCATTTCAAAATTTAATCAGACTAATGATGCTATATTTAAATAAAATATTTAAATATATATTCGTAAAATATGCTGGTTGTTACGGACTCCCCACCTTAAAGAAATTACGTCCTTGCAATTCTTAAGAAGAAAACAAAGAGTAACAACCATAAAAGCATATCAGCACGAAAGAAATTTTGAAATAAGAAGTTCTCCCATAATCAATGAATATAAGGGTGGACTTATCGAGATATTCGTAGAATATTCGATTCATGCGATGGATGATATAAGCTGAACAAACCGAATAACATCACGGGTCATTCATAAGAATCATAACGAGTGCGAAATGCGGTAAGTGGTGCTACCCTCCGCAACTCAGAGCTGATGAAAACCGATGTCAAGGTTGAGCAAAAGACCTTAGCACCACTCAATAGATCGCTTAGGTAGTAATCCTAAGACAAGCTCAGAAATACTAGAAAATTAACAAACTACTTGAATGAGAGAAATAACATTTCCCTCATCATGTGTGTTTGAAGAGTAAAATGATGCCACCGAATTGGAATCAAAATCATTAAAAAAAAATTAAAAACCTTCTTAATAGGTTGAGAATGTCGAAGATGGATAGTCCTCTCTAGACATAGGATATGGGCTTCACAATGAATAAGCAAATCCTTTCCCAAAAATCAATTCTGAAGCCTAAGTGTAACGACCCGTAAATTTAACCCGTTTTAATAACGTATTAATTGAAATTTTTGTGGGAACTTAAACGACAAAATTTTGAAATAAAAATTTTATATTTGAAATGCGTCTAGTTAAACAAGTCACTTGTAAAATTTCGTCCGAAAATATGAAAGTTTATTTCGCGCGTAAATTTACTTCAATTTAATCAGTTAAAAAGCGATGAAAATAAAACGTTTTCAAAACCCAAAATATTTTTACATAGAAAAATTCTAAAACATCTTCTGAGCAAAATGTCAGTTTGTCATTTTTCCAAATTCGGAGATCTTTGGCTCCGTCGATCTTATTTTTCTGCGATTTTCTTGCATTTTTCGTAGTAGAAAATTTCGAATTTTTATAATTCAATCGTACCACTAATATCCGTATGTCGTTTTGATCGTCTCGTCGTGCTGATTTCCGCGGTATATTCATATGTGTGTTTCGACGTCCGGTGGACGGCGAAATATGTAAACATTGAACCGTATCGGCACCGGTTTCGTGCCTTTTGGTTTCTTGTGGCTATTCAAATTTCCACCGTTGTAAATGCCAATAGTCTGTAGCATTTATTTTTCTTGAATTCAGATACTTAGCTTTTACTATTCCAACAGTTCAAAATACACTCTGCAACAAAGAAGTAAATATACTTTGCAAGTTTCTTCAATTGCCTGGGCACACATACTTCTTCCTCCCTGAAACTTTGTTCTTCATTCTTTCTGTTGTGCTTTGAGAAAAAAATAATAATACAAGTTGTGAAATGGAATGTAGGGTGACAAAACATTACAAGTTTTGTGGCATACTAACATATACATATCACGTCCACTTCACAACAACATCCACTCCATATTCTTCCGAACCAGCCACCATCCTCTCCCTACGGCCACCGACGTTGCATTTCCAGCGGCCATCGCACATGCCACCATCTTGTCAGCAAATCCATGCACAACGCCCCCTCCCTTTCGTGCACCGATTTCCACGTCACCCACAGGCAGCCGCCTACCTAACCCTCCCTTCACTTCTCCACCCTTCATCTTCACTGCAGCCCGTTTCCCAAGTTCCAGGCGCACGGTCTCCAAGCGCGTCAGCACCCTCGGCCACAGTAGCGCCTTTTTCTCCCTTCGTGCAGCAAGGCCAAATCCCACTAACCTCTATCCTTGCGCAAGCCTTTCCTGATGCCATGTGACAATCAGAGCACGCAAGTGCTACCTCTCCACCGCGCCTACTCCACCTCTAGCTGATGCAGCAGCTCCTCATCTATCGAGCTCCGCCTCGTCGACTACCCCCTCAGCTTGCATGTGTTAGTCAAGGTATTATATGAATGATGTTTAAATATATATTAGTTGTCATCTCATTTCATGTAATAGTACTGCGTATATATATAGGTTATATATATTTGTATACAACTAGTACAGACCCTGTTGTTTGAAATATTATGTTAGTATTATATATTTGTTTTGCAGATTTGATATTTTTATGTAATAACGTGATTTTGTGACTTACTATATATTATAGATATGGGTATTTTATATTATAAACTAGTATCCTTTGTTCGGTTTTAAGCAATATTATATAATTGGATTACAGTGTTATACTATATAAGTATTATATATATATATATATCTATATTAGTATGTGACTGGGCAGGTAACTTGTTGTGTTTTATATATATATATATATATACATATATATATATATATGTTTGAATAAAACGTGGTTTTGTGTACAGAAGTTCATATTGACTTTAAAATTGGTTGAAATTATAATATGGATGTACAGTTTGTATATATTAGTTATACATACTTAAATAAATGTAAGTTGCAGGATGTATTTACTGTTAGTTTATATGGAAGATTTGATATTTATTCTTAAACTGTACGTATACGTATAAATGAGTTCTGTTTTATATATATTGTATATAAGACAGATATTTATACATTGCAGTATATAAGCTGTTTATACAATAAGATTTGTTATAGCATATAATCTGTTAGTGTTTGTTTATATTTTATTTTAATAGTAAGTTACACACATATATTTTCAACCTATTTTTCCTATGGCTGTTTGTGTTTTTATAGACGATTTATATATATAATTATATATGTATGCTCAAGTTTATACATTTTTAGCCTGCCTTATATATTTAATAAGTTAGTCTTCTGTAAACATAAGTACAACGCATATAAGTTAAGTTTAATATGGGTGGTGTATAATTTATAAAGTATATAGTATATAGTTTATATAGTTATAAAAGTTATTGGTTTAAAGTATAAATATAAGTATTTATTTCAAATGGTATTATGTATATTTGTTTGGTTTTAACATAGGAGTCTTAATTTTAAAATGATGAAATTCATACATATATAAAATAATGGTTGGATTTAAGATATGATATTATATATAGTATATATATATATGAGTTCACTTATATCCATTTATCTTCGTCGATCCAACTTTGATTTGATTTCGTCTATTCCGTGATATTAGCCTTGATCATCGAATTCGTGCTTGGACTCGTAACCCTATTTCAGTGTCCACATCTGCGTTCGTATCAGTGTCATCTCCTGTTCTCCCTAGCCTCGAAAGGTGATTAATCACTCACGATTAATATTCTTTTATTTATTAAATTTGATTTCAATTGAAACGACAATTGAAATATACTGCTGTTTTTTATTGCACTGTTATTTATGTATCAGTTCACTTTTGACATCTGACACCGTTATCTGTTATGTATGCAATAATAATCCAGTTTGGTTGATAATTGATTGATTGTTGCTGTTAATATTGGATGTAAATTGTAATGTATAAAGTGATAAATATTATGCAATTGAATTTGACGTAGGATAGTTTAAAATTTTTGAATTGACATATGTGTTGGATTTGATTAGTTAATTTGAATAATATGACCCCTTTTAATTGTTAAGTTAATTGACACGTAGAATTTGATAAATTATATTTTGAACCTTTGAACGTATATTGGATTAATTATTGTAGAATAAAATTTGAAATTGAAATTGAACGACAAGTGGGAAAAACCGTAATGTAATAATCTTTAATCTACATGAAATGATAGTGTAGATTCTAGAAATAATTATATTAATTCGCACAACTAACAACGCGAATTAATACGATTATTTCGGGATTATTTGAATTAATTATTGGATCGTTATTGATTGTGTTATTGCTTGTTTATTTACTTTGACACCATCCCAGTTATCACACTGCAAGTTCCCTTTGTTATGTTTTGATTTTTTTGAATTGGAATTGGAATCGAGTTGAAATGATAAATACCCAAAATGAACTTGACTTAGGATAGAGAATTAAATAAATCGATTGGTCAATAATTTGATTTGAAATAAAATAAAGATTTTATTTGAATAATAAGGTTTGAAATAAAATTGGAACGTAAATTTGATAAAAGGAAACTGTTAATATTGAAATCTGAAACAAATATTAATGTAATAACTGATGGAAGAACGTTGTTTTGAAATGAATTATTTAACAATTAAATTTGGAATTATTCATTGAATTAAGTCTGAAATGATTTAATAATTAAGTTTTGAATTTATAATCAAGTTTGAATTATTAAGTTTGAAATTATTAATAGTTAAGATTGAAATTATTTAATAATTGAATGAGATTGAATTATTTGATAATTGAATAAAAAAATTGAAATCTTTGATAAGAGAAATTGAATTTTTGAATAAGTGAATTTGAACTTCGTTAATAAATGAAATTGGGTTTATTTATTTATTAAGTTATGGAAAATTATTTAAGTAAGTTAATAATTAAAATTGAACTTCTCGAATATGTGAAATTTTGTTTCTTTATTAATTGAGTTTTGAAATTTGTAACTAAGTAAATAATTAGGTGAAATTGATTTTCTTTAACAAGAAACAAATGCGTTTTATTGAAACAAATGTAAGGCTTGTAATTTAAAGAATCTGGTTTAACGAATCTAATTTAATTCAATTTGAAGTTTTGATATAATGAAGTTGAACGTAAGTGGTTGATTTAATGAACTGGTAATTAATAGAAATCGTTTGAATGATAATTTAACTTAACGAATATTGAACGAAATCGATAATTGAATTTGAAATTGTTTTGAGTGTTAAATTAATTTATTTAAATGATTTCGAAATAAAATTTATATATGAATTTGAATCAATAATCGAATTGTTTAAATAAAAATTGAAATTGAATTATATGATCTTGAAATGGTAATTTGAATGTTTTGAAACGTAGGTTTGGAAATTGATTTTGATAGACAAACGAAATGTTGATTTATAAATTCTAATTGAAATTGAATTTGATTTGGTTTTGAAATTTATTAAACGACCAATCGGCGTAATAATTACAAAAGTTATTAAAGAAACCGGAGTCGGTTATGGATATACTCTCTATCTAAACCGAAAACCATTTTAATAACTATACGCGGAGTGAATATCCAGAATGAAGTGGTTGGAATGATGTACGTGATGACTGAAGAAAGAGAACGATAATGGATAGCCTTGACACTTGTGTCAAATTGGAAATGACAAAAATCAGGAGCCGTGCCGGGCCAAATGGGGTTAGCCACCTCGAGCGAACACACTTCTTCGTAACTACTACTCATTATATGTTATCGATTGGTGCACCCTCGGAATTTCAGGAGTGTTGTTTCGTGGTGTTGCGATCGCTGCGGCGATGCGTTCTCACCAGTCCGGATCAGGCGAACGGCAGTTTTACTACCTTGGGTATTGCCTCATGTGCCTTGTCATACTTGTATCCCCATATATGCGACCACTACGAATTTGTTTTGTGTTATACCTATGGAGTACTCCCTGATATCCCACCAGTTTACGGTGGAGTTTACAGTGCTGTATAGACTATAACGCTTATTAAAAATGTGTTAAGGGGGATAAAGTAAGGCCATTCCCTCTAAGTATGCCGGAAAGTAACAACACTTGATTTCATCTTTTGCTCGTGCCCCAGTCATATGCCAATCGTACTTGTACAGGAACTGATTAGGGTCACTTGTCCCTTGATAGGCCGGGATAGTAGGGGGTACAAATTTCTTCGGAAACTCTGCTTTTAAGATCTTTTCGGTGAACGGAGTCTTGCTCGGAGCAAACCCCCAATCCTTTTCATCCTCTTGCCTTTGCATGCTTTCTTTCATAATTGAGCGAACCATCACTGATAGGTACTCCTCATCGTTTAGAGGCCTCGCCGGGCAGATGTCAGCTGCCTTTTCGGAAGTTTGCCTTGGAAAATGTTCGCGAAAAGTTGACTGTGGCCTTGAACATTCAGCTTGGGAAGGTGCCCCTGCGGCGGTGCCAACGGCTCGTGGAGGAATACCTTTCTCTTGGGTGTCACGGGCATCTTCAGCAAAAGTTGTTTCATTGTCTTGTCTTTGGCGACTTGCCCCAAGCAGGGCGTTTAACCTGTCCATCATCAAAGCATTCTGAGTTTCCATTTGTTGGAACAACCCAGATACTACATCATCTAATTCAGCTCTTTTGACTCCAACGGTAGGAGTTGTCTGATTTGTTGCTGGGGAAGTGGAGGTTCCCTCATGAGCATCTCCGGATCTGGTAGATTTACTCTTTCTTCCAGGAGCCATTATCTCTAATAGACTTCTAGTTTTGAGAGAGATTCTTTCCACAAACTTTTGTGAAGCAATGATGACAAAAGCCTGAGTTGGGTTCTCAGTGAAAGCACCAAAAATGTTAACGTAAAAATTGGACGCTAACACCCTGATGCAAAGAGAGATTAAGTGAAAGCACCACCCGTTGATACGAGACCAAAGTATAAGCAGAGAAATCACAGAAAAGTAGTAAAAGACAACAGTTTTATAGTGGTTCGGCTTAAGATCGAGCCTACGTTCCCTTTAAATTCCTTTATTGATGATTTGATTACAATTCTTTACAATGCACTTTGATTACAACACACTTTTGACTAATAGCTCAAACTTCGATGTAGAAGAATCTTTTGAGTTCATTTTGAATGATCTAGATCTTCTCTTGAAGTTTGTTGTAGCGTCTTTGGTGTTTGGAGTGCTTGAAGTGCTGTTTGAGTCGAGAGAATGACAGAGTATCGGCGCTTCGAAGAATAAGCCCCCCAAAAAGGTCCCCTCAATGTTGGAGCTTAGGCCGCATTTATCGGGAATTCTGGACAGGCCCTTAAGTCGTGAGCGACTTAAAGTTATTCGTAAGTCGTAGGTCGTCAGCAAGTTAAGGAGATATGAGTTACGACCTAACTGGTTCGCACTTGGCAATATGAACTAACTGGTAGGTTCTAACGACTTAGGGGAAAGCGGCATAGTTTAATCACTAAGTGCTAAGTCGTGAACGACTTAAAGTAAGTCGTGAAAGCATTAGGTCGCTGCCGCTTTAACTCTTTAGGTCGTGAAGTACTTAAGTCGTTAAGTTGTCCACCTCTTAAGTCGTTAACCAGTTAGGTCGTAAGTCCTTTTATCCTTCTAGGTCGCTAACTCCTTTAACCCTTTAGGTCATTACCCCGCTTCATCAGTTAGGTCGTCCCACTTTTAGGTCGTTAGGTAGTTCCACTTCTTAAGTCGTTAAGTCGTGGCTTCCTGTAGGTCGCTTGAGTTATTTCATTCCTTAGGTCGTTAACTCAGTAGGTCGTAGGTCGTTGAACCACTGAGTCGCCTACTCTTCAGTACTTAGGTCGCTGTGCCACCTTAGGTCGCTGGAACCACTAGGTTGTAGGTCGCTCCATCCTTTAAGTCGTATACCGTTTTGGACGGGGCGCTGCCCCCTGGACCCCCTACGACTGACCGGGCAGGTCGAACACCGTAGCGGTGGCGTTGCCCCCGCACCCCCACCTTGGGGGGTTGGGACCCCCTTGGACCCCCGCTCCATAGGGGATCTTATCTGAAAAACCATTCAACAGAACTTGCTTTGTTGAGATGTTGAGTTGACCATTCTTCGAGACGAACTATCATTGGCTTCTCGGTCGATTTTTTGATATCACGGCCTTGCTGAAAAAGTGGAGTTAACAAAGTGTACATCAAAGTAGTGGTCATATAAGATCCACTACATCACAAAAGAATAGGTACAAGTGCAAGACAAAAGAATATGTATACATCAAGGAGTCTCTATCTCAAATGTATAATAGCAAAACTACTATGCTAAAGTAGTTAGCCTAAAAGTCAGATGAAGGACCATGAAAAGAGGTCAAGTAGAAGCACCTGAAATACCTCGGTCTTATCCGAGTCCTATTCAAGAAGAAAATAATAAAAGGATCAGTCTGGCTATAAATATCATATAAAATGAGATACGATAAGAAATATGAGAAAAACGTATGATAACAATAATGTCATATTGTGACAAGTATACATCATATAACAACAAAAATCATAAAATATCTCAAATATTCCGAAACACTAAAAAGAATGTCATATTCTTTTAAACTATTCACCAAAACACAAATATTGACAGAGGTTATCAATACATATCATCAAAATTGGAAAAACACATTCTAGAAATCATCAACTAGAAGTCCAAAAATGACAAAAAGTGGAAGGTCAATCATAAACGGGAGCATGAAATCTCACCAACACGTGTATCACAAATGGGTAGCTATCCCATAAAATGAGCCGGAGCTCCTCTAAACAGGGTATAGTCCCCCCTTGCGGACTATGAGCCAAAGCACCTCCTATGAGCTGAAGCTCCTCCAAACACGGTATAGTCCCCCCTTGCGGACTATGAGCCAAAGTTCCTCCTATGAGCTGAAGCTCCTCCAAACAGGATATTCTAAGATTCGTAAATTTTAAATAATTTTATTTGTTTTATTAATATATTTAATTGAAATTTTGTGAAATTTCAAACAATAAAATTTTGAAATAAAAATTTGATATTTGAAATATGTCTATTTTAACATAGCAACTAGTAATTTTTCATCGGATAATAAGGAACTTATTTTCTTATGTAATTTTATTTCAATTTATATCTGTTAAAAATCAATGGTAATAAAATGTTTTCCAAACCTGAATATTTTTCTATAGAAAATTTCTAAATCATCTTCTGAACAAGATGTGATATTTTGGTTCGTCAAATTTGGAATTCTATTACTCCGTTTGTCTTATTTCCGACAAATTTGTACCATTTTTAGTACCTATTATCGACTTTTGATAGGATGATCATATCACTGATATCTGTATACCATTTTGATCGTTTCATCACGCAGATCATTGTGGTATATTCTAGTCTATATTTTGAAGTCTGATACGCAGTAGAATTCGCGAAAATAAAAGGTAACATATCAGTACCGGTTTTGTGAATTTTGGTTTTGTGACATTTTGAATGCTTGTGTTCATTCAACAATCTACAGTATAATACGAATTTCCTTTTGCTTTTATTTATCTCATGAATATGTGCCTGACCTTTGCTATTAACCTTTCTGTTTTACTGTACAATATCAGATGTTTTCATGTAAATCTAAAGTTTATTTTATAAGGTAGCACGTTTTCAAATGAAATCTAAGTTTACTGTACAAAAAAACTGCCACCCTTCATCTCCACTATTTCTCCTTTCCCTTCATGTTAGTCGCCAACCAAAATTTCTGCCGAGCACCGCCTTGCTCCACCCGCGATAGTGCCTCCACTGACTAGCCTGTGCCGCCAGTGCCCCAATCTATTTCCGGCCCTGCTAGCATGG
Source organism: Allium cepa (assembly GCA_030765085.1). Classification (NCBI taxonomy): domain Eukaryota; kingdom Viridiplantae; phylum Streptophyta; class Magnoliopsida; order Asparagales; family Amaryllidaceae; genus Allium; species Allium cepa. Next base: position 725,679,451 of record CM060937.1, on the reverse strand, counting down.
TTGGCGCCTCCGCTAACGACCACTGCATCCTCTAGCCTTCTGCAACCCGAACCAGAGCAGTCATGGCCTCACCCCTCCTTCCATAGAGCACCTAGAAATCAGCCGACACATCCCCATCGCCATTCCATCGGTTTGGCCTCTGCCTCGTCCGTCGCCAACTATTCGACTTATCTCTTCTGCCACCCAGACTCAACCAACAAGCCTTCATCTGCCCTCTTCCTCCTCCCGTGCCTCGCTGAGCTCTTCAAGTTTTTTTTAAATATATGATCCATTCGTCAAATATATATTGGTAAGTTTGGATGAATATATATATATATAATAGTTGTTTGCACCTTTTTGTTTAGTTTTGGATCTGCATGTACGTTGGATCTACTGTTCACATATGTATTAGTATATATACATAACCTATTGGTTCACAATATTTGTCATATAATTGATATATATTAGTTGTTTAAAGATGTATGTAATGGTTTCAGTTATATATAGGTATATATATATAGTTTATATATTTTCTACATGTATTAGTTATATAGTTATATGTATCAAGCTATGGTACATTTTATAGTATATGAAGTTTAAATAAGCTATAGTATATATATAGTTATAGTACAGTTATAGATTTGTTGTTGACAAATTTTAAGTTACATATTATAAGTATTGTGGTGTTTACAGTATTATATATTAGTATACAGTAGTTGTTCTTGTCTTATTTAAAGTACAATTATAAAATGGCATAAGCTGCTCTAATATTATATATATTTGTTCAGTATAATAGCTATATGATATGTATGGTCAGGAAGCTTAAATATGCCAGTGTTATACCGTATATGTGTTTTGGATAAATTGTTTAAAAATATTTGGTTTGTTTTAGTAATTTGAATACATATATTAATATTCTCAATGAATATACATAATATATGTGTATTTTGTATTTTTAAATAAGTATACGTATATAAGTATTTATTTCAAATTTTATTATGTATATATATATATGGGTTTTATACTTGTGTTTAATTTGAACCAATGATTTTTGAAATATATACTTAACTTAATATGTGTTTGAATTTAGAATATGACTTTTATATATGGTTATATATACCTAAGTTTACTTATACCATTCATCGTCATCGATCCAGTTCTTATTCGATTTCATCAATTCCTATTGTTAGCTTTGCTTGTCAAATTCGCGTCCAATCTAGATTTGCTTTGGATTCATAACTCGTCTGATTCTTGTTCTTCTCTAGCCTCAAAAGGTGAGCAATCTCTCATGATTAACATTCTTATATTTATTAAATTTTATTTCCCTTGAAAGAACGATTGAAATATTCTGCTGTAAGTTTTTTACATTGTTACATATATGCTATTATTTGTATTCGTTCACCTGTGACATCTGACACCATTATCTGTTATTTATATTAATGATATATGCATGTTATATTATTATTATATCGGTTATCACTCTGCAAGTTTCCTGCTAGTTTAGAATTCCTTATGGGTTGAAATGATACATACTTGTACGATCTGTAAAATAGGAGAAAATCGTTATTGGTTGAAATGATAAACCCAAGCGATTTTCATTTAAATTGAATTTGGGATTGTAGGTTGAAATGATGTATACCTGTATATATTTAAATTGTGGGCTGAAATGATAAATATCCATATCACTTGACCATAAGATAGAAAATTATACATATATACCATTGGTCTGCATATAAATTTATTGAAAATAAATCTATGGTTTTGGAAAAGAAATATATGGTTTAATAAATATTGATTTCAAAATAATATATATAAATGTATTTTATAAAGTTAAATTCTTGATTTTAAAATTTTATATTTTGAAGATTTTATAGTTATAGGTTAATTTTGAGATTATAAATTCTAAGAAATTATTTATAATTTTACTATTTTTTTTAATTATATAAATAGATTTAATATATATATATATATAAATAAATAAATTTATAATATGTTTAAGTATTTATTTAAAGGTATATTTAAAAAATGTTATATAATAATTTTAATAAATTAAGGTTGGGAAGTTAGGTTTGAAATTGATTTGAAATGGCATTTAATTAAGAATTTAATTAATTAAATCGATTTGAAACTTATGGAATTTCAAATTTTTAAAGGGTATGATTTTATAACTTGATTTTCGCTAAGGTGATTAAATGAATATATTAAGTTTAAATAAATCGAAGGAAATAGTTTGTTTGTAAATTGAGCTTTATTAAAATGATATTGGATTTATTAAGTAAATATTTCAAAACTAAATAATAGTAAATTGAATTTGATATATATAAGAAATTATCAAATTTATTTTTGAAAATGTTGAACGCTTAATGCTTTGAAATGTATTGAAATTGAAATGGTTTATTTTGTGGTTCAAAACTGTTTTTGAAATCGATATAATTTGAAATGGTTTATTGAGAAACTGAATTGAGTTGAATTTGATGAACTGAGATTGAATAAAACTTGAATTTTGGAATTCAAGTTGATTTGAAATCGATTTGTGAAATTTGAGGAAGCTATTGTATTATATAAAGTATTTCAAATTATATTTAAAACTATTTATATATTTTCTTTATAAATTATTTTATTGTAAACAATTTTATTATATACCATTTTAAATATAAACTATTTTATTATAAACTATTTTAATATGCCAACTATTTTAATATAAATATTTTAACTTATAACTATTTTATATAAACTATCTTACTTTATAAACTATTTTACTATATATAGTATTTTAATATCTAAACTGTTTAAGTGGTGGAAGTTATGTTTTCAAAGTTATGAATTTCAAAATGTTCTTATTTCCAAAGTGGTATAATTGTAAGTGTTATGATTTCAAAGTGTTATGATTTCCAAAAGTATTATGATTTCTAAGTTATGATTTCTGAAGTGTTATGGTTTTAGAAGTTTTATAATTTCGAAGGTGTTATAATTTTGAAGTACTATGATTTTGGAAGTGAATATATTTGAAATGGAAATGATATCGTATTGATTTGGTTTTGAAATGGAAATTATATCGTATTGATATGGTTTTTAAAATGGAAATGATATTTTGGTTTTTGAAGTATAAACTATTTTGAAATGATCGCATAATAATGTTTGGTTGTAAAAGAGACCAGGATCGGATATTGTCATACTCTCTACGAATACCGAAAACCACTTCAACAACTGCGTACGCGGTGGAGATTCCAGAATGAAGTAAGATGGTGGCGATGATCTTATATGAAGTATGTACATAGACCCGACTTCCGTGAGTTGGCTTAAGGTCGCTAAAATAGGAGCAATTGACGGGCCAAGTGAGGTAGCTCCTCCAATCAGTCACATCCGTTCTATACTATATTCTAACTTTATGATTGATTTGGTGATAACACTAGATTTCTTTTTCGGAGTGTGTTCCGAGGTGGGAGGTAGTGGCTGCTATGCGTTACCACCAGTCCGAATGCGTAATTGGTATATATACCTTGGCACTGCCTAGTAATGCCGTGTCACCTACCATATTGAGCCCACTACGAGTTTGCTTTGTAACGTACCTATAGAGTGCCCTCTGACGATGCCTAGTGCGAGGGAGATTATGGTACTGTATATAGATTATGGGAATATATAAATGTGTTAAGGCGGAAAATGTAAAGCCTTAATGCTATTTCAATAGTTTACTTTAATACAGGCATTATTATAATAGCGTATATTACTACATAGTTGATAGTTTAATGGATCCTTAGAGGATGGTTATCCCAAACATCCTTTGAGTTACTTGTATTTCAGTGGTTATTTCACTTGAGTTAGATTTATTGATATAAGAATGTTAATCCTGACTCGAGTGTTTTGTGTTTTTCTTTATGCTCGGGTCAGTCTGAGTGTACCGGTATTCGAGACTCACCTTTGTAGTTGGAGCTTTGCTTGGAGATCCTTTTATCGATTCTGCTTTCAGTTATTTAGTTGATTCTAGTGATGTATTCATATTTTTGTATTTGACTATTGTATTGAGACATCTTTGTATTCGAGACCTCTGTTGTATCTTATTTAACTTTGTTATATATATAATAGCTTCATGAACTACTATTCTTTTGTTTCCGCTGCATTATTTTTATATTACTCTGTGTTTGTGATTCTGTGATTTATTTGCTGTATATGTTGAGTTTTGCCAATATAAATTAACGATATGAAATTCTGGCCAATTCAAGTCCGACATGTGTGGATGCGAATGGTTGAAAATATCAGGATGTTACAGGTATAGTACCATCTTGCGGACTATGAGCCAAGCTCCTCCTATGAGCCGAAGCTCCTCCAAATTGGGTGTAACAACCCGGGATTTAGCTTCGAATTTATAATCGTCATTTAACGATTTAAGTGATGATAATTGCTATTGAATTTTGATCGGTTGGAATCCTTTGATAAAAATTTGCAATTGGATTTTTCTAGGGTTAAAAATCTTTTATAAATTGTTAAGTGTTGAGTGGGCTTTACATTTTGAATCGTGGGCCATGGTTCTTTGTTTAGCCGAGATAATATCGGAGGCAAACCCGATCCCCTCTTTCATTTCTCATTCGAAAACCTAAAACCAAACGAAACGGAAAAAAATGGTGGCGACTCTTTTCCTTTCTTCGTTCGTTCCTCCTTGCACATCAAAAATAAATGGCGGCCTCGTCTTCTTGAAGCTAGGGCTTCGTGAAATCAAGGGCGCCGATTACCTCCATCGAAGATGCTTTGTCGAACGGCTGCTTCTAATTGCTTTGAAACATCGGTGAGTGGTGTAATTATTCACTCACATCTAATTCTAGCTAGTTTAATCTTGCGATTTAGTGATTTCCTCTGCTTGTTTTGATTTTGGTTGATGTTGATTTCGTTTGTTCTTGTTGTCTTCGACTTTGACTTCGGTCGCTTTGGTTTGAAAAATAAATAAATTGTGCTGGGTGTTTAACTTGACTTGATGATGATTATTTCTTTAGCAAAGTGATTTGAATTGGCTAGTGTTTATTCAATTACTGCTTGGGGTCTTACCCACAGCTTCTTCTTCACGGCTTTGATGTTGCCGGTGACTTCTGTATGCACGTCCATTCCTGTGGCATGCTTGATTTGTGATTTTTATGTGATGTTCCTATTTGACTTCGGCCATGGTGATTTTTGATGACATTTTGTGTCTGCTTTGACTAGGGTTTTTTTTTGATATAACCTGACTTTGATTCAAACTGCAACTGTCTTTGTTCAAAGCTGCTATTGCTTTTGGTTAGTTTCTTGTACCAATTGAATTTTGGCTTCACTGTTTTCGAGTTGTATATCATACAGGTAGTCAGTAGCTCCATGTTGTATTGATCTCGGCTGATGTGTACATTACAATTGAGTTTTGTTTACTTGATGGCATTGATCTTGACTTTAAGCTTGTCATTAGAATGAGAGATATTTGCTTACATCCATATTGTCATAGTATCAGGTATGATATAGTGTGCATTTGAGTTGAATTTGGTCCAGATTCACTTAGTTGTTCACTGGTCTTTGCATACAAGTTTATCATGTTGTCACTGTTTATTTCTTCGAGTCAGTTGCACTGTGTTGGTTTCATTGGGGCTTTGTCACTGGAATTGGCTTCATGTACAATTGAGCAGTGAGTTGTATCCCTTTTCTGACGATGCTTGAAATTCCGTTGCACTTAGTATCACCTGATGTTGGGGTTTCGTTCCCTGATTCATTTTATATTGTCACACCCTTGTATAAGCAGTTGCATTTTATGTAATTGTTTGGTACATATTTTGGACCTATTGCAGGGTTCATCCCGGCATGCAACTGTGTCACATTGCCTTCCCTGTTCACTGATGGGGTGCTACCTTACTGTTGAACCTCCACTTTGTGGTTCATTGATATAGCCTGACAGATTGGGTTCATGTACATTGTCACTTGGCCATCCTATTAGTCCTTCCGTTACTGTCAGTTTCATGTAGTATTTGGATTTCCCCTGACTACACATGCATGTTTGTATCGACTGATACTTTGAGGCATATGGAACCGCGTTTATCTCTGCTGCAGCCATTATCTACAGTTGATTGATTTGGACTTAGGTCGAGACTTGATTTGTATGCCTTGACCATTTTATTTGAATTTGTACATTGAGTTGAATCCGGTATTTCGGGTTTGACCTTTTGCTCACATTGCGATTTTGTTTGAATATCATTTGAGTTGAACCTGATTCTGGGTTTGACCGTGTGTTCATTTGTGAATTTTCATTGTGTACGTATCACCGTAGTGGCAAGGCAGTGCACGCAAGCGTGAACTGCGGCCACACGGTATTCGTTGAGTACATCATCGCTGTAGTGGCAAGGCAGTGCACGCAAGCGTGAACTGCAGCCGCACGGTATTGCTTTTATTGATATTTCTATTACTTTTGATTCATTGATCTTTTGCGTATTTCAATGCCGTATTGGCAAGGCAGTACACGTTAGCGTGTACTGCAGCCAATTAGAATTGTTGTTTTTAAGTGATATTTCAATTGTTTGAATTGATTTAGTTTCATTTGATCATTTTGTTATTATCTAATTATCTAATTAATAATTAGATTATGAGTTTCTAGTTATTTATTAATAATTAGATTTTGATGTTAATTGCCGATTAGGCAATTCTGATGTTTTTCTAAATTATCTTCATTAACAATCCTTTCATCTATCTTCGTTGATAATTTGAGTTTGCTGAATTGTTGTTTAACACTATACGTGTTATATTCACCGTTATCCAATTTTCTTGTTAAAGGATCGGATAGGTGAATTTATTTTGACTGTTGCCTAATTGTTAATTAATTATTACTGCTTCTGTGAATTAATAACTGAGTTTGAATTAGACTGACCCGTGTATTATTTTCTTTAGAATGTAATACTCGGATCTGGCCGAGTATTTACAGGTTGTTGATATCTTACTATGGGTTGCTGTTAGAGCTATGAATTCTTTTCATATTTTTGGAGTAGTCGTCATCATTTAAAGTAGTCAGTGTATTTGTATAGGATGTTGTATATTCATGTATATTATTCACGATAATGTACTTGTATATGTAACTTCCAGAGTCGACAGTTGTAGTTGTATCATATGTACTGTATCACATGTATTGTAACTGACATCAGTTATTACATATATGAGACTTTTTGTTTTATCTGTGTTTTCCGCATTTACACGAACCGTATGATTATTATATTAATTGTCCTAAACTGTTATGAACCATCGTAGTTCGTTTTATACTGGAATTGGTATGTCGATAGGAGTAAATAAATAAGTGATGAAAAACCAAAAATATACTACTCCTATCGAGATAACCAATACTAGTGTAAAGCCTGACTATGGATGGCTGCTCCTATCCAGCCTTATTCTTCATGATAACAAACAGTATTTCTTTTAATACTCTTTGTTATTGTGAGCATAGAGGTGGGGCGTCACAGTTGGTATTAGAGCTTGGGGTTTATGGACATAATATAAAACATAACTTAGATGGAACATGTGTTACAACTATATGTCGATGTTTTATTATGTTTTGAGTCAAAACTAAAGTTTTGAAATTAGGATGGAATTTTTAAATATCTTTATTTAAAAATAAAAAGTGAAACTGTGTTTTGATGATTGATTGAGTGTGTTCTGTTTATCAGAGTGCACAGCGGAAACAGTGACTGTCTTCGCTGAGTACGGCTGATAACCTTTTTGATTTAAAAATCAAATTATGAAATTGAAATAAATTTCATTTGTTGCTTACATAGTTGTGTTTATTTTGTTTTCTTTGGAAATTTCGAATCCAATTTGAGAATTCGAAGCGATTGCAGTTACGTGAATTTGTTGAGATTTCTACTATTTTGAATTATCTTCATTGAAGATATATTTGAATGATTTCTTTGTCCATTTTGCGGTATACGTGCAAATTTATGTTGCACGTTACTACATTAATTTTACGTTGAACCGATGCTTGGTTATGAAACGTATTTTGTTGCCGTTATTTTTATAGCGGGATTTTTACGCTGGTGCTAGATTTTTGAAACTTAGTGTTTTGTTGACATTTTTAATGGATTAAAATTCACTGACATTATATTTTGATGCAAATTATTTTTTTGAGATTTTGACGTTTAAAAATTACTGTCGCATTGACTTCAGTGACCGTCCAATTTTTAAAGTGGATTTTCAAGCGGTTATCTCGCAATGCTGATTTTGAGATCCGTTTCTACGATGTTTTGAGAAGTGCAATTTCCTTGTCGAAATTTCCACTAAATGATGTTGTTTTTATCATGGATTTGCAAATCGTTTTAAAAAAAATTCAAAATTCAAAATTTTTCAGTTTACGTTTTCAAAAGAATGAGGAAGCGATTTAAACGATTCAGCAAAATCGAGGACTATGAACCCTTTCTTTTACTGATTCGCTTAATTCCGGATTTGTTCGTTAGAGAATGTAAATTATTACTTTTATAAAATAAATGAAATTGTTTTCAGAATTTTTACAGTTTGCGTTTTCAGAAGAATGAGAAAGTTACTTAAACGTTTAAGCAAAATCGAGGACTATGACCCCTTTCTTTTACTGATTTGCTTAATTCCGGACTTGTCCGTTTGAGAATGTGAAATGTTATTTTTGGAATACACAATTTTGCACTTTCAAGGAAACGATGAAGAGATTTAAACGATTTAGCAATAGTACGGAGTATGGAACCACACTTTTACTATTTCGGTTAATTCCGGACTCGTTAATTGAAACATTTGCTGTTTGATGATTTTGATGATTTTACACGTTCAAGGAAACGATGAAGAGAATCAAACGATTTAGTAAAACACGTGGTATGGGACATGTGCATTTGCTATTTCGGTTAATTCCGGACTCGTTAATTGAATATATGATGATTTTTGTGTGCTTTCGAGCCACTATGTTGGACCTTCGGGTCATATGTTGGACCTTCGGGTCAATACCAGTACCGGACCTTTGGGTCATTTGTTGGGCGCCAAAATTATGTTGGGTACTTGGTAGGCTTCAGCCATATGTTGATGCACGTGCGGCGTAGCTAAAACTCGCCATTTGTTGGGATCGATCCACCTTTTATGTTGATTTTCTAGATTATCTTAATTGATTCTAGATATTTGTTGTTTCCAATTATCTGCAGGCAATTGGATATTTGTTGATATGAGTTCTAATTATTGTTTTTGATAATTAGATATTTGTTGATTTGATTATCGCTTGTGATAATTAAATATTTGTTGATATGAGTTCTAATTATCGTTTTTGATAATTAGATATATGTTGATTTGTTTATCGCTTGTGATAATTAAATATTTGTTGATATGAGTTCTAATTATCGTTTTTGATAATTAGATATTTGTTGATTTGATTATCGCTTGTGATAATTAAATATTTGTTGATATGAGTTCTAATTATCGTTTTTGATAATTTGATATTTGTTGATTTGATTATCGCTTGTGATAATTAAATATTTTTTGATATGAGTTCTAATTATTGTTTTTGATAATTAGATATTTGTTGATTTGATTATCGCTTGTGATAATTAAATAATTGTTGATTTGTAATTTCTGATTATCGTTTATCGCTTGTGATAATTAAATAATTGTTGATTTGTAATTTCTGATTATCGTTTTTGTTAATCGAATATTGATTGGTTTGGGATTTGATTATCGTTTTTGATAATCGAATATTTGTTGATTTGGGATTTGATTATTGTTTTTGATAATCGAATATTTGTTGATTTGAGATTTGATTATCGTTTTTAATAATCGAATATTTGTTGATTTGAGATTTGATTGTCGTTTTTGATAATCGAATATTTGTTGATTTGAGATTTGATTATCGTTTTTGATAATCGAATATTTGTTGATTTGGGATTTGATTCTCATTTTTGATAGTCGAATAATTGTTGATTTGAGATTTGATTATCGTTTTTGATAATCGAATAATTGTTGATTTGAGATTTGATTATCGTTTTTGATAATCGAATATTTGTTGATTTGATTATCGTTTTTGATAATCGAATAATTGTTGATTTGAGATTTGATTATCGTTTTTGATAATCGAATATTTGTTGATTTGAGATTTGATTGTCGTTTTTCATAATCGAGTATTTGTTGATTTGAGATTTGATTCTCGTTTTTGATAATCGAATATTTGTTGATTTGAGATTTGATTGTCGTTTTTGATAATCGAATATTTGTTGATTTGAGATTTAATGTCGTTTTTGATAATCGTATAATTGTTGATTTGATATTTGATTCTCGTTTTTGATAATCGTATAATTGTTGATTTGAGATTTGATTCTCGTTTTTGATAATCGAATAATTGTTGATTTGAGATTTGATTATCGTTTTTGATAATCGAATACTTGTTGATTTGAGATTTGAATATCATTTTTGATAATCGAATATTTGTTGATTTGAGATTTGATTATCGTTTTTGATAATGGAATATTTGTTGATTTGAGATTTGATTATCGTTTTTGATAATCGAATATTTGTTGATTTGAGATTTGATTATCGTTTTTGATAATCGAATATTTGTTGATTTGAGATTTGATTATCGTTTTTGATAATCGGATAATTGTTATTTTTCGATTACCGTTTTGGTAACTAAATAATTGCGGTTTGGGATTTGTGATTTGGGTTTTATAATTATCTTTGTTGATAATTAGATTTTACTGTCTTCCAACTATCGTATCGATAATTAGATATGGCTTTTTTGTGATTTATGTATTCTAATTATCTAATTGATAATTGAATATTGCTGATAATTGCATTCAATCAGCTTTATTATTTTCTGATTATCAACTTGATAATTAAATTTTGTTAAGAATTTGTGAATTTCTTTTATGAAATTAAAAGAATTCTTTGGTGTTTGTATTCTCGACCTTTATTTTCTAGCTTAACTAGTTTATGTTAGAAAAATAATTGTTAGTGACGACCTTAATTATGAAAATTGCAGGGATGCAATTTTTTAAGGAGGGGAGTCTGTAACAACCCGGGATTTAGCTTCGAAATTATAATCGTCATTTAACGATTTAAGTGATGATAATTGCTATTGAATTTTGATCGGTTGGAATCCTTTGATAAAAATTTGCAATTGGATTTTTCTAGGGTTAAAAATGTTTTATAAATTGTCAAGTGTTGAGTGGGCTTTACATTTTGAATCGTGGGCCATGGTTCTTTGTTTAGGCGAGATAATATCGGAGGCAAACCCGATCCCATCTTTCATTTCTCACTCGAAAACCTAAAACCAAACGAAACGACAAAAAATGGAGGCGACTCTTTTCCTTTCTTCGTTCGTTCCTCCTTGCGCATCAAAAATAAATGGCGGCCTCGTCTTCTTGAAGCAAGGGCTTCGTCAAATCAAGGGCGCCGATTACCTCCATCGAAGATGCTTCGTCGAACGGCTGCTTCTAATTGCTTTGAAACATCGGTGAGTTATGTAATTATTCACTCACATCTAATTCTAGCTAGTTTAATCTTGCGATTTAGTGATTTCCTCTGCTTGTTTTGATTTTGGTTGATGTTGATTTCGCTTGTTCTTGTTGTCTTCGAGTTTGACTTTGGTCGCTTTGGTTTGAAAAATGAATAAATTGTGTTGGGCATTTAACTTGACTTGATGATGATCTTTTCTTTAGAAAAGTGATTTGAATTGACTAGTGTTTATTCAATTACTGCTTGGGGTCTTACCCACAGCTTCTTCTTCCGGCTTTGATGTTGCCGGTGACTTCTTTATGCACGTCCATTCCTGTGGCATGCTTGATTTGTGATTTTTATGTGATGTTCCTATTTGACTTTGGCCATGGTGATTTGTGATGACATTTTGTGTCTACTTCGACTTGGTTTTTTTTTTGATATAACCTGACTTTGATTCAAACTGCAGTTGTCTTTGTTCAAAGCTGCTATTGCTTTTGGTTATTTTCTTGTACCAATTGAATTTTGGCTTCACTGTTTTCGAGTTGTATATGATACAGGTAGTCAGTAGCTCCATGTTGTATTGATCTCGGCTGATGTGTACATTACAATTGAGTTTTGTTTACTTGATGGCATTGATCTTGACTTTAAGCTTGTCATTTAGAATCTGAGATATTTGCTTACATGCAAATTGTCATAGTATCAGGTATGATACAATGTGCATTTGAGTTGAATTTGGTCCAGTTTCACTTAGTTGTTCACTAGTGTTTGCATACAAGTTTATCATGTTGTCACTGTTTATTTCTTCGAGTCAGTTGCACTGTGTTGGTTTCATTGGGGCTGTGTCACTGGAATTGGCTTCATGTACAATTGAGCAGTGAGTTGTATCCCTTTCCTGATGATGCTTGAAATTCCGTTGCACTTAGTATCACCTGATGTTGGGGTTTTCATTCCCTGATTCATTTTATATTGTCACACTCTTGTATAAGCAGTTGCATTTTGTGCAATTATTTGGTACACATTTTGGACCTATTGCAGGGTTCATCCCGGCATGCAACTGTGTCACAATGCCTTCCCTGTTCACTGATGGGGTGCAACCTTACTGTTGAACCTCCACTTTGTGGTTCATTGATATAGCCTGACAGATTGGGTTCATGTACATTGTCACTTGGCCATCCTATTAGTCCTTCCATTACTGTCACTTTCATGTAGTACTTGGATTTTCCATGACTACACATGCATGCATGTTCAATTTATTTTGACTGTTGCCTAATTGTTATGAACCATCGTAGTTCGTTTTATACTGGAATTGGGTATGTCAATGGGAGTAAATAAATAAGTGATGAAAAACCAAAAATATACTACTCCTATCGAGATAACCAATACTAGTGTAAAGCCTGACTACGGATGGCCGCTCCTATCCAGCCTTATTCTTCATGATAACAGACAGTATTTCTTTTAATACTCTTTTTATTGTGAGCATAGAGGTGGGGCGTCACATTGGGTATAGTCCCTCTTTTTCGAACAAAGAGACATCACACGTCGCTAGTCTAAATCACCAAAGGATCATCATTGACCAATAAGTATAAATTAAACTAAGCTAGTAAATAAGTGAGTTTAGCTTCGTCTCCCCTAACCACTGACTTAACTTAAATATTTACGAACTAATTGTAGATATCCACTCGAAAATAGTTAAAAGGTTTCAATCGAACAAGTCTAAGAATTAACCGACAAAGTAAACGCAAGCGTTTCATACCACTTATTTTGCTAAGTCGTTTAATTGGATTTCTCAAACGAATGAGGTAAAGGTTTCCATATACTTATAGATTGGAAAATGATTTTAAAAACGAGCTTTGTATTAAAATAACGTGGAAATCATTTTTGTGAAAGAGTTTGGATACTTATTATTAGTATAGAAACCATTGTATTTTAAAGTGACAAATCACAGAAAACGATTGTAAAAACAATCGATCAACAAAAATTCACATTTGACGACGTGAATTAAAGCCCCCAAAAATTGATATCAAATCCAATCAAATGGATATTTCCAAATATCCAAAAATGAAGTCATCAAAGTCGATAATAAATGACAACAACTAATCGGATCAACAAAAATCGTTAAAAAATGGAAATCCACTAAAAACAACCAAATTAGGAAAAATTGACAGTTCCAGGCGACTTGAGGTTCAACCAGACGTCTGGATTCGGGTTCTTAAAATATTTCAGAAATCTCCCAAATGTTTGAACCACTAACCAAATGTCTGAACCACAACCAGATGTCTAAACCACTAATCAGATGTTTGGATTTGGTCTCTGCCCTTTTTCTTCTGCATGTGTTTTTATATTCTTTTTCCAAGGACCCTTTTCGGACGTCTGGATTTTGTTGCAGACATCTGGATTTTGTTCCAGACATATGGATTTTTCTGCTAGGAAAAAATTTGCATAGCCCAAAGAGGGCAAATCCAAACCGAAATGCGATCGAATGAGCGATGGATGTTAGGGATTTATTGTCAATCGACAACCCAGCACTATAGGCTCTTCGATACACCACCAAAAACATGGCCAAACATCCATGATAGGATCTTTAATGATTTTGACTTCGAAACACCAAAATCGGAAATTCACCGAATCAATTCAAATCAAAAGCAATTGAACATGAAATAGATGTTAGGAATTCATACCTAACAACGATGAAAGCTATAGACATAGATGTGAGTTCAAGCACTCACCTTTAAACCCAAAAACAATGAATAAGAAGCTTTAAAATAAAGGAAAGATCAACCACACTTCACTTCAACCCCAAGTAGCTCAAATCTAAGCACATAAGCAAATATTTTCTAAGTTAGGGTTTAGGAATTTCTGAAAGTTGAAGGGAGATTAAGATGAGAAGATGAAGAGGATGCTCACCTAAGCTTCTCTTTGATTTTTGAGCAAGAACTTGAATTTCCAAAGAGAACTAGGGGTTAGGAATTTTAATTTCCCATCTTTTCCCCCATTCTTTCCTTTTGCTTAAGTTAGGAAATGTTATGGCTGAATGAAGAGAAGTGGAGGGGAGTTAAATTATTGTGTTGGGTTAGTGGGCTGAAACCCAAACCTAATGCTCAATAGAAAAATTGAAAAATTCTACTCAACTCCAAACATATCGATGTTTATAATCAAAAAGGTCACAAACATCGTTTTGAACTCAATGGAAGTGGTCTTGAGTCCAGATTCGACCGTTTACCAAAAGTAGCACTTCTGACTTTAATGCAACTAATGATGCTATATTTAAATAAAATATTAAAATATACAGTCGTAAAATATGCGGATTGTTACAATACGAATAGGGAGAAACAAGAATGGATTTTGGAACCAAGGGGAACATTCCAAATATCAAAGGAAATTCGAATCAAAGAGGAAGAACTCAAGCTCGAATGAAAGTGATTTCATAATTAAATTTACCATATATGCTAAGTTTTCCAAAAACCAAAGCTCTGATACCAGCTGTAACATTCCGGTATTTTCAACCATTCGCAACCGCACATGTTGGACTTGAATTGCTCAAAACACCAGATTGTTAATTTAAATTTGGAAAAACTAAGCATATACAGTAAATAAATAAATCAAAAAATCACTGACACAGAGTAATATAACAATAAGTTGTGGAAATAAAAGAATAGTACTTCATAAAGCTACTATATATAAACAGAGTTGAAACAAGATACAGCAGAAGTATCAAATACATAGAAGTCCAATACAATAATCAAATACAAATCTGAATACATCACAGAAGTCAACTGAATAATTGAGTGCTGAATAGATAGATGGATCTCCAAGCGAAGCTCCAACTCCAAAGGTGAGTCTCAAATGTTGTATCACTTTGTCTGACCCGAGCGTAAAGAAAAACACAAAACACTCGAGTCGGAATTAACATTCTTATATCAATAAATCCAACTCAAGTGAAATAACAACTAAAATACAAGTAACCCAAAAGATGTTGGGGATAACCATCCTCTAAGGATTCATGAAACTATCTACTATGCAGTAATATATGCTATTATAATTATGTCTATAGTAAAGCAAACTATTAAAATAGCGTTAAGACATTACCCATATCCCATGTAACACATTTTATAGTGCCAATAGTCTATACAATACCGTAATACCTCCTGATCGGGAGGCTCTCATAGGATACTTCATGGGTACGACACAAAACAACCTCGTAGTGGTCTCGATAGGGTAGGTGACACGGCACAACTAGGCAATGCCAGGATAGATATACCAATTACACTTTCGGGCTGGTGGTAATGCATAACCGTAGCTACCTCCCACCTCGAGCCACACTTCCAAATCAAAGGTGCGCACCAAATCAATTACAAAGTAATAGAATAGCATACGAAGAAGTGAGTCTGATCGAAGGAGCTACCTTACTTGGCCCATCGATTGCTCCTGTTTTAGCCACCTTGTGCCAACTCATGGGAGTTGGGTCCACGTATATACCTCATATAGGATCGTTGCCGCCATCCTATTTCATTCTGGAATCCCCACCGCATACACGATTGTTAAAGTGGTTTTCAGAGTTGGCAGAGAGTATGACAACTTCTGATTCCGGTCTCTTTAACAACGAAACGTTATTATAACACCACAATCATTTCAAAATAGTTTATGCTTCAAAACCACAATATCATTTCCATTTCAAAAACCATATCAAAACGATTCAAAACCAAATCAATATGATATCATTTCCACTTCAAAAACCAAATCAAATCAGTATGGTATTCTCTTCCATAGTCATAGTACTTTCAAAATTATAACACTTATGAAACCAAAACCCTTGAAATCATAACGCTTTGAAATCATAACGCTTTGAAATCATAACACATTGAAATCATAACATTTTGAAAAACCATAACACTTTCCTTTAAACAGTTTAGATATTAATAACAGTATATACATAGTAAAATAGTTTATAAAATAAAATAGTCTATTTAAAAATAGTTATAAGTTCAAATAGTTTATAATAAAATAATTAGTATATTAAAATAGTTTATATTAAAAATGATTTATAAAGTAAATATGTAAATAGTTTTAAATATATTTTAAAATACTTTATATAACAAAATAGCTTCCTCAAATTTAACAAATCGACTCCAAATAACCTCGAATTCCAAAATTCAAATTTAATTAAATCTTCATTTATCAATTTCAACACAATTTAGTTTCTTAATAAACTATTTCAAATTATTTCGATTTCAAATACAGATTTGAACCACAAAATACACCATTCCAATTTCAATAAATTTCAAAGCTTTTAAATATTCAACATTTCCAAAACTAAATTTGATAATTTCATATATATATATATATATATATCTATGTGTGTGTATATCTTAATTTAACTTCATTATTACTTAGTTTTGAAATATTCACTTAATAAATCCAATATCATTTAAACAAAACCCAAAATTTCAAATCACTAAATATTTCCTTTAACTTATTTGAACTTGAACTATTCATTTAATCACCTTAAAACAAAACCAAGTTATAAAATCATACCTTTTAAAAATATGAAATAAAATAAGTTTCAAATCAATTAAATAAAATTCTTAATTAAATACCATTTCATATCAATTCCAAATCTATCTTCCTAACCTTAATTTATTAAAAATTATTATAACTTTATATTTGAAGTATAATTTTAAATAAATACTTAAACATATTATGTATTAATCAAATCAAACTTTATTAAATTAATGTTATTAAAAAGTCTATTTTATATCAAAACTTATTTATATATATTTAAAAATAGTTAAATCACAAGTAAATTCTTAAAATTTATAATTTCAAAATTAATTTATAACTAAATTTTCAAACATAAAATTTAAAAAAATATAAATTTTTAACTTTATAAAATACATTTATATATAATATCTTAAAATTAATATTTATTAAACTATATATTTCTTTCCAAAACCAAAGAAATCATTTTCAAAATATTTATATATTGACCAACGGTGTCTGTATATAATTTTCTATCCTATGGTCAAGTGATACGGATATTTATCATTTCAATCCATA
Organism: Allium cepa; assembly: GCA_030765085.1. Lineage (NCBI taxonomy): Eukaryota > Viridiplantae > Streptophyta > Magnoliopsida > Asparagales > Amaryllidaceae > Allium > Allium cepa. The sequence continues at coordinate 725,661,994 of CM060937.1, read as the reverse complement.
ATTTAAGTATATACGGGTATATATCATTTCAACCCGCAATCCCAAATTCATTTCAATGAACATCGCTTGGGTTTATCATTTCAACCCACAACGATTTTCTCCTATTCTACAGATCGTTCGGGTATGTATCGTTTCAACCCATAGTGAATTCTATATTAACAGGGAACTGGTAGAGTGATATGGATATGATAATAATATAACAGGCTTATATCATCAATATAAATAACAGATAGTGGTGTCAGATCGCACATGTGAACAAATACAGATAATAGCATATGTATAGCAAAGTAAATAACTAACACCAGCATATTTCAATTGTCGTTTCAATTTAAATCAAATTTAATAAATATAAGAACATTGGTTGTGAGTGATTGCTCACCTTTCGAGCCTAGAGAAATTTGACAACACGACAAGCTACGAATTCCAAAGCAAAGTGAGGTGGACATGAATTAGACGAACAAAGCTGATAAATTAGGAATTGTTGAAATAAATCAGAATCTGCTTGATATAGACTGAATCGAATTATATATTATTTTATTATTTTATTTTCTCAAACCAATATTAAATTAAAATACATATGTAAAATATATATATGTGTGTGTGTGTGTGTATTCTGAAATCAATATTGTAACCTTAAAACACATATATATTAAAAATCAAAGTAAACACATAATTTACATTTTAAACCCAAAACATAAAATCAATATTTTTTAGCGCATAAAACAAAACAAAACTAATATGTAATATCAATATTACCATAGCATATATGGGAAGTTTCAGATAAATATTCATGCATTCTATATGTATGCTACCAATATGTGTGTTGTCTATTCAATTAAATGTATATGCAGACCACCCTCTATATATATGTAAAAAAATATATGTAAGCTGATATGTGCGGACCAACAGACCTTTTAAAACTATGACATATATATACACTAATGTATATATAAACCTTATATATTGTATACGACACTTAGAAACATTTAAAATTTTACTTCCAAATCTGTTATAAATAACATACTATAATGTATATGTAATTTGGCATATATATCACTTAATGGAAACACGTTTATAACTAACATAAATGTATTAGATTTATATGCATATCCATGTATTAACTTTCACCATGAAAGACACGTACGAAAATTTTAAACAAAACCTATATATATAGGCAGATAACTTTTTATATTAATAAACTTACACAGTTTTATACATAACAAAACAAAAGGAACCAGATTATATCTATACACTAATCAACACAAATGCATACAATATATAAATAATACGGCTTATAAAACTATATATATTTACAAACATAGACCAAAAATTAATTATATACCAATATATATACTAACTACAAACAAAATCTTATGAACTCATACAACAAATGACTTTATATATTTATATAAATATATAAAAAAATTTAAAAATAAAAAATAAACAATTATTTCCTTTCAAAATTATTATATAATATATGTACGTATACCATTACTTATTGTAAACAAATATAACCCATACCAGATTATACTTATGTGTATACTATAATACGTTTATAAAAAACAATATTACAACAAATTATATATAAAGAAACCAATAATATATATATAATCATAATATATAATTTACATCAGCATCTAGAAGTGGACTCGGGTGTTTGGGTAGGGGCTTGGCCAGTGGCGACGCAGAAGACGTAGAGGCGAAGGGCAGAAGTTAAAGAGGCCGAGCATCGGAAGGAGGAAGGTCGTCTTACGCGTAGAGTAGGAAGGCAAGGCTGGGGCAGGGCTCGTGTGAATGAGACTGGAGGTGACTGGGTTAAGGCGGATGAGGTGTAAGGAAGAAAGGCGAGCGTGCATAGCTCGGAAAAAAATAAGGGAGAAATTGATGGATATGGGGGAAGGAAAATGAAAGGTAGGAGGAGGATATAATGTAACTTTTGTGTAGATTTGCTTGACAAGGAAATATATAGCTGAGCCAACGTTTAAAATGAAATAGCCAAAAATTTGAAGAGGTGGAATTGCAAAAGCTAAAGTTTGAATTTGTTGATATAATAAAAGCTGAAGGCTGATGGTATTACACAGTTGCAACTGAAATGACAAAGTATACAAAAGCTCGAATACGTAACCGATACGAAATCGTTCGTGGATTTCAACATCTCCCTAATTTTTGAAACACATAAACGAATATACTATAGAGATTGGCACGATGCGATAATCAAAACGGTATACAGATATCAGTGGTACAATCATCCTATCAAAAGTCGATAATCGGTACTGAAAATACAGCTAAAACGTCAGAATTAAGGTAGACGCAGCAATAGCAGTCCAAATTTGAAGAAACAAAATATGAAATCTCACTTAGAAGATGATTTACAAATTTACAGTATAAAAATATTTAGGTTTAGAAAACATTTTATTATCATTAGATATTAACTGATTTGAATTGAAATAAAATTACATAATAAAACAAGCATTCATATTATCAGATGAAATTTTACTATTTATTATGTTAAAATAGACGTATTTGGAATATTAAATTTTGTTTCAAAATTCAAATATTTAGAATTTCTCGAAATTTCAATTAATTAATTAAATAAATAAAACCACTAAAATTTATGGATCGTTACACCACACATGTCTGACTCAAACCATTGAAAAGGGAGGATTGTTAATGGGGTAAATAAAAAAAATAAAAACAAAACACAGAATCTCGCAACGGAATATAAAATATAATAATCAAATAAACAGTTCATGAAACTATTTTACAAATAACATTTGATTACGCTTTTACAAATTCAAATTAGAGTTATACATACATCATAAATAACCAATAATGCAGCGGAACACGGAATGTGGACGAATAATAAATAGCAATAATATACTAAATCTTCATCTTCGTCTACCCGAAAATAGTCTCCAACACTGAAAACTCAGGCTGACCCGAGCATAATGAAAACAAAACACTCGAGTCAGAACTAAAAGATCTTATGTAAGTCAAATTAATCTAAAATAAAATGTGATTGCAATGGCTTCAGAGATGTTATGAATTTTCCATCTCCAATCAAGTGTACAAAGTGAATATAATTATTAAATGATTTCAAATAATTCGAAATATCAATCTTAATCATCTAATTAAAACAAAATCGAAGTTTGAATTAACTTAAACCCTTTAAATAATTGTGACGACCCAACTTCCAGACTCCAGGAAGTTGCATCTCTAAGAAGAAAGAAAGGGATTGAAAAGAGAAAAGAAAGGAAAGAAAGAAACAGACAACATCAGAACGAATAAATTATATTATATCACATAAAACTTAACATAGTATCATATACATCGGAGTTAAACAGCTAATACAACACAAACTAGACAGTTATAAACATCTGTCTAGCAATTACAATTCAAGTATATATCAGAGAAAACGGATACAACTCAACACAGCGAAACTACTACATATATCTACACGCTGAAGCCTCCTGCTCCATTATCTCTTCCAGAAATCGTCAAAGAAATCCCGAAACACTTGTCTACTCATACGTAATATGAGTACCCAAGAGTTTAATAAAACAGAAAATAAACACTCAGGTCAGACAGTGGTCTGGTGCGAGTAAACGGGGATAAAAGTTGCTTAACTTTGAAAACCCTTTGTAACAAAAGGTATCACGTAAGACTTCCCACACATAAACATGGAAAAGTTTTTACCTTACACTAACCAAAACATTTGATAGGAAATCCAGTGATATTATAATAGTGTCTAGGGTTTTCAAGTAAATAAGAAATAGCCGAAATTGTTACATGATTAAATTCCAGCTACTAGCCAAAAAAGTGGGTAATCAATCAAAACCGTAGGGTCTCGTAGGAAGGATGGGTTTCCATCAATGGCAGGGCTACTGGGGTACCGCCCATCACAGTACGTGGCCTAGATCACCGTTGTAACGACCCAGAATTTTAATTTATTAAAATTTGAATATTTAATTTATTTTAAATATTAATAAGTGAAATTTATAAGTCAAATAAATTTAATTTGAATTATTGGATTTAATTGGATAATTAAATCGATAATTTAATATGTTAAATTATGGAAATAATTGAAAATTGAGTTAAATATGATTGAAAATGATTTGTAAAATTTTATTTTATCATATTGAAGTTAGAATGATATTTTAGAACTTTTAAAATCAAATTAAAAGCTATTTGTGAAAATTGAATATTTTAATATTAAAATCGACTAGTGAAAATAGTCAATTTTTGAACAGTCTCAGAATTGAATGAAACCAGTTCCATTGGATCCGTAATAGTTAGTTATTACCGGATTTCAATTTTCGTGTCAATCGGAGTTATCGTTTGATCGTGGCAGCTCGAAACGCATCGAATTATTTTTTAATTTTAATTTGGCGAGTTAAAATAGCCATTTTTCAAAAAGTCTCCGATTTCGACGAAACCAGTTTCATCGAATCCGTAATGTGATATTATTGTATGGTTTCAAATTTCGTGTCAATTGGATTTACCGTTTGTCCGGTACAAATTAAAACGCCTAGAAAATCGATTAAATCGGTTTAATTTAAATTGAACGTTTGTAGCCATAACTCGCACAAATGTCCGAATTAGCTTTCAAAACCTGTTCCATTATGTCCGGAACGCGGGATAAACCCTAGGAATGTCAGTTTCGGCGCGTAAATCGGAGTTTGGAATTTCCGGATTGAATAGTGTTTGAGAATTTCCTATAAATAGCCCCTCACTCAAATTAAAAATAAATAAATAAATAAAACCCTAATTTGTTCTACAGCCGCCACCATAGAATGGATGGCCGAAAACTTCCACACTTCATCCCTCAATTTCTTCGAATCCACTCATTAATTCAAGCAACTTCCAACAGCAAAGATGTAGAGCATCACGAGCTCTACGTTCTCAACGGTGATGATCGGATAATATTGAGTCGATCGACGGCAATTTGCAGTTGAATGCGTGAACTTTGCACACGTTTTTCAAGCTAGATATAGGGCCGAGTGTCACAAGGCTTTGGCCGAGCATCAGGGTGGAGAAGGCGCTTCGAATGGTGGCGAGATGATCGGGTTTCGTCGTCATTTGGGGGGTGCGTGTATTAGGGTTTTCACGTGAATGTTGGGTTCGGTCTCGCGTGTAAAAAAACTGGAGATATGCGTGAGTGGAGAAGGAGATGCAACGTGCGGCTGAGATCCAGGTTGGGGGGAATGCACGGTGGATGATTAGATTAGGTTTAAAAATTTAATTTTGTTGTAAATATTGTTTTATAAATTCGTATAACTTCATAAATTCGTATCTTTTTCATACGAGGTCGAAAACGCACGAAACAAGAAGCGTTGGAATCGTATGGACGAGCACTACGCGATGAAATTGGATTGGAGTCGTTTGGAGTTAGTGAGAATTTTGGGTAAAATTAAACGTCCGTTTAATTTTATTCGAAATAAATCGCTAAAACGAAATTGAAAACCAAGGTGAGAACTTCTCACTCAATCGAATCAGTTTCGATTTTATTTTAAATAGTTAGATTTAAAATATTTGAATGCATGTTTGAATGATGATTGATATCTATTGATTGTTAAAATAGACATTATGCGCCGTTAGTAAGCGGATGTTATTTAATAAAAACATATACCGCGAATATTTCATAAACAATGAAATTGGTATTATATATAATAGCAATATATATATATTGGCATATGTATATATCGTAGTTATTGATTTCCCGCATTTTTTGTTTAGCGGATGAGACCCTATTGCGCCGTCTATTAAGCGGATAATATTTTAAATCGCATATACCGCGATAATTTCGTATTGGAGCGAAATTGGTATTGTGCTAATGTTTGTGGATGCAGGAAAACAGGTTGGAGGGATCCAACTGGATTCCTCAATAGTTTTTATTTGATTTCAGATATTTTGATATTTGATGGATTATCATATCGATATATGATGTCGCTGTTGTCGTGATTGACTATTTGGTATGTAGCGTCATTGGACCAAATTTTGGAATTTTAAAATGATTTTAAAGTGATTTTTGAAAGTATACGTTTATAAAATATTTTTGGAATTAATTCACTTTAAATAAATAAACGTTATAATTTTTATGTTATAAAAATTATGATTTTGAGAAATACGGGTTAATGTTTTACAAAATAATTAAATTGGATTTTTGAATTCATTATAAAAAGTTGAAAAATAGGATTTATAAAAATTTGATTATTTTATAAATCAAGAGAGTGGTGAAATTATAAAGAAGTTTAAAGATGTTTTAAAACAGTAGTATGAATTGATTTTATAAAGGATTTATAAATTGATATTTACAAATTAAAACATTTGAATTATAAAACGAGTTTTTATAAGTGTTAGAATGAATTGTGAATGAATTTTATAAACAAATGAAATTTATAGAGTTATAAACGGTGAAGTTATAAATGGAATTTTATAAGCAGTAGGTTTATAAAATTTATAAAGTTATTGAAAGAATAGAATTGGATAAATAATTGAATCTTATAAGTTATAAGATTTATAATTATGAAGTTCAAAGCAACGATTTTTCAAACAAATAAATTATAAGTATTTCACTTATGATATGAACTTTTGTTTTATAATTGAGTTATGAATTCAATAGGTTAATAAAGGAATTTATAAAAGGAAGTTGTTATAAAATAAATAGATTTATAATGGAATTTATAAACGTTGTTTTATTAATTCACAAACGACTTATTTTGATAAGTAAATTGTTGAAACCTATTAATGGAGTGATATTCACATTTTTGATTGTGAATAATCCTTTAAAATGAAATGTATAAAAGGATGAAATGTGTTAACGTAGTATATTCACGTTTTTGAATAGTGAATAATATGTTGAAGAAAATGTTTAGATTTGATGTTTTAAATAGAATTAAAACGATCTAACGATGTTTTAAATACGTTGAGATTCGAAACCATAGATTTCAACATCTATTGTTGAAATAGACGTTTTCGAGAAATAAAAGCGAATGGTGGACTATAACACTATTGTTATAGTAAATGATTTCCGAAAGGGAATGTTTTGTATAGTATTGGGATTTATATATCTATTTTAATTTTGAATCCCTATACTAGTGATTTTGGGTTGTCGTAACGATGTTTTACGTAACATTCGTTTTGGCCCAAATAAATATGTTTAAAAGAATGATTTCCTTAAAGAATGAAATATGTACTTAATTTCGATATAAGTATATTGAATATTTTCCAAGTGTTGAAAATAAAAGATTTGTGAATTACTTATTAAATAAGTATGGAAATGTTTTCCAATATAAAGTGAATATTTTGAGAATTTATCTTTTTGAAGATAAATTGAAATGAATAATTGAAATTGTTATTCATAAATATTGTGAAATATAAATTCACTACGGAATTTATGAATGAAAAGGAGAATTTATTTAAAAATAAATATTGATTTATTTTTGAAGTATGGAAAATTTTATATCTTGTAAAGATATTTTGGAAAATAAATAATTTGGAAAATTATTTGGAAACTGGTGATGTGTGCATATCGATTGATAGTTCAATAACCGACTATCAATATTTCCCTTTGAATGGGTAATTGATGTGATTTGTTTGAATTTGAATGCCACACTTATTTTTGAATAAGCGCTCACTATTCGGGTTAACCGGGAAAGGACCATGGGGTCGTATAACCCATTCCGAATATGTGATACGTCGTTGTGAATTGCATTGAAGATCGGTGTTGAAGACCGAGTATTTGTGAAAGCGATAGGATGACCTATCGATTGTCTCTGCACTGGGTAGCTCCTGGTATAGAGATTTCCTAAGTGATGGGAAATTCGATCGGGATTGTGAATACCCGGATTGCAAGGGCTTCGTAAGAAGTGCCTTCGGTTTTGTTCGAGCCCGGAACAGACTTGTATGGATTGTATGTCTGACATTACAAATTGAGATATAAAGCAGATTTCTTTCGAATATATTTCTGTTGGTGGCAGAGAATTTATTCTTTTAGCTTAACACCCTTCTCTGAGACGTACGAGCTCAGAGGTTATGTAGTTGAATGTTATCAGCGATATATTCCCAATTTGGTAATGTGACATGCTGAGTGTTGCTGTGAAATGATCATTGTGTTGATTATTTGTGATAGGATCTTTTATTTGATCGTCTATCTTGGTGATCATTTCTACGATCATTTGTTGACCCAAAGCATGACTTTTGTATAAAGTATGTTTTTGTGGACGTGACTTCGTCGAGCCTCACACCCCGTGAATGGTCAAAACAGGAAAGATGCGGCAAGGTTATGAGGGGTAGCGCCCTTTAGGATATGTGCATTTCCTTCTGGAAAAGGGTGGTATCATGGTATGGAGCCTAGATACTTACTCATGTTGAAAACACTTTATGATTGTGTGAATTGATTGCGAGCGCTCGGTGAAAGGTCCCAAAGGACCGGGGGATGGCATATTCGGTCAGTTGTTACTCAGTTAGGGGTAACCCGGCCTTGTGTTGGTAGAGATCCGGTTTGGTTCTCGGGGATGTCCATCCAGAGGCATTCTCATGTGGCAATGGGAAGTTCCTTGGCCTGATCATTCGTTGGAAATCCAAAGAAACAATACGAGACTTGTACGGTATTAGTTGTAGAACCTGCCATCTAATATGGTAGCTATTAGTAGGCATAATATAATGGTACCTATGCTGGCTAAGATTTATATTCTACTTTTGAAATGAATTTTTCCTACACTATGCACTAATAATAATATCAAATGTTCTTTTTAATACGTATCAAGCATCTTTGACTATCATAAGGAGAAATCTCCTCCAAGTCTGCGTTTGCATTGTGTGTGTGGCGGGAGGTTTTATGGTAGTCTCATTTTTAAAAGCATTGCGAATTGACTTTAAAAATATTCCTCTATTTTGATTTTAAAGATAAATAAACTGTTTTGAGTTCTCACACGAGTCACATGACTGACTCGGAGTTTATTGTTTCCCTTCCTACACTCTGGGTGCCTACCAATTTCTACACGGGCAGTCAAGAGTTAGGTTTATCAGGATATTCTGGATATTCTGGAGTTGCTGGAGGCAAGATGGATGGCATGGCGTATTACTAGTATATAGTATTTCTTTTTCCGCTGCATTGTTTGATGTTGTTGTTGTTGTACACTCTGATGATATGATGCAATGTGATGTAATGTAATAACTGATATAGTTCTTTGTTTAAAGATTATTCATTTATTATTATATGTTGTTCCGCTGCGAATTGTGAGATTCTAATATTGTTCTGTTGTGTTCAGTTCCGTTCTATTTTCTATTTTCTTTTCTCTCTATTTTCTCTATTCTTTCCTCTCTTCTTCTACCTCTTTCTTTTTCTTAAACCATAACATTTCGGGTTTCCAGCCTTCGATTTCTCGGCAGTCGATAAAGTGAGTATCGATGTTGAATTTTCGAAAGTCGAAAATTTCCGGGACGTTACATTTGGTATCAGAGCATATGGTTAAGCGACAACCATGGTTCTGTTGGGTATTACTCATTAGAGATAGAGTCAGTAGTACTCTAGAATGAGTTGAGTGTAATAATAGCTATGAGAGCGTATTTGTTAGTAAATATAAAATTGTTTTATATTGTGATGATTGGTTTGTTGAGTGGTATATAGATTCTGGTTAATACGAGTAATTAACGTTGTTGATAGGGATCTCTAAACACTTGTATAGAACAATTCGGCACAATATTGGTTTTTAAATTGGGTAAATGAAATAATTTTACCTTGATTATATTTTATATATAAAGGAATAATTTTTCAGAATTATTAAAGTGTATATAAGTTGATTGTTAAGTTGTTTGAATAATCTAAATAAAAGAATAATTGTATAAGTAAAATGAATTATAAGAAATGAATTATAATTAAAGTAATTTACAATTGTGAAATAAACTTATATATATAAAAGTGGAACTATATGAATATATTTATGAATATGAGTTGTAAAATAAAAATGAATTTAAAGTTAAATGGAAGTATAACTTAAGTGATGTTGAATGAAGTTGATATTGATATCAAAGTAAAGTAATAAAGTTAAGTGATAAATATGAATTTGAGTTATATAAATATAATTCAACTGTTGTAATTGAATTGAATGAATGGATTGAATATTAATCAATTAAATGTGAATAATTGATATGAAATAATGAATGTAAGTGTAATTCATTAAAATCTAATGTTATTAGAAGTTGAATTGTTGAATAAAAAAATCAATTAATTAAACCAATTGTAAGCAAAGTAATTTGGTTGCAATAAATATACATTGATTGTTATATGATTGTTAGTTGATTGTATATAATTCATTAAGTATTAATGAAATTGAGTTAATGAAATTGAAAGCTAAAGTAACTAAAATTCAATTGGAAGTTAAGTAAATTTTGAACAGAATTGAATTTGAATTGGGAGTGAACCAACTTGAATATGAATTAGTGAATATAAACTAATTGAAAAATGAATGTTAGTAAGAACATCCACTGTTAATGAACCAAATGTGATTTAAATTGAAAACCTATTTCATTGAATATTAATGAGAATATGAATGAATATTTATTGGTTGTAACAACCCGCATATTTATCGATTTTTATATTTAAATATTTTATTTAAATATTTTATCGTTAATCGGATTTTGGTCCGAAGCTACTTTTTGCAAACGGTCAAATTAGGACTCGAGACCACTTCCATTAAGTTCGAAACGTCGTTTGCAATCTTCTAAGTATAAACATTGATATGTTTGGGATTAGTGGAATTTCACCACTTTTTCACTCGAGCCTTTGGTTTGGACTTTTAGCCCATTAGGCCCAAGTTCCACCCCCCTTCTTCTTCATTTCATTTCCTAACACTAAAGCTTCAACAAAAATGGTGAATGGAATGAGAAATTAAAACTCCAAAGTTTTTGTTTTATTGCAACTCCAACATTCAACTCCAAATTCAAGAAGAGGACATCGGATTCAAGCTTGTGGTTGCTTCTCCATTTGCCTTCAAGCTTTGTTCTTCATTTTCATTGGGTTTTGGAGCAAAGGTGAGATTTTTATCTCACAAATCTAGTCTATAACTATATTGGACTGTTGGGAATGATTCCCTATCACTTTAGCATGCATATTTTCTTTTGGTTTGGATTGGATTGGCGAGAAACTTCGATTTTTGGCGTTTTGGCGAAATTTCTGCATTTAGGTCGTTCTGGCCATTTTAGGTCGTTCGGAGTTAGGTCGTGTGGATCTTAGGTCGTAGGTCGCGTACGAGATAGCTCCTAGATCGTTCTGGCCACTTTTCGTGTGTTCGGAGTTAGGTCGTTCACGACCTAGTACTTAGGTCGCTCGTGAGTTGGTGGCGTAGGTCGTAGGTCGTTTAACTCTTAGGTCGTTAGGCCTTGTGTGTGGAGTTAGATCGCCTGCTTTCCTTAGGTCGTAAGTCGCGTGTGCTTTAGGTCGCGCACTTTCTTAGGTCGCGAACCCTTTTAGGTCGTTGACCACGCTACGTCGCTTGGCCCCTTCACTGCTTAGGTCGTTAAACCCTTCCTCTTTTGGGTCGCTCCCCTTTGTTTCTTAGGTCGTTATGGCCTTAGGTCGTGACATTTATAGGTCGCGGCAAAGTTAGGTCGCTCGACCCATGTTGCCGTTAGGTCGCTCGATCCTTGTTGCCGATAGGTCGCGTGCTTTCTTAGGTCGCGTGTCCCCTCTACCCCAGTTAGGTCGTGACATTTATAGGTCGCGGCAAAGTTAGGTCGCTCGACCCATGTTGCCGTTAGGTCGCTCGATCCTTGTTGCCGATAGGTCGCGTGCTTTCTTAGGTCGCGTACCTTTAGGTCGCGTGTCCCCTCTACCCCAGTTAGGTCGTATGACTCAGCATCGTTAGGTCGTTCGACCTATCTTGCACTCTTAAGTCGTTGCCTCCTTTCTCCTTAGGTCGCTCGACCTCCTTACCCACTAGGTCGCGCACTTAGTTAGGTCGCTCAGCTATTGTGTTAGGTCGCGTGAACCCTTAGGTCGTTAGACCTCATTTTGCTTTAGGTCGTAGGCCTCTTGCCTTCACTTAGGTCGTACCGTTTTGTCGGGGCGCTGCCCCGCACCCCGCCGGGGGCGCTGCCCCCTGGACCCCCGCGACCTGACCGGGCAGGTCGCACCCCCACCTTGGGGGGTTGCCACCCCCCCTGGACCCCCCCTCCGTAGCGGATCTTATCTGAAAAATATTGAGCTGATTTCCTTGGATTTTATTCGCATCTCCGTATGCGATCTTTGTGACTGATTGTTTCTACACTTGCTTATGTGTTTTGTCACTTTATAATATAAAGGTTTCAATACTAGTAGTAAATATCAAAACTCTTTTAACAAACAATTTCAACTCTATTTTTAATAACAAAGCTCTTTTCTTAAACCGTTTTCCAATCTATTAGTATATACAAGCCTTTACCTCACTCGGATGAGAAATCTAATTAAACGACTTAGTAAAACAAGTGGTATGAAACGCTTGCGTTCACTTCGTCGGTTAATTCTTGGACTTGTTCGATTGAACCTCTTGTGACAATTTTATTAGTGAAGATTTACAGTTTGTTCGTAAATATTTAAGTTAAGCAAGTGGTTATGGGACATGAAGCTAAACTTCTATATTTACTAGCTTAGTGTAATTGACACTTCTCGTTGATCTTGATGATCGCTTTATGAATTAGACTAGCAATTGCGCGATGTCTCTTTCATTGCAAGGTTAGACTAGACACCACTTGTGTGATTCCATTCACACATACCTTTCTGCTTTTTGGTTAGTCTTGACCTCATTCTGTGTGATTCCACTCACACATGTGGGGTAGCTCCCCATGGTCTTCGGACCGTCATGTGATAGGCCTCTTTCCCTTTTTATGATTTCTGGATTTCTTGTGTTGATTTCTGGAATTTATCTCTTTGACTTGTCATGAGTACAAGTTTAGGGTATGACGCCCCCTTTGGATCTTTGAGAAGATTCTTGTGATATTGATTTATCTCTTATCGGTTGATCTCCTGTTGATCATTATTTGCATACTTATAGTAGTATGTCAGTATGGATATTTTATGTTTATGCCATATCTTTTATTTTATATCATGTCATCTGATATATATAGCTAGACTGATCCGTTTATTATTTTCTTATAAATAATACTCGGGTCAGACCGAGATGTTACAGGTGCTACTGCTTGACTCCTTCCCCAGTGATTCACTACTCAGACTTTTGGCTACTTGTTTAGATTAGCAGCTTTTGTTGTTTACACTTGAGATATAGACTCATAGTTGTATTCTTTTGTATAGCACGCATTGCTATTCTTTTGTATTATCGTGGATCTTTTTAGACCACTACTCTGATGAACACTTTTATGTGATATATATTCATATCTCTTTCCGCCTTTGTGATATGGATATCTGTGATTGATTCGCATGTTATGCTTTCTTCTATATTTGTTTCCGAAGATTATTTTATAGCCACCGTGTGATAAGAAATTACATGGATGGTCGCTCCTCAACAGCCTTATTCTCCGCGCTAGTTGACAGCACTACACCGTAGTGTTCTTGGCTAGCGTGGGTATAGAGGTGGGGCGTCACATTGGTTATGAATAATATTTGGTTGATGTTTGCATTTGTTGTTTGTTTCATTTGCTATGTTGACATATATAGTTATTATGTTGCTATATGTTGTATATTGAGATTATTGTCTATATGCATGGTTCTCATGTTGTTTGTTGAGGTTTAGTAGGTGTGGATCGCGTTTGCTTCGCATTTGGAGCTCGCTTTCGCGCTATATTAGCGTATATGCTTGCTAATAAAATATAAGGTACATATCTCGGATTACATACCGTACTTTTACAAATTTTTCCCTGCGGGATGCCTCATTACTTGATGAGATGTATATTTGTGATATATATACTGTCAATTTTTTTTCGGACCGAGCCGCGCAAAGGAGACTATGACGAATTTTTTCGGAAATTTAAGGCGTTAGAATATATTTGAGAAAATTGGAAAATTTTTGAAAACTTTAACTTTGATTTGGAATTGAAAGTTAAACAATAGTAGTTGTTTTTGAAAAGATAACTAAGTATGATTTGAAAACTTAGTAAGTTATTGTAAGAAGTTGATTATGAATTTTGGAAAGTTAATAAATTCTGTAACTTTCCTTACTTAATAATTTCGAGGACGAAATTCTTTTAAGGGGGGAAGATTGTAACGACCCAAAATTTTAATTTATTAAAATTTGAATATTTAATTTATTTTAAATATTAATAAGTGAAATTTATAAGTCAAATAAATTTCATTTGAATTATTGGATTTAATTAGATAATTAAATCGATAATTTAATATGTTAAATTATGGAAATAATTGAAAATTGAGTTAAATATGATTGAAAATGATTTGTAAAATTTTATTTTATCATATTGAAGTTAGAATGATATTTTAGAACTTTTAAAATCGAATTAAAAGTTTATTTGTGAAAATTGAATATTTTAATATTAAAATCGACTAGTGAAAATAGTCAATTTTTGAACAGTCTCAGAGTTGAATGAAACCAGTTCCATTGGATCCGTAATAGTTAGTTATTACCGGATTTCAATTTTCGTGTCAATCGGAGTTATCGCTTGATCGTAGCTGCTCGAGACGCATCGAATTATTTTTTAATTTTAATTTGGCGAGTTAAAATAGCCATTTTTCAAAAAGTCTCGGATTTCGACGAAACCAGTTTCATCGGATCCGTAATGTGATATTATTGTAAGGTTTCAAATTTCGTGTCAATTGGATTTACCATTTGTCCGGTACAAATTAAAACGCCTAGAAAATCGATTAAATCGGTTTAATTTAAATTGAACGTTTGTAGCCATAACTCGCACAGATGTCCGAATTAGCTTTCGAAACCTTTTCCATTGTGTCCGGAACGCGGGATAAACCCTAGGAATGTCAGTTTCGGTGCGTAAATCGGAGTTTGGAATTTCCGGATTGAATAGTGTTTGAGAATTTCCTATAAATAGCCCCTCACTCAAATTAAAAAAATAAAAATAAATAAAACCCTAATTTGTTCTACAGCCGCCACCATAGAATGGATGGCCGAAAACTTCCACACTTCATCCCTCAATTTCTTCGAATCCACTCATTAATTCAAGCAACTTCCAACAGCAAAGATGTAGAGCATCACGAGCTCTACGTTCTCAACGGTGATGATCGGATAATATTGAGTCGATCGACGGCAATTTGCAGTTGAACGCGTGAACTTTGCACACGTTTTTCAAGCTAGATATAGGGCCGAGTGTCACAAGGATTTGGCCGAGCATCAGGGTGGAGAAGGCGCTTCGAATGGTGGCGAGATGATCGGGTTTCGTCGTCGTTTGGGGGGTGCGTGTATTAGGGTTTTCACGTGAATGTTGGGTTCGGTCTCGCGTGTAAAAAAAATGGAGATATGCGTGAGTGGAGAAGGAGATGCAACGTGCGGCTGAGATCCAGGTTGGGGGGAATGCACGGTGGATGGTTAGATTAGGTTTAAAAATTTAATTTTGTTGTAAATATTGTTTTATAAATTCGTATAACTTCATAAATTCGTATCTTTTTCATACGAGGTCGAAAACGCACGAAACAAGAAGCGTTGGAATCGTATGGACGAGCACTACGCGATGAAATTGATTGGAGTCGTTTGGAGTTAGTGAGAATTTTGGGTAAAATTAAACGTCCGTTTAATTTTATTCGAAATAAATCGCTAAAACGAAATCGAAAACCAAGGTGAGAACTTCTCACTCAATCGAATCAGTTTCGATTTTATTTTAAATAGTTAGATTTAAAATATTTGAATGCATGTTTGAATGATGATTGATATCTATTGATTGTTAAAATAGACATTATGCGCCGTTAGTAAGCGGATGTTATTTAATAAAAACATATACCGCGAATATTTCATAAACAGTGAAATTGGTATTATATATAATAGCAATATATATATATTGGCATATGTATATATTGCAGTTATTGATTTCCCGCATTTTTTGTTTAGCGGATGAGACCCTATTGCGCCGTCTATTAAGCGGATAATATTTTAAATCCCATATACCGCGATAATTTCGTATTAGAGCGAAATTGGTATTGTGCTAATGTTTGTGGATGCAGGAAAACAGGTTGGAGGGATCCAACTGGATTCCTCAACAGTTTTTATTTGATTTCAGATATTTTGATATTTGATGGATTATCATATCGATATATGATGTCGTTGTTGTCGTGATTGACTATTTGGTATGTAGCATCATTGGACCAAATTTTGGAATTTTAAAATGATTTTCAAGTGATTTTTGAAAGTATACGTTTATAAAATATTTTTGGAATTAATTCACTTTAAATAAATAAACGTTATAATTTTTATGTTATAAAAATTATGATTTTGAGAAATACGGGTTAATGTTTTATAAAATAATTAAATTGGATTTTTGAATTCATTATAAAAAGTTGAAAAATAGGATTTATAAAAATTTGATTATTTTATAAATCAAGAGAGTGGTGAAATTATAAAGAAGTTTAAAGATGTTTTAAAACAGTAGTATGAATTGATTTTATAAAGGATTTATAAATTGATATTTATAAATTAAAACATTTGAATTATAAAACGAGTTTTTATAAGTGTTAGAATGAATTGTGAATGAATTTTATAAACAAATGAAATTTATAGAGTTATAAACGGTGAAGTTATAAATGGAATTTTATAAGCAGTAGGTTTATAAAATTTATAAAGTTATTGAAAGAATAGAATTGGATAAATAATTGAATCTTATAAGTTATAAGATTTATAATTATGAAGTTCAAAGGAACGATTTTTCAAACAAATAAATTATAAGTATTTCACTTATGATATGAACTTTTGTTTTATAATTGAGTTATGAATTGAATAGGTTAATAAAGGAATTTATAAAAGGAAGTTGTTATAAAATAAATAGATTTATAATGGAATTTATAAACGTTGTTTTATAAATTCACAAACGACTTATTTTGATAAGTAAATTGTTGAAACCTATTAATGGAGTTATATTCACATTTTTGATTGTGAATAATCCTTTAAAATGAAATGTATAAAAGGATGAAATGTGTTAACATAGTATATTCACGTTTTTGAATAGTGAATAATATGTTGAAGAAAATATTTAGATTTGATGTTTTAAATAGAATTAAAACGATCTAACGATGTTTTAAATACGTTGAGATTCGAACCATAGATTTCAACATCTATTGTTGAAATAGACGTTTTCGATAAATAAAAGGGAATGGTGGACTATAACACTGTTGTTATAGTAAATGATTTCTGAAAGGGAATGTTTTGTATAGTATTGGGATTTATATATATATTTTAATTTCGAATCCCTATACTAGTGATTTTGGGTTGTCGTAACGATGTTTTACGTAACATTCGTTTTGGCCCAAATAAATATGTTTAAAAGAATGATTTCCTTAAAGAATGAAATATATACTTAATTTCGATATAAGTATATTGAATATTTTCCAAGTGTTGAAAATAAAAGATTTGTGAATTACTTATTAAATAAGTATGGAAATGTTTTCCAATATAAAGTGAATATTTTGAGAATTTATCTTTTTGAAGATAAATCGAAATGAATAATTGAAATCGTTATTCATAAATATTGTGAAATATAAATTCACTATGGAATTTATGAATGAAAAGGAGAATTTGTTTAAAAATAAATATTGATTTATTTTTGAAGTATTGAAAATATTATATCTTGTAAAGATATTTTGGAAAATAAATAATTTGGAAAATTATTTGGAAACTGGTGATGTGTGCATATCGATTGATAGTTCAATAACCGACTATCAATATTTCCCTTTGAATGGGTAATTGATGTGATTTGTTTGAATTTGAATGCCACACTTATTTTTGAATAAGCGCTCACTATTCGGGTTAACCGGGAAAGAACCATGGGGTCGTATAACCCATTCCGAATATGTGATACGTCGTTGTGAATTGCATTGAAGATCGGTGTTGAAGACCGAGTATTTGTGAAAGCGATAGGATGACCTATCGATTGTCTCTGCACTGTGTAGCTCCTGGTATAGAGATTTCCTAAGTGATGGGAAATTCGATCGGGATTGTGAATACCCGGATTGCAAGGGCTTCGTAAGAAGTGCCTTCGGTTTTGTTCGAGCCCGGAACAGACTTGTATGGATTGTATGTCTGACATTACAAATTGAGATATAAAGCAGATTTCTTTCAAATATATTTCTGTTGGTGGCGGAGAATTTATTCTTTTAGCTTAACACCCTTCTCTGAGACGTACGAGCTCAGAGGTTATGTAGTTGAATGTTATCAGCGATATATTCCCAATTTGGTAATGTGACATGCTGAGTGTTGCTGTGAAATGATCATTGTGTTGATTATTTGTGATAGGATCGTTTATTTGATCGTCTATCTTGGTGATCATTTATATGACCATTTGTTGACCCAAAGCATGGCTTTTGTATAAAGTATGTTTTTGTGGACGTGACTTCGTCGAGCCTCACACCCCGTGAATGGTCAAAACAGGAAAGATGCGGCAAGGTTATGAGGGGTAGCGCCCTTTAGGATATGTGCATTTCCTTCTGGAAAAGGGTGGTATCATGGTATGGAGCCCAGATACTTACAAATGTTGAAAACACTTTATGATTGTGTGAATTGATTGCGAGCGCTCGGTGAAAGGTCCCAAAGGACCGGGGGATGGCATATTCGGTCAGTTGTTACTCAGTTAGGGGTAACCCGGCTTTGTGTTGGTAGAGATCCGGTTTGGTTCTCGGGGATGTCCATCCAGAGGCATTCTCATGTGGCAATGGGAAGTCCTTGGCCTGATCATTCGTTGGAAATCCAAAGAAACAATACGAGACTTGTACGGTATTAGTTGTAGAACCTGCCATCTAATATGGTAGCTATTAGTAGGCATAATATAATGGTACCTATGCTGGCTAAGATTTATATTCTACTTTTGAAATGAATTTTTCCTACACTATGCACTAATAATAATATCAAATGTTCTTTTTAATACGTATCAAGCATCTTTGACTATCATAAGGAGAAATCTCCTCCAAGTCTGCGTTTGCATTGTGTGTGTGGCGGGAGGTCTTATGGTAGTCTCATTTTTAAAAGCATTGCGAATTGACTTTAAAAATATTCCTCTATTTTGATTTTAAAGATAAATAAACTGTTTTGAGTTCTCACACCAGTCACATGACTGACTCGGAGTTTATTGTTTCCCTTCCTAAACTCTGGGTGCCTACCAATTTCTACACGGGCAGTCAAGAGTTAGGTTTATCAGGATATTCTGGATATTCTGGAGTTGCTGGAGGCAAGATGGATGGCATGGCGTATTACTAGTATATAGTATTTCTTTTTCCGCTGCATTGTTTGATGTTGTTGTTGTTGTACACTCTGATGATATGATGTAATTTTGATGTAATGTAATAACTGATATAGTTCTTTGTTTAAAGATTATTCATTTATTATTATATGTTGTTCCGCTGCGAATTGTGAGATTCTGATATTGTTCTGTTGTGTTCAGTTCTGTTCTATTTTCTATTTTCTTTTCTCTCTATTTTCTCTATTCTTCTCTCTCTTCTTCTACCTCTTTCTTTTTCTTAAACCATAACATTTCGGGTTTCCGGCCTTCGATTTCTCGGCAGTCGATAAAGTGAGTATCGATGTTGAATTTTCGAAAGTCGAAAATTTCCGGGACGTTACAACCGTACCGAGGAGCCACCCTAACTCCCCTGCAACACAAAGCCGGAACCATTCCTTACTGAACAATCCCGAACAAGACCACCCCGCGGATTGTCCGTCGCCAACTGCCACACAACTGAATCTAAAGGGACTTCTAGACAAGGATAAATCTTGCTCTCCAGTGGTAGCTACCCACGAAGCTTTGCTGCGCCTCCTCTGTTTTAGCCATTCCCGCTTGATGAGGCTTGAGGCTACGATTACCTTTATTGGACATCAAATCTTAGAATGCTCATCGTCCACCTGACGATGTTCTGAAAGCATTCAATCCATACAAGTTCGTTCCGGGTTCGAACGAAACCAAAGGTATTATCTCGCTACACACTCGTATTGGAATCACCCTCAGAGTTAACGACGATAACCCTTGTACTCTAAATGTCCATCTCGAACCTACAAGTACTATTCCGTCAAACTCATTACGGAATCACCCACAGAGTTATACTGACGTATAGCCCTTACACCTCGAGTCTTCAGTTGCTCCACTTGGATTAACGACCTAACGTTTAGTTAGAATCGATGTGGATTTTGGAATTCCAGATTTGGAAACCCAATCCCGGTCTCACCGAAACCAAACGCCATTTTAATTTCCAAGTTGTACTTAAGGATTATAAAATAAATTAACTCATTTCATTATTATCTAATTCACATAGATAGATAAACTACATCTAACAATAGATAATCACATTCATATCATAAACAGATAATCTGTATCATCACAACAAATAATCATCACAACCAAATAATTCATTACAAACCATTATACTTAAATCAATCATCCATATCATACAGATATAACTGATCTCATTACTGAGATCACAACCATTCAATCAATAACATTCATAAGCAATGATTTATTAACCATCAATTATAATTAATTTAAAATGAATTAAATAATTACTCATTTCTATAAATCCTGCTTAATACCCATAAATTAATTAACCCAGTTAATTAATTATCCACTAAATATTCAACTATATTAAACACTTTGATTAATCATCCTCTAATTACAATAAGTAATTAGTCCTTAATTAATTTTATAAATTAATTAACCTTAATCATAAGTAATTAACATTTAATTACTCATTTATTAATTAATTATAATCAATTATATTTATCCTTAATTAATTACAATTAATTAATCACTTAATTAATTAATTACTTATTAATTAAACAATCATTAATTACATCATTAATTATTATAATTAATGATCTCTATATTTAAATAAATTAATTAATTAAAATTAATTACATTTATTAATTAATCTATTAATTAATAACTTTGATTAAAATTTTAAATTTAGTAATTAACTATCTTTAATTACTCATTAATCAAATTAATTATCCAATAATTAATCATTTATTAATTCCTTAATTAATTCCAAAAGTAATTATCCAAATTACTAATTACATTCCAGTAATTATCATTATTACTTCTCTAAGTAATCCTGCTCCATTAATTACATTTAGTAATTACTCTTTTAAAATCATCAAATGATTTATTAAAATTAAATAAACTAAATTAATTAACTTAATTAAATCACACATCAAAATTAATTACAATAAGTAATTAATTCATTAGTTACTTTAACAATTAATTATACTTAACAAATTACAATTAATTATATTCAATTAATTAATCTAGTTAAATATAAAAATTAATTACATTAATTAATTACTAAATTATCCTTAGATACTTATTCTTATTAACTAACACATTTTCAATAATTATATACTTAAGAAAATTTGAATTAGATTAATTATTAATAAATCATTTCTAATTAAAATTAATCTAAACCATTATTAAAAATCAAATAATTAAGTAAATCCTTAATTATCTTAAATATTTTTCAAAATAATTTAATTACTTATCAAATGACTCATTTATATTCAAAATATATTAAAACAATATATTTCTAAAATTAAATTCAAATTCCAATTCATTTAAAAATTTAAAGATTCAAAATGTTTAATCATTTAAACATTAATCCCAATTAAAATAATTATAAACCTTAAAATAAAATGAATGTTAAAGAATATTCATTACTTAAATATAAAAGAAAGATTTAAAATAAATTACTTGATTAAAATAAATTAAGCTTTGAAAATAGATTGATTAATTTCAACTTTCAAATTTAAATTAGCATTTCATATTTTTATTCAAATATTAAAGGAAACAAATTCTTTCAAGTTTTAAAACTTACTTGAAATCAAATTCTTTTTTTCAAATCTATTTTTCAACATTTGAATATGTTCATTCATATTTTTTTTTTAAATTTTACAAACTGTTTTGAGATCAAAACTGGTTTCCAAAGAAACTTGAAAATAGTTTTTAACTTGATTTCAAAACAAATTTAAATCTTGCTTAAACATTTAAATTTGTTTAAACTTTAAAAACTAACAAAAACTGTTTGAATAAAAACCTGGGTGTTAAAGATAAACCTTAAAACGGTTTTAATTTTGATTAAAAACTAAATTAAATCTTGATTAAATTTAAGATTTCATTTTAAAAAAAAACTTTGAACTCAAAACTACATTTGAATTCAGATTCAAGTTATACTTGAATCAAGTTTCAACTTAAAAATATGAATTCATTAAAAATTCAAAACTGCAAAATCTCTCAGGTTTTAAAACTTTAACCAACTTACCCGAGAAACCCAACTATTTACTTCGAGTTCACCAACCCCTTGCTTCGAGTCAGAAGCACATAAACCCGAGGATTCTTCGAGTCAAGAAACCCTGCATACCTCAGAAGTTCACCAGAAATTTTATGTGCACGGTGCATATGCACCGTCACTCCGACCATCTCCATCCACCATAGCCAACTCCAACAAGTCGCCAACCATCCCAATCTTGATCACGACCCACAGAAATCCCACTGTAGTACCAAATTAAAAATTCAGTTGAACAAGCCAACCTGAAACACTGCAGCACTTAGACTACCCAAACCTGTCAACCATCCCGACGACCCATTCCGACTATATGATCACCTATGATTCCGGCCGTCGCACCATCTACAACCCCTCTTCCAATCCCCAAAACCTTCCATCACTCGGTGCATCAGAGAATAGTGAAGCCACAAAACTTCGACCGCCCAAAAACTAGGGTTAAAACCTGGAAAACCCAACTGTCATCGCCACCACCCACTGACAAAACTTCTGACAATATTCCTTCACTCTCCCATCAATCCTTCCCCTCCTAGCAGAACCACATCACCCCAATATCACTCGATAATCAGGAAGAAACAAAATTCCCAATTCTGTACAATACAGAAATACTAAACCCACAGTAATTTAAAAAAATGTGATATTTGTTTTAAAATTCTTGTTTTCAAACATGCATTCAAGACACCAAACTGTTTTATTGATTTAAGATGATTGGTATTTGTTTTATTTTAATGATGACTGATTTTTTATTTTTTTTAGTTTACAGAGGCTACAGATTTTGATTAACTAAATTATAATTTATAAATCTAAATTTATACCAAACAAACATATTTTATTTACACAAAAAATTGCTAACTGGAATCAATTCAAGTGATAAAGAATTTCTATAAAAGAAAATCTTAGTTTACAAAGATATGCAGCTACAGGAAAATCAACACAAATAAACATATTCATATATGTACACAGAACAGTCATCAACATACAATCATCACAACATACTTATCTCTACCAATTCACATGCACAGATATCTTAAGCTTTTATGCATGTGAGGTTTATTCAGTTCATTTCATTTTTAAACAGAAAATAGAAAACAAATTTCCCTAAATAGTTTTTGATTTCAATGAATTTAAAACTTAAGTTTTGTAAATTATAGATGGCTCTGATTTTTAAAAGGAAAACTGTTTTTAAAAATAAGAAGCTTACTCACATTTCAATTTGAAGATGCAGAAAACAATTAGACGCAGATTCATTTTCCAAGACCCTGTTGAAACTGCATGTTGAACCTGAATGCAATTTGAAAGTTGATCACTGAAGTTGCTTGTTGGATCTGGATGCAATTTTCAAGTTGAAGTTGCTTTTCTTGTTGATGAAGATTGCATGCAGACCCAAAACTTCTTTGCTTAGATTTGGAGTTGAATTGATCTTCATTTTGCAGATTTTAAATTGAAGTTGCACTCCAGTTTGATGTTGAAACTTTGCATGCAGATTTGGATTTTAATGTTGCAGATTTGAAGTTGTATGCAAATTTTAACTTGAAATTTGTTTTGCATAATTGGTTTTGAAATTGCAGATTTAACATGCATTTGTTTTAAGTTTTTGATTTTGCTGAAATTTGATTTTGATGTTTCATTTTGAAGAAAATGTTTTAACCAAATGCTTTTGTTATATTCTCTTACCAATATAATTTAAATAATAAGTTTTAAGACAAATGCCACTTGTTATGTTATTATCTCAAACTTTTACAAGTGTCCACTTTATGTTTAAGATTTTAACACATGTACATTACTAATATAAAAGCAATTCAAAATTTGTAAATGTATTTAAATTTATCTTAAACCATTTCTAATTTATTTTAGCATGTTTCAATTATTTATTAACATTAGCCTTGAAAATGGTTACATGTTTACTTATAAACTTCTTTTAAAACTATATATTTTAAATGTTTGCTTGAATATTTTTCAAAAAAATAATATTCCTTTAAAACTAAATTTCAAAAGAGAAGATTTTTAAAAGAAGAATAATGTTGAGTTTATCTTATTCAAGAGTTTTAAATCAAAATACTATATTTTAATGTGAATGAATTAAATTTATTTCAAAGAAAACAATTTTTAAAACAAAACAAAATAAACTTTTTATTATAAAACAAAATTTAAACTATATTTTTTTATAAATAAAACAAATACTTACTTACATTACTATGAAGATATAAGAAAGACTTTTAAAACAAACCTTTGAAAAGTTTACAATACTAATTTAAATCGATTTACAATTTATATATTTATATATAATAATTAGAAAATATCCTTTATTAATATTTAAATTTTGAATTAAAATAAATTCATCTATTTACAATGTATAAACATTTATACATTATAAATAAAATATTTTTATCTTTTGAAAACAATAATATTTTCAAATTAAACTATCACTATTATAAATTTTGAAAAGAATGTCATTTATCAAACTAAATAATTATAATTTTCAAAACAGAATTTCTGTTTGAATTAAATTATTAAATCAATATTTCAATATTTAAAATAATTATCAATGAAATTATTAAATAAATATTGCCTCAAATTTCCAAGACATCACAATAATTCAGTTCCAAAAAAAATCCAAATTCAAGAAATTATATGGGTTTATGTCATTTCAACCAGTACCGAAAATCAACGTTTTCAAATCAATGAAAACCATTCAGGTTTATCATTTCAACCCATAACGATTTTACCCTAATCTATAAGATCATTCAGATATGTATCATTTCAATCCATAGTAAACTTGTAATATTATAACGATATAAAGTACAACATCCATTCATCCAATATCAACAATCAATCATCCATCACAATCATCATCCAAATAAATCAATAAACATCAATAGATAATTGAAAATCAATAACAGGTATTTAACCGTCAATTTAAATTCAATAATAAATTAAATAACGATTTAATTCAAATAAATTCAAATTAACTAAGATGACGATTTAAATATACCAACAGCCTTAAATAAATTTTCAATCACATCATAAATTTAATTTAACAAACATAAGAAGTTTAGATGTTATGAGTGGTTTAAAACACTCACCTTTGAATTTCGAATTCGTCCAAAAAAGCGTCCAAATGTCTAGAACTTCGATACAATCCCAATGAAAAAACCACGCCTAAATCCGAGTTCGTATGCAAAAGTTATGCTAGTTAGAACATCTAAATTTTAAATTTTAAATTAAATAAAGTAAAATAAACAACTCGTGCCGGGACTCATCAACGTCACCCTCGTTCTCAAGTACACAAACCCTAATTCTCATATGAATCGCCACCATCCAACGATGAACGCATGCTGCCATAGCCACTTACATGCCGATCAGACTTCACCGCCCCAAAGCTCGTGTGACGCCCCACCTCTATACTCACACTAGCCAAGGACACTACTTGGTAATGCCGTCAACTAGCACGAAGAATAAGGCTATTGAGAAGCGACCATTTATGTAACTTCTTTGTGTGAGTACCGATATGCCGATAGTGTAACATGCATTTCATTTCAGGAGGAAATCCGACATATAAAATACAAACTCAAAGCTACTACACAGTGACTATGTGGCCATCGGAAACAAATATAAAATAAGCACAACGTAAATCAGTCATGGATATTCATATCACTAAGGCGGAAACAAATATGAAGAAAACACATAGAAGTATACATCAAAGTAGTGGTCATACAAGATCCACTACATCACAAAAGAATAGGTATAGGTACTAGATAAAAGAATATGTATACATCAAGGAGTCTCTATCTCGAATGAATAAAAAAAACAACAAAGCTCAAGTAGTTAGCCAAAAGTCAGATGATGGACCCTGATAAGAAATCAAGCAGAAGCACCTGAAATACCTCGGTCTGACCCGAGTATTATTTGAGAAGAAAGTAATAAACGGATCAGTCTAGCTATAAATATCATATAAAATTAGATATGATAAGAGATATGACAAAATCGTATGATAACAATAATGACATACTACGACAAATATACATCAGATAATCAACAAAAATCGTACGATGTCTCAAACTATCTCAAACACCAAAAAGAATGTCATATTCTTTTGGTTATTCACCAAAACTCAAATATTGATAGAGCTTATCAATGCATATCATCAAAATTAGTGAAAAACAAATTCTTGAAATCATCAACTAGAAATCCAGAAATCACAAAAAGGGGAAGGCCTATCACAAACGGGAGTATGAAATCTCACCAACACGTGTACCACAAATGGGCCGCTATCCAATAAAATGAGATGGAGCTCCTTCAAATAGGTTATAGTCCCCCCTTGAGGACTATGAGCCAAAGCTCCTCCTATGAGCCGCAGCTCCTCCAAACAGAGTATAGTCCACCATTACGGACTATGAGCCAAAGCTTCTCCTATGAGCCAAAGCTCCTCCAAACAGGGTATAGTCCCCCCTTGTGGACTATGAGCCAAAGCTCCTCCTATGAGCCGAAGCTCCTTCAAACAGAGCATAGTCTCCCTTTTTTGGACAAAGAGACATCGCATACTAGTCTAAATCACTAAAGGATCATCATTGATCGATAGGTGTAAATTACACTAAGCTAGTAAATAAGTGAGTTTAGCTTCATGTCCCATAACCACTGGCTTAACTTAAATATTTAGGAATAAACTGTAGATTTTCTGTTGAAAATTGTCACGATATTTCAATCGAACAAGTCCAAAAATTAACCGATGAAGTAAATGCAAGCGTTTTATACCACTTGTTTTGCTAAGTCTTTTAATTAGATTTCTCATACGAATGAGGTAAAGGTTTGCATATGTTAATAGATTAGAAACGGATTTAAAACGAGCTCTGTATTAAAAGTAACGTTGAAATCATTTTTGTGAAAGAATTTGAGTATTTACTACTATTAGAAAAACCTTTGTAATTTAAAGTGACAAATCATAGAAAACGATTGTAAAAATAATCGATCACCAAAAATTCACATTCGACGGCAAGAAGTAAAACCCAAAAATAGATATCCAGTCCAATCAAATGGATATTCCCAAAAATCCAGAAAAGAAGTCATCAAAGTCGATAATAAATGACAACAACCAATCGGATCAACAAAAATCGATAAAAATTGAAAATCCACTCAAAAACTGTGAAAACGGGAAAAATTAATAGTTTTAGATGTCTGGTAGGTTTAGCCAGACGTCAGGCCCTAGGTTCTGGAAATATAAGTGTTTTCCACCTTTCTCTTTTTAATTCTAGAACACTTTCAGACGTCTGGATTATGTTCCATACATTTGGATTTTGTTCCAAATGTTTGGATTTTCGGTCTGCCCTTTGTAGGGACAATTTCAGATGTCTGTGTTTTTATTTCAGACGTCTACATTTTGTTACAAACGTCTTGATTTTTTTCCGGACGTTGGGATTTTTCTGCTGGGCAAAAATCAGCCTAGCCTAAAGAGGGCAAAAATCCAAACCAGAAATGATCAAACGAACGACGGATGCTAGGGATTTATGCCAATCGACAACCCAGTCCTATAGGCTCTTCGATGCACCACCTTGAACATTTCCAAGCACCCAAGATAGGATCTTTAAAGATTTTGAATTCAATATACCAAAATTGGAAAATTCACAAAATCAATTCAAATCAAAAGCAAATAAACATGAAATAGATGTTAGGAATTCATACCTAACAACAATGAAAGCTATAGACATAGATGTGACTTCAAAAACTCACCTTTAAACCCAAAAACAACGAACGAGAAGCTTTAAAACAAAGGAAATATCAACCACTCTTCACTTCAACTCTAGAAGCTCTAATCTACGCTCATAAGCAAATACTGCCTAAGTTTGGGTTAGGAATTTCTTAAAATTGGAGAGAGACTGAGGTGGAGAAGATGAAGAGGATGCTTACCTATGCTTCTCCCTGATTTCTAGAACTTGAATTTGAATTTCCTAGTAAACTAGGGTTTAGGAATTTTAATTTCCCCTTCTTTCCCCTATTTTCCTTTAGCTTGAGAGTGTAACGAAAATGTTATGAAGGTAAGAAGAGGAGTAGAGGAGTAGAGGGGGAGTTTGGGTATTAGATGAGTTGGGTTCACCTGTTAGGTTATTGGGCTGAAACCCAAACCCAAATCCCCAAATAAAAATATGAAAATTCTAGTCAACTCCAAACATATCGATGTTTATACTCAAAAAGGGTCGCAAATGTCGTTTTGAACTCAATGGAAGTGGTCTCGAGTCCTAATTCGACTGTTTACAAAAAGTAGCTTTTCAAAATTTAATCAGACTAACGATGCTATATTTAAATAAAATATTTAAATATATATTCGTAAAATATGCTGGTTGTTACGAACTCCCCACCTTGCAATTCTTAAGAAGAAAACAAAGAGTAACAACCATAAAAGCATATCAGCACGAAAGAAAATTCGAAATAAGAAGTTCACCCATAATCAATGAATATAAGGGTGGACTTATCAAGATATTCGTAGAATATTCGATTCATGTGATGGATGATATAAGCTGAACAAACCGAATAACATCACGGGTCATTCATAAGAATCATAACGAGTGCGGATTGCGGTAAGTGGTGCTACCCTCCGCAACTCGGAGCTGATGAAAACCGATGTCAAGGTTGAGCAAAATACCTTAGCACCACTCAATAGATCGCTTAGGTAGTAATCCTAAGACAAGCTCAAAAATACTAGAAAATTCACAAACTACTTGAATGAGAGAAGTAACATTTCCCTCATCATGTGTGTTTGAAGAGTAAAATGATGCCACCGAATTGGAATCAAAATCATTAAAAAAAATTAAAAACCTGCTTAACAGATTGAGAATGTCGAAGATGGATAGTCCTCTCGGGACATAGGATATGGGCTTCACAATGAATAAGCAAATCCTTTCCCAAAATTCAATTCTGAAGCCTAAGTAACGCATGACAAGCAAATTGGATCGAAAAGCATAATCACATAAAATAATCTCGATATTTTTACAAAGTAAACTGAGTGTTGGAGATCCACCAGCCGGATTTGCAATTCTCAGTATGGTCATCAAGCCTAAAATGTTTGAAGAAAAAGAATCGACAAGTTCTTTTGATATAAATAATGAGATGAATCCATATCAAAAAGAACTTGAATAGGATAATCATAAAAAAAATGTCATCAATGACTGAATGAGAAAAACCTTGACCAAGAGAAGTGTCACTAGCAGCTTGCACAACATTCAGCTCTCCCCCTCTCTTATTTTACATTTTGGGACATGAAGATAAAAGATGACCCGACTTTTGCAATAACGACAGAAAAGGGGTTTCAGACACTTATTTGCTACCAAGTTGCATGCTTCCCTTTCTTGATGGGATTAGGGCTTTTGAACATATTATGCCTCTTGTTGTTGTTGAGGCTCCTTTTGGAACCTGCAACATCATTATCACTTCCTTTATCGGCCTCTTCTAGTCGAAGAGTGATATCTACAAGTTGATCGAAAGGAACTTCTAGTTTCAGAGGTAAAACATTTTTGGGGTTCTAACTCAAAGCACAGATAAACCTTTGATTCTTTACTAGATCCAAAAGTTGTTGGGCAGACATGAATATTGTAACATCCCGCCTTTTCGCATGATTTAAACCGACACACGTGCCAATTCAAACCATACGGAAGGGAGGATTGTTATGGGGTAAATAAGAAAAATAGAGAAGAAATAAAACAAAACAGAATCTCACAGCGGAAGGATAAAATATAATAATCAAATATATAGTTCATGAAGCTGTTTACAAAATATTTTATTTTACTTGTACAATAAATATCAGAGTTACACATACCAACACAATCAATGCAGCGGAACAGTATGTGTGTGGTGCAATAATATAGATAATAATAATACGAATTCTTTGTCTTTGTCCTCCAAGCTAAAGTCTTCGATCGTGAAACGCTCGGACTGACCCGAGCGAATTTGAAAAGACAAAAACACTCGAGTCAGAACTAAAAGAACTTATGTAAGTTAAATTTACAGAAATAAATATGAGTGCAGTAACTCAAGAGATGCTCGGGATTTACATCTCCTAAGGATCCGCTAAACTATTTACTATATAGAATATTGCGCTATTATAATAGTGTCTAATTGTAAAATAAACTTACATTTAAATAGCGTTAAGGGGTTACCCATATAGCCCTTAACACAGAATATATTCCCATAGTCTATACAATACCGTAATCTACCCCGTACTGGGCGTCGTCAGAGGGCACTCCATAGGTATGATACAAAGCCAAAATCGTATAAGGCGCGCTAGGGTAGGTGACACGGCACAACTAGGCAATGCCAGGGTAGATATACCAATTGCTATCCGGGCTGGTGGTAACGCATAGCCGCAGCTACCGCCCACCTCGAACTAACACCCCAAATCAAAGAAATCAATAGTGGCCACCGAAATAATTCAAAGTCAAGTATAGTATCGAAGGAGTGCGTTCGATCGGAGGAATGACCTCATTGGCCCGAGAATCGCTCCTGTTTTAGCCAACTTGTGCCAACTCACGGGAGTTGGGTCCACGTATTTACCTTACAGGAAACGTCGCCACCAACCTACTTCATTCTGGAATCTCCACCGCGTACACGGTTAGTCAAAGTGGTTTTCGGTATCGACAGAGAGTATGTCCATATCCGATCCCGGTCTCTTTGCCAACCCATCGTTATTATAACACCGCGGTCATTTAAAAATAGTTTATACTTTAAAACCAGAATAAAATTTCCCATAGGATATCAAATTAAAACCCAAAAAATATGATATCATTTTATCTCAAATATAATCCCTTTCCAAAATCATACTGGTTTAAAATTTAAAATATCTGGAACCCAAACATTTGAATTATACTTTCAAAACATAATATTTCGGAATTCATACTTTTAAAACCATAACTTCTAAAACTTGAATGGTTTGGATATTCAACGGTATATAAAATAAATGGTTTAACTTTAAGGTAACTTTGTAAAGAAAAATAATTTCCATGGCTTTACAAATATGTTTCTTTATTTACAATCTAAACCAAAATTTAAATATCACTTTCAAGTTCCAAAACTACTTCAATTTCTATATATATATCCATTTGGAGTATTAATATTTCAAAACTAAAGTTGGAAATTTTCTTTCAGCAAAGTAAACGTACTATTATTTAGTCTTGAATATTTACATAAAATCCATAAATAAAACTCCAATTTCTAACAATTAAATATTTTCTTCAATTTAATTTATACTAACATATTCATTTTTAATTATCTTGGAAAAGTCCAGTTATAAATATCATATCTTAAAATTTCCAAACTTAAACATTAAACGTATGATATAATTATCAAACTCCATTTTTCTCAATTTTTTCATTTTTATTTAAGAGATTTATACACAGCTTAAATTCAAAATCTCTACTTCATATGTATATATATAGAAGAAAATATCAAAATTAAAAATTATAAACCGTATTCCATACAAACCATAGAAATCACTTTAAAATATTTTATATATATAGACCACGGTGCCTGTATAAAATTTTCTATCCTATAGTCAAGTGATACGGATATTTATCATTTCAATCCGCAATTTAAAAATAAAATTTTGCGCTTGTATATCATTTCAAACCACAATCCCGAATGAAATGAAAAAATGCATGATAACTTGCAGTTAAATGATATACAATAAAACATCCATTCATCAAAATCATCCATCATCCAAATCACAATCATCATCCAATAATAAATCAATATCAATATATATCTGATAATATATAACAGGTAATAACTGGCAGTTATATTCAAATAAAATTTAACAACTATTAAACTAACAGTTTATATGCAAATAAATAACTATATCTGTCAATCTATATGCAGTAATAAAATTTAATGAACAATTATATTACATAAATGCGATTTAACAGATATGATGAATAAAACATGCCAAACAGTCATAAATAATTTCTACTCGTATCTAAAATAAATTTAACAAAAATAAAAACTTTTAGAAGTTGTGAGTGGGTTAAAACACTCACCTTTGAAATTTAAATCGAATTTAAATTCAATTAGAACTCAAAAATTTGACGGTCTCCAAATTCATCCAAATCAGCGTCATCAGATCCGAAATCTAATTACGATCCTAACGGAAAAAATTTCGTGTGAAACAGAGTTCGTATGCGAAAGTTATTCGATAAAACGATTTGAAAATCAAAAATAACATTAAAAATAAAACAAACCAAAACAGAGCCACGTCAGCCGAG
This sequence comes from Allium cepa, assembly GCA_030765085.1. Classification (NCBI taxonomy): domain Eukaryota; kingdom Viridiplantae; phylum Streptophyta; class Magnoliopsida; order Asparagales; family Amaryllidaceae; genus Allium; species Allium cepa. The sequence continues at coordinate 725,629,333 of CM060937.1, read as the reverse complement.
ATCATCTCTCCCACGCGCCCTGGACAACTCACGAACCCAAAATACACGGCCTTTGACCGAGACGTTTGACTGCACTTCCGCTCGCCTACGGCCACCTGGGAAGCCGCCGAGCACTACCATCATCACTCCCTCGACGAGCCGAACCCGCCTGTACCCTTCACTCCCTCTCCGGTTGCCACGCCGCCGCCTCCGAAACAAGCATGCCGAAACCCTAATTGCAGATTTCACCCAAATCCGACCATCGAACCACCAGATCGACCACCTAGATGCGATGCACGCTCGACTCTCTCCAAAACCCAGAAATCGTTTGGCGATCTGACGAAGTTTGTTACGGCGATGACGAAAGGCCGAAAATGATTTGAATTTTTCTAGATGAACGGTAGCTCCAATCGAAGAACAAATCACACCAGCAGATTAAGAACCTTGAGAACTATGACATATATTTTTATGGAATTTTTCTGGAGAGTTTGAATTTTCACCTTTGATTTTGAACTGTAGATAGATCTAGGTTTTGCAACCATTGAGGAAGAGAAAGAGATGAAGAAAATGAACGTACAGCCAAATGACAATAGAAAGGAGGCTAGGGTTTATCACAGCATATATATAGACAAATAGAAGAAGGCTAGGGGGCACTAATTACGAACGTGCTAAACGGTAGTTGGCCCAAAAAGCCCGTTCTGACCCCGGAGCTAAATTTATTAAACCCATACATCCAAATAGGTATTTTAAAATATTCTGAACGCGATGGAAAAAGTTTACGTACAAATTCGATCGTATGAAGAAGTTATGCTGAAAACAAAATTTTCAAATTGATTTCAAATTGATTTTTAAGTAAATTGATTTTCAAGGCGTTCCGCGTCCGTACGATCGAACGACAGGTCCGATCGATACGAAATTTGAAACCCTACAATAATTCACTGATACGGATCCGATGAACATGGTTTCGTCGAAATCCGAGTCCGTGACAAAAATGGCTATTTTTATATAAATTAAATAAATTAACAATTAGTCAATTAAATCAAATTTCCCATTTCTTTTTGATAATTGACGATTCTTATTATTATAAATTTTTCAATCACCTATACTAATTTAAACAAAATTTAACTTGTCGAATTTAAAATTTTAGAAATCCCCAAATTTCATTAATTTCACCAAATTTTAAATTAAATTTCCAAAATTTTAATTAAATTTACTTTCCATTATTTTTGTCAATTAAAAGAATTTATCATTGGATTCATATTTCAATCTGTAAATATTTCCAATTTCATCTGAACTTATATTTACATAATTCCTAAATATTAAATTTCAAATATCACTTCAATTAACGTTAACGTAATAATTATTTATTATTTATTGCAGTTGATTATCAGTTACAATTAATATATTAAATAGATGGTAAATCTTGAATACTGGTTATCCTTAACGTTTTATTTCCCATTTAATTGCAACAACGCAATTACAAAATTTAACTCAATTAAATAGACAACTCTTTATATTCTAAATCAATTGCAATGGTTTAAAAGTTGCTAAATTTTTATTTCAGTAATCCCTTTACTTCGATTCAAAATCAGCAATTACCTATTAAATGCCCCAAAATTCCTATTAAATAAATCTAACAAATCTTTATCATCCATTAGATGAATTAAATATTACAATCAACTATTTCGTTAATAATTTCCATTTCACTTTAAAGTATCTAAATTAGCCAATTACAATACTTATTACCCAAATAACTTCAATTTCTTCCAAATAATATTTACATAATTAATTTAAATATTGAATCCTTTTAATTGCAATAAATTCAACTGAATGCAAGCCAATTCCAAATAAATTTGATTTTTATCCAGTTACACTTAATATTAAATCAGTTTTCACTTAACTAACACAGTCATTATTACTTAGAATTTCATTACATTTTATATTTTCACATTTTCATTTTGGTTTCATTTCTTTTCCCGCATAGTTTATTAAAAATGGGATTTTCTTTGGTTACAACTTATTTGGATCCAACATTCTTCATTTACCAATTTATTCCACTTTAACTGTAGTAATTTTGGGGATAAATTGAATTTGATTCCAGATTAACATTGACAACTAATAAAATAAGTAACGTACAATAATTATAGTCATTAACTCTATTTCGCCCGTCTACATTCAGTTATTATTAGAAAAATCTTATTGTATTGGTTTTATACAATCGCCATTTACTTTGCATTTCATTACTATTTAATATATATATTTATTCATAAATCAATTCGATATTCATTCTTCTTTCCTCCTATTTGATAAATAACCTAGTATACATTTTACATTTATTCAATACCCTGAACAAATAACATATATATTAATCAAATCCCTACATTTGTATTTCTCATATTCCATAAAAATCAAATCATAACATTTAAATGATTTTATTAAATTGGAATCTCATTCAAGTCGTAATCTATTAACTGGAACTAATATGATTCCTTAATTTATTCCCCTTTACCGTTAAAAATCTTTCATTGCATTAAAACCATTTAACATTTTCATAAATTTCTTATATTAAATTCCATATCCAGGTGAGAATCCTTTTCTACTTAATTCATTTGGATTTCATTCTAAATTAAATTAGAAATCCTATTAAATTATCACATTTAAAATCATCGAATTTAATGGGTCGTTACACTCTCCCCGACTCAAAACTTTTCGTCCCCGAAAAGGAAAAAGAAGGGAAAAGAAAGAATAAAAAACCAGTACATCTTATTTCAAATATTAATTTATAAACAATAATTTACTAAATTAATTTCCTTAAATGAAATATACCCATTTTATCATCGTTATATCTTTATGTACTTAAATAAATAAAGTTGGATAACATTTTCAAATAATCTCTAAGTGGTTTCAATCACTAACAATCAAATCAATCCAACAACCGTCCATTTCAACAAACAACATACCCAACAAATATAAACTACCATATAATCAACAATCAAATAGTTGCTCGGGTTCAAAGCTTGAAATGGTACGGAATGAAAAATAACTATCCAGTGCATCATTTACTCAATAGTCTTAGATGTGACGGAATAGATTATTTATTCATCCAACTACTTCAAATTTTCCTTACCCGACCAAACCATAAATCAAACAATAACAATTCAACCAACCAATCAATTTACTCATTATAAATTTTTATTTCATACATTAGCTGTTTGATCTTTTCATTCATATAACAGTTTATCTTTTATTTTCTTAAACCCTTTTTCTTAAGTTTACAATTCATACCACATAAATTATCCTTTTATAATATACATTTATATCTAACAACTTCAAATTTTTATTTCTCATTCAATGGTTGTTTCCTTATTTCTACTTATTACTTACCATTATTCATTTTTATTTATTCGGGCTATGTAAGTCTCTTTTATTGGTATTACATTTAATGTACTTCTTCAAATTCAATCATTATTAAATGCTTACATTCTATTATATTTAATTACAGTAACCCCTTTTTAATTACACTTACATTATTAACCTTATAACCTTCATTCTTATAAATAAAGGAATTTTATTAATTTATTACCTAGGGTTTACAGTCATTTAATCATATTACCTACTTTCCATTATGTTAAACTAGTAGCATTAATATCATACTTAAGTTTATAATCCTACACATCAATCTTTGTTTATTAAAGAATTTCATTTTATTTACTTAAGTTTAAATCACCTATTAATAATACTTACCTTTAATTTTAGTAATAGTTCAATTATAACTTAAGTTTATACCATTAAATTCTTATTTATAATAGCAATTCATTGAATACTTCATTATTTCTAACATTTCTACTTGTATAATATTCTATTCCAATCTCTTATTTAACATTTCAACTTTTCATATTTGGTAAGTTATATATATGTTAAAGAAAAATGCACTTGAACTTATACAAGTTTATCTCAATTCTTTTTTTTAAATTTAATGTTAATCAATATTACTTTTTGTCTCATATGTTAAAAAATCTCAAATTTCCCTATATAACTTTGCATTTATTTCTTGCCTAAATTAGAGATTTCAATTCATTAATTACTTACCTTTTGTTTCACTAAAATAGTTTAAACTATTAATTAAAGGAAATTTAAGAATTAAATACCGGGTCAAATCTCAAATTATTTTTTAAAAAATAATAGATAAATAATTTCTTACAACTTATATATCTCTAATTATATTTAAAACAATTAAAATTTTAGATAATTTCAAAATAAATCTGTAGTAGAATTTACTACAGTGGCCTTTCCCCTTCGAAACTCGAAAATGAAAGTCGATGATGCGGCCGCCATCATCGAAATTATTTTCCAGCGACAGAGAGGAAAGTACAAAATTTATTTTCTCCAAAATCTTCTTTAAAACAATTCTTCCAAATTATACTAAATATTTGTATAAAAAAATACTTATAAACCAAATCATTATATTTCATAAATCCTTTGAAAGCAGATTTTCAAAATCCCGGACTTAATTTCTAAAATCTCCAATTTGATTTATTTTAATTTCAACTTAGCTTCAATTATTATAAATATTTTTATTACCTAACACCAAATCTATAGCAACCAAATATATATACCATTTGAAAAAATTTATTTTATATATAGAAAATATAATAGGCAAAATTAATTCATTCACCTATATAAAACAAATATTATGTCGGTCTGTCCTATTAAGTGTTTAGAAATCCCTATTGATGTCACAGCGTCCCATGCACCAACCAGAATTTATAAATACAAAACGGAACAGATTAACACAATATCAAAATCTTTTTATAACACTAACAAGTACGCTCTCTCATATATATACGCTCAGTGACTCCCATAGGGTATTACTACCCTATTAACAAAGAGTCAAACCCCACAAAGCTAAGGTTTATCGCTAAACCAAAGCTCTGATACCAACTGTAACATCCTGCCTTTTCGCATGATTTAAACCGACACACGTGCCAATTCAAACCATACGGAAGGGCGGATTGTTATGGGGTAAATAAGAAAAATAGAGAAGAAATAAAACAAAGCAGAATCTCACAGCGGAAGGATAAAATATAATAATCAAATATACAGTTCATGAAGCTGTTTACAAAATATTTTATTTTACTTGTACAACAAATATCAGAGTTACACATACCAACACAATCAATGCAGCGGAACAGTATGTGTGTGGTGCAATAATATAGATAATAATAATATGAATTCTTCGTCTTCGTCCTCCAAGCTAAAGTCTTCGATCCTGAAACGCTCGGACTGACCCGAGCGAATTTGAAAAGACAAAAACACTCGAGTCAGAACTAAAAGAACTTATGTAAGTTAAATTTACAGAAATAAATATGAGTGCAGTAACTCAAGAGATGCTCGGGATTTACATCTCCTAAGGATCCGCTAAACTATTTACTATATAGTATATTGCGCTATTATAATAGTGTCTAATTGTAAAATAAACTTACTTTTAAATAGCATTAAGGGGTTACCCATATAGCCCTTAACACAGAATATATTCCCATAGTCTATACAGTACCGTAATCTCCCCCGTACTGGGCGTCGACAGAGGTCACTCCATAGGTATGGTACAAAGCCAAAATCGTATAAGGTGCGCTATGGTAGGTGACAAGGCACAACTAGGCAATGCCAGGGTTGATATACCAATTGCTATCCGGGTTGGTGGTAACGCGTAGCCGCAGCTACCGCCCATATCGAAGTAACACCCCAAATCAAAGAAATCAATAGTGGCCACCGAAACAATCCAAAGTCAGAGTATAGTATCGAAGGAGTGCGTTCAATCAGAGGAATGACCTCATTGGCCCGAGAATCGCTCCTGTTTTAGCCACCTTATGCCAACTCACGGGAGTTGGGTCCACGTATTTACCTTACAGGAAACGTCGCCACCAACCTACTTCATTCTGGAATCTCCACCGCGTACACGGTTAGTCAAAGTGGTTTTCGGTATCGACAGAGAGTATGTCCATATCCGATCCCGGTCTCTTTGCCAACCCATCGTTATTATAACACCGCGGTCATTTAAAAATAGTTTATACTTTAAAACCAGAATAAAATTTCCCATACGATATCAAATTAAAACCCAAAAAATATGATATCATTTTATCTCAAATATAATCCTTTTCCAAAATCATATTGGTTTAAAATTTAAAAATATCTAGAACCCAAACATTTGAATTATACTTTCAAAACATAATATTTTAGAATTCATACTTTTAAAACCATAACTTCTAAAACTTGAATGGTTTGGATATTCAACGGTATATAAAATAAATGGTTTAACTTTAAGGTAACTTTGTAAAGAAAAATAATTTCCATGGCTTTACAAAAATGTTTCTTTATTTACAATCTAAACCAAAATTTAAATATCACTTTCAAGTTCCAAAACTACTTCAATTTCTATATATATATATATATATATATATATATATATATATCCATTTGGAGTATTAATATTTCAAAACTAAAGTTGGAAAATTTTCTTTCAGCAAAGTAAACGTACTATTATTTAGTCTTGAATATTTACATAAAATCCATAAATAAAACTCCAATTTCTAACAATTAAATATTTTATTCAATTTACTTTATACTAACATATTCATTTTTAATTATCTTGGAAAAGTCCAGTTATAAATATCATATCTTAAAATTTCCAAACTTAAACATTAAACATATGATACAATTATCAAACTCCATTTTTCTCAATTTTTCCATTTTTATTTAAGAGATTTATACACAGCTTAAATTCAAAATCTCTACTTCATATGTATATATATAGAAGAAAATATCAAAAATAAAAATTATAAACCATATTCCATACAAACCATAGAAATCACTTTAAAATATTTTATATATATAGACCACGGTGGCTGTATAAAATTTTCTATCCTATGGTCAAGTGATACGGATATTTATCATTTCAATCCGCAATTTAAAAATAAAATTTTGCGGTTGTATATCATTTCAAACCACAATCCCGAATGAAATGAAAAAATGCATGATAACTTGCAGTTAAATGATATACAATAAAACATCCATTCATCAAAATCATCCATCATCCAAATCACAATCATCATCCAATAATAAATCAATATCAATATATATTTGATAATATATAACAGGTAATAACTGGCAGTTATATTCAAATAAAATTTAACAACTATTAAACTAACAGTTTATATGCAAATAAATAACTATAACTGTCAATCTATATGCAGTAATAAAATTTAATGAACAGTTATATTAAATAAATGCGATTTAACAGATATGATGAATAAGACATGCCAAACAGTCATAAATAATTTCTACTCGTATCTAAAATAAATTTAACAAACATAAAAACTTTTAGAAGTTGTGAGTGGGTTAAAACACTCACCTTTGGAATTTAAATCGAATTTAAATTCAATTTAAACTCAAAAATTCGACGGTCTCCAAATTCATCCAAATCAGCGTCATTAGATCCGAAATCTAATTACGATCCTAACGGAAAAAATTTCGTGTGAAACAGAGTTCGTATGCGAAAGTTATTCGATAAAACGATTTGAAAATCAAAAATAACATTAAAAATAAAACAAACCAAAACAGAGCCACGTCAGCCGAGATCATCTCTCCCGCGCGCCCTGGACAACTCACAAACCCAAAATACACGGCCTTTGACCGAGACGTTTGACGTCACTTTCGCTCGCCTACGGCCACCTGGGAAGCCGCCGAGAACTACCATCATCACTCCCTCGACGAGCCGAACCCGCCTGTACCCTTCACTCCCTCTCCGGTTGCCGCGCCGCCGCCTCCAAAACAAGCATGCCGAAACCCTAATTGCAGATTTCACCCAAATCCGACCGTCGAACCACCAGATCGACCACCTAGATTCGATGCACGCTCGACTCTCTCCAAAACCCAGAAATCGTTTGGCGATCTGACGAAGTTTGTTACGGCGATGATGAAAGGCCGAAAATGATTTGAATTTTTCTGGACGAACAGTAGCTCCAATCGAAGAACAAATCACACCAGCAGATTACGAACCCTGAGAACTATGACATATATTTTTATGGAATTTTTTTTGGAGAGTTTGAATTTTCACCTTTGATTTTGAACTGTAGATAGATCTAGGTTTTGCAACCATTGAGGAAGAGAAAGAGATGAAGAAAATGAACGTACAGCCAAATGACATTAGAAAGGAGGCTAGAGTTTATCACAGCATATATATAGACAAATAGAAGAAGGCTAGGGGGCACGAATTACGAACGTGCTAAACGGTAGTTGGCCCAAAAAGCCCGTTCTGACCCCGGAGCTAAATTTATTAAACCCATACATCCAAATAGGTATTTTAAAATATTCTGAACACGATGGAAAAAGTTTCACGTCCAAATTCGATCGTACGAAGAAGTTATGTTGAAAACAAAATTTCCAAATTGATTCAAATTGATTTTTAAGTAAATTGATTTTCAAGGCGTTTCGCGTCCGTACGATCAAACGACAGGTCCGATCGATACGAAATTTGAAACCCTTTAATAATTCACTGATACGGATCCGATGAACCTGGTTTCGTCGAAATCTAAGTCCGTGACAAAAATGGCTATTTTTATATAAATTAAATAAATTAACAATTAGTCAATTAAATCAAATTTCCCATTTCTTTTTGATAATTGACGATTCTTATTATTATAAATTTTTCAATCACCTATACTAATTTAAACAAAATTTAACTTGTCGAATTTAAAATTTTAGAAATCTCCAAATTTCATTAATTTCACCAAATTTTAAATTAAATTTCCAAAATTTTAATTAAATTTACTTTCCATTATTTTTGTCAAATAGAAGAATTTATCATTGGATTCATATTTCAATCTGTAAATATTTCCAATTTCATCTGAACTTATATTTACATAATTCCTAAATATTAAATTTCAAATATCACTTCAATTAACGTTAACGTAATAATTATTTATTATTTATTGCAGTTGATTACCAGTTACAATTAATATATTAAATAGATGATAAATCTTGAATACTGGTTATCCTTAACGTTTTATTTCCCATTTAATTGCAACAACGCAATTTCAAAATTTAACTCAATTAAATAGACAACTCTTTATATTCTAAATCAATTGCAATGGTTTAAAAGTTGCTAAATTTTGATTTCAGTAATCCCTTTACTTCGATTCAAAATCAGCAATTACCTATTAAATGCCCCAAAATTCCTATTAAATAAATCTAACAAATCTTTATCATCCATTAGATGAATTAAATATTGCAATCAACTATTTCGTTAATAATTTCCGTTTCACTTTAAAGTATCTAAATTAGCCAATTACAATACTTATTACCCAAATAACTTCAATTTCTTCCAAATAATATTTACATAATTAATTTAAATATTGAATCCATTTAATTGCAATAAATTAAACTGATTGCAAACCAATTCCAAATAAATTTGATTTTTATCCAGTTACACTTAATATTAAATCAGTTTTCACTTAACTTACAAAGTCATTATTACTTAGAATTTCATTACATTTTATATTTTCACATTTTCATTTTGGTTTCATTTCTTTTCCCGCATAGTTTATTAAAAATGGGATTTTCTTTGGTTACAACTTATTTGGATCCAACATTCTTCATTTACCAATTTATTCCGCTTTAAATGCAGTAATTTTGGGGATAAATTGAATTTGATTCCAGATTAACATTGACAACTAATAAAATAAGTAACGTACAATAATTATAGTCATTAACTCTATTTCACCTGTCTACATTCAGTTATTATTAGAAAAATCTTATTGTATTGGTTTTATACAATCGCCATTTACTTTGCATTTCATTACTATTTAATATATATATTTATTCATACATCAATTCGATATTCATTCTTCTTTCCTCTATTTGATAAATAACCTAGTATACATTTTACATTTATTCAATACCCTGAACAAATAACATATATATTAATCAAATCCCTACATTTGTATTTCTCATATTCCATAAAAATCAAATCATAACATTTAAATGATTTTATTAAATTGGAATCTCATTCAAGTCGTAACCTATTAACTGGAACTAATATGATTCCTTAATTTATTCCCATTTACCGTTAAAAATCTTTCATTGCATTAAAACTATTTAACATTTTCATAAATTTCTCATATTAAATTCCGTATCCAGGTGAGAATTCTTTTCTACTTAATTCATTTGGATTTCATTCTAAATTAAATTAGAAATCCTATTAAATTATCACATTTAAAATCATCTAATTTAACGGGTCGTTACAAATATGCCATCCAGAGAAGGAATACTGGATTGACTAGTGTTAGGACTGCCAGATCTAACCATCTCTTTTTCTTAAAGACAGAAAGAAAGAAGACGAAAAAGTTTATACTCAGAATGAATATAAAACTAACTTGATTGATAATACAAGGCATCACTAAAAAAAATAAGGATAGAACGGGTCCTAAGACTCGGATAAATCCTAGCGCATGATTTCTAAGAGAGGCTTAGGACAATGATCCTTGCTAGATTATTCTATAATGTTCCGAAGTTTGGCTCTGATACCAAGCTGTGACGCCCCACCTCTATACTCATTCCAGCCAAGGACACTATTGGGTAATGCCGTCAACTAGCGCAAAGAATAAGGCTGTTAAGGAGCGACATCTATGTAACTGCTTTGTGCGAGTAGCGATACGTCAGATAGTATAACATGCAGTTCGTTTCAGGAGGATATCCGACATATCAAATACAAACTCAAAGCTACTACACAATGGCTATGTGGTGTTCAAAAACAAATATAAAATAAGCATAACGTAAATCAATCACACATATTCATACAACTAAGGCAGCAACAGATATGAATATAAGACATAGAAGTGTACATCAAAGTAGTGGTCATACAAGATCCACTACATCACAAAAGAATAGGTACAAGAGCTAGACAAAAGAATATGTATACATCAAGGAGTATCTATCTCGAATGCATAAAAAACTACTAAGCTAAAGTAGTTAGCCAAAAGTCAGACGACGGACCCTGATAAGAAATCAAGCAGAAGAACATGAAATAACTCGGTCTAGCCCGAGTATTATTTAAGAAGAAAATAATAAACGGATCAGTGTAGCTATAAATATCATATAAAATGAGATAGGATAAGAGATATGACAAAGACGTACGATAACAGTAATGCCATACTGTGACAAGTATACATCAGATAATCAAGAAAAATCATACAATATCTCAAACTTTCTCAAGCAACAAAAAGAATGTCATATTCTTTAGATTATTCACCAAAACTCAAATATTGATAGAACTTATCAATGCGTATCGTCAAAATTGGTGAAACACAAATTCTAGAAATCATCAACGAGAAATTCAGAAATCACAAAAAGGGGAAGGCCTATCACAAACGGGAGCATGAAATCTCACCGACACGTGTATCACAAATGGTTCGCTATCCCTTAAAATGAGCCGAAGATCCTCCAAACAGGGTGTAGTCCCCCTTGCGGACTTTGAGCCATAGCTCCTCCTATGAGCCAATGCTCCTCCAAATAGAGTACAGTCCACCCTTGCGGAATATAAACCAAAGCTCCTCCTATAAGCCGAAGCTCCTCCAAACAGGGTATAGTCCCCCCTTGCGGACAATGAGCCAAAGCTCCTCCTACGATCCGAAGCTCCTCCAAATAGGGTATACTCCCCCTTTTTCGGCCAAAGAGACATCACACATCACTAGTCTAAATCACTAAAGGACCATCATTGATCGATAAGTGTAAATAAGTGAGTTTAGCTTCATGTCCCATAACCACTGGCTTAACTTAAATATTTACGAACAAATTGCAGATTTCCACTTGAAAATTATCATGATATTTCAATCGAACAAGTCCAAAAATTAACCAACAAAGTTAACGCAAGCGTTTTATACCACTTGTTTTGCTAAGTCGTTTAATTAGATTTATCATACGAATGAGGTAAAGGTTTGTTTATACTAATAGATTAGAAAATAGATTTAAAACGAGTTATGTATTAAAAGTAACGTTGAAATCATTTTTGTGAAAGAGTTTGAGTATTTACTACTAGTATAAAAAGCTTTGTAATTTAAAGTTACAAATCATAGAAAACGATTGTAAAAACAATCGATCGCCAAAAATTCACATTCGATGATATGAATTAAAACCGAAAAATCGTTATCAAGTCCAGTCAAATGGATATTCCCAAAAATCCAGAAAAGAAGTCATCAAAGTCGATAATAAATGACAATGACCAATCAGATCATTAAAAATCGACAAAAACTGAAAATCCACTCAAAAACAGCCAAAATAGGCAAAATTGATAGTTCAGACGTCCGGTAGGTTTAGCCAGACGTCTGGCCCTAGGTTTTGGAAATATAAATGTTTTTCTCCTTTCTCTTTTTAATTCCACAACACTTTTAAACGTCTGGATTTTTCAACCAGACATCTGGATTCTATTCCAGACGTTTGGATTTTATTCCAGACTTCTGGATTTTAGCTCTGACCTTTCCAAGGACCCTTTCAGATGTTTGGATTTTTGTTCCAGACGTCTGGATTTTTCTGCTAGGCAAAATTCAGCCTAGCCCAAAGAGGGCAAAAATCCAAAGTGGAAGAGGTCGAACGACCGACGGATACTAGGAATATATGTCAATCAACAACCCAGCTCTATAGCCTCTTCGATACACCACCAAAAACATGTCCAAATACCCAAGATTGGATCTTTAAAGATTTTGACTTCAAAATACCAAAATTGGAAAATTCACTAAATCAATTCAAATCAAAAGCAAATAAACATGAAATAGTTGTTAGGAATTCATACCTAACAACAATGAAAGCTATAGACATAGATGTGACTTCAAAAACTCACCTTTAAACCAAAAAACAACGAACGAGAAGCTTTAAAACAAAGGAAATATCAACCACTCTTCACTTCAACTCTAGAAGCTCTAATCTACGCTCATAAGCAAATATTGCCTAAGTTTGGGTTAGGAATTCATACCAAACAACAATGAACGCTATAGTCATAGATGTGAGTTCAGGAACTCAGCTTTAAACCAAAAACAACGAACGAAAAGCTTTAAATCAAAGGAAATATCAACCACTCTACACTTCAACTTTAGAAGCTCCAATCTAAGCTCATAAGCAAATATTTCCAAAGTTTGGGTTTAGTAATTTCTGACAATTGGAGAGAGATTAAGGTGGAGAAGACGAAGAGGATGCTTACCTATGCTTCTTCTTGATTTCTAGTACTTGAATTTGAATTTTCTAGTAAACTACGGTTTAGGAATTTTAGTTTTCTCTTCTTTCCCTCATTTTCCTTTAGCTTGTGAGTGTTAGGAAAATGTTATGAAGGAATGAAGAGGAGTGGAGGAGGAGTTAGGGTATTAGATGAGTTGGGTTCACTTGTTATGTTATTGGGCTAAAACCCAAAACCAAAGCCCCAAATAAAAATACCAAAATTCTAGTGAACTCCAAACATATCGATGTTTATACTCAAAAAGGATCGCAAACATCATATTAAACTCAATGGAAATGGTCTCGAGTCCTAATTCGATTGTTTACAAAAAGTAGCATTTCAGACTTTAATCTGACTAACGATGTTATATTTAAATAAAATTATTTAAATATATATTCATAAAATAAGTGGGTTGTTACAACTCGCTCTAAGGCGCACCCCAACCATGCCCACAGCCAGCCGCGATGCCTCCTCTAACGCCGACCATCACCTCTCTAATTCGTTAAATCACGGCGAACCGGATGACGTTTGAACCAGAGAAACCATATGGATGCACCTGTCTTGACTCCCTCTACACGCCATCAACCTCCGATCGACCCATCGATGTAGATCCATCATCAAATCCAACAACCCCATATGGGCGGCCGTGGATAAATGGAAAATTTTCGGTCAAACTAGGATCCAAATCGAAAAAAGGATAGCAGATTTGAGTTGTGCTCATCGAGAGCTTCGAGTTGATATGTAATTTGATATAGTTTAAGTAGTTTGAATTTTCGATTTGATATTTGATTTGAATTTGCAATTTGGGAATTAGGGTACGCATCCATTGGGAAGAGAGAAGCAAATGGAATTGTACGTACTGAAATCAGAAATAAGATACGACCTAGGGTTTATAACGATATATATATAGGCAAAACAAAATAGAAATGAATGGGCTCGATTGGATTGAACGATAAACGGCCCGAAAAGCCCGTTTCGACTCCGGAACGAAAATGGGTCATCTCATATATCAAAATAGATGTTTTCAATATTTTTAAACACAATGGAACTAGTTTCATGTTCTAATTCAATCGTATGATGAAGTTATGTTAAAATCGGTTTATTTCAAATTGATCTCAATTGATTTCAATTAAATTGATTTCTAGGGGTTTCAAGTCCGTACGATCAAACGAAGAGTCCGATCACTACGAAAATTGGAATCTTACAATAACTCTCAGTTATAGATCCGATGAAACTGGTTTGGTCAAAATCTGAGTCAATGGCCAAAATGGCTATTTTCACATTAATTAAATAAATATTAAATTAATTAGACACCCTTTTCAATTCAAATTTAATAATTTACCATTTTTGTCATTTTAGATTACTTGGTGAATTAAAATCATTCGTAACAAATTTCTACATCAATTTTATTATCGAATATTCATAATTTCCAATGTTAAATTAAATTTCAAATAAGTTCAGTAATTATAATTTTAATTCCCAATAAATCCATTTATTTAATTCTTAAGTTTTGTTATTCAATCAATTATCATGTTATTGGTACAATTACGTAGGTTTATATCTTAGCACATTAATAATTTCCAGTTTCATCATAATTTCAATTAACATACATTTAATTACAATAAATCCATTTATTATAGTTTAAATTCCAATAACTTGACAAATCTTGATTTCTATTCTTTTTATTCAACCAACTGTCACAATATGAATAAAATTAACATTAGTTACATCTTATTGAATTAACATACTACCATTATCAATTTAACCTACATTAACTGCACTAATTAAGTGAATCAATTGCAATAGATTTCCAATTTAAATTTAATAGACTAAATAAATGGGTAATATAAAATAATTGTTAACATTAACCTTGAAGCACATTTATAAGTTCAAATTTTACAAGCAAATGTTAGAATTGCTTCCCTACCACTAAATTTAATATAATTACCATTAACAATATAATATTTCATTATTCAATTAAATATTTACATTTTTTTCTTATATTCAATTTATAACCAAGTGTAACGTTTACATTACTTCATTTATAGGAATTTCATTTCAAATGTTAGTAATCAGCTTTAATTAACATTGTTACATTTTATTTTGGTTACTATTTCACTAATGCATCATAAAATTTTTATTCCTCTCAATAATAAATCATAAATCCTATTAAATTAACAAATTTAATTATCGAAAATTTACGGGTCATTACAATAGCTTTTTGGACCCAATAATTATATTTAATTTTAATATTAGTTTCAATGCGTTCATATCCCATATGACCAAACGATAATCCAAATACTGTCAAATTTGAAATCTGATAATAATACACTATTATGGATCCAATGGAACTAGTTTTGTCGAATTCCGAGACTGTCCCCGGATCTCTAATTTTAATGCGTCGATTAAATCGACCATTTCAAAAATTGGCGAAATCGATTGAGATTCCGGTTTTAAAATCTTACTAACTAATTTCTAATTCGAATAGAATTTATATCGAAATTAAAAATCATTTCGGTTTTATATTCTACTCCAATTCAATTATTTAAACCATTTTTAATTATTAACTCAACAATTAATTTTATTAATCAAACCGCTATATTTGGAACTTAAGTTCTTATTACACTATTTTTTCTCGACAAAACTTCATATTAAAATTCCACTCACATTTCAAAACTCAACATTTAAAATGAATTATATGTTCAAAATTTACGACAAAAATTCCGGGCCGTTAACATATGTTATACCCCTATTTTGAACATAATAGAATATGTATCACGAGCCAATTCCATCATATCCAGAAGATAGCGTTTCAAAATCAAATTATTTTAATTAAATTCCTTTAATTCATTTCTACGCGTTCCAAGCTCGCACGACCAAATGATAAGTCTGATTGCTACGAAACTTGGAATCCTATAATAATTCACTATTACGGTCCAATAAACTGGTTTTTTCGAAATCTGAGACAGTGCCCAAAAGGACTATATCTAAACATTAATTAAGACATGAAATTTCCAAAATAAATTTATTCACTTTTATATTAAATTTTAAAAGCTAACAATTTTCGTTCTTTTTTGAATAAAATTTAACTCAACTTTTGAAATCATTTTCATTCACATTAAATTCAAGATTCAATTATTTTATTTCAATATTGAATTTAGACAATTTAATTATCCAATAAATCATTATCCTTGAAACATAAGTTATTTAATTTTCAAAATTTAACGTTTAAAACGAATTCAAATAATAAAACAATCACTACACTTAGTTTCACTCCTTTATTCAAAGTATTCCAATAATCCAATTTCGATGAATTCCAATACTAGAATTTCAATAAATTCCAATATTACATTTCAAATGAATTTTAGTTAGAAACAATTATTTCATTTTCATCTAAATAATTCAACATTTACTATTCAATTCATGCTATTGATTACAACACATTCAATATATTGTACTTCATTCTAATACAATTGATTTACTTAAATCTCCCTGAAATTGTTATTTCAAAATTTTATCCAAGTTCATATTAAATAAATTACATAAATAAAATATAATTTTTTATTTCTAACCATTTTTATTAAATAATTATATTAAATTTAATAATTTAAAATAGTTAAAAATACGGATCATTAAAGAAATAATGTTTGGGAATTAGTACCAAGGCCCAACGATCAATCAGTAATTAGAACAAAATAGCATTTAAAAACAAAGAAGAAGAAAATGGAAATATTATACATAATAAAGAAAGATTAGTGGAGCAGGGATGCAATCAAGAAGAAGGAATTGATTATGAAGAGACTTTTGCACCTATGGCACGTCTTAAGGCCATAACAATAATACTTGCTTTTGCGTGTCCTCATAACTTTAAGCTATTTAACATGGATGTTAAAAGTACTTTCTTGAACGATTTTGTAAAAGATATTACGTTGAACAAACACCACTATTTGTTGATGAAAAATATCCAGATTATGTTTTTAAACTTATAAAGGCATTATATGTGTAGCGACCCATAGTTTCGTACCTGTTTTAGTCAACCATAATTCACATCAATTCAACTCAAACTGAACGTAAGGGCGAATAACTAGGGTAAAGAAGAAGAAACAGATAGAAGAAAATATAACAACAGCACAGAATCTCACAATCGTAGTGGAACAAAATATAATACATAATAATAGATTTTTACACAAAGAATATATTTACAATCATCAAAGTACAACGAACAATACATTAATCTGGATAATTATAATAACTTGTCCTCATACAGCGGAAATATAAATCAAGTATGGTGATACGTCTCTATCATCCAGCTCGCCTTTTGAGCTACATAGCATTTTATCATGAATTTGTAATACGCGGTCTGACCCGAGCATTATAATGAAATAACACCCGTGTAACGACCCAGAATTTTAGTCGTTAGATTTTGGACATTTAATTCATTTTACATGTTAAATGTGAATTTGAATTCCATTTCGAATAAAAGATTTAGGTTAAATTAGTAGAATTAATTAAATTTCAAATACGGGAATTTAATTGAAATTTGAATAATAATAATTTAATATTAGAATTTGATAATCGGTGAATCTGGATATAAACGGTGATGAAATGGTTTCCAAAATTTATTTTAAGTCTATTTGGATTTAATAATGAAGACGGACTTTTAGATGGAATTAAAAGTCGATAGGTTGAATTTGGAATTTTATATTAATTTAATAATGGAATTATAATGTAAATAATCTGATTTTGGTTCGAAGTGAATCAGAATAGTTTCTAATGTAATTATAAAGTCTATATGCTTTATAATAAAGTTAGTAGAGTTTTAAAAGTGAAATTTTAAGTGATTTCGATGATTTTGAAAATCGTTCGATTTAATTGACGAGTTGAAATAGCCTTCCAGGGCACAGTCTCAGAATTCGACAAAACTAGTTCCATTGGATTAGTAATTGTTAGTTATTTTCGGATTTCAATTTTCGTAGCGTTTGGAGTTACCGTTTGCTTGTACGGGTGAGAAACGCGTTGAAATTAAAATCGATAATTTAATATTTTAAATCAACTCAAAAAGCTATCTTCCACATATGATAAAATTAGCCTCCGAAACACGTTCCATTGTGTTCGAAACGCGGGTAAAACCTTAGAAACGCATGTCGGCAGATGCAATGTGGAGTTCGTTTGTATAAGCTTGTTATTTGGAATTTTACTAATAAAATAATATTGATTAACGTTTATATATTCGCGTTATCAACAAACCCTAGTTAATTATACAGTCGCCGCCTCTATCGTTTAATGGCCGAAAATATCACGATCTTTTCCTCTTTTTTTCTTCTAATCCATTAAGCCTTTGCAAAAACATTCAGCTAGTAAATCGAAGAGGCCAACGAGACGATCAATTCCATACGGTCGAGATCGTAGTTGAGGTGACGAGATGGCCGGATATTTCTCGTGTAGGGTTAGCATTCGAGTGGGAATTTCGAGATGAGGAGGCTGCCGAGCTTCGTGATACTTGGTGCAAAGTTTAAGGCGATGGAGGGCTTCGAGGTGGAGGTGTTTGATCAGAGTCTCGGCGATCGATGGTGAGGCCGTGGTTAGGGTTTTCGCCGCGATGTTGGGTTCATTGTTCTTATTTGTTTCCTGAAGCTTGCGTGATGTAGGAGAGAAGAGGTGTGCGGCCTGGATTTTTGGTCTTGAAATCAATGGCATAGATTGTTCTGGTAATAAATAAATAATTTAAAAGAAGAAATTGATTATAGAAATTGTATTCAAAGTTTAAAATAGCATAACTTTTACATGCATGCTCAGAATTCGACGAAAAGAGAAGCGCCAGAATCATAGAGACGAGTACTACACATTGGAGCAATTTTGGAATTATTCTGAGCAAGTAAAAATTTAGGTTAAATCGAACGCCGTGCTGTTTAATTTAAATTTAAAACGCTCGTCGAAAATTCAATGTGAGTAATCTCACTCAAATCTGGATACTAGTTAATTTAAATAGCCAATATTTAGAATGTTTGATTGGTTGTTTGGCTGAATATGATAATTATTACAGATTGAAACAATATTTATTGGCTGTGCTAATATCTGTGGATGTAGGGAAATAGATTGGAGGGATCCAACTGGATTCCTCACAAATAGTAATTTTATTTATATTCTGTGATATATCTCATTGATAAGTTTATTTTATCTACGAGTCCGTGAATGGAGATAAGCGTTATGGATTATACCGCTTATCGATGTTAATATGATTGAACCTGTGGTGGTTGATGTGTGCACTATTGTGTTAAACCCTTGGACTACACTATACACACACGAGTATGGATTTCACGTGGAAATTGGCTAAGTCACAGATATTTGAATTTAATGCAAAATAGTTTTAAAAGTTGAATTTTCAATCCAAATGGTTTTGTAAATGGAATTGGGTTAAATATGAAAAGTTTGTAAAAAGTGGTAAAAGTTATTTTGAATAACTTAATAAAGTTTTAAAATTTGAATAGTTTGATTTAAATTGGAATTCAATATTTGAAATTGAATTCTACATTCGGTATTTATGATTTAAAACGGTATACAAGTTTATATGAGTTTATAAACCGTTTTAAAGTGTTACTTTGGGAATTTAAATTAACCCGAAGATTTAACTTGTATAAATGGAATCGGATTTTTCCCGAAATAAAAACTATTTGTTCTCGAACGATATAAGCTTTCACATAAGAAATGAATTTCTAATTGATATTAAAAGAAGTTTAAGTTGAATTGGAAATAGTTTTCCAAGTTAGGAATGATTTGGAAATTAGGGTCTAAAAGATTATACAAGTTATAAGGATGTTTATATAGTTTTTTAACCATTTAAAAAGTATGGTTTTGGAAATTTAAATTTAAATCCAAGTTTTATACTTGGATGGTTCGACTTATGTAATTTTCAATCGGTTTTTCCCAAAATAAAAACTACTTGTTTCAAATAATAATATCTTTCATAAAAAAAAAGGATTTCCAATTTATATCGAAAGATTTCAAGTTTGAAATGAAATTGTAAATAGTTTGGAAAACTATGAATTAACCTTTGTAAAGACGATTAAATATTGTTTTGAAATCTAAGAGGATTTTAAATGGTATATCTACCATATACACGATTTGAATTGGAAGGGATTTGAGAGTTACGAATTCAATCTTAAATCAAATGATTGGATAGTTAATCCAATTTGAAATGGAACTGTTTCGAAAGCTATAAATTGAATCTTTGTGAAACTGGGTGAACTTTGTGGAATAAATCTTGTTTAAAAGATTTGAAATGGTAATTTGTTTAAACCATTTGGAAGGAAAGTTTTGGATATTAAGTTGTGACTTAACTGAAATCCCATATCCGTATGTTTTAAATATTGCGTTCATTATTCAATTTAGCCGGGAGAGGACATTTGTGTCATATAACCCATTCTGAATAATGATACGTCGATATGGATAGCATTTGAAGACCGGTGGTGAAGACCGGGTATTTTCGAGAACGATTGGATAACCTATCGATTGTCTCTGCACAGTGTAGCTACAGTATAGAGATTCCCTAAGTGATGGGAAGTCCGATCGGGATTGTGGATACTCGGATTGCAAGGACTTCATCGAAATGGCCTTCGGTTCTGTTCGAACCCAGAACAGACTTGTATGGATTGTATGTCTGACATTACATTTTGAGATATAAAGTAGATTTCTTTCAAATACATTTCTGTTGGTGGCGGAGAATTTATTCTCTTAGCTTAACACCCTTCTCTGAGAGATACGAGCTCAGAGGTTATGTAATTGAAGGTTACCAGCAATATATTCTCAACTTGGTAATGTAGCATGCTGAGTGCTGCTGATCATTTGTTAATCAAAGCGTGGCTTTTGTGAAAAGCATAGCTTTGTGGACGAGTCTTCGTCGAACCTCGCAACCCGCTTATGGTCGAAACAGGAATCGTAGCAGCAAGATTATCTGAGGGTAGCGCCCTCTGAGGTTATGTCATTTCCTTCTGGATTATGACTGGTATCATGGTATGGAGCCCAGATACTTACTTTGTGGTTGTTGCAAAGTTATTGCTTTGTGGTTGTTGGTTGAGAGGTACCTCGGATAATGGTCGCAAACGACCGGGGAATGGCATGCTCGTGTTAGTAGTTACCTATTATAGAGGTAACCCAGCCTTGTCTAACAGAGATTCGGTTAGGATCCGGGGACGTCCCTCCAGAGGCGTTCCATTTTATTTGGGAAGTTCCTTTGCCCGACCATTTGTGGGAAATCCAATAAAAAAATACGAGCCCTTTACGATTTCAATCATAGAACCTGCCATTTAAAATGGTAGCTATAGCAGGCATAATATAATAGTACCTTTGCTGGCTAAGATTTATGTTATACATTCGAAATGGTTTTCCACACTTTGCACTTATAGTTATAATATCAATAAATTCTCTCATATCAAGCATGTTTGACTATCATAAGGAGAAAACTCCTCCAAGACTGTGTTTGCATTGTGTGTGGCGGGAGGCCTTATGATAGTTTCATTTTCCAAAAAGCATTACGAATTATTTAAAATCTTTTGTTGATTGTTTTAAAAGATAAACTATTTTTACCAGTCCCTTGACTGACCTGGAGTTTATTGTTCCCTTTTTAAACTCTGGGTGCCCACAATTTTCCACACGGGCAACCTAGAGTCAGGTTATCAGTATTCGAGAGCGATGTCAGAAAAGAGATGTTGTGGAGATCAGGAGCAAGCTGGATGGTGAAGCGTATCACTAGTATATGTTATATTCTTTTTCGCTGTTCGTTGTTGTTGTAACAGTCTGATAATTTAATGTGATGTAATGTAATAACTGGTATAGTTCTTTGCTTTAAAGATATCCATTTATCTATTATATATTGTCCCGCTGTGATATGTGAGATTCTGTTATTGTTTCTGTTCTTCTATCATCTACCTCTTCTTCTTTAACCCTAACAGTTCGGTTTTCCGGCATTAGATTGTGCGGCATTCGATATAGTGGACGTATTGATGTCGATTTTTGAGCGTCGAAAAAAATCGAGTTGTTACAACCCGAGTCAGTCTAGAGAACCAACATGAGAAACGCACTCAATTTGAATTATTTGAGTTATCAAAATTCTTTGAAAAATAAAGGAATCACATTAGACCACGTCATGCATAAACACAAGGATTTTTACCTTATGACAACCAAAACAATTTTATCAAAATCATCTGATATTATAATAGTGTCTAAGTACAAATACTTATTCAAATAACCAAAATTGTTACATTATGTCAATTCCAGCATATTATGCTCTATAAACAAAACCTTAAAGGCTTGTATCGAAGAATGGATTCCATAAAATGACTAGGGCACTGGTGTGACACCCCTCTTCGAGACCCACATTAGCAAAGAGTATTACAAGGTAATATCGTCTGCTAATACGGAGAATAGAGCTGGATAGGAGCGACCATCTATAGCCTTGTCTTAACTCTCTACTGAATACGTCGATAAATGTAGCATTTTTTTAGGTGGATCGACATATCCAATAGATATTTAATACAAAACTATAATGGCTATAAGATCTAACAGAACAAAATATAACAACTCAAATGTAAAACACGTCACAGAACAGTAGATCATCACATATATATACCAATAATCAGATACATCATAGAGTATACAAAATGATACATGTCAAATGGTGTAGCAACCACAATATGCAGGTGAGTCAAAAGAATATACATATAAGAGTTACAACCAAAAAGGACTACACAAAAAGCTATAATAAAAGTAGCTAGAAGAATAGTCCATGCGGAAGCGGAATAGACTAAGTCCAAATGTATCTGACCTGAAGCACCTCGGTCTGACCCTGATATAAAATACATGTGTCAGTCTAGCTAAATAAATTAGTTAGATAATCTAAATAATAAAGAACATGCAAGGCCATAAAATACCACATATATCTCCCAAAGAGATAACTCGTTAATCTAACAAAAGATGAATCATAACAAGCCTAATATCATTGGCAACTCAAATAAACAAAGGATATGAATATCCCAAATCAATCCAAAAAGGGATATAACAAATACCAATAAAGGTAACACAAGTTTCCACAAGGTAATCGCTATATGTCGTGTGGTTCAAGGGACCTACCCCGAAAGGCGATACACTAGGGAAATATAAATATCAAAGAAACAAAAGATGCACGTGCTCAGTACTATATAAACAAGGATCCACATCCCCGAAGGCGACAAACCCAAGTATCTCTCGAGCGGTGACGAAGGACCAACTCCAAAAGCGATACTATAGGGTGACAAACCCGAAGGCAATAAAGCTGAAGGAATAAACCTGAAGGAATAAACCCGAAGGCAACAAACCATAGTGGCGAAGGTCTAGAGGCCCAGTACTGGACACCACTAATTGGCATTATGTGTCACAAACCCCTAGGATAGGAACCCGCAAAGTGTTAACGTGTGTCCCTTGGACATGTTCGCACTAAATGGTTTACTAACTTTTAGTCAATTCCACACTCAAAGCAGTACAAAGTTTACCTCATCTCATCGGTAAACCAGACCCGAAGGTCAAAACGATCAAACGAATAGATTAGGAATTAATTGAAAAGATAAACGCACGTGTTCATAGCACATGTTTTAACTAATCATTTAATTCTCCTCCCTCTTCGCTCAAAGTGAAAAATTGTGTGTTTAATATAGAAATTAAATTGAAGAAAACGAGTTTAGAAACGTTTCGAAATCTCTTTAGAAATTGCCCTTGAAATTCTCTTATTATAGATTATATAATTTTTATACTAAAAAAATAATAATATATAATAATAATTTCAAATGCCCATTTATAAAAACATTTTTAAGACACATTATAATTCTTTTGTATGAAATCCAGAAAGGAATACCAAGAAAACATCGAAATAACGAAAATTACACCGAGTATTATCCGTTTAAAACAAGCTACGACTCAATATTCGACGGAAGGTTTGAAAAAGATATCAGTGTCAAAATGACTTGAAGTTTTGAAAGAATGTATTTCAACATTCGTAATTCAATCTGCAAAAATAATCATTCAAATCTTATTTGAAACGAAGAATCTGCGTCATTTCAAAGTTGGACCAAAACAAGGTTAAATTGCTGAATTCCAAAAGGCTGCGGATTCAAGTTCAATAGCAGTTTTGAAATGGCGAACAAACATAGATTATCATGAAATTTACAAGAATGTAATTCAACATTCCTACTACAATCTTCAATAATATCCACTCAAATCCGAATTGAAAAGAATGAGTTATACTGTCTCAAGCATGGACTCAGGCCGTGTTTGCAACAGTTCAAAAACCAAAAAAAATGTACAGGCTTGAAACCATCTTGGGTTCAACTTCCAAGCATTAAATAAATGACCAAATGGCATCGGATTGAGCCCGAAATTGATAGGAATGTAGTAGAAAACTTTATCTCTCAAACAAAAGACGAATCTTGCAATCTGGATAAAATATGAGAAAGTTATAATGTCTCAAAGTTAAAGCCAGACAGTGTTTTCACTGTAAAACACGGGGCAAAAACTTGGTCCAGGTCAAAGTTTGGCAGCGTATTTATATAAGCTATCTATATCAAAATGACCAGAAATTTGGTATGTTTATAGTAGAGAAATTATCTTTCAAAAAAGTTCATGCAATTTGATAAAGGAATGAAGGAGATATGTTGTTTCAAACATGGACTCAGGCCATGTTTGCAACAATACAAAACAAAATGTGCACAGAAAATTTTCAGGTTGTGCATTATTTTGCAGTGCAGATTTCAGGCATCAAACGAATGTGTTTTGCAATGAAATTTGACATGCATATACTACAACACACATGCCATCAACTGAAGAAAATCTGGCAGCATTTCGTTGCCGAAATTGGGAGAAAAAGATGTGCAAATTGACATACAAACTCAGTTTCACAGAAAAAAACTAAAAACAAAAACTGATTACAAAATTCAAATTTCGATTTTTTAAGCTTTGCTTCAGTTAGAAATTGTGACTTTATCACTAACCTTGCAAAGTACTTGAGCTACAAGTGTAAATCGAAGAAAAGGTGCAAGCTTTGGCCTTGAAAATGGCTTCAACGACCTAGAAAAAAAGTACATAAACATGCAAGAACAAAACTTATTGTAATTAGAAAACCAATATCTCAAACTAAGATTTTGATGAAATTATTGAAGTTTTGGGGTTAATTACCTCTTAATTCGCTCTAGTTTGAAGAAATTTTAGCTTGAATTGAAGAAACTGAGTTCATAGCTTGAGATTTGCAAAAATGTTAAGGTAGGTTTTTTCTCTTTTTCTTACTACCTGAAGGAGGAGAAGGAATTGAGAAAAAAGAACATACAGCATTCTTTTTCTCACCTTCTCAAGCTAGGCTAAGTGTTAAGCAGGCTAATGGACCCAAAAATAAAAAGAAATTATTATGGGCTAAGTTTATTAAACAACACTTAACCAAAAAAATGTGCATATATCACATATACACAAAAACAAAAATGCATTTTCTCTTAAGTTTGTAAACCAAACAAAATATGTGAACTTAAATACAAATAAAATAAAGTATTTTACACTATATAAAAAGATAATTTTAATTTTTCAAACATTTTTATTATTAAAACCACTTATTTTACCAAAATGCAATACCTTCCCAATAAAAGGCAAAAGTCCATATTTTTTACTTTTAAAATTCAACAAAAATACATGTCTCACTTAGAAAAATATTTCAAATCACTTAAAAACTTTATTTATAGCCAAAACTTATTTTTAACGTAATTTCCACCTTTTATTTCAACAAACCATCTTGAAAAAAATTACATACTTCTTTTAAAAATTATTAAAAAAAGCGATTGGCAATAATTAATAAATTATTGTATTTTCTCCAAATAAAAATCATTTTCCATTCGTTATTGACCCAAGCAAATAAAATAAAGCTTTTAAACTTTATTTTCACATTTTATTTCCCAATATTCATTGTTTGTACCAAATAAGCAATTTAAAATCTCCAATTTTATTTTAATTCACAATATTAAATCTTAACTACCGTTATAATTTAATATTTACAGATAATCTCCAAAACTAGGGTTGTTACAGACTCCCCCTTAACAAAATCGCATCCACGCAATTTCTAGAGAAGATATTATATTCAAGTTATTAATTTCATCAATCAAAAGAAAATAAATAAGCTTCAGATAAAAAGATTTCCACCATCGCTATGCGAAGAAAGAAACCAGTGTAGGATCGCTCGATAAATTCTTTGGTTTCCCAAGTGCAGTCATTGGGGTTAGCGGACCATTAAACTTTAACGAGTAGCACATCCTTGTTTCGAAGGAATCTCACCTCTGAAGCAAGTACGCAATAGGCTACTGCATAATAGATAAGTCTGGTGAGATCTCAAGCACTTGCAAATCAGGAGAATCGATAACAGAATCCGACTCTCAAAGACACTTCTGACGCTGAGAGATGTGAAACACGTCATGAATGCTAGATAGATAAATTGGAAGTGAAACTCTATAAGCCAAAGGGCCAATACGTTTAGTAATAGGAAATGGCCCTATAAAGCGAGGAGCCAGTTTCCCAGTCGTACTGAAGCGCATAACCCCATTTAAAGGAGAAAAACGAATAAAGACGAGGTCACCAACTGAGAAATCAAGAGGCTTACTACGGTTGTCCGCCTAGGATTTTTGGATGCTCCATGCCTCTTTCAATCTCTGATGAATAAGATCAAACTTCCCAAAAGAATCACGAATTGAATCTGGGCCAAGAATAAGCTTCTCACCAGATGCCAACCAACAAGAAGGTGATCGACATGGCCTTCCGTATAAGGCTTCGAAAGGAGCCATACCGATGCTAGACTGAAAACTATTATTGTAGTAGAATTCCACAAGAGGTAGGTGATCTTCCCAACTACCACCGAAATCTAGAAGGCAAGCACGTAGAAGATCCTCTAGAATATGATTCACCTGTTCAGTCTGTCCATTAGACTGCGGATGATATGTTGTGCTGAAATTAAGCTTTGTTCCCAAAGCTTGCTGAAGACTCTGCCAGAAATGACTCATGAAAAGCGGATCACGGTCACTCACAATCAAACTAGGAACTCCGTAAAGTCTCATGATTTCCTTGATATACAACTTGGCCAAAAGAGAAGCACTCCTATTGGAATTAATTGGAATGAAATGAGTTGATTTGGTGAGGCGATCTACAATAACCCAAATGCTAGAATGGCCCGATCTCGAACGAGATAGGCTGTCAATAAAATCCATCGAAATCAGATCTCATTTCCACAATGGAATCTCAAGAGGCTGAAGGAGACCGGAAGGGCGCTGATGTTCGGCTTTGATATATTGACAAGTCATGCAATTACTCACATTACTCGCCACATCGTGCTTCATGCCTTCCCTATAATAAAGGCGATGCATAACGGCACACATCTTAATATTGCCAGGATTAATGGTATACATAGAATGATGATAGTCATCGAGAATGTCATGCCTAAGTGTAGAATCAGAAGGCACTACAAGACGGTTCTTCTTGCGAAGACACCCATAAGAATCAATGCTGAAGTCCCTCAACTCCTCATCATGGGAGTCAGATTCACAAATCTGAATAAGGTGCACAAGATCGGGATCATGCCGCTGAGCATCGGCAATACGATCCAATAAGCTGGGTCGAGCTTCCAAACTAAATAATAAGATAGGAGAATCAAAAGATTGACCTCGATCTCAAATGTCACAAACTGATAAGGTCTCTAGAACATCTCATTCGGCTAGCATCATAGAAACAATAGCCAAATGTTTGCGACTAAAATGCATCAGCAACACAATTACCCTTACAAGTGGTATACTGGATATCGA
The DNA here is from genome assembly GCA_030765085.1 of Allium cepa. NCBI lineage: Eukaryota > Viridiplantae > Streptophyta > Magnoliopsida > Asparagales > Amaryllidaceae > Allium > Allium cepa. Next base: position 725,601,247 of record CM060937.1, on the reverse strand, counting down.
AGTCATAGGAGTCAAGGAACTCAAGCCAACGATGTTGCCTCATATTGAACTCCTTCTATGTGAATAGATATTTCAAACACTTATTATCGGTGTATAGGATGAAGTGCTCACCTAATAGATAATGGCGCCAAATCTTCACGGCGAAGACAATGGTAGCTAACTCGAGGTCATGAGTGGCATAGCGTACTTCATTCGGTCGCAGTTGCCTAGAAGCATAAGCAACTACCCGATCTTTCTGCACAAGCACAGCACCAAGGCCACGTCTACTAGCATCGGTGTAGACAACAAGATCTTGATTCCCTCCGGGAACCACTAGAATAGGAGCATTAGTGAGAAGCTCCTTTAACTACTGAAAAGAAGCTTCACACTTGTCGGACCAAATATAACAAACGCCTTTCTGAGTAAGGCTAGTAAGAGGAAGCACAACACGGGAAAAATCCTTAATGAACTGACGGTAATAACCCGCCAATCCTAGGAAACTATGATTCTCGTGAACATTCTCAGGCCTCTTCCAATTCTGGATAGCTTCGATCTTCAAGGGATCGACAGAAATGCCCTCGGAAGATACAACGTGGCCTTAAAACTTAACCTTATTCTCTCCAAAGTAGCACTTAGAGAATTTGGCTCTGAGCTGTTGCTGACGAAGAGTATTCAAGACAATCCTCAGATGGTGGGTATGCTCTGTCTCGGACTTAGAATAAATAAAGACGTCGTCAATAAACACAAGGACGAACTTATCGAGATATTCCCGGAATACTCGATTCATAGGATAGCGGAGTAGACGAAGCTGGATGTCGAAGACATAAAATTTTCTCAGAAAAAGTAATATTGGCATCGTATCGCACTAGCCTGTCCATACCCAAAATCATATCAAATCCCAAATAAGAAATCACGGGCAAATTCGCATGAAAAGAAAAGCCACATAAAGCAATCTCAACATCATCACCAAGCATGCTAAGGGTTGTGGATCCCCCGGTAGGATTCGCAATCCTCAATGAAGTAACCATACAAGAAACATTCAAAGACAAATCATCGACGAGCTTCTTCTATACGAATGAATGCGAAGCACCCGTAACGAAAAGAACGCGAATACTATGGTCGTGAAATAAAATAGAACCTTCTAAAATAGATGGAGATATATACCTCTATGCTGAGAAGAACCTTTAGAGGCCTTAACAGCATAAAGCTTGTCAGACTTGGCACTGGCTGGAATAGTAGAGCAGGTGGAAACATGATGACCTTCCTTCTTGCAATAGCGGCAGAAGAGAGGCTTAGGACAAGCTCGAATCATATGATCAGGAGAACCAAAATTGAAACACTTCCGAATGGAAGGTGTTCCAGTAGATTGAGTCTGAGAGTTAGAAATCCCGGTCTTCTTCTTCTTGGAAGGAAAAGACATGGACTTCTGAAATGGAAACTGCTTTTTATTGGAGTTCTTGCGAACCTCAACATCATCACCACTATCGATCTCCTTCTTGACGACTTCAAGATGAAGTGCCGAGACAACTAGCTCCGCAAAATAAAGCTTAAGCTACAACATCAAATATTTCTTCAAATACTTCTTTAGGACGGAAACGAACTTGAGGTTCTTCTTGTATGGAGTGCTAAAATACTCAAGGCCATACTTAGAAAGAGCCTCAAAAGAAGACACATAATCAGAAATAGAAGATTTCCCTTGTTTAGCTTGAGGAAGCGATGGGCAAGAGATGCTTTCTCAGACTCAGGAGCGAACTTAAGCTCGAATTGTTCCCGAAACCGAGTCCATGAAAGAGTAGACTAGTCAAGCTCAGTAGTGAATAGCTCGTACCAATCAAGAGTGTGCTCTTGTAACATGCTGGATGCTACAAGAACCCTGTGATAATCCGAAAGATCCGTACGAGAAAATATCCATTCGCAAGAATGAATCTAAGCCTGAACCTCTAAAACAGACTCAGAGCCTTTGAATGGCTTTCCTCTGAGTTGTGCAAAGTCACTGCACATGCGCGCTAAAGGAGACTTGCACGAAGGAGAAGCTGGAGTAGGAGCTGGAGGCTAGGTGCTCTTAAATAATTCCATGAACTGATCGGCAGACATATATACTCCATCCGGATGGAAGCCACTGGAATGCCCCGCATTCGAATGTCGTCCTCTGCCTCTTCCAGCCATTAACTGAAAGTTATGATAAGACAAAGATTATTCACATGCTAGATATAATTAATTCAAATATGGAATTCTACAGAATTAAAATGCATTCCTAGACATATTCCCAAAATTTTATCTACCCCAAAGGACACGAAAAGAACAAAAGCACGATGATCCAGGAATTCGCAAAATTTGTGCCACACTTTGATGTACCGCAATATATGATTCTGTTCTGTGTTTATCATATTTTGTTCTGAACTCGACTATGATACCAAGCTGTAACGCCCCACTCCGAGACCCACGTTAGCAAAGAGTATTACAAGGTAATATCGTCTGCTATTACGGAGAATAGAGCTGGATAGTAGAGACCGTCTATAGCCTTGTCTTAACTATCTACTGAATATGTCGATAAATGTTGCGCTTTTGTTAGGTGGATCAACATATCCAATAGATATTTAATGCAAAACAATAATGGCTATAAGATCTAACATAATAAAATATAACAACTCAAATGTAAAACACACCACAGAACAGTAGATCGTCGCATACATATACACAAATGCAGATACATCACAGAGTATACAAAATGATACGTATCAAATGGTGTAACAACCACAATATACTGGCGAGTCAAAAGAATATACCTATTAGAATTACAACCAAAAAGTACTACACAGAAAGCTATAACAAAAGGAGCTAGCAGAATAGTCCACGCGGAAGCAGAATAGGCCAAGTCCAAATGTACCTAACCTGAAACACCTCGGTCTGACCCGAGTATAAAATACACGGGTCAGTCTAGCTAAACAAATCAATTACATAAGCTAAATGATAATGAACAAGTAATGTCATAAAGTACAACCAATATCTTTAAAAGAGATAACTCGTTCATCAAACAAAAGATGAATCATAACAAGCCTCATATCATCGGCAAATCAAATAAACAAAGGATATGAATATCCCAAATCAAGCCAAAAAAGGAAAATAACAAATACCAATAAAGGTAACACAAGTTTCCACAAGGTAATCTCTATATGTCGTGTGGTTCAAGGGACCTATCCCGAAAGGCGATACACTGGAGAAATATAAATATCAAAGAAACAAAAGATGCACGTGCTCAATACTGTATAAACAAGGATTCACAAGCTCGAAGGCGACAAACCCAAGTATCTCTCGAGCGGTGACAAAAGACAACCTCCAAAAGCGATACTATAGGGCAACAAACCCAAAGGCAACAAACCCGAAGGCACAAACCTGAAGGTAATAAACCCGAAGGCAGAAACACGAAAGCACAAACCCGAAGGCAACAAACCGTAGTGGAGAAGGTCCGGAAGCCCAGTACTGGACACCACTAACTGACAATATGACTCACAAACCCCTCGGATAGGAACCCGCAAAGTGTTAATGAGTGTCCCATAGCACACGTTGCACTCAACGGTTTACTAACCGTTAGTCAATTCCACACTCAAAGAAGTACAAACTTTACCTCATCTCATTAGTAAACCAGACCCAAAGGTCAAAACGATCAAACGAATAGGTTAGGAATTAACTTAAAAGTTAAACGCATGTGTTCATAGCACAAGTTTTATCTAATCATTTAATTCTCCTCCCTCTTCGCTCAAGTGCAAAAATTTTTGTTTATGTAGAAATTAAGTTGAAGAAAACGAGTTTTAGGAACGTTTCGAAATCGCTTTAGAAATTGCCTTTGAAATTCTTTTATTATAGAGTATATAATTTTACAGTAAAAAAATATAATAATAATTTCAAAAGCCCATTTATTTGAAAAGAGTTTTTAAAACACATTATAATACCTGTGGATGAAATCCAGAAAGAAATATCAAGAAAACATTGAAATAACAGAAATTACACCAAGTATTATCCATTTAAAGCAAGATGCGACTCAGTATATGACAGCAGGTTTGAACAAGTTAACAGTGTCAAAATGACTTGAAATTTCGCAGAAATGTAGTTCAACATTCCTACTTCAATCTGCAAATACAATCATTCAAATCCGATATGAAACGAAGAATCTACGTCGTTCCAAAGTTGGACCAAAACAAGGTTAAATCGCTGAATTCCAACAGGCTGCGGATACAAGTTCGACAGCTGTTTTGAAATAGCGAATGAAGCCAGATTGTCATGAAAATTCACAAGAATGTTATTCAACATTCCTACTTCAATGTGAAAAAATAATCACTCAAATATGATTTGAAACGAATGAGTTATGCTATCTCAAACATGAACTCAGGCCATGTTTGCAACAATTCAATAACAAAAAAAATGTACAGGCCCAAAACCATTTTGGGTTCAACTTCCAGAAATTAAACAGAGGATCAAATGGAAATGGATGGATCTCAAAATTGATAGACATGTAGTAGAAATCTTTATCTATCAAACAGAATAAGAATCATGGAATTTGGATAAAATATGTGATAATAATAATGTCTCAAAATTGTACCCGACAGTGTTTTCACTCTGGGCAAAAACATGGTACTGGTCAAAGTTCGGCAGCGTATTTATATAATCTATCTATGTCAAAATGACCTGAAATTTGGTAAGTTTATAGTAGAGAATTTCATCTTTCGAACAAAACAAAATCATACAATTTTATCCATAAAAGAAGAGATATGCTGCTTCAAACATTGACTCATGCCATGTTTGCAGCAACTCAGAAAACAAAATGTGCATAGAATTTTCAGGTTGTGCATTGATTTTACAGTGCAGTTTTCAGGCATAAACGAATATGTTTTGCAATAAAATTTGACATGCATATACTACGACACATAGGCCATCGACTGAAGAAAATCCGACAGCATTTCGTTGCCGGAATTGGGAGAAAAAGATGCGCAAAGTGACATACAAACTCAGTTTCGTAGATTGAAAACAAACAGCAAAAAATGATTACATAAGTTCAAATTTCGAATTTTGAAGCTTTGCTTTAGCTTGAAATTGTGAGTTTATCACTCATCTTGCAAAGTACTTGAGCTATAAGTGCAAATCGGAGAAAAGGTGCAAGCTTTGGCCTTGAAAATGGTTCAACAACCTAAAAAAATATGTACATAAACATGCAAGAACAAAACTTATTGTAATTAGAAAACCAATATCTGAAACTAAGATTTTGATGAAATTATTGATGTTTTGGAGTTTATTACCTTTTAATTCACTCTAGTTTGAAGAAATTTAGCTTGAATTAAAGAAATTGAGTTCATAGCTTGAGATTTGCAAAAATGGTGAGGTGGGCTTTTCTCACCTTCTCAAGCTAGGTTATGTGTTAAGTGTGCTAGTGGACCCAAAAATAAAAAGAAATTAATATGGCTTAAGTTTATTAAACAACACTTAATCATAAAAATGTGTATATATAACATATACACAAAAACAAAAAATGCATTTTCTCCTAAGTTTTTAAACCAAACAAAATATATGAACTTACATACAAATAAAATAAAGTATTTTACACTATATAAAAAGATAATTTTTATTTTTAAAACTTTTTATTATTAAAATATCTTAGTTTACCAAAATGCAATATTTTCGCAATAAAATGCAAAAGTCTATATTTTAACTGTTAAAATTTAACAAAAATACTTTTCACACTTAGAAAAGCATTTCAAATCACTTTAAAACTTTATTTATAGCCAAAACTTATTTTTAACCTAATTTCCACCTTTTTTTCAATAAATCATCTTTAAAAAGTTACATACTTCTTTTAAAAATTATTAAAATAAGTAATTGACAATAATTAATAAAATTGTTGCATTTTCTCCAAATAGAAATCATTTTCCATTTATTATTAATCCAAACAAATAAAATAAAGATTTTAAACTTTATTTTCACAATTTATTTCCCAAAATTCATTGTTTATTCCAAATAATCAATTTAAAATCTCCTATTTTATTTTAATTCACAATATTAAATCAAAACAACCGTTATACTTTAATATTTACAGATAATCTCCAAAACGAGGGTTGTTACAACTGGCTTACCGCCCATCACAGTACACCTCTACAACAATATACCGAGGACCTTGCTTGGATCCCATGCTACATAAGACTAGCCTACCCCTAACCTGGATAGACCAAATATGTTATCACCCCAGGTGTTGCCACCCTTACAATCGAGAACTCCTTCTTTCATGCACAACCATATCCATAATATATAGGTTTTCGAGGATATCCAGAGAAGTGAAAAAATACCCTAATTGGGTGCGACCCACTTAGCCTTGATGCATCTCCCTTATTTTAGTCATTCCCGATTGATGAGGCTTGAGGCTAAGCGTTACCGTTCAAGAACACAATTCTGCTTATAATGCTCATCATCCTTCAATGACGATGTTCTAATAGCATTCGTCCATACAAGTGGTCCTGGGTCTAGACAAACCGGATCATCGTTTTCATCATCTCCACAGTATTCAATCGTTACGTTCAAACCGGATCGAAGTGGTTCTCGGATAGTTAAATCTGATCTCGGTCTCTTCGAAATGATTAATGAAATTGGCCAATATTGATAGCCGGTTATTTAACTATCAATAAAACATCCATAAGCAAACACTAGGCCAAATTTTATAACTCTTCAAACATCTATTTAAAAATATCTTTACTAAGGTATATATTCAAATCCCTTCCTATATTCCAATATTTGAAAATAATTTAAATACATAAATCCATAACAGGATATTTTCAAATCATCTCAACACTTAGAAATATTTTCAAATTTCCATTTTTATAGTTAGGATAATATTATAAACTTTGTTTTTCAAAATATTTTCAAATACCAACACTTAAGAGAATATTTTGTAGCTTATCTCATGAGTTTTCGGAATCACTAATAAATTCCCTTTTCAGTTTCCAATAACCAATGTACTTGTTTGTAACCCCATTCAACAATTTATAACTTCTTTTATAAATTTGGATTTTATTTTCAAAATTTACATATTCAACATTTTGAAATTTCATTTCCTCCAAATCCCTTATAAAATTCCTTCCCTCAAAATCATATCCATTTAAAAACCCCATTTACAAATCTCGAGAGAATTATAAAAAAAATTCAATCACTTCAAAATTATATATATATATAATAAGTATTTAAAGGAATAATAATTTAATTTTAAAACATGTTCAAGTAATTTATTCAAAATATCGAAACACTTTTATAAACATCAATAACTCATTTTTAGATAAACAAATAAATTTTCAAAGCTGAATTTAAAAGTTAGAATTTACTAAAATAAATACTGGATATTTGAAAATCTACTTACCGGAGTATTTCAATCCTAACTAGTTTAAAATTTTACAGTTTAATTAATAAAAAATTCCATTTAAAAATAAACTTAATCTTCTTAGAGTTTGTAATATATTTTTAAAACCTCAATAACCAATTCAATTTGTAAATTCCTCTCGAATAACATCACACCACTTCCATTTCGATCTCCTTAACCATTTTCTCTTTTCAAAAATAGTACTCACCATTTTTTCACTCTATTTCCATATTATAAATTCCTCCTGTAAATTTATATTCCCAACCTATCATCTGATATCGGGTTACCTTATTCATAAACATCGTTTATAAATTTTGTAACTCCTTTGAGTTTCATTTTTTAAAACTAATCTCGTTTATAAAATTTCATTTTTATAAATCCATTGCTTTGATCATTCCATATATCTTTTTTTTGAATCTATTTTTAATATTGACTTCAACCCCTTTTTATATTTCTAGAATATCGTTAATAAATTCTCTTATATAATTCATTTTTAAAATCTCCATTTAATAATTCACAATAGTTAAGTATAACCAAAAATCAAATATATTTTTCTCACTCAATTTCTTTAAAATATCCCAAATTCTAATATAAAAATTTATATCAAAAATTTCCTTTATTTCCTTCAATTAAATAAAATATATACTTGTGTTATCTAAAATATCAAAACTCGGGCCCGTACAATGATAGCATCCAATAATTCCAATCACTAGAATAATCTACAATAGATTATTCTATACAATCCATATATCCTAATACATGAAATTAAATTCAACATTTTGACGAATCCAGTTGGATCCCTCTAACCTGTTTTTCCAGCATCAACAGTTGTCAAGACAATATAAGAATACTAATCTCATTTCGAGGGGGATATCGCGGTATAAAGGGTCATCCACTATTTTACGGGCGCATATGGACACATCCGCTATTAGTGCGGGAATATCACTCCAAATACTAGTATATATATATAACACTATATATATAATATCATTCAATAAATAATCAATTCCACCAAACATCCAGAATTAATTTTAACTATCTAAAATTAATATCCAACAATCCAAAAAAAACGAGATTTACTCACCTTGATTTTAAATTTACCAAACAACCATATTTAAACTAGAACGAAAGTTTTTGCTGACACTACTCCAAATTAATTCCAATTGTTGCATTCATTAACTTGGACCTCGTAGGAACAAATTATTTATTAATTACTATAACGAGACAAGCTCGCAACTGCCTAGGCTCGCAACACAATGCGACTTCGACTTCGCCGAAACCCAACTTGAAATCGAACTCGCCCGTGATATTCCATCACCAACATTGAGTACACACACTGCCAATCGCTACCTTGTCAAACGCGATACCCCTCCTACACGTTGTGCTACTGCTCCACAATGATCAATTGCACCCATGCATCACGCCCGCCTTCGACTCGCTCACTGTACGACCAGTTAAAATCGCACCTCAACCCCCGCGCGCGCCGATTCCACCATCGAAATCCCTCAACTAGATCGAACCCTAGTCGCGCTTGCCACTCGAGCCACCTCCAAACCCTAAGTGAAGCTTCTTCCGCCTGCACACTTCGACAAATTTTTCCTCCAATACTTGCTTCGCCTACTCTTGCCATTGCGACTTTGTTCGTAAAATAGAGGATCGGGTTCGAACTGTTCTAGATTTCGAATGGAAGAATAAAGAAAGGGAGAGGTCTGCTTTCGAATTTTAATCCTCATTGAATCGATTCATGACTGTGAGGACAAAGAGGCAGACCGATTTAGAAGGTGAAAAGGGGCGGCTTTTTATGTGATAGGTGGTGTGATTTAGAAAGCAAGGCGATTTTTGATTTGATTTCATCTTATTTTATTATAAAACATCTCGTTTTAACAACTTAAAATTCGGATCTCCTATTGAGGTGTGCCGCTAGGCGTTTTTAATGTTATACCCTATTTCGAACATGATGGAAAAGGTTTCATGTCCTAATTCGATCGTATGGAGAAGATAACTTTTTGGACCCAATTATTATATTGAATTTTCGATATTAAAATCAACACATTTTTATCCCGTATGGCCAAATGATAACTCCAAACACTTCGAAATTTGAGATCTGATAATAATTCAATATTATGGATCCAATGGAACTGGTTTTGTCGAATTCCCTGATTGCGCCTTGGATCGCTATTTTTAACGCATCGATTAAATCGACCATTTCAAAAATTGGCGAAATCGATTGATATTCTTGTTTTAAAATCTCACTAACTAATTTCTAATTCAAATAGAATTTATATCAAAATTAGAAATCATTTTGGTTTTATATTCTACTCCAATTCAATTATTTAAACCATTTTTAATTATTAACTCAAAAATTAATTTTATTAATTAAATCGCTATATTTTTGGAACTTAAGTTCTTATTACTCTATTTTTTCTCAATAAACCTCATATTAAAATTCCACTCACATTTCAAAACTCAACATTTAAAATGAATTAAATGTTCAAAAATTACGACAACAATTCCGGGCAGTTACAATATGTCAGACCCCTATTTTGAACATAATAGAATATGTATCATGAGCCAATTCCATCATATTCAGCAGATAGCTTTTCAAAATCAAATTATTTTAATTAAATTCCTTTAATTGATTTCTAAGCGTTTCAAGCTCGCACAACCAAACGATAAGTCTGATCGCTACGAAACTTGGAATCCTATAATAATTCACTATTATGGTCCAATAAAACTAGTTTTGTCGAAATCTAAGACAGTGCCCAAAAAGACTATTTCTGCACGTTAATTAAGACAAGAAATTTCAAACATAAATTTAGTCACTTTTATATTCAATTTTAAAAGTTAAGAATTTTCATTCTTTTTTGAATAAAATTTAACCCGTCTTTTGAAATCATTTTCATTCACATTAAATTCAAGATTCAATTATTTTAATAATTTCAATATTTAATTTAGACAATTTAATTATCTAATAAATCATTATCCTTGAAACATAAGTTATTTAATTTTCGAAATTTAACCTTTAAAACGAATTCAAATAATAAAAAAATCACTGCACTTAGTTCCACTTCTTTATTCAAAGTATTCCAATAATCCAATTTCGATGAATTCCAATACTAGAATGTCAATAAATTCCAATATTACATTTCAAATGAATTTTAGTTATGAAAAAGTTATTACATTTTCATCTAAATAATTCGACATTAACGATTCAATTCATGTTATTGATTACAACACATTAAATATATTGAACTTCATTCTAATACGATTGATTTCCTTAAATCTCAATGAAATTATTATTTCAAAATGTTATCCAAGCTCATATTGAATAAATTACATAAATAAAATATAAATTTTTATTTCTAACCATTTTTATCAAATAATTATATTAAATTTAATAATTTAAAATAGTTAAAAATACGGATCATTAAAGAAATAATGTTTGGGAACTAGTACCAAGGCCCAATGATCAATCAGTAATTAGAACAAAATAGGATTTAAAAACAAAGCAGACGAAAATGGAAATATTATACGTAATAAAGCAAGATTAGTGGCGCACGGATGCAATCAAGAAGAAGGAATTGATTGTGAAGAGACTTTTGCACCTATGGCACGTCTTGAGGCCATAACAATAATACTTGCTTTTGCGTGTCCTCATAAATTTAGGCTATTTAAAATGGATGTTAAGAGTGCTTTCTTGAACGATTTTGTAAAAGAAAATCTTTACGTTGAACAACCACCACTATTTGATGATGAAAAATATCCAGATCATGTTTTCAAACTTAAAAAGGCATTATATGTGTAGCGACCCACAGTTTCGTACCCGTTTGAGTCAACGATAATTCACGTCAGTTCAACTCAAATTGAACGTAAGGGCGAATAACTAGGGTAAAGAAGAAGAAAGAGATAGAAGAAAATAAAACAACAACACAGAATCTCACAATCGTAGTGGAACAAAACATAATATATAATAACATATTTTTACACAAAGAATCTGTAATGGTTTATATATTTACAATCACCAATGTATAACAATCAATACATCAATCTGGATAATTATAATAACTTGTCCTCATACAGCAGAAATGTAAATCAAGTACGGTGATACATTTCTATCATCCAGCTTGCCTTTTGAGCTCAATAGCATTTTATCCGGAATTTGTAATACACGGTCTGACCCGAGCATTATAATGAAATAACAACCAAGTCAATTTGGAGAACCAACATGAGAAATACACTCAATTTGAATTATTTGAGTTATCAAAATCCTTTGAAAAATAAAGGAATCACATAAGACCACGTCATACATAAACACTATGGGTTTTTACCTTATGATAACCGAAACAGTTTTATCAAAATCATCTGATATTATAATACTGTCTAAGTACAAATACTTATTCAAATAATCAAAATTGTTACATTATGTAAATTCGAGCATATTATGCTCTATAAACAAAACTGTAAAGGCTCGTATCAGAGAATGGATTCCATAAAATGACTAGGGCACTAGTGTAACACCCCTCTTCGAGACCCACATTAGCAAAGAGTATTACAAGGTAATACCGTCTGCTAATACGGAGAATAGAGCTGGATAGGAGCGACCATCTATAGCCTTGTCTTAACTATATACTGAATACGTCGATAAATGTTGCATTTTTTTAGGTGGATCGACATATCCAATAGATATTTAATACAAAACTATAATGGCTATAAGATCTAATAGAACAAAATATAACAACTCAAATGTAAAACGCATCACAGAACAGTAGATCATCATATACATATACCCATATATAGATACACCATAGAGTATACAAGTGATACATGTCAAATGGTGTAGCAACCACAATATACAGGTGAGTCAAAAGAATATACATATCAGAGTTACAACCAAAAAAGGACAACACAAAAAGCTATAACAAAAGGAGCTAGCAGAATAGTCCATGCGGAAGCAGAATAGGCTAAGTCCAAATGTACCTGACTAGAAGCACCTCGGTCTGACCCTAGTGTAAAATACACGGGTCAGTCTAGCTAAACAAATTAGTTAGATAAGCTAAATGATAATGAACATCCAAGGTCATAAAGTACCACAAATATCTCGAAAAGAGATAACTCGTTAATCTAACAAAAGATGAATCATAACAAGCCTAATATCATTGGCAACTCAAATAAACGAAGGATATGAATATCGCAAATCAAGCCAAAAGGCATGTAATAAATACCAATAAAGGTAACACAAGTTTCCACAAGGTAATCGCTATATGTTGTGTGGTTCAAGGGACCTACCTCGAATGGAGATACACTAGGGAAATATAAATATCAAGGAAACAAATGATGCTCGTGCTCAGTACTGCATAAACAAGGATCCATAAGCCCGAAGGCGACAAACCCAAGTATCTCTCGAGCGGTGACGAAGGACCAACTCCAAAAGCAATACTGTTGGGCAACAAACCCGAAGGCACAAACCCGAGGGCAATAAACCCGAAGCCAGCAAACCATAGTGGCGAAGGTCTAGAGGCCCAGTACTGAACTCCACTAATTGGCAATATGTGTCACAAACCCTTAGGATAGGAACTCGCAAAGTGTTAACGTGTGTCCCATACAACATTCGCACTAAATGGTTTACTAAACATTAGTCAATTCCACACTCAAAGCAGGACAAAGTTTACCTCATCTCATCGGCAAACCAGACCCGAAGGTCAAAACGATCAAACGAATAGATTAGGAATTAATTGAAAAAATAAATGCACGTGTTCATAGCACACGTTTTATCTAATCATTTAATTCTCCTCCCTCTTCGCATAAACTGAAAAATTGTGTGTTTAATATAGAAATTAAATAGAAGAAAACGAGTTTAAAAACGTTCTAAAATCTCTTTAGAAATCGCCTTTGAAATTCTCTTATTATAGAATATTTAATTTTTATGCTAAAAAAATAATAATAATTTCAAAAGCCCAATTATTTGAAAAACAGTTTTAAAACACATTATAATATTTTGTGTTAAATCCAGAAAGAAATATCAAGAAAACATCGAAATAACGAAAATTACACCGAGTATTATCTGTTTAAAACAAGTTGTCGAAATTGCTATATATGTTGTTGTTTTAATCACGTGTTTCAAATTGTTTAAAATAAAATTGTTTCCAAAAATTTGACTGTTCACGCTTTTAAAAGAATGAGGAATCGATTTAAACGCTTCAGCAAAATTAAGGACTATGAACCCTTACTTTTACTGATTTGTTTGATTCCGGAATTGTCCATTTGAGAACGTAAAATGTTATTTATATAAAATACACAATTTTGCACTTCCAAGGAACCGATGAAGAGATTTAAACGATTTAGCAAAAGTGCGGAGTATGGAACCACACTTTTACTAATTCGGTTAATTCCAGACTCATTAAATGAAATATTTGTTATTTGACGATTTTGATAATTTTGTTGGGCTTTCGAGCCACTATGCTGGACTTTCGGGTCATATGATGGACCTTCGGGTCAATTACCAGTAGTGGACCTTCGGGTCATTTGTTGGACCTTCGGGTTATTTGTTGGGCACCAAAAATTATAGTATTTGGTAGGCTTTGGCCATATGAGATGCACGTGCGGCATAGCTGAAACTCGCCATCTGCTGGGATCGATCCACTTTTATGTAGATTTTCTAGTTATCTTATTTTGACTTCTAGATTTTGTGAATGCTGATTTTCTAGTTATCTTATTTTGATTTCTAGATTTTGTGAATGCTGATTATCTATTTATCTTAATTAATTTCTAGATTTTTGTGTATTGCTGTTTCAAATTCAATTGCGAATTTGAAAGTTGATTTTGATGGTGTGTAATGAGATTTCTTCATTTAAACAATGTTGATTACTATGTTGTATAATCTCATCCGAGATTATAATTTTGTGTATAGTCTCATCCGAGGTTATAATTTGCGTGTTGCTGTTTTGAATTCAATTGTGAATTTGAAAGTTGATTTAGATGGAGTTTATATTGAGATTTCTTCTTTTGAACTATGCTGATTATTTATGTTGTATAATCTCATTCGAGATTATGATTATTTGCTTAAGTGTTGTTTATCATACACTAATTTCTGATGTTTAAATTAGACTGATCCGTTTATTATTTGCTTTTAAATAATACTTGGGTCAGACCGAGTTATTTCAGGATAATCGCTATCTCTGATTCAGTTGCAGCTTCATCTTTTGGGATTTTGCCTCATCTTTTGTTTAGGCTATGAGGTGTTACTTTTGGTGTATTGACTCTCATCTCAGGTATGTTGATGTATATTGTTAACCCCGTTTTGTCAATGAGTTAAGGCCTGGGCCGGCTCATCAGATAAAGTTCTCAGCGACTTAGTGGATCTACGACTCAAGGTACTTCAAGACTCAATTGATTGCCGACTCAACGAATTGAGGAGATGCACGAGTTAAAGAATTGTGCGACTTACGACTTAAGGAGGTGAACGGCTTACGACTTAAAGAGGTAAACGGTTTACGACTTAAGGATAGAACGACTTAATGAGTTGACAAAACTAACCGACTCACAACTCAGAGAAATCTGCGACTTAAGGCCTCTGCGACTTAAGATATGTCATGTCTTAGGGGAGGTACGCGAGCTAATAAGCCTGCGAGTTAAAAGCTTACGAGTTAAGGAGTTAACAACCTAACAGGATTAAGACCTAAGCGACTTAGGGAATGTCACGACTTAAGAAAGTCCACGACTTAAAGACGTTACGACCTAAGACTTAGAGAGCAAATTCAATACCATGTCGTAATAAGATGACTCGTTGACGACTTACGACCTAGTTTAAGTCGTACACGACCTAAAACCACCGAGCCAAGATTTTAGTGCTGCCTCACTTTAAACCGTGACCTCTTAACTTGCGAACGAGTTAGGACTTGTATCCAGATGAACGAGGAAAAGCTCAAAACCACTTCACTTTCTCCACTGCCTGCTGACTCTTGAACCTTAAGTCGAGTACGACTTACGACTCTCGATGAGTCGTACACGACTCATGACTTGCGAAAACCTCTACCTAGAATTCTCTATAAATAGAGGGCTAAGTCCAACATGAAAGGGGCTTTTTGGATCATTCTCTTGGTGACATCAAGGCTCTACTATCTTCAAGACAATCTAAACTCCATCACTTCAAACTCACGCAAGATTTTTAGACCAAACTTCACACAAAGATTCGACATATCCAATCATGGATTCAAAGAACTCTGTGGCATTGAAGTTCTCTCTAGCTACTTGTCTTTTTGAATTGAGTTGGATTGTAATTGAAAGAGATTGTAATAAGTTGTAATTCAGTCAGCAATAAAAAAGGATTGAAGTCGACGTAGGCTTGATCATAAGCCGAACCACTATAAAACTGCTGTTGTTTACTGTTTTTTCTGTAGTTTTCTGCTTATACTCTGTTCCCGAATCATCGGGTGGTGCTTTCACAACTACACTTTACACACCGGGATGTTAGCGTTCAAATTTTAGCGTTAACATTTTTGGTGCTATCACTGAGAATTGAACTCAGGAGAATTATCATCATTGCTCCACGAAAGTTTGTTGGAGGAATCTCTCCGAAGACTAGAAGTTTATCTGAAATCATGGCTCCGGGGAGAAGGAGTAGATCTGCTAGATTTGGAAATGGTCAAGAGGGAACCTCCGCTTCCCCAGTACCTAATCAAGACACTCCACCTGTTGGGGTTACAAAAGCGGAGTTGGATGCTGTAATCTTAGGGCTGAACTAGCAGATAAATGCCAAAAGTGCACAATTGGAGGCTCGGAACGCCCAAAATGCCCTAATTTTGAATAAGTTGAACGATTTGCTTGGGGCAAACCGTCAACCAAAGGGTAAAGGAACTTTGCTGGCAACGTTCATGATGCTGAAGAAAGAAACATTCCTGAGAGGGCTGCCAGCCCCTTTGAGCAGACATTTCCTGAAGTTGGTGGATCTAAAGCTGGAAATGATGAGGGGTATCTTTCTGAAATGGTTCGACAAATCATGAAAGAGAGCATGCAAAGGAATGAAGACGAGAAGGAATGGGGTTTCGCTCCAAGTAAAACCCCGTTTACCGAAAGGATCTTAAAGGCTGAATTCCCAAGGAAGTTTGTCCCTCCAACTATTCCATCTTACAAGGGAACAAGTGATCCGAACGAATTCTTGTATAAGTATGATTGGCACATGACAGGTGCCAGAGCTTCTGATGAAATAAAGTGTCGATATTTTCCTGTATATTTGGAAGGTGTAGCTCTGCTTTGGTTCACCAAGCTACCAATTCGGTCTATAGATCAGTTTTCTGACCTAACCCGAAAATTCAAGGAGCAATTCAGACTATATGCTTCAAAAGCCAAAGATATCATGTCGTTATCAAGTTTAGGACAGAATCCAGGGGAAACTATCAGATCTTTCTTGAATCGCTCTAATATAGCGCTGCCGAGGTGGACAATGCAGAACCACGGATGATCTTGACTTATCTGATGAGGGCCATCGACAAGTCGAGGGAATTTGGAAGATGGCTAAACATGAAGGAACCAAATTCCCTTGAAAAATTCTACAAGAAAGCAGATGAGTTCATACGCCTGGAAAGCCGTCCTGCACCGGTAAAGGCAGTATTCGAGAAAGCTGAAGATAACATTGCTGCTCCTCGCAAGAATGAATCTGTAGGACAAAAAAGGGAAAGTAACGATGGGAAGAAACAGAAAAATCTGAAGAAGCCCTTGTTCCTTCAAGCCATCGGAATATACTCCTTTATCAGATACGCCGGAGCGTATTTACCTTGCCACTAAAGATTCTGTTGACTATCCTAAACCTCCCGTTCTGAGAACCGGGAAAAAAGCTGTACAAAGTGGGAAGTTCTGCCGCTTCCATAATCAACCCGGTCATGATACCGATGAATGCCGTCAATTGAAAAATTTGATTGAAGAATTGATAAGGGAAAACAAGATGCATCAATTTGTGGAAAAGAATAGCAGCAATCGCGCTTCGTCTAGTCAGGGGCAACGAGCTCCTGCTCACCAACCCAGGAAAAGTGAGAAGACTGCAGGGCATGAATCCGGAAGGCCTGTTATCAATGTCATTGCGGGAGGACCTCACCCAGCAGGCAGGAGCTGGGGTGAGATGGAAAGGTATACCCGGGCTTTGAAGTATGTACCGGCCGAAGAAGATGTCTTTGTTTTGGAAGATGCTACGCCCCTGAAACAACAAAGAACTTTCAATGTTGATATTGTGTTCAGAGCCAGGGATTCCACAGGTGTTGAAGCTCCTACCTTGGATACCTTGGTCATCTCGGCTGGTATCAGGCAAACTATTGTCAGAAGAGTTCTCATTGATTGTGGCGCATCCCGCAATATCCTCTTCAAGAAAACATTCGACCAAATGAAGATCCCTATAGCTGATGTGCAAGCCTCGTCATAGAAAATCGCTGGCTTCACTGGGGAGCCAAAACAGCCGATAGGAACCGTTGATTTGCTTGTAGAACTTGGAGAGGGAGAAAGAAAAGTAGTCCGCAAGCAAACTTTTGTGATTGTCGACGAATTTTCTACTTATAATGCTTTCCTTGGCCGTCCAACTCTTGCAGCGTTCAAAGCTGTCCTGGCCCCATGGTGCCTCACCATTAAATTCCCCACAGACAATGGAGTGGGAGTTATAAAAGGGGATCAAAATGTTGGGCGGGAGTGTTATCTGACAGAGCTACGAGAAGCAAGGAAAAGAGAAATGGGAAAGGATGCGGCAACCCCAGTTCGCATCAAAGAACCAGCCTTGTAGCAATTACAGGGCGGTCCCTGCACTGGCGAGCACAGCGGAGCACGAAAAGAGATGGATCCTAGAAAAGCCAGTGTAGGGGAGGATAGAGTGGTACCAGTGGAAACGACAGTACCGGTACCTGTTGCCCGAAGGACCCAAATAAGTTGTTGAATGTGGGTTCACAACTTCATGTGTCGATTCAGAATATCTTAATATCTTTTTTAAAAGAGAATTTGGATGTTTTTGCTTGGACTCATGCCGATATGTGCGAAATATCCCCAGAAGTTGCAGTACACGCTCTGAACATTGATCCAAAATTTACACCTGTGAAACAGAAAAGGAGGACTCAAGGTCCAGAAAGGTCAGCAGCATTAAAAGAAGAAGTTGATCGGCTCATGGAGAATAACTTTATCAAAGAATCTACCTATCCGAATTGGGTTTCAAATCCAGTGCTGGTTAAGAAAGCCAACGGAAAATGGAGAGTGTGCATCGATTTTTCAAATCTAAACAAGGCCTGCCCCAAAGACTGCTTCCCGTCACCCAGGATCGATCAACTGGTAGACGGAACAGCGGGACATGAATTGTTATCTTTTATCGATGCCTACTCCAGATATAACCAGATCATGATGCATGAGCCAGATCAGGAGGACACGAGCTTTATCACCGATGTTGGTCTTTACTGCTACAGAGTTATGCCCTTCGGGCTGAAGAATGCGAGGGCAACCAACCAAATACTTGTTAATGCTATGTTCAAACCGCAATTGGGCAAGACTATGGAAGTCTACGTCGACGACATGTTAGTAAAGTCTAAGAAAGCAGTGGATCACATAGAACACGTAGCAGAAATGTTCGCAGTCCTCCGAAAATACGGAATGAAGCTTAACCCTTTAAAATGTTCATTTGGGGTGGAGTCCGGAAAGTTCCTAGGTTTCATCGTGAGCGCTAGGGGCATTGAAGCTAGTCCAGCACAAATTACCGCCTTAAAAGAAGTCAAAGCTTCTAGAACGAAGAAGGAATTGCAAAGTCTCAACGGAAAAGTCGCCGCCTTGAGTCGGTTCATTTCCAAAGCTACTGATAAATGCATCCCATTCTTTGACGCTCTAAAGAAAGGAAAGAAAAGCTTCGATTGGACTCCCGAATGCCAAAAAGCCTTTGATGAATTGATTG
Source organism: Allium cepa (assembly GCA_030765085.1). Lineage (NCBI taxonomy): Eukaryota > Viridiplantae > Streptophyta > Magnoliopsida > Asparagales > Amaryllidaceae > Allium > Allium cepa. The sequence goes on along the minus strand of CM060937.1, from coordinate 725,581,970 downwards.
GCCATATGGAAACACCTCCAATACTTTCTAGGCCTGGCGATGGTGAGGATCTTCTTATATACTTGGCAGTATCATCTCATGCTTTAAGTGCAGCGCTGATATGAGAGGACAAGAGGATTCAACATCCAGTTTACTATATCAGCAAAAGACTCACTGGGGTAGAGATGAATTACTCCAAGTTGGAAAAACTCGCCTATTGCCTACTGATTGCATCAAGGAAGTTGAGGCAATATTTCCAAGCTCATCCTATCAGAGTCCTCACTGATCAACCTTTAAAGCAAGTCCTGTTTCGCACTGAAACTTCGGGTCGTCTTCTAAAGTGGAACATTGAACTCAGTCAATATGACATCACTTATCATCCCCGAAAAGCAATCAACGGACAAGATTTAGCGGATTTCAACGCAGAATTCACAGATAAGGGAAACAATGAGGAGGAAACGATCGATGATTCCCCAATCCAATGGAAGTTATATGTTGATGGCGCGAGAAATGACTACTGTTCTGGAGCCGGAGTTGTACTTGAGACCCCTGAAGGTCGGTCATTATGCTATGCACTGAGATTTGAATTTCCTTCAACGAACAATGAAGCAGAATATGAAGCTCTTATCGCTGGCTTGAGAATTGCTAAAGAACTAAACATCCGAGCATTACAGATCTTCAGTGATTCTCAGCTTATTGTATGCCAAGTCAAGAAGGAATTCCAAGCGAAAAGGGGAAATCTGCCTGCCTACTTGTTAAAGGCTTGGGAACTCCTGTGTGACTTCGATCATTACACGATAAGCCATATTCCTCGAGAAGAAAACACGAAAGCATATTCTCTCGCAAAGTACTCTAGCACAGGCGAAGCTCAATTTCTGGGGTTGACTCTAGTGGAAGTCCTGTCGGCTCCAAGCATTGATGAGATGGATATTGATTGGATCATGAGCGTGTCTCAAGAGCAAGAATCATGGATGACTCCAATAACAGAATATCTGCTCAATGGCTCTTTACCGGAAAATTCAAAAGAACGACAGAAGCTACTGAGGAAAGCCTCTCGCTATATAGTCCAGGATGGCCAATCATACAGACGGGGATACTCAATGCCGTTACTTCGATGTGTATCCAGGGAAGAGTCCAAAGCAATCCTAGCTGAGGTGCATGGGGGAGAATGTGGTGATCATTTAGGTGGTCAAACTTTAGCTAAGAAGATTCTCCGATACTGATATTTTTGGCCAGAAATTAATCGAGATGCAGCAGACTATTCCCGAAAATGTGACAGATGCCAAAGATTCGCTAAAATTCCTAGAGCACCTTCTACTGAACTCACACAGATGGTCAGTCCATGGCCGTTTGCAATATGGGGGATATACCTTGTAGGACCGTTACCAACTGCCAAATCTGGAATCAAATATGCCATTGTTGCTGTAGATTATTTTACTAAATGGGCAGAAGCTGAACCACTGGCTACTATCACCTCTAAAAAGATGATAAGTTTTGTGACTAAAAGTATCATTTGCAGGTATGGTGTGCCTCAAAAGATAATTACAGACAATGGTACTCAGTTCGAAAGCGAAGAATTCCAAGATTTTTGCAAACGATTCAAAATCCGAAAAAGCTTCTCAGCAGTAGCCCATCCGCAGGCAAACGGGCAGGTGGAAGCAGTAAATAAAATTATCAAGTCAACCATAGAGAAGCAACTCGAAAGAGAAAAAGGTGGTTGGGTCGATAAGCTACCACTAGCACTATGGGCATACAGAACTACCCACAAAACTGCGACTGGGCATACCCCGTTTTCATTGGCATACGTGTCAGAAGCAATGATTACGGTAGAAACAGAGGTCCCTTCGCATAGAAGAATTCATTTCAATCAAGCGGAGAATGAAAAACTACAGCTTGAGGCACTAGATCTCCTTGATGAAAAAAGAGAAGAGGCTGAGCTCAGAATCGCAGCTCATCAGCAAAGGATAGCCAGACATTTCAATTCCAAAGTTCGCCAACGCAGCTTTGAGATCGGAGATCTAGTCCTGAAGAGAATTATGACGGCGACAGTTGTGTTTGGGCCAAATTGGGAAGGACCATATGTCATAGGTCAGAAGCTTCTTGACGGCACATTCAAACTCACTACTGTTGAAGGAGATCAAATTCCATGGGCTTGGAACAGCAATCACTTGCGTCCATACTTTACTTGATAGCTTTGTTGAAATATTGTAAAAAGAATTATGAATGTGTGATTCTTGTAATTGAAAGCAATTGTAGAACCGATGCAAGTGAATAATGAAAGACTATAAAGTGGATGTAGGCCCAAATTCTTGGCCGAACCACTATAAATCTTGTGTTCCTTATTATTATTACATGTTTGCTTTATTTTCGATATGAAAAGTACATTAAATGTATTGCTGAAATGTCGATTTAAATTTTTGCAGGCAACGAAAATAAAACTTGCACATTACAAGACCAATTGATTCTTGTTATCATTCAACAAACAAATTCCAAGTCACAAAAGCCCCTAATTTAAATCCTAGATAAGAAGTGCTTCAATTGAACGGCCAATGATTTCGCCAAAACGGGCTCTAGCTAATAAATTGAGAAGTTTGAACAAACAAACATCCAATTAAGAAGCTTATGCCCGTTCTCGCGAACTGGCCTAGCAATGAAGTACACTTCTTTGGATTAAACAAACTACTTGTAAGAGAAGGGAGTGAGAGCTTGAAAAGAAAAATAGAGGATCGCTGAAAAGGCATAAGAAAGTGGACAAGGAACAACTAAAGCCCTCTTCGGAGGCACAAGTCCTCTTCGGAGGCACAACTCTTCGGAGTATAAGGACCTTTAACGAGGCATATGCCGCAAAAAAGAAAGTTCTCTACTCAACAAAAAAGATTGGAGGAGTCATGACCCTCCAACCATGAGAGAGTAACTTCCAGGCAATCTTCGGAGGCACATTTCACCAGGAGTTGAAGTGCAACGGATGCTCTTCGGAGTTTCACTTCACCAGAATTGAAATGCAAAATAAAATAAAAGCCCTCTTCGGAGGCCCATTTCACCAGGAGTTGAAGTGCGACAGCCGCTCTTCGGAGTTTCACTTCACCAGAGTTGAAATGCAAAACAAAATAAAAGCCCTCTTCGGAGGCCCATTTCACCAGGAGTTGAAGTGCGACAGCCGCTCTTCGGAGTTTCACTTCACCAGAGTTGAAATGCAAAACAAAATAAAAGCCCTCTTCGGAGGCCCATTTCACCAGGAGTTGAAGTGCGACAGCCGCTCTTCGGAGTTCCACTTCACCAGAGTTGAGAAACAAAAAAAAAAGAGCCTCTCCCAAGGGGCAGAAACAAAAAGACCTCTTCCCAGAGGCACAATAAAACTGAAAGACCTCTTCCCAGAGGCAGAAATGAAAAGACCTCCTCCCGGAAGCACAATGAAGCAAAAAGACCTCTTCGGAGGCACACATTTCACCAAGATTGAAATAAAACTTCCAGGTGTTGAAACGTGAAAAAGTCTTCCTCAGAGGTGCAACTTTTCAAAGAAACAAAAATCAAGAAGCCCTTTACTGTGGCAAGTAAAAAAAAAAAAAAAATTCCTCATCAAAGGCACACTTTAACTTTCAATGGAAGAATGTATTACTTATTCTACAAAATTCTCTTCCTCAAAAAGAAGTTGAAGTACCTTTCAAATACCCGCTTTACCACATAGAATATTTCATTCAGTAAAATGTGTATATGCACAAAATAAAAAGTGATATCTTCGAAGGATGAAGCGTAGAAACTTATTTGTACTCTGTTTTTTAACGAAATAATATTCCTCCAAATGTGGAATAATTATTCTTTAAAAAATAAAAGTACAAGTTCCTCATAAAATAAAATATTACAATGAGCTTATGGTATAGGGGCAACATGGTATAACTACATCGGTAAAATTGCGCTCGAACAATATATACCACAAGCTCACTGCAATATCGTACAAAGAAACTTGTACAAAAAATGAATAATAAATGCATTCTCAGATACAGATAGAAGTTTGTACAAAGAAAAAGAATCATTTTATTCAACACTATTAAAATTTTGTACAGATACAAGTTCCAAGGTAAAAAGTAAAAGAAGAATGCGAGGGCCGGTACCCGCACAATTTCCGGTCAGTACATGCAAAAAAGGCAAAAAGCGATATGAAAGCGACAGAACCAGAGCCATCATTTCTTCTTCCGTCCAACTTTTGAGCCCGCACCCGGCCGAATAACCAAATTCTTAGGCCGGCTTGTAAGAGTAGGGGATGAAGGAGAAAGGGGCTCAGTCGGACTTTCTTCTGTTTCTTCTTCACCAGTTAAGGATCCCTTCTTCTTCCTCCTCTTGGAAACTCCCTGCTTTACTCTCTTCTTGGAGGAAGACCCACTCCCTGCAGAAAGAAGTTTAGATAACGGTTCAGCGTCGGAGCCAGTTGGTTCTGGAGTCTTCTCGCTTCCTTCAGTTTCTTCTCCTCTCGGATCTTGAGAAGCAACATGATCAACTAAGCCGTGAAGAGCTTCTATTTTCTCCTCTTGTGACCCGGTTTGCGAGGCAGAAGGAGGAGTGACCTTAAGAGGCGGAGAAGGAATAATTGGAGGAGGAGAAGCCTAAACAATGCCCGACGTTTTCTCTACAGAAGGAAAAAAGTTCAAATCAGTAAAAAGAGGAGATAAAGGTTCGCTGAGATTCAAGAAGTAGTCAAAAAACCCATCAAGCTCGTAAGAGACAGATGAGCAGTCTACTTGGGCAAGATTGTCAGTAGGGTTACCTGCAGAAGTCGGTTTCCTGACGTCAATTTCATAAGCCTGTGCCTCGGCACTCTCGCCGCCTTCATCTCCACCTTGTACGCTTGTGATCTCGGTTGTAACTTTAGTAGGAGATGGGGAGTGGGAACTAGAACCGATAATGTCAATTTCGGCTGAAGGAGAAGGTTGAATTGGAGCAGTTGAGATGATCTTTCCCGAATATTCTCCTGCCGCTGTTTCGGCCCTTAATTTTGCAATCTGTTCTCTCCCCCTGGCGAGAGAGGCACGAGCATCATCATCAAGATAATGCTCCTCAAGAGCTGACTCAGCATAGCCAGCGCCTTTACCGCCAAGCATATCGAGTGCGGCCTCCCAAACTTCAGCCAGAGTAATTTCATACTTGGGGCCAAGAAAGGCGAGGCTACCGCGCCCCAAGATGTTATGCAGGTAGAAATCAAATAATGTTGAGCTGATGCTGGTCCTCGTTGCCTCGTGAGATTCTTCAGCTGCAATTTTACCGGCAACGGCCTCATCACGCTCCATTTCAGCTTTAGAAAGTTGAAGCTTAAGCATTTGAATCTCCGCCTCTTGGGAGCTGTTTTTCTTCCGAAGCTCTTCAATATCAGCAACATAGCCCTCACTAATTCTTTTCTGCACTTCAAGCCTGTCTTCGGCATCCCTTTGGTTGGCATGAGCATCTCTCACTTGTTTTAGGAGCACTTCTTCTTTTTGAGAATAGGAAGTAGAGGAAGCAGCAAGCTCTTGTTTCAGTTCTTCAAGTTTTGCTTCAAGCTCTTCATTGTAAGAAGCAATGCTCCTCATCTCAGTGTCATGTTGCTCAAGAACCTTTTGCCATTCGGCTTTATCATTTTCCATAGTGAGCATGGCCTCTATGTTTGCACGATTAACCCTTTGGAGCTCGTCAACAACTTTTTGCCAGTTCGACATCCTCTCAATATCAAGCTTGACGGCATCGAGGTTTCGTAACACAGCAGACTTGTCAATGGGGACCAAGTCAAGGTCAAACCTTACTCCCTTCAGACACCACTGTGGAAACCGACTTTGCAAAGTGGCCGGACCCGGTCCGACTTGGAATTTGGGCCTGCTAATTATTGTTTGGATGTCTGTCTTCCGGAGAGCGGGAAAGCCGGAAGGAATGTCAAGCGAGACAGGGGCAGTAACCTTTTCAGGAGTTGTAGAGGTGTGCTTCTTACCATGTCGGGCTCGCTTGCTCGAATCTTCAACCATATGAGTTTTTCCTCTGTCATCATGGGATTTTCTTTTATGGGAATCGTCGCCTCTCTGCGAAGAATCGTGGCGCTCCTCCCTCTCTCTTCTTTCATAACGCTCCTCTTGAGCCCTCTTCTCTTGAGCCTTTCGAGCGGCTCTTTCTTCATCAGATTCTCTGTAAGAGGGGAGGTAACGCCTGTAATCGTATTGGCTACGCCTCCCGTAGCGCTGGAAATCATCATAGTAGGATCCGCTGCGCCCCATCGGAGGATCTAAAATAAAAAAGAGCTAAATTTTAGAATTCTTCAAAGTACAAAAAGTTAGAAGCATAAAAGTGCCGAGAAAATTCTAAGTGTGTGTGATGTGCAGACTACGCGCATCAAACTATGAACCACTCTTTAATTGAGTAGTGGTTGTGGGTGTAATAGTTAGCGTCAACTCTTGAGTTGACGGAGTCTGTTGCAGGATAGAAGTCGCTTCAACTACTGAAGAAGAAACCCCGGTAGTGATAGGATCATCTTTAAAGATCTCTTGCGAGGTGGCAAAGAGGTCGCTCAGCCCTTCGAAAGTATCGTCCCTGCTCTGCTTGACAAGGCTAGTTTTCTCGCCTTCTTCGCCAGATTTCTGTGAATGTCGGGGAGATCCCTGAGGCTCTTCTTCCTCAATAACCGGGGCAAGTTCGACAGATGGCCCTGCAACATCAACAGAAGTGGAGCACTTCACTAGCGAAGCCTCGGGAGAAGGTCCTTTTGGTATGGATGTGTCTGTAGAAATCGGGGCATCTGATGCTTTAGGTGGGGAGTCTGGAACCTCGCAGGGGTGTGTGGAGCGAGAAGGGTGAAGAAGTCCGAACTGGTGAAGGAATTCATCGTTCAGCAAAAATTTCATATCCCGCTCTTCAACCGGTACAGCTACAAGCCTCTCCAGAGTTGGCTTGTGACTGGGATCTCTACAAGGAGGGGGGAGCGCTGAAAATAAAAAAAGAGAAGTGGAGTTAACACTTAACAATTCAGTCTCACAAAAGTCGGATAACCAACATAGTAAGAATGGTTAATCTTACTTCCTTCCCTCCATACAGCGTAAAACCCCGGGGGGCAACGGACATAGAAGAATTGAGTTAGGAACCCATGGGCAGTATCAAGGAGGCCAACGATCAATTTACGATTTCGCGCGCTTCTCACGACGGTAATAGAAGGATGATCCTTAGTCCTAGTAAAGGAGCATAGGAAGCAGATCTCGTCAAAGCTTGGAAGCCGGTCAGATGTTCTCCTAAATAGCACGCACTACCCTATCAGAATGGCATAGCCATTGGGGTGTAGCTGGAATGGGGAGATAACTAACCGAAGAAGAAGATTCTAGAGAAATTTGTTGAAACGGGGAATGGCCCCGCTTACGCACATTTGCCGATTAACCGCTACGAAGCCAGCAGACGCCACATCAGCAGTGTCACCTTTTCTAGGGAAAATGGCGTCTGCTTCAGCAATGCCAAACTGACCACACAACTGACGAAAAACTTTGTACGATAAGGTGGTGGGGATCTTTCCGGAGGATTGACTAGTGAAGCCGGAATAACAGCTGCTTCTCCAGCTTGAACTGTTGTATCTTCTTCCTGAGAAGTCATTCTACACAAGCAACTGGATATTCAAATGTGAAGGTGCACGTTTCCTAAAAGTGTGAAGTGTCGTGCAAAACTAATAAAAATAGCAAGTAAATATAACTGGAATTAAACTAGTCGATGATTGATCGACTACAAAATTTCAGAACTTGTTAATATAAAGTTCAAGCATAATATTAGTGCAGGCTGGTCAGTTTCAATTGACTATTTCAGTATTGCTTTAATATTTTACTTGAAATTGATGAAAGCACTTCGTTCACACAATTTATTTGAGTTAATTATCTGTTATTGACTAATCTGTCATTTGATGTGGGCAGTCGATGGCACTATATTTGTCCCATTATTCTGTAAATGTTGAATTAGACAGGTTATCAGTTTGCAAAAGTGACCTGTGAAGAAAACGCAAAAAAAAAATTAACAGGTTATTAGCATTAAAGTTAATGAGATCTGTAAATAAGTGCAACAAGTTCAGAAATGTTATCTCGGTAGTTCGAGTTGAGAATACAATTCAACAATGTCATGTTCATTCAAGATGAAAGGTATTCAAGTCCTTAGGTCGCAGGAACGACTTAAGTTAGCACGGGGATTAATTAGGTCATCCAGATCAAGTCAAACGACTTAACATAAGTTGAACTTCTTAAGTCGCATTGTTCAAGGCCACACAGTCAAAAATTATCCAAGTCTTAACTCGGCCGCGACCTAAAAACCTCCGCCGTAGAAAGTTAGGTCGTTAAGTCGCTCTGCTTTAAGCTTTATGTTATTCAAGCAAGATAGAACGCAAGCGAGTTAGGTCGTAAGCAAGCTAGGTCGCAAGTAAGTTGGGTCGCGTGTTTTATGATCAAGCCGATAAACCTAAGGTCGGCCGAAACTCCTCAACCAGTTATTTCTTAACTCCCTTTGCTCCTTCCCACTCAGCAAACGACCTAACGAACAAACCCGTTAACCCAAAAACATATTATCACCTCTACCACAAAATCCACCTTCCCACCACCAAATCACCCAAATTCGACTCAAACCACCTCAGATTCGTCATGGATCCAGTATGCTTCTACAATAATGTTGCAACCGAAGGCAGACGAGGATCGGTTGTGACATGATTCATGGCGAAGCGTGGTGTACAAAGCTGGATTACGGACGGCAAGTGGGGAATTCGCGATTTGATGATGAACATGGTTAAATTTTTGATGGAATTTACTTATGCAATATGATGGTGGAGATGATTGATGATTGAATGATGAGAATCTTCTTCGAGAAGATCAGAAACTTGTTAATGGCGGAAGTATGCAACTGAAGAGATAAAGTAATGAGAAGAAACGACCTAAGCCATTTATACCTCGGGGTAGTGGAAGATGAGTCGGCATGCGCGAGTCAAAATGAGTCGAAGTACACGACCTACGACTTAGGCGCGTACTTCGAGGGGCAAATGTTAACCCCGCTTTGTCAACGAGTTAAGGCCTGGGCCGGCTCATCAGATAAAGTTCTCAGCGACTCAGTGGATCTACGACTCAAGGTACTTCAAGACTCAACTGATTGCCGACTCAACGAATTGAGGAGATGCACGAGTTAAAGAATTGTGCGACTTATGACTTAAGGAGGTGAACGGCTTACGACTTAAAGAGGTTAAAGGATAGAACGACTTAATGAGTTGACAAAACTAAGCGACTCACAACTCAGAGAAATCTGCGACTTAAGGCCTCTGCGACTTAAGATATGTCATGTCTCAGGGGAGGTACGCGAGCTGAAAAGCCTGCGAGTTAAAAGCTTACGAGTTAAGGAGTTAACAACCTAACAGGATTAAGACCTAAGCGACTTAGGGAATGTCACGACTTAAGAAAGTCCACGACTTAAAGACGTTACGACCTAAGACTTAGAGAGCAAGTTCAATACCATGCCGTAATAAGATGACTCGTTGACGACTTACGACCTAGTTTAAGTCGTACACGACCTAAAACCACCGAGCCAAGATTTTAGTGCTGCCTCACTTTAAACCGTGACCTCTTAACTCGCTAACGAGTTAGGACTTGTATCCAGATGAACGAGGAAAAGCTCAGAACCACTTCACTTTCTCCACTGCCTACTGACTCTTGAACCTTAAGTCGAGTACGACTTACGACTCTCTATGAGTCGTACACGACTCATGACTTGCGAAAACCTCTACCTAGAATTCTCTATAAATAGAGGGCTAACTCCAACATGAAAGGGGCTTTTTGGATCATTCTCTTGGTGACATCAACGCTCTACTATCTTCAAGACAATCTAAACTCCATTACTTCAAACTCACGCAAGATTTTTAGACCAAACTTCACACAAAGATTCGACATATCCAATCATGGATTCAAAGAACTCTGTGGCATTGAAGTTCTCTCTAGCTACTTGTCTTTTTGAATTGAGTTGGATTGTAATTGAAAGAGATTGTAATAAGTTGTAATTCAGTCAGAAATAAAAAAGGATTGAAGTGGACGTAAGCTTGATCATAAGCCGAACCACTATAAAACTGCTGTTCTTTACTGTTTTTTCTGCAGTTTTCCGCTTATACTCTGTTCCCGAATCATCGGGTGGTGCTTTCACAACTACACTTTACACACCGGGGTGTTAGCGTTCAAATTTTAGCGTTAACATATATGTATATGTACGTTTGGTTCTTGTGAACCATCGATTGTTGTAGCATGTATCCAGACTTGTCTTCCGCTATACCTGATAATTCTGTTCTGATGTGATTATACTTATCTGTGTTGTTGTTATTATTATCTAAATTTTTCTTTGGCCATCGTAGTTTCGTTTTAGATTTGGATTGAATATATATCATTGGGATTAATTTAAACAACTTCTATCTATGTAATCAATACTCGTCTAAGGCATAACTTACGGATGGTCCCTTCTAACAAGCCTTATTCTTTGCAATAGCAGACGTTGCTCCTTATAATAACCTTTGTTATTGTGAGCATAGAGGTAGAGCGTCATAGATTGGTATCAAAGCTGAGATTCAGAACAAATTATAATAAACACAGAAGTAGAATGGAACACGCGTTACAACTAGTCGAGGGTTTTATTCGTGCCTTTCTAATCAATTCCTTCGTTTTTCTTAAACTTTTATCCTTTCTAACAAGTTGGAATATGTCTAGGAATATATCTAATATTTCCGTAATATTCCATTTGTAAAATTCCTTAATAATCTTGCTTGTATTTTCCTTGAGTTAAAACAAGGAAAGTCCTCTATTTCCGATTGTTTTAACTGCACCTAAGGGTTTCAAATCTGGGAAGCTTAATGTTGCTAAAGCTTCTGGAGATTCTTCTCAGCCCAAAGGTATTCTTCCTTCTGTTTGGGAAGGTTTTATTTTATTTCATTGTCATTCTATAAGAGTTCTTTTCTATACGGGTGCATCACATTCATTATTGTTGAAGGAGCTTGTTGATGTTATTCCTTTGGATGTTGTTAGTCTTTATGACCCTTTGAGGATTGTAAATCCTATTGGTGGATCCGCTACTCTTGGTTTGTTATATGTTGATGTTGAGATTATTTTTTGTTGTTTTTTCCTTTCATGCAAATCTTCATGTGATGGATCATCTTGGTTTTGATATGATTTTGGAAATGGATTGGCTCGTCCATTATGAAGTTCAATCCTATGTCCCGAAAGAACTTTATATCTCAAGCATCTCGATGCTATCGAGCAGTTATCTATTATATTTTGAAGCATGGACTACACTTCAAATGCTCTTATTTCTTCCTTCGAATCGGAGGATGTCATAGCTAATAATCCGGTTGTTTGTGATTTTTTTGATGTCTCCGAGCCAATTTCGTGTTTGCCGTTGAAGAGGGCAATTGAGTTTCGTATTGATCTTATCTCTGGTCCTCATCCTATGAGTTGTCCTCCCACGAGGATGTCTGCTAAGGAAATAAGGAACTCAAGCAACAATTATCTGAATTGGAAGCCAAACATTTTATTCGTTCTAGCTCATCTCCTTGGGGCACTATCGTTGTCTTTGTTAAGAAGCCACATGGTACTCTTGGGCTTTGCGTTGATTATCGCAAGCTTAATGAGCTCACAATAAAAAATAGGTATCCATTACCTAGGATCGACGACATGTTCGATCAGTTAAGTGGCGCTAAGCTTTTCTCCCAACTCGATCTTGCTACCCGGTTTTCATCAGTTACGAGTTGCGGAAGATAGCATTCCACTTACCACATTCCGCACTCGTTATGATTCTTATGAATGACTTATTATGTCATTCAGTTTGCCCAGCATATTTCATCCATCTTATGAATCGAGTATTCTATGAATATCTCGATGACTCCATTTGTGTATTTATTGATTTTGGATGAAAACAGCAATTTAAAATTTTGCAAATTTTTTTCATAAGATTTATTTACAAGTATAATTGGATTTTTGTTTATCATATAGAAGATGATTTTGTGATTTTATTGCCCATTGAGTGCTTTAAGAATTCTGGTCGATGCGCTTGATCAACGTTATCGATAGGAATCTCCTAAATTCTTTGATGAGAAATTTGACACAATAAATTGACCTATAAAAAGTAAATTTTTCTAGAAAATGATTTCATAAAGATAATTATAATTTTTGAAGTATTAGCTTTTCAGGAAAGAAGATTATTTGAAAGAACTCTTTTCACATACTCTTATCCTTGTGTTCCCGAAGGGAACTGAGACTTTATTATTTGTACCAATACAAGCCGTATTGGTTTCAGTGCTGTTCTCATGCAAAAAGATAAAGTAGTTGCCTATGCTTCTAGACAACTAAAGCCTAACGAGATTTGTTATGCTACCCATGCTTTGGAGTTAGTCGCCGTAGTCTTTTCTCTACAGATTTGGCAACATTATTTATAGGGTGAGCGTTTTATTCTCTTCATTTATCACAAATCTCTGAAGTATCTATTCACTAAGAAGGAACTTAATATGAGGAAACAGCGTTGGCTCGAATTTCTTGCTTCATATGATTTTGATATCGATATACCCCTGGTAAGGGTAATCGAGTTGGTGATGCTCTTAGTCACAAGCAGCAAGTTGTTGTTTCCTTGGTGCTAGTAGAGTGGAATATATTGGAAGATTTATCTCATTGTGTTATTAGAGACCGTCCTTCAGTTTCTAATTCTCCCGTGCTTTTATTTAGCATGGAAGCTCATCCTAGTTTGTTGGATCGTGTTACCGATGCCCAAAAACAAGATCCAAAGCTCTCTTATCTTATTCAGAGTTGTAAATCGGAATCCCGAAGTGATAATCTAAAGGATTTTGACATTGATGTTCATGGTTGTATTCGAAAGAAGGGAAGGTTGATCGTGCCTAATGTTCCTAATCTTAGAAATGACATTCTTGAGGACTGTCATCGTTCTAAGTATACTATCCATCTGGGTAGTAGTAAGATGTATGCTGACATGAAACGCTCATACTTTTGGGAAGGTATGAGGCGTGATGTTCAAGTTATGTGAGTCATTGCATGACTTTTCAACTTATTAAAGCAGAACACCATCATCCTAGTGGTATTTTGCAGCCTCTTGAGATTCCATTATGGAAAAGGGATTAGATTTCTATGGACTCATTGATGGTCTACCTCATTCGGGGTCTGGCTGTACTGGTGTTTGGGTGATTGTTGACCGATTGACCAAATCAGCCCATTTTATTCCTATCAAGTCCAATCAGACTGCTTCTTGATTTTTGTGGTAGTTGGGAAGACCACTTATCTCTTGTTGAGTTTTCTTATAACAACATTTTCAAATCCAGTACCGGTATGGCTCCTTTCGAAATTATTTACGGAAGACCGTGTCGATCACCATCTTGTTGGTTGGAATCCAGGGAAAAGTTAGTTCTCGACCCCAATTTTATTCGTGAATCTTTTAAGAAGATTGGTATTATTAGACAGAGAATGAAGGAGGCTCAGAATAGGTAGAAATCTTATGGCGATCGTCGTAGGAAGCCTTTGGAATTTTCTGTTGTGGATCGCGTATTCATTCGTGTTTCTCCGATGAAGGGTGTGGTGCGTTTTAGTAGCTTCGGGAAATTGGCTCCTCGATATGTTAGACCATTTCCTATTACGGAACGCATTGGCACAGTTGCTTATCGTGTATCGCTAACTATTCAGTTTTCGGGAATTCATGACGTATTTCATGTATCCCAGCTTTGTCGATGTCTTCGAGATTCAGATTCTATTATTGATCCTCATATGCTGCAAGATCTTAAGATCTCACCCGACTTGTCTATAGTGCAAAATCCTATTCGTGTGCTTGCTTCGGAGGCTAAACGCCTTTGGAATAAAGAAGTCCCACTTGTGAAAATTCAATGGTCCGCAAACCCCAAAGATTGCACTTGGGAAACCAAAGAATTCATTCGGAAACCAAAGAATTCATTGGGAAACCAAAGATTGCACTTGGGAAAATTTCAAAGTCAGTTGAATTCTTGCAAATGGTAGCAGCTGGAATGATTTGCATAATTCATTCACGCGTAGCATATAAGGGTCCATTTTAAAGCAAATATGAACATTGCTGTCATCACTAATTTAAAAACAAAAGGTAGTGAACATTTTGTTTAGCTGTCACCAAAGTTTGTAAAGCAAAGTGAACATACTTTTCACTATCATATTTTTGTACAGGCTGTGTACTTCTTTCCCACTTATGCACGTCTTCATTAAATGCCATTGTACCACTATGTTTGCCAGCTCTTTTTCATTGACTTGTACACATTTTGAAAGAGAAGAGTGTATGCCTGCCACATCCTTTGCTCACTTTTCCAGTAGCCTTCATCCATTCTTAAGTTTGTATCATTTTGTTACAGTAGCTTACTGAAAATGCGTTAATGGAAGTCTGGTTTTTTTACCCTCTTTTGGATCCGGGTTGCTTACTGATTTTGAAGCCAATTAAAGGTGAGTGCAAAACTCCCATTTCTAATTAAACTATGCTGCTTGGTTTTGATATACTTTTCTGTTGTTCATATTGATCTGCGTAAAAACACAGCTGCACAAATGGTTGAAATGCTATCAGACCTTTATTTGATTTTACACATGCGTTGTGCCTTGAAAATATGTATACGTAATAACCCTATAACTACACTCTGTTGTTTGTAACACGGACATGCAATTAATTTCATGCGACTTTCTTTAGAGAATTTAAGTCATGCATCTTTCATCACCTATTCTCCTATGCTTGGTTCTATGTATATACATTAGGATGTACATTACTTATTTGTTTGTAGATTGAAAACTTTTGTTGTCCAAGTCATTTTTACATGGATGAACGTACCTTCATTTTTACATGTTGTCCAGGTCATTTTTTTGTATAGAAAGAGTTCCAGACTACACAATTGTTTCGTACGCATATCGTAGCACGAAAACAAGTTTCAAGTCACTTAAAGTTATAATTCAGTCTATGCGTACGTATAAATATGCATGCACTCAAAATTGAGTCATTTTAATTGGCTTTGTATACGAGATGAAGAGATTTTTATTTCGCCTTTTGCATACAAATATTATAACACGTTGGTGAAGTCCCGGGCACATTGCTTACATTATTATTTGCGTGCAAAATTATTGTGTCCAGGCATTAAAAAAAATTATAGATGCGTGTCTAGTTTGTGTCTTTGTATAATCCATCTTACTTACGTGCATACGAATTTATGTGGTGCTAGGCTATTTTCTATCAAGTTGTGATGCATGTAGTATAGTGTCCAAGTCTTTTTAATCCATGCGTGCAAAAGGTTGTAATGAAGAAAAAAAACATTAGCATATTGCTCCGTTACGAATGTGTTGCGTGCGTGTAAATGAATGGTCCAGGCTACCCATTCTTTTGTGCGTATATATATATATATATATATATATATATATATATATATATATATATATATATATATATATATATATATATATATATATAACTATGCTAGGCCATCACATTTATTACTTCTTTGTGTGTGCGTACTAATATTGTAGTGTAAGTTGCATTTAAATAAAATGGTCCAGGTCACTATATTAGAAATTTATTCAGGTGTATAATGTTTGACACGAAAACTAAGTCCAACCATTTCGTGTGTGCGTGAAAAAAAACCAAGCTCCAGGCCACTTCATCTTTAGTAATTCATTTTGTGCATGAAGTTTATTCCCAGGCAGTATAATATTTTTTATGAAAATATAGTGGCACAGTCCACTATTTAATTTACGTTGAACCGGTGTTTGGTTTTAAAACATATTTTGCGACGTTATTCTTATAACGGAATTTTTACTCCGGTTTTAAATTTTTGAACCGTGTTGTTTTGATGACATTTTTTGACGAATAAAAATTACAATTGTTTTGACTTCAGTAACCGTCAATTTAAAGTGAATTTTCAAGCGGCTATCCCACAATGCTGATTTGACATCCGTTTTTACGGTATTTTGTGAAGCGCAATTTCTTTGTCGAAATTTCTATAAATGTTGTTGTTTTAATCGTGTGTCTTCAAATTGTTTAAAATAAAATTGATTCCAAAAATTTCACAATTTACACTTTCAAAAGAATGAGGAATCGATTTAAACGCTTCGGCAAAATTAAGGACTGTGAACCCTTACTTTTACTGATTCGCTTCATTTCGGACTTGTTCATTTGAGAACGTAAAATGTTATTTATATAAAATACACAATTTTGCACTTTCAAGGAAAAGATGTAGAGATTTAAATAATTTAGCAAAAGTGCAGAGTATGGAACCACACTTTTACTAATTCGGTTAATTCCGGACTCGTTAATTGAAATATTTGCTGTTTGAAGATTTTGATGATTTTATTGGGTTTTCGAGCCACTATGCTGGACCTTCGGGTCATATGATGGACCTTCGGGTCAATTACCACTACTAGATCTTCGGGTCATTTGTTGGACCTTCGTGTCATTTGTTGGACCTTCGGGTCATTTGTTGGGCTCCAAAAATTATAGTACTTGCTATGCTTCGGCCATATGAGATGCACGTGCGGCGTAGCTAAAACTCACCATCTGTTGGGATCGATCCACTTTTATGTCGATTTTCTAGTTATCTTATTTTGATTTCTAGTTTTTGTAAATGCTGATTTTTTAGTTATCTTATTTTGATTTCTAGATTTTGTGAATGCTGATTTTCTAGTTATCTTAATTGATTTCTAGAGTTTTGTGTATTATTGTTTCGAATTCAATTGCGAATTTAAAGTTGATTTTGATGGTGTGTAATGAGATTTCATCATTTAAACAATGTTGATAACTATGTTGTATAATCTCATCCGAGATTATAATTTTGTGTATAGTCTCATCCGAGATTATAATTTTGCGTATTGCTGTTTTGAATTCAATTGTGAATTTGAAAGTTGATTTTGGTGGAGTTTATATTGAGATTTCTTCATTTGAACTATGTTGATTATTTATGTTGTATAATCTCGTTCGAGATTATGATTATTTGCTTAAGTGTTGTTTATCATACACTTATTTCTGAAGTTTAAATTAGATTGATCCGTTTATTATTTTCTTTTAAATAATACTCGGGTCAAATCGAGTTATTTCAGGATAATCATTATTTCTGATTCAGTTGCAGCTTCAGCTTTTGGGATTTCACCTCATCTTTTGTTTAGGCTTTGAGGTGTTACTTTTGGTATATTGACTCTCATCTCATGTATGTTGATGTATATGTATATGTACGTTTGGTTCTTGTGAACCATCGATTGTTGTAGCATGTATCCAAACTTGTCTTCCGCTATATATGATAATTCTGTTCGGATGTGATTATACTTATCTGTGTTGTTATTATTATGATCTGAATTTTTATTTAACCATCGTAGTTTCGTTTTAGATTGGGATTGAATATATATCATTGGGAGTAATTTATACAACTCCTATCGATGTAATCAATACTAATCTAAGGCATAACTTACGGATGGTCACTTCTAACAAGCCTTATTCTTCGTGATAGCAGACGTTATTCCTTATAATAACCTTTGTTATTGTAAGCATAGAGGTGGGGCGTCACAAAACCAATATCTCAAACAAAGATTTTGATGAAATTATTGATGTTTTGGGGTTGATTACCTTTTAATTCACTATAGTTTGAAGAAATTTTAGCTTGAATTGAAGAAATTGAGTTCATAGCTTGAGATTTGCAAAAATGTTGAGGTAGGTTTTCATTTTTTCTCTTACTGCCTGAAGGAGTAGAAGGAGTTGACAAAAAAGAACATACAGTATTCTTTTTCTCACCTTCTCAAGCTAGGCTAAGTGTTAAGTAGGCTAATGGACCCAAAAATAAAAAAAATATTAATATGGGGTATGTTTATTAAACAACACTTAACCAAAAAAATGTGCATATATCACATATACACAAAAACGAAAATGCATTTTCTCTTAAGTTTTTAAACCAAACAAAATATATCAACTTACATACAAATAAAATAAAGTATTTTACACTATATAAAAAGATAATTTTAATTTTTAAAACATTTTTACTATTAAAATATCTTATTTTACCAAAATGCAATATTTTTCCAATGAATGGCAAATGTCTATATTTTTTACTTTTAAAATTTAACAAAAATACATTTCTCACTTAGAAAAATATTTCAAATCACTTCATAACTTTATTTATAGCCAAAACTTAATTTTAACCTAATTTCCACCTTTTATTTCAACAAACCATCTTGAAAAAAATTACATACTTATTTTAAATTTTTTTAAATGAAGTAATTGGCATTAATTAAAAAATTATCGTACTTTCTCCAAATAAAAATCATTTTCCATTCATTATTTACCCAAACAAATAAAATAAAGCTTTTAAACTTTATTTTCACATTTTATTTCCCAAAATTCATTGTTTATTCCAAATAAGCAATTTAAAATCTCCAATTTTATTTTAATTCACAATATTAAATCATAACTAACGTTATAATTTAATATTTACAGATAATCTCCAAAACTAGGATTGTTACAGACTCCCCCCTTAACAAAATTGTGTCCATGCAATTTCTAGAGAAGATTTAGTATTCAACTTATTAATTTCATCAATCAAAAGAAAAGAAATAAGCTTGAGATAAAAAGATTCTCACCATCGCTATGCGAAGAAAGAAAACCAGTGCAGGATCGTTCGATAAACTCTTTGGTTTCCCAAGTGCAGTCATTGGGGTTAGTGGACCATTGAACATTAAAGAGTAGCGCCTCATTGTTTCGAAGGCATCTCACCTCCGATACTAGTACGCGAATAGGCTGCTGCATAATAGATATATCTGCTGAGATCTCAAGCTCTTTCAAATCAGGGGAATCGATAACAGAATTCGACTCTCAAAGACACTTCCGAAGCTGAGAGATGTGAAACACGTCGTGAACGCTAGATAGATAAGGTGGAAGTGAAGCTCTATAAGCCAAAGGGCCAATACGTTCAGTAATAGAAAATGACCCTATAAAGCGAGGAGCCAGTTTCCCAGTCGTACTAAAGCGCATAACCCCTTTTAAAGGTGAAACACGAATAAAGACGAGGTCACCAACTAAGAACTCGAGAGGCTTTCTACGGTTGTTCGAGTAGGATTTCGGGCTGCTCTGTGCCTCTTTTATTCTGTGATGAATAAGATCATTCTTCTCAGTAGAATCACGAATAGAATCTGGGCCAAGAATAAGCTTCTCACCAGATTCCAACCAACAAGAAGGTGATCGGCATGGCCTTCCATATAAGGCTTCGAAAGAAGCCATACCGATACTAGACTAAAAACTATTGTTGTAAGTGATTCCACAAGGGGTAGGTGATCCTCCCAACTACCACCGAAATATAGAATGCAAGCACGGAGAAGATGCTCGAGAATATGATTCACCTGTTCAGTCTGTCCATCAGACTGCGGATGATATGCTATGCTGAAATTAAGCTTTGTTCCCAAAGCTTGCTGAAGACTCTGCTAGAAATGACTCATGAAAAGCGGATCACGGTCACTCACAATCAAACTAGGAACTCCGTGAAGTCTCACGATTTCCTCGATATACAACTTGGCCAAAAGAGATGCACTCCTATTAGACATAATTGGAATGAAATAAGCTGATTTAGTAAGGCGATCACAATAACCCAAATGCTAGAATGGCCTGATCTCGAACGAGATAGGCCGTCAATAAAATCCATCGAAATCGGATCTCATTTCCACAATGGAATATCAAGAGGTTGAAGGAGACCAGAAAGGCGCTGATGTTCGGCTTTGATATGTTGACAAGTCATGCAATTACTCACATAACTCTCCACATTGTGCTTCATTCCTTCCCAATAATAAAGGCGATGCATATCGGCATACATCTTACTACTGCTAAGATTAATGGTATACATAGAACGATGATAGTCATCGAGAATGTCATGCCTAAGTGCAGAATCAGAAGACACAACAAGACGGTTCTTCTTGCGAAGACACCCATGAGAATCAATGCTGAAGTCCCTCAACTCCCCATCACGGGAGTCAGAATCACAAATCTGAATAAGGTGCACAAGATCGGGATCATGCCGCTAAGCATCGGAAATACGATCCAATAAGCTGGATCGAGCTTCCGAACTAAATAATAAGATAGGAGAATCAAAAGATCGAGCTCGACCTTGAATGTCACAAACTGATAAGGTCCCTAGAACATCCTACTTGGCTAGCAACATGGAAACAATAGCCTAATGTTTGCGACTAAGCGCATCAGCAACAAGATTACCCTTACCAGTGGTATACTGGATATCGAAGTCATAGCAGGCAAGGAACTCGAGCCAATTTTTTGCCTCATATTGAGATCCTTCTGTGTGAATAGATATTTCAAACACTTATGATTGGTGTTTAGGTTGTAGTGCTCGCCTAATAGATAATGGCGCTAAATCTTCACGGCAAAGACAACGGCAGCTAACTCGATGTCATGAGTGGCATAGCATACTTCATTCGGTCGCAGTTTCCTAGAAGCATAAGCAACTACCCGATCCTTCTGCATAAGCGCGGCACCGAGGCCACATCTACTAGCATCAGTGTAGACAACAAGATCTTGATTCCCTCTGGGAACCACTAGAATATGAGCATTGGTGAGAAGCTCCTTTAACTGCTGAAAAGTAGCTTCACACTTGTCGGACGAAATATAACGAACGCCTTTCTGAGTAAGGCTAGTAAGAGGAAGCACAACACGGGAAAAATCCTTAATGAACTGACGATAATAACCCGCCAATCCAAGGAAACTATGAATCTCATGAGCATTCTCAGGTGTCTTCCAATTCTGGATAGCTTCGATCTTCGAGGGATTGACAGAAATGCCCTCGGAAGATACAATGTGGCCTTAAAACTTAACCTTATTCTCCCAAAAGTGGCACTTGGAGAATTTAGCTCTGAGCTGTTGCTGACGAAGAGTAACAAAGACAATCCTTAAATGGAGGTAGCTCTCTCTCGGACTTAGAATAAATAAAGACGTCGTCAATAAACACAAGGACAAATTTATCGAGATATTCTAGGAATACTCGATCCATGGGATCGACAAAGAAAGCACGAGTGTTTGTCAAACCGAAGGGCACAACGAGCCACTCAAAAGAAACATAACGAGTGCAAAAAGCTATAAGAGGAATGCGATCCTCCGTAACTCATAACTGATGAAAACCAGTGGCAAGGTCGAGTTGAGAAAAGACCTTAGCATCACTCAACGGATCGAACATATCGTTGATCCTAGGTAATGGATACCTATTCTTGATGGTTAATTCATTAAGCTTGCGAAATTCAATGCAAAGCCTAAGAGTACCATCGGACTTCCTCACAAGTACAATCGTAGCACCCCATGGTGATGAACTAGACTGAATCAACTTCTTGGACTCAAGCTCTAAAAGCTGCTTCTTGAGTTCCACATTTTATTTTGTAGACAACCTCGTAGGAGGACGACTAACTGGTTACAAGCCTGGAATGAGATCAATGTGGAACTCAATTACCTACTTCGGTCGAAAACCCGAAAAAGGCTCAAATACATCAGAGAAGTCACAAACAATAGGAATACGAAATCAGCATCACGTGAGTCCAAATAATATAAAGCCACTTTGCAATTATCCACATTCCGAATAATAATGTGTAACGACCCGTAATTTCGCAACTTTGAAAATGAGAGATTTCGCTTGTTTTAAATTTAAAAAGGTTTAAAACTTAAATAAATAAGTTATATATAATAGATAATAATAGAGAAATTATTTATTCTTGTAGTTGATAATGTAAATTTGGATTTTACAACAAACCAACAAACGTTAAGTTTTGTTAAAAAGAAATAAATTCTTAAATAAATAGGTTTAAATATTTATTTAAAAGGATAAATATCATTGAAAACATCTAATAAAGATAATAAAAGTATATTAAAATATTTAAGAGTATGTTAATAAACATTTTACCAAAATAACCAAATTTTGTCGCATTTTGTCAGTTTTACATACACCGTAAAATTTGAGATTTTGATATTATTTAAATATGATTTTAAAATATAAAGAGACATGTTTTAATTTATTTAAAGAATTAAAAATTTCATTTTTAAATTTGGTTTACATAAATAAATAGTTTAACTAAAACGTCAAAACATGACCATGAAACACTTTGTCGAAAAACGACGTTTTGTCGATTAAAAGTTGTCGCAACGTCGTCGCACCTTTATTTTCTTATATTGGAACATATATTCAAATAGTGTAAATATTAATTAATTCACTAATCAAGTTTACTTTTACTAAACAAGGTTAGAAGCTTCTAGAAAACAATTAAGAAAAAGTAAACACAAAAAGACAAAAACGTCATTTCAAAGCAAAACGTAAAACATCAAATCAAAGAAACATAATTATTACTTACTTTACTTAATATCTAAATGAAAAAGACATAAAGTAATGATTTGAAATGTGATGTTAAGTGTTGAAAAAAAATAAGATTACTTTATAAGTAAGTAAGGTTATTTTGCTAATTTGGTAAAGGGATATTTTGGTAACTTACCACTTCATTTCTTTTTCTATAAATAAGACCACCATTCTTCCACTTTCTTTTACACCATTTTCTACCTTCTTCTTCTTCTTCCTTGAAGCTCTCTTTAATGGCTTCTTCTTCTCTTCCATATCCCTACTAACTTTTTCAAAACCATATCAAATCAACTCCAAACACCACCAAACTTTACCAAAGACCTTAGAATACCATTTAAACTCGGTTTAGCATCTAAGAATTTAAGAAATGATGGAGGAAAGAGAAGAATAAGGCATGGCCGAACCTATGAGGAAGAGGAGCAAGTTTGTGAAGCTTCGGAGCGAGAAAAAGAGAAGGAAGTGCTGCAGGAACCAAAAGGAAAGTCTACGAAAAAGATTTGGTGAAGACAAGGGGATTTAGTGAAGTGTGGATAATATGAATGTTTGTAGGAAGTGAACGATTTGGTTAAAAGGTGAGTACTCATATTTACTAATAAATCCACAAATTATTTTAAGTATAATGATTTGAAAAGTTTAAATATGTTGAATGAATGATTGATAACTTGGTTGCAAATTGGTTGATTATATGTTTGTGATATGGATGATAACTTGGTTTGTTAAATGATAAGAGAAATGGTTAGTAAGCATAGTTAATTAAAGGAGGATTAAATCCATAGAAATATATGTATGGAAATTATTTAGCCTCTTAATGATTTTAAAATAGTTTAAATATGGTTTAAAACAAATTTGAAGTGTTTCGGATAACTTCCGAAGCAATTCACAAAATTGGTCAAAATCGAGCGCATCGCGTAGCGGCAGTTCGTAAATTTCGACCCGTAATTTCAAATTGAAGTAGAGAATGATTTATAAGTCGGATTTCTTCGAAATAAAAATTCTTTAGTCCACAATGATAATAGTTTTCCAACGAAGAAAGAAAATGAAGATTTCATTGAGTAGATTTTGAAATATGTCCAAAAGAATTTTCTAAAAACATCGCGGTTTTGCAGTTCGGAATCCAGAAAATGATTTCTTTATAAATGATATTTTTAAATGATTAAAAATATGAAATAAATTTGATAAATATATTAAAAGGGTTTAAATGAGATTTGGAATGGAAAATATGAATTTTCAAATGTTAAAAAGTTGTTTAAATCAAATAAGCTTATAAAACACTTTTCGCAGCACTTTTCTGCTGTCGTTGCTACGACTTTTTAAAAGAAGGTTTAAACTTAACAATTCTTTCCTAAATCTTTTGTGAATGACTTTAAAGGAATAATTAAGTAATGTAAAGATGATTTGAAAGTTTTAATAAGAGTTTGAATAAATTGTAAAGATGAATTGTTTATACCACTTAAACAAAAAGTGAAGAATATTGAATGTAATAACAAACTGAGTACGTGGAAACGACTAGTACATTTGTCCCGTTTGTGAGATCTGGGAAGGTAAACAAGGTGTTTAACTAAGGTTAGGGATGGAGCAACCAGTGCCTTGAACTTACCTAGCCTATGTTTTATCTTCTTAGGCGCGGGGTGGAACAGATCGAAAGGAAAGCCCGGATGCTCTAAAAGATCATATTTAAGTTTTTCCAAGTTAAAGAAAAAGATATACATGATATAGAATTACTTGCCATTAGTCCCTTGAGGTGAAACTTGTCATTAGTCCCTAGAGGTGAAACTTGTCGTTAGTCCCTAGTGGTGAAATTTACCATATTTAAAGTGGCAGTAGTACTATGTTATGAAAGTCTTCGATTTGTAAGAATATGATTTGAAGTTAAGAAGAAAATCTTTGATTAAGATTTAATGAATGATTTGGGAATATTTTCTGTGATGACCCGAAATTTTTAAGTAGTTGAAATTGGAATATTCAATTAATTTTGAATATTTAAATGTTAATTTTTAACTTGAATTCAAATATCACCAATGACTTGATAATTATATTATTGAATTATATAGTTTAAACATGGAATCATATAATTTGAAATTGGATAGAACACTGAATCTGGAGTTTCAAGCTTGTTAAAAATAATTCGAAGGCTTATAAAATTTATATTGATAGCATCGAAGGTAGTGAAGGTGTTAAAATTGAATTTGTAAGTGTTTTGATCGGTTCTGAAATTTATATCGTTTAAATTTGAATTTAAAAATAGCCTTCCGAGGCACAGTCTCGGAATTTGACGAAACCAGTTCCATTGGATCTGTAATATTGAATTATTATCGGATTTCAAATTTCATTTTGATCGGAATCAGTGTGTGAGTGTACGAAATATAAACGTGCTAGGGATTTAATGGATAATAACCTAATAAAATTTAATTTATTTGGTTAAGCTTCTTGGATACGTCTCCTTTCTCTTTTTTTTTATACAGCCGATCCTTCTAAAAATATCTCACACCTTTCTTCTCTCCATTGATTCAAAGCTATAAAAAAAAGATATAATAATAAATAAATAAAACAAGAAGCTTCTAAGGGAAGCCACGTTATAAAAAAATAATAATGATAAGAACAAACTCAACATAATAAAGGCCGAACCCCCTTTTCTCCTTTTCAAAACCTTACAGCACTTGATATTAAAAAAAAAACGAATGAAAATCGAAATATCAATGGCCGTTCTCCCTCTTACTTCCAATTCGATTAAGTCTGGGTTTTTCCATGTTCGAATAACAAAATCAAATCGCGATCGAGTGGCGCCGGGCTAAGGGGTTGGTCGCGGGGCGTGATGGAGGGGAACGCGAGTGGTGGCGTGCGTGGACCTAGGGTTAGGGCTCGATTTTTTGAGTTGCGTGCATGCGTGTGGGAGGTGGGAACCGTGGCAGTAGTTGTGATGGCTGGTTGTGGGCCAATTGGGTGCGACGTGGTACGGCGTGCGAGCTGGAAGCGAAGAAGGGGGGGATCGAGTTTTTCATCCTGCTCGCGATTCAATTTCGTATATGGAGTTAGGGTTCGAGGCTCGCAATGTTGGTCTCGATTTTCTTGTGCCTTAGTTCTTCACGAAGTAGGCGGTGGGGAGGTTCAATTCATGAACACGCGATGACAGTTAGGGTTTGGTTCGGCGATCACCATGGGAGTTCGACAGTGATGGAGGCAGTAGGGTAACCATGGATCGAGTGAGGTATTGAGCTTTATTTATGTGAATCTATTTTGGAATTTTAGTTTGATTCTTTTTTGTAAATTTGTTCAAAAAAAACAAAAAACAAAAAAAACAAAACAAAAAAATGGGGATTACTGTCTAGTTTTAAAATTCTAAAGTTTATATATATATATATATATATATATATACATACATTACATTTAAATCAGTTGCTTAATTAAATAGATACGAGTTTGAAAAAAAAAAGGGTTTTAAAAATATATATATTATTTGATATAGATAATATTTTGAATATAAGAAGGATTTTAAAATATGGTGAAGTTTAAATAAATATATATATATATAAGTCATTTGGGTTACTAAAGATAATTTGTTAAAGAAACTTTTTTGTTTAAAAATTTTACCTTAAATTACAAATGAAATAAAATAAATAAATGCTAGTAAATCGTTTAATTAATTCACATGTTAACAAATTCATATAAATATTTATACAAGGTCCAAAATTGGGAGATAAATGTTCGAGATGGAATTGGATTGCCAAACGTAAAGCAAAGGTGAGTTAATCTCACTCAGTTTAAATTTAAACGATTAAATTTAAATAATTGTTTGAATGGCTGAATTGACTGATGTGATATAGTATGATATTTTGGGATTGACATATTATATGGTGCTAACATTTGTGGATGCAGGGAAAACAGGTTGGAGGGATCCAACTGGACCCCTCACATTTATTTAAATTATTCCATATTCTCTGTTGTGATTATTTGATATCTCATGAGGAGTTATATTGGTATACTGAATGTTATGGTTGATTGGGTATTTAGGTATAATGAATTACTAAATTATATGAATTGGACTGTTGAAAGAAATTAAAAAGAAGTAAATCTGTAAGCGAAATAATTATAGAAAGCTTGAATAAATTAAGAATGAATTGAAAAGAAATGGAAGTAATATGAAAATAATACTAAATAACTTCGAGTATGAAGAGAAATGGAATTTTGAATAAAATGAAAATTTATAAATTGTAGACTTAAGTTATCAATTAAAGAAATAAAGAATTATATAAGATTCAAAGATTAAATTTATTTAAAAGAATAAGGGAGTAATTGAGATATCTAAAATTGGAATTTTTAGTTAAAATATTTTTAAATCATAATCAGGAAAGGAAATCTGAAATTAATAGATTCTGAATAAAAAGGGAATAAATTGGAAATCAATTAGGGAAATTGATTTAAGTTGGGATTTTCTCTGGATAATCAAGTACATTTTTTTAAGTAAATTTTTAAATAAATGTAAAGGTTTTAAAGTTGTTGTAAAAAGCAAGTTTTGGCTAATATTTAAATTCTAAAAGAAGTATTTTTTTTCAAATCTATTATAGTAGTAATTATTTAAAGAGTGACTTAGTATTTTGTTTTCAAAAGTAAAAACCTGGTTTTATATTTTATAAAGTAACCTTATTTTCTCATATAGTATGTATATTTAATAAAATTATTTAATTAGTTTTAACTTAAATGTTTTAAAGTATATATATATATATATATATATATATATATATATATATATTTCAAAGTGAAGTGTTTTAAATTATTTTAAAAAAATCCAGTTTTGTGCTTGGTGACTTCAGAGAAGATATAAAATATTTGGGAAAGTTTATTCTGAAAGGAAGTTGGTTTTGAAACTGTTTCCAAAGGATTGAAAATAGAAACATATCTTTGAGGATATTTTGAGATAAATAAATAATTTGAAATTTTTTATTGGTTGATGGTTGTTTGTGAATATTAATTGATAGTTAAATAACCGACTATCAATATTGGACAATGCGTTGATCGTTTCGAAGAGACCGGGATCGAGAATTATTTCTCGAAAACCACTTCGATCCGGTTTGTACGTTTCGTGTCAACGATTTTGGATTCAAAGATGGAGCAGTGAAGTGCAAGGGCTAGTCGCTACTAATCCTGAGGATATTTCCAAAATGGATGTAGTAGGAATAGTGCCTTCGGTTCCGTTCGAACCCGGGACGGACTTGTATGGATGAATGCTTGCGAAACATCGTCAGGTGGACGATGGGCATTCTAAGTGAAACGTTCCAAAAAGGTAACGCTTAGCCTCAAGCCTCATCAACCGGGAATGACTGAAAATCAGGGGATATGCAGCAAGGTTAGGTGGGTCATACCCAAGCAGGACAAGATAATTCCACTGTCTAGATGTCCCTTATATATATTTCGGCTTAGTGGGTGGTTGGTCGCGCCAACCACGGGGTTTATCTTGTTCGGGACTGTTCAGTAAGGAATGGTTCCGGCCTTGTGTTGCAGGGGATGAAGGGAGTAATCCTCGGTACGGTGATGTAGGCCCCGTACTGTGACAGGTGGTACCCCAGTGCCTAGTCATTGTTGGAAATCCATTCTCCCTACGAGCCTTGTACGAGTTTTGTTTGTATTACCCACTTCGGTGGCTAGTAGCTGGAATTTAATGAATGTAACAATTTCGGCTATTTTATAAGTATTTGTATATAGACCCTATTATAATATCAGAGGATTTCTATAAAAATTGTTTTAGCTATCGTAAGGTAAAAACCCGACATGTTTATTTGTGGCGTGGTCTTACGAGATGCTTTTGTTTTCAAAGGATTTTGAAACTTTAAAAATCAATTGGGTGTGATTTTCTCATGCTGGTATTCCAGACTGACTCGGGTATTATTTAACTGTAATGCTCAGGTCAGACCGAGTATTATAGAATACAGGATATGATGCTGTGGAGCTCAGGAGACGAGCTGGATGACGATACGTATTCTCGTACTTGTATATATATATTTCCGCTGTTGAGTTGATGTGTATCCATTGTATGTTATTGATGTGAGTTGTGACTGATGTACTCTGGAGATGTAATGTATGTAAACTGATATATTTGATTTTGAGTAAAGATTACTTATTCTCTATTATATTTTATTCCGCTGCGATGGTTAGATTCTGATGTTGATTTTCTTTTCTCTTCTTCTACCTCTTCTTCTTAAACCCAAATGGTTCGTATTTCTGTACAATTTGAGTTGATTTAGGTAGAATAGTGTTGACTCAAGGGGTACGGATTTGCGGGCTGTTACACTTGGTATCAGAGCTTAGGTTGGAGATAACCTTGGCTTTGGTGGGAATTACTTAGAAAATAGAGTCCGTAGTACTCTATAATGAGTTTGAGCGTATTGATAGATATGAGCGCGTATTTGTTAGTGAATATAAATTGTTTTAATATTGTGTTGATTGGTTTATTGAGTGGCATATGAACCTTCGTCGACACAGCCTGCGCAACTGTATCGAAGGGGTTTCTAAACTCTTGAATAGAACAATCGACACGGTATTGTTTTAAAAAGTGGGTAAATGAAATAATTTTACCTGAAATATATTTTCGATATAAAGAAAATTTTTGTAAGCTATTTAGCTAATATATGGTTGCTTGGATGTTAGAAAAGATAATATTAAAGTATTATCATTGTTAAATGAAAATTTAACTAGAAAAAAAAAAAAAATATGACCAAAGTTTGAAGGAATAAATTCATTATAGAATGAAATTTATAAATATGAATTATAGAAATAATTTATGAATTTAAATATAATCAAATGAGAATTTGTAAGGTGCGCAAATAAATTATAGTTAGAATTTATTTAAGCAGGCTTTGGAAATTTAAAATCCCGGAGATTTGGAAGTATTTGAAGATAAATGATAGCGTTATTAATTGGAGATAATTCTGAATGGAAATCTGTTTTAAATGAATTTTGAAAGTGATATAGCATTGAAATCATTTG
Organism: Allium cepa; assembly: GCA_030765085.1. Classification (NCBI taxonomy): domain Eukaryota; kingdom Viridiplantae; phylum Streptophyta; class Magnoliopsida; order Asparagales; family Amaryllidaceae; genus Allium; species Allium cepa. Next base: position 725,552,656 of record CM060937.1, on the reverse strand, counting down.
GATTATTGGAAAATAATTTTGATGATGACGGCCGCATCATCAGTATTCATTTTCGAATTTCTAAGTGACGGATTGCTGCCAAATTGATTTGTTTAGAAAAACCTGTTTGTTTTGAAAGTCTCAAAAGAATCAAAACAAATTTGTTGGGAAAAAAACATGATTGGTTTAAATTTTGAGAAGTGTGATTTGAGAGGTTGGAGATTCAAAATGTTTTGAAACCAAAAGACGGTATTTTAAAAATCCTGATAAGATGGGTTATAAGTTTATAAGTTAGGATATTCTATTAAATCAGGAAGGACAAATAAGATTTGAATGTTGGAATTTAAATTTAAAAGGAAAGTTAAAAATGGAATTAACTTAGATTTGGAAATAAAGATTTGATTGGATTGGGATTGATTGAATAAGTTGAAAATAATATCTAATATCCAGTGTATTCGAATTAAGTTGAAATCGAATTGAGTTGAATAAATCAGAGTTGAAATAAAATTTTAATTGGAATAAAAAGTCAGCTGAATTATTGAATGGAATTAGATCCTTACCTGAATAAATGGAATGTAAATTGAATAAGGATTGGAATTGAAATAAATAAATAAATCAGAATAACTTATAAAAGAATTTAAAAGATCCATGGACATAAAATATGCTTGGGCTATAAATAAATAGAAGGCTTGAGTTAAAAATAAAAGATGAATATATTCCAGCTTATGATGAATGGAATTGTATGAAAAATAAGTTGTGACTTATAAAATTGAAAATGGAATGCAAAGCCCAAAAATTAATATTGTTTGATGAATTGAAAAATAAAATGAAGATCAGAACCTGAATTATAAACTAAATTGAACTAAGAAAGTAAATGGAGTGATATTTGGGATTAAAAATTCAAGTGTTGGATTATGAATAAGGGGAGAACTAATTGGATAATAAATTAGTTAATGAGATTGAATTGTGAGTTTATGATGAAGTTGGAAATAAACTCAAGTTATAAATTAAAATTGACTCAAATTGTTGATGAAGTGAAAGTAATTGAGAATGAAGCTGAATTATGAGTAAATAAATTGGATGGTAAATTGAAAGTGAATAATTGAATCAGAACTAGAGTTATTAAATTGAAAATTTAGCTTGAAGTGTTAACAAATTAAATATATTTGAAGTGTATCGGATAAAAATGTAAATGGATTAAAATAGCAATGTTTGAATGTGCAAATAAAATCCATAATTGAAGATAACTTGGAAATAGCCAGAGAATAAATTGAATGGGTTAAATCTGAAAAGTTAAATTTTATTATAACTAATCAAATAAATTTGTAGTTTGAAATGAGATTGGATTGAGATAGAATCAAATTAAATTGAAAAGAGAAATTTATTTACAAAATGAAGTGAGCTTAAAAAAAAAAAAGATTTACTTGAAAATAAAATGGGCTTAAATATAAAATTGGAGTGAATAAACTTAAGCTAAAGGATGAAAGGAGTTAGATTGAATTCAACTTAAAATTTAGATTAATAGTAGTGAATTGGATTTAAATCAAGTAGGAATAAATTTTAATTGGAAAAAAAAAAAAAAATCGGTGTGATGCCGATAATATTTAATGGAGTGAAAATGCTTAAATAAATAGTTGTAAACCATTTAAATTATTAAGGGATTGAAATAACTTGAGGCAATAAGAAAAATAAAATGTTTCAAGTTTATTAGAATGGTTTAAGTGAATGTGGGTAAACTAATTTTATTGAATAAATGAATGGATGAGATAAATAAGAATCAAATGAAGTATGGTTTAAATAAGTTGAGAAGTGGTTATTGAATGATATGGCTTGCTTGTTTGAGCTAAACAAATAATTGTGAATGAATTGAAATAAAAATGAAATTTAATTGGTAATAGAGATGGAACCTAAGTTGTTAATGGTTTTAATGGACTAGTTTGGTTAATAAAATTGAAATGCAATGAAACTGAGAATATATGGATTGTGAATAAATCCAAAATGAAATAGAATTAGGTATAAATTGAGTTGGAGTCAATTTAAATTGGTTATAAACATAAATACTTATGTATTCACATAAATCTTGTCAAATTGCATAGAATAAATTGTCATTGGATGTAAATGGAAGTAATTAAAATTCTATGAGTTGATAGAAGTGTAATAAAATTGATTTGAAATCAATTAAATCAAATATGAGATTGATTTGTTTAAAAATAAATAGAATGTAAGCAACAGAATCATAAACCATGTAGATTTGAATGAAATGGCGTGAGCACTAGTTGAAAACAAGTGCGTAAGTGTTAAAAACCATATAAGTTACTTATAATCATTGTTAGTTACATTGTTTTAATATTTATGTGTTGTAGTTGTTTAAAAAGAGTGGAATGTTAATAAACTGCATATATTTGGCACTTACATGTTTAAATTGAGTAAGTATATGTACCGGGAAGCCGTGTGGCTGGATTTGGTAGTGCTACTTGCTAAAAATAATAAGCCGCTTGCTTAAAATGCTAAATAAGGTACGCCTACGCAATTAAAATAGGAAATATGAACTGTTTTTGATTTTTCCGACCGTGTGGGTCGATGTATATATATTTATCTCTTTTGTCAAATTGCAAAAGCTCCCCCGTACAAAGGGGACTCTGCCAAAAATTTTCAGAAATTTTGGGAGTTAGAAAATTTTGTTGACGACAAAACTATTTAGAATTGGAAACTAAAATAAGTTAGTAAATGAAACTAATTAAAGTAATGACTTAAATTAGTTATAAATGAAGGATAAAATTTAAAAGGTTCAAAGTTGAAAATAAATGAAATACATATGTAATGTGGAAATCGATTTGAATAGAAATGATATAAACTGAAGTGGTAAGGTTATATTGAATATAAAAGCATATTAAATACTTATACTAAACTTAAGAAAGGAATAGTGAATTCTAAATTGGAAATTGATAATATAAATATATTACAAGTTGATATTTGGATAAATAGATATTGATATTGGTAAGGAAGTCGATAAAATGTTTTGAAATGTTGTGATTGGATATTACTGCTTAGTCGGATATGCAGGTAATATAAAGTGAAAAGAGAATTGATTTTGATTTCTGAAGATAAATTGAAATTGCCCGACAAAAGGTATGTATTTAAATTTGTTATGAAAATTGATTGGGATTTGGATTTAGATTGAGCCACTGGGTTTTTTTTTTGTTTTCCTTTTGGATTTGGGAGGCCGTAGAGCCGTTTTGTAGTTGTACCGAGCTAGCCGCGCAAAGGAGGCGCTGGCGAAATTTTTCGAAAATTTAGGGTGTTAGAAAAATTTTGAGAAAATTTTGATAATTCAAAATTGGTTTTTGGTTAAAGCTTAAATGGTGGGGCAAATAGGATTGTTTGCAATCTAGGGAAAGGTTTGGACAGTTAATAAGAATAATAATGGGCCTTTTGTAAAAAGATAATTGGTAAGGATGTTGAACTGTTTGGTTTTGAGGAAAAGTAAACGGGTATTGGATCATTCTTCATAACTAGTAATTTCGGGGACGAAATTCTTTTAAGGGGGGAGGAATGTGATGACCCGAAATTTTTAAGCAGTTGAAATTGGAATATTCAATTAATTTTGAATATTTAAATGTTAATTTTTAACTTGAATTCAAATATCACCAATGACTTGATAATTAAATTATTGAATTATATAGTTTAAACATGGAATCATATAATTTGAAATTGGATAAAACACTGAATCTAGAGTTTCAAGCTTGTTAAAAATAATTCGAAGGCTTATAAAATTTATATTGATAGCATCGAAGGTAGTGAAGGTGTTAAAATTGAATTTGTAAGTGTTTTGATCGGTTCTGAAATTTATATCGTTTAAATTTGAATTTAAAAATAGCCTTCCGAGGCACAGTCTCAGAATTGGACGAAACCAGTTCCATTGGATCCGTAATATTGAATTATTATCGGATTTCAAATTTCGTTTTGATCGGAATCAGTGTGTGAGTGTACGAAATATAAACGTGCTAGGGATTTAATGGATAATAACCTAATAAAATTTATTTTATTTGGTTAAGCTTCTTGGATACGTCTCCTTTCTCTTTTTTTTTATACAGCCGATCCTTCTAAAAATATCTCACACCTTTCTTCTTTCCATTGATTCAAAGCTATAAAAAAAAGATATAATAATAAATAAATAAAACAAGAAGCTTCTAAGGGAAGCCACGTTATAAAAAAATAATAATGATAAGAACAAACTCAACATAATAAAGGCCGAACCCCCTTTTCTCCTTTTCAAAACCTTAAAGCACTTGATATAAAAAAAAAACGAATCAAAATCGAAATATCAATGGCCGTTCTCCCTCTTACTTCCAATTCGATTAAGTCTGGGTTTTTCCATGTTCGAATAACAAAATCAAATCGCGATCGAGTGGCGCCGGGCTAAGGGGTTGGTCGCGGGGCGTGATGGAGGGGAAACGCGAGTGGTGGCGTGCGTGGACCTAGGGTTAGGGCTCGATTTTTTGAGTTGCGTGCATGCGTGTGGGAGGTGGGAACCGTGGCAGTAGTTGCGATGGCTGGTTGTGGGCCAATTGGGTGCGACGTGGTACGGCGTGCGAGCTGGAAGCGAAGAAGGGGGGATCGAGTTTTTCATCCTGCTCGCGATTCAATTTCGTATATGGAGCTAGGGTTCGAGGCTCGCAATGTTGGTCTCGATTTTCTTGCGCCTTAGTTCTTCACGAAGCAGGCGGTGGGGAGGTTCAATTCATGAACACGCGATGACAGTTAGGGTTTGGTTCGGCGATCACCATGGGAGTTCGACAGTGATGGAGGTAGTAGGGTCACCATGGATCGAGTGAGGTATTGAGCTTTATTTATGTGAATCTATTTTGGAATTTTAGTTTGATTCTTTTTTGTAAATTTGTTCAAAAAAAAAGAAAAAAAAAACAAAACAAAAAAAGGGGATTACTGTCTAGTTTTAAAATTCTAAAGTTTATATATATATATATATACACATTACATTTAAATCAGTTGCTTAATTAAATAGATATGAGTTTGAAAAAAAAAGGGGGTTTTAAAAATATATATATTATTTGATATAGATAATATTTTGAATATAAGAAGGATTTTAAAATATGGTGAAGTTTAAATAAATATATATATATAAGTCATTTGGGTTACTAAAGAAAATTTGTTAAAGAAAATTTTTTGTTTAAATTTTTTACCTTAAATCACAAATGAAATAAAATAAATAAATGCTAGTAAATCGTTTAATTAATTCACATGTTAACAAATTCATATAAATATTTATACAAGGTCCAAAATTGGGAGATAAATGTTCGAGATGGAATTGGATTGCCAAACGTAAAGCAAAGTTGAGTTAATCTCACTCAGTTTAAATTTAAATCATTAAATTTAAATAATTGTTTGAATGGCTGAATTGACTGATGTGATATTGTATGATATTTTGGGATTGACATATTATATGGTGCTAACATTTGTGGATGCAGGGAAAACAGGTTGAAGGGATCCAACTGGACCCCTCACATTTATTTAAATTATTCCATATTCTCTGTTGTGATTATTTGATATCTCATGAGGAGTTATATTGGTATATTGAATGTTATGGTTGATTGGGTATTTAGGTATAATGAATTACCAAATTATATGAATTGGATTGTTGAAAGAAATTAAAAAGAAGTAAATCTGTAAGCGAAATAATTATAGAAAGCTTGAATAAATTAAGAATGAATTGAGAAGAAATGGAAGTAATATGAAAATAATACTAAATAACTTCGAGTATGAAGAGAAATGGAATTTTGAATAAAATGAAAATTTATAAATTGTAGACTTAAGTTATCAATTAAAGAAATAAAGAATTATATAAGATTCAAAGTTTAAATTTATTTAAAAGAATAAGGGAGTAATTGAGATATCTAAAATTGGAATTTTTAGTTAAAATATTTTTAAAGCATAATCAGGAAAGGAAATCTGAAATTAATAGATTCTGAATAAAAAGGGAATAAATTGGAAATCAATTAGGGAAATTGATTTAAGTTGGGATTTTCTCTAGATAATCAAGTACATTTTTTTAAGTAAATTTTTAAATAAATGTAAAGGTTTTAAAGTTGTTGTAAAAAGCAAGTTTTGGCTAATATTTAAATTCTAAAAGAAGTATTTTTTTCAAATCTATTATAGTAGTAATTATTTAAAGAGTGACTTAGTATTTTGTTTTCAAAAGTAAAAACCTGGTTTTATATTTTATAAAGTAACCTTATTTTCTCATATAGTATGTATATTTAATAAAATTATTTAATTAGTTTTAACTTAAATGTTTTAAAGTATATATATATATATATATATTTCGAAGTGAAGTGTTTTAAATTATTTTAAAAAAATCCAGTTTTGTGCTTGGTGACTTCAGAGAAGATATAAAATATTTGGGAAAGTTTATTCTGAAAGGAAGTTGGTTTTGAAACTGTTTTCAAAGGATTGAAAATAGAAACATATCTTTGAGGATATTTTGAGATAAATAAATAATTTGAAATTTTTTATTGGTTGATGGTTGTTTGTGAATATTAATTGATAGTTAAATAACCGACTATCAATATTGTACAATGCGTTGATCGTTTCGAAGAGACCGGGATCGAGAATTATTTCTCGAAAACCACTTCGATCCGGTTTGTACGTTTCGTGTCAACGATTTTGGATTCAAAGATGGAGCAGTGAAGTGCAAGGGCTAGTCGCTACTAATCCTGAGGATATTTCCAAAATGGATGTAGTAGGAATAGTGCCTTCGGTTCCGTTCGAACCCGGGACGGACTTGTATGGATGAATGCTTGCGAAACATCGTCAGGTGGACGATGGGCATTCTAAGTGAAACGTTCCAAAAAGGTAACGCTTAGCCTCAAGCCTCATCAACCGGGAATGACTGAAAATCAGGGGATATGCAGCAAGGTTAGGTGGGTCATACCCAAGCAGGACAAGATAATTCCCCTGTCTAGATGTCCCTTATATATATTTCGGCTTAGTGGGTGGTTGATCGCGCCAACCACGGGGTTTATCTTGTTCGGGACTGTTCAGTAAGGAATGGTTCCGGCCTTGTGTTGCAGGGGATGAAGGGAGTAATCCTCGGTACGGTGATCTAGGCCCCGTACTGTGACAGGTGGTACCCCAGTGCCTAGTCATTGTTGGAAATCCATTCTCCCTACGAGCCTTGTACGAGTTTTGTTTGTATTACCCACTTCGGTGGCTAGTAGCTGGAATTTAATGAATGTAACAATTTCGGCTATTTTATAAGTATTTGTATATAGACCCTATTATAATATCAGAGGATTTCTATAAAAATTGTTTTAGCTATCGTAAGGTAAAAACCCGACATGTTTATTTGTGGCGTGGTCTTACGAGATGCTTTTGTTTTCAAAGGATTTTGAAACTTTAAAAATCAATTGGGTGTGATTTTCTCACGCTGGTATTCCAGACTGACTCGGGTATTATTTAACTGTAATGCTCTGGTCAGACCGAGTATTATAGAATACAGGATATGATGCTGTGGAGCTCAGGAGACGAGCTGGATGACGATACGTATTCTCGTACTTGTATATATATATTTCCGTTGTTGAGTTGATGTGTATCCATTGTATGTTATTGATGTGAGTTGTGACTGATGTACTCTGGAGATGTAATGTATGTAAACTGATATATTTGATTTTGAGTAAAGATTACTTATTCTCTATTATATTTTATTCCGCTGCGATGGTTAGATTCTGATGTTGATTTTGTTTTCTCTTCTTCTACCTCTTCTTCTTAAACCCAAATGGTTCGTATTTCTGTACAATTTGAGTTGATTTAGGTAGAATAGTGTTGACTCAAGGGGTACGGATTTGCGGGCTGTTACATTTTCCCTAAGTTAAAAGTTATAACTTGAATATAAGAAATCTTTGATTTTGATTTAATGAATGATTTGAGAATATTTTTCCTAAGTTAAAAATTATAGCTTGAGTATGAGAAATCTTTGATTAAGATTTAATGAATGATTGGAAAAGGTTTTCCTAAGTAAAAGAGGAAAATGATTTGGAATAATTCCATGATCTAAAGAAGTTTAATATATCCAATGATTTGACAAATGAGGCTTAATGATTCCATATACATTTGAAAAGAAAATGGAATAAATTGAAAAGAATATATCTAAGAAAGATATTTGATTAAGATAAAAGATGAAGTAATTGATTGATGATTAATATCCATGTATGAACTTAACATTTTTTTAAAAGCGATGATTGGTTTCGAAGGAACCGGAGTCGGATTTGGTTAATTCCTATCTCAAAACCACTTCGAACCAATGTATACGTTCGAAAGTGAAGACATATTGAAGATGATGATTATTGAAGACCGTGGATCTTTATAGCGTGAAGAATGCTTGTTGAACATGCTCTGGTTGGCCACCATTATAGAGCTATTTATAGCAGTGGTCTCCTCGTGGTGGAGATTTTTCAGATTGCAAGGGCTTCTCGCCTAGTAATGGCCGAGGAAAGTGCCTTCGGTTTCGTACTGTCCTAGAACGAACTTGTATGGATGTTTTTCTGACATTGTATTCGAAATCACTTTTGAGTGGTTTCTATAAACGTATATCAGTAGTGGCGGAGAAGGCGAGTTCTCTTAGCTTAACACCCTTTCCCGAGACATACGAGCTCAGGAAGTTATACTTTTCTAGAAATCAGCCGTGTGACATGGAATGACAGTGTGGCATTCAAAGTGGAACGTGTTATGATCAAAGCATGGTTTTGTATGAAAAACGTGGCTTTGAAGAAATTGACCGTAGCTTCGCGAGCCTCACACCCCGGTTATGATGGGATTCTATATGGTCAGATGTATGCTCGCATTTTGGGTAGTAGTGATTTGGTTTATCAGATGTTCTGAGCCCTAGGTACCAGATACGTCTAGGCCTCAAGGCATTTATTGCCCCAGCTGGATAAAGTGGTTAGCTTGAGGAAAGCAGGGAACTACTGGTTATCATTTGTAGTGTAGCAAGTATAGTTTCCAAGTGACTAGTTTGAGAATAGCGATTATGGCACCGTAGGAACTATGTTTGTTATGCGTGTTCGGAGAAAAGGTCACTAGTTCCCTATCATGTTGGAAATCCTATCCCTACGAGATTTACGATTTTGATTGTATTCCCAAAGTAGCTGTAATGACTTGCAAACATTTCAGCTACCCCTTTTGGTATTATATATTCCATTCGGTATATTCCGTTGACCCAGTCCGGATATATTCCGTTAGACTTAGTCCAGATACTGATACCTTATTTGAATAAGTTATTTGAAAAGTGTTTTCAAAAGAATGTCATTAAAAATAATATCAAATGTATTTTGGTATGAAGTGTTGTGGTTATCATAAGGTAAAAACCCGTCTGTGTTTATGTGTGGGCATGGTCTTATGAGATACCCTTCTTTTCAAAGGTTTTGATAAAATAGTCACTTTAAATTTCGAGTATCTCACGCTGGTTTATTAAACCTGATCTGGGTATTTTCAATACTCGGGTCAGATCCGAGTAGTTTCAGGTTTAGTTGAATACAGTTTGAGTTCCCAGAGGAGAGCTGGAGATCTTCATCGTCGTATGGACGTAATCTATTATCACCTTTTCTTAGTGTATTTTGTTTGATGTTTGTCAGCAATTGTAAGGACAAATGTTTATAACAGTCCAAGCTGAATTTAGGTTAGACTCTGATATTGTATTTAAAATTTTCCACTGTAAAAATTGTTATTGAAATAATATATGTTATTCCATACATGTGAGATTCTATTCTGTCTTTATTTTCTTTTCTACCCTTAATGATCCGCTTATTCGTTCAATTTGAGTTGGACATGTGTGGTTTATACCTAGGATTATACTTTGAATATAAAGTATATATTTTGAAAAGTTGCATAGTTAGAAATCAAGATTAGTGAAATTTAAATATGAACATCTTGTGATTAGAATTTCACAGTTTGACTATAAGGTGTTTCATAAAGATAATCGATAAGTAAGAAATCTGATAAGGTAATTAAGATTTTTAATACTTATCCCAAAATAATGCATCGATCAGTTGTTTAATTTAAAAGTTTAAGTACAAATACCTTGTGAATTAAGTTTCACGATTTGACTATAGGGTATTTGATAATAAGATTTGTTTAAGGAATGAACATATAAGATGAAAATGTATTTAACTAATAGAAAATGATTTTGTAAAGGTTATACATAAAAGGAATGAGAATTTAAATTCGAGTAATTTAAAGAATTGTGGTAATTTAAATGAAGTTAATTAATATAAGATAAAATGAATTTATAAGATAGGTTTTACAAAGTAATCTCTAAAGGATTTTGAAAATGTTATTATTTCAAATATAAAAAGAGGTATTTTATGATAACTAATTTGATGGGCTCGGAAATAAACTAAAAAATGGGCAAGAGATGTGTTCGGATGGTAAACAATTCTCTTAAGTATTACTTTTCTTGTTAAGTGGATATATGATACTATTGGTAGTACCAGTTCCTTGGATTGTTTTGAAGTTACTCAATCTATGTAAAAAAAATTAATTTAAGCAAATAATGTGAATCATTAATGGATAAATTGATTAGTAATCTTTACACAAGTATTAAAACCAAAGATAAACTGGGATCGCTAATTGATAAGATAAAACGGGATTTCCAGTGATTTTGGACGGTCGAAAATTTCTATATCATATCTAACTCGGAGCTAAGGAATTTATGAAAACTAAAGATTGTGAAATATTCCGAGTAAATGAAATTGGATAAGTATAATTTATAAATGTGATTGTAAACAAAAAGGAAATTATAACCTAGAAAATGTTTTATTAATGAATTCTTGCATTAAATAAGGATTTGGACTTAAATCTTTAAAGTTATTAATTTGGACAAGCTATAAGATGTACTAAACTTAAGTAATAGTTTTATGAAATGATTCATAAATAATATTTGTGTTAAAGGAAATATACTAAGTTGAAGAATGTGGGAAGAAAAATTATAATAAAGATAAATTATCTTTGGAGTGAAAAGCAGTTTCTTTAAAATATTTTCCTTTAAAAAAAATAGTTGGAAATAAATAATTAAAGGGAATATATAAAGAAGCACCTTTATAAAGTGTTTGTTCTTATGATAAAGTTTTTATGAAAGTTTTCGCGGGTTAATAAATACATATGTTATATGTAGATCATCTCATCACAATGTTGATCTACTATCCGAGTACGGAATATGAGGTATTTACACTGATCCGGAAACTAATTTATCACTCTGTTCTTGATGAAGAACATTGATTAGGGTTTATGGTTGGGTACTTGAGTTTTCTATCATAGTTGAGAGCTATGCAAAGAAAGCAAAGATTTCTGAGCAAAGAGCCTGATTAAAGTCCGCACTAGAGAATCGGGGGATCGATACTAGTTCGGAAATTAAGTTGTGTATTCGAATATGAGATCGAATAAGATATTTCATACGGATGATCTATGTATATTATAAAGATAAATGTTTTGGGAAAACTTTTGTTTGGGTAACTTCGAGGACGAAATTTATTTAAGTAGGGGAGAATGTAACGACCCATAATTTCGCTACTTCGAAAATGAGAGATTTCGTTTGTTTTAAATTTAAAAAGGTTTAAAACTTAAATAAATAAGTTATATATAATAGATAATAATAGAGAAATTATTTATTCTTGTAGTTGATAATGTAAATTTGGATTTTACAACAAACCAAGAAACGTTAAGTTTTGTTAAAAAGAAATAAATGCTTAAATAAATAGGTTTAAATATTTATTTAAAAGGATAAATATCATTGAAAACATCTAATAAAGATAATAAAAGTATATTAAAATATTTTAGAGTATGTTAATAATCGTTTTACAAAAATAACCAAATTTTGTCGCATTTTGTTAGTTTTACATACACCGTAAAATTTGAGATTTTGATATTATTTAAATATAATTTTAAAATATAAAGAGACATATTTTAATTTATTTAAAGAATTAAAAAGTTCATTTTTAAATTTGGTTTACATAAATAAATATTTTAACTAAAACGTCAAAACATGACCGACAAACACTTTGTCGGAAAACAACGTTTTGTCGATTAAAAGTTGTCGCAACGTCGCCGCACCTTTATTTTCTTATATAGGAACATATATTGAAATAGTGTAAGTATTAATTAATTCACTAATCAAGTTTACTTTTACTAAACAAGATTAGAAACTTCTAGAAAACAATTAAGAAAAAGTAAACACAAAACGACAAAAATGTCATTTCAAAGCAAAAAGTAACATCAAATCAAAGAAACATAATTATTACTTACTTTACTTCATATCTAAGTGAAAATGACATAAAGTAATGATTTGAAATGTGATGTTAAGTGTTGAAAAAAAATAAGATTACTTTATAAGTAAGTAAGGTTATTTTGGTAATTTGGTAAATGGATATTTTGGTAACTTACCACTTCATGTCTTTTTCTATAAATAAGACCATCATTCTTCCACTTTCTTTTACACCATTTTCTACCTTCTTCTTCTTCTTCCTTGAAGCTCTCTTTAATGGCTTCTTCTTCTCTCCCATATCCCTACTAAATTTTTCAAAACCATATCAAATCAACTCCAAACACCACCAAACTTTACCAAAGACCTTAGAATACCATTTAAACCTGGTTTAGCATCTAAGAATTGCAGAAATGATGGAGGAAAGAGAATAATAAGGCATGGCCGAACCTATGAGGAAGAGGAGCAAGTTTGTGAAGCTTCGGAGCGAGAAAAAGTGAAGGAAGTGCTGCAGGAATCAAAAGGAAAGTCTACGGAAAAGATTTGGTAAAGATAAGAAGATTTAGTGAAGTGTTGGATAATATGAATGTTTGTAGGAAGTGAACGATTTGGTTAAAAGATGAGTACTCATATTTACTAATAAATCCATAAATTATTTTAAGTATAATGACTTGAAAAGTTTGAATATGTTGAATGAATGATTGATAACTTGGTTGCAAATTGGTTGATTATATGTTTGTGATATGGATGATAACTTGGTTTGTTAAATGATAAGAGAAATGGTTGGTAAACATAGTTAATTAAAGGAGGATTAAATCCATAGAAATATATGTATGGAAATTATTTATCCTCTTAATGATTTTAAAATAGTTTAAATATGGTTTAAAACAAATTTGAAGTGTTTCGGACAAGTTCCGAAGCAATTCATAAAATTGGTCAAAATCTAGCGCGTCGCGTAGGGGCAGTTCGTAAATTTCGACCCGTAACTTCAAATTGAAGTAGAGAATGATATATAAGTTGGATTTCTTCGAAATAAAAGTTCTTTGGTCCACAATGATAATAGTTTTCCAACGAAGAAAGAAAATCAAGATTTCATCAAGTAGATTTTGAAATATGTCCGAAAAAATTTTCTAAAAACATCGTTGTTTGCAGTTCGGAATCCAGAAAATGATTTCTTATAAATGATATTTTTAAATGATTAAAAATATGAAATAATTTGATAAATATATTAAAAGGGTTTAAAAGATATTTGGAATGTAAAATATGATTTTTCAAATGTTAAAAAGTTGTTTAAATCAAATAAGCTTATAAAGCACTTTTCGCAGCACTTTTCTGCTACCGTTGCAACGACTTTTTAAAAGAAGGTTTAAACTTAACAATTCTTTCCTAAATCTTTTGTGAATGAATTTAAAGGAATAATTAAGTAATGTAAAGATGATTTGGATGTTTTAATAAGAGTTTGAATAAATTGTTAAGATGAATTGTTTATACCACTTAAACAAAAAGTGAAAAATATTGAATGTAATAACAAACTGAGTATGTGGAAAAGACTAGTACATTTGTCCCGCCTGTGAGATCTAGGAAGATAAACAAGGTGTTTAACTAAGGTTAGGGATGGAGCAACTAGTGCCCTGAACATACCCGGCCTATGTTTTCTCTTCTTAGGCGAGGGGTGGAACAGATCGAAAGGAAAGCCCGGATGCTCTAAAAGATCATATTTAAATTTTTCCAAGTTAAATAAAAATATATTCATGATGTAGGATTACTTTCCATTAGTCCCTGGAGGTGAAACTTGCCATTAGTCTCTAGAGGTGAAACTAGGCGTTAGTCCCTGGAGGTGATATTTACCATATTTAAAATGGCAGTAGTACTATGTTATGAAAGTCTTTGATTTGTAAGAATATGATTTGAAGTTAAGAAGAAAATCTTTGATTAAGATTTAATGAATGATTTGGGAATATTTTCCCTAAGTTAAAAGTTATAACTTAAATAGAAGAAATCTTTGATTTTGATTTAATGAATGATTTGAGAATATTTTCCCTAAGTTAAAAATTATAACTTGAGTATGAGAAATCTTTGATTAAGATTTAATGAATGATTTGAAAATGTTTTGATAAATGATTTGGAAAATGATTTGGAATAATTCCAAGGTCTAAAGAAGTTTAGTATATCAAATGATTTGATAAATGAGGCTTGATGATTCCATATACATTTGAAAAGAAAATGGAATAAATTGAAAAGAATATATCTAAGAAAGATATTTGATTAAGATAAAAGATGAAGTAATTCATTGATGATTAATATCCACGTATGATCTTAACATCTTTTTTAAAAGCGATGATTGGTTTCAAAGGAACCGGAGTCGTATTTGGTTAATTCCTATCCAAAAACCACTTCGAACCAATGTATACGTTCGAAAGTGAAGACATATTGAAGATGATGATTATTGAAGACTGTGGATCATTAATGCGTGAAGAATGCTTGTTGAACATGCTCTGGTTGGCCACCATTATAGAGTTATTTATAGCAGTGGTCTCCTCGTGATGGAGATTTTTCGCATTGCAAGGGCTTCTCGCCTAGTAGTGGCCGAGGAAAGTGCCTTCAGTTTCGTTCAGTCCTAGAGCAAACTTGTATGGATGTTTGTCTGACATTGTATTCTAAATCACATTTGAGTGGTTTCTATAAACGTATATCAGTAGTGGCGGAGAAGGCAACTTCTCTTAGCTTAACACCCTTTCCCGAGACATACGAGCTCAGAAAGTTATACTTTTCTAGAAATCAGTCGTGTGACGTGGAATGACAGTGTGGCATTCAAAGTGGAATGTGTTATGATCAAAGCGTGGTTTTGTATGAAAAATGTGGCTTTGAGGAAATTGATCGTAGCTTCGCGAGCCTCACACCCCGGTTATGATGGGATTTTATATGGTTAGATGTATGTTGCATTTCAGATAGTAATGATTTGGGTTATCAGATGTTCTGAGCCCTAGGTACCAGATACGTCCAGGCCTCAAGGCATTTATTGCCCCAGTTGGGTAAAGTGGTTAGCTTGAGAAATGCAGAGAACTACTGGTTATCATTTGTAGTGTAGCAAGTATAGTTTCCATGTGATTAGTTTGAGAAAAGCGATTATGGCACCGTGGGAACTATGTTTGTTATGCGTGGTTCGGAGAAAAGGTCACTAGTTCCCTATCATGTTGGAAATCCTATCTCTATGAGATCTACGATTTTGATTATATTCCCAAAATAGCTGTAATGACTTGCAAACATTTCAGCTACCCCTTTTGGTATTATATATTCTGTTCGGTATATTCCGTTGACCCAGTCCGGATATATTCCGTTAGACTTAGTCCAGATATTGATACCTTATTTGAATAAGTTATTTGAAAAGTGTATTCAATAGAATGTCATTAAAAATAATATCAAGTGTATTTTGGTATGAAATGTTTTGGCTATCATAAGGTAAAAACCCATCCGTGTTTATGTGTGGGCGTGGTCTTATGAGATACCCTTCTTTTCATAGGTTTTGATAAAATAGTCATTTTAAATTTCGAGTATCTCACGCTGGTTTATCAAGCCTGTTTGCACAAAAAATGGGCAAACAACTCCAAGTCGTATGATTTAGTCGATTTTATGTTGTTCTTAGTGATTTGGATGATTTATGCAAATTTGTAAAAAGTGGGGACTAAACTGTAAAAGACACACAGATTTATAGTGGTTCGGCCAGAATGTGCCTGCGTCTACTTTATATGTTATTCTCTTTCACTGTTCAGATTACAAATACAAGGCTTTTATTATAAGTGTATGAAAGCTGTTTGAAAGTTATGTCCGTGCTTGAGCCCTCAAACCTTGTCCTCCATTGTTGTACCCCTACCCCTCTATTTATATAATGAAGCTGGGGGTAGGGGCCTTGGATGTATATAGCTGCTGGTGGGCCTGGGCTGATGTGATCTCGCGTGGAAATGCTGGTTCGGTAACGCCTTCTTCACTTTGGTTTGGTAGCATTGGTTCGATGGTGAAAGCAGGGATTGGTCCGGTGGTGTTGGAGTTGAGTTCTGGTCCGGTGGTCTAGGTCCGGTGGCCCTGGTCCGGTGGTGAGTGGAGTTGAGTTCTGGTCTGGTGGTCTTGGTCCGGTGGCCCTGGTCCGGTGGCAAGTGGAGTTGAGTTCTTGTCCGGTGGTCTTGGTCCGGTGGCCTTGGTCCGGTGGTCTTGGTCCGGTGGCCTTGGTCCGGTGGAAATACGCCCAACATTTGCCCCCCAAAGTGGGGAATATGCCTGCATATGTCGTGCTTTGTTTTAGATCATTCAGTTTGGACACTGTCATTCGGCCCAAGTGCCGAACCAGTTGGTACGGTCATCCTACGCTTGCCTATAAGTATGGGCTTCACGCCTCTGTTATTCCTCACTATTTGAAATAGCCGAACCAAACTTCTGTTCTGCCGAATCAACCAATAACCGAACCAGTTTTTTATGCCGGACCAGTTGAGGATTTCTTCTGCCGAACGAACTTCATGCTCGAACTACCGATTGAGCTTGGGGAGTATGAGTGCCGAATGGGCCCTCGGCCTCGAACTACCGAATGAACTCGGGGAGTACGAGTGCCGAATGGGCCCTTAGCCTCGAACTATCGAATGAACTCGGGGAGTACGAGTGCCGAATGGACTTTTAGCCTTGAACTACCGAATGTACTCGGGGATTACGAGTGCCGAATGGGCTTTGATGTTTTGAATTATGAATGAGATTCCAGACTGTAGGTACTTGTCTGTCTACATTCCTTGCTCTAACAATGTGTTTTCTCGTGTTGCAGATAATGTCTCATAAAGTAGAAAATCGTTCTGACAAGAAGAAATCCAAGGACAAAGGAGAGTCCTCCATAGTGCCTCCAGTTCGGGCAGAACCAGAACGTCATGGACCAACCCCGAGATCATTAGTAGACGGGTACGGTCCTCAGGAGCTCTTGAACTCACCGCCTGAATGCTTTCCCGGCTCCCTCAAAGATGAGCAGCTTGACATTATATCTCGATCTTTTGGGATTGACAGAGTGCATTTGATGTTGCCGGGGGAAGGAGTGATGTCGTATAACCGCCCAGAAGGGTATTTTTCTTACAGTAGGTATCACTGCATGTGCGGAGCCATCCCTTCGATCAAAGCTTGGATAGACAGCTTCATCGCATACTTGAAGGTGGCCCCTTTCCAGCTTCAGCCTAACTCCTATTCCATCTTGGTGAGTCTGTTCATTATCTTCCAGAGAAAATACGGGCGTCCCCTTCCAACCGGGAGATCCAGTACTTGTATAACTTGAGAGGCTATAAGAAGGGGCCTCCATAATAAGCTTAGAATCGGTCGTGTCTTTCAAGCCAGTCCTGGGCTTATATTCAAAATTTAGCATGTTCAAGAAGGAATGGTTCTTTGTCAGGGATGACTCTGTTTCTTTCTACCACTTCACCTCTGGCTGTAAGTTGAATCTCATTTATAATTTCCGTTCTGACTGCAATGCCCCTCCTTATGTGCTTTATTTCTTTCTAGCGAAAGGTGGCTTTGCGGTTGTAGAGAACGATCGTCTGGTTCGGATGGCTGAGGAAATAGAAGCCATTCCGAAAAATGAGAGGGCATCTTCTTATTTGATCAGGAATGCTACTCTTTTGGGGCTCACTTGATTCTGCCGCGCTAGTCAATGGTCGTGCAAAGAGACACAGCTGAGGAGAAGGCCGCCAAGGCTAAAGGAGGGGCTACGGCGAAGAGTGGCAAAAGGAAACCCTTCTCGAAACATCCAATTGCCGGGGGAAAGAGACTTAAGAAGTCCGATGGACCCTCCCCCAACACATGTCCAGACATCCCGGAGGAGGAAGATGTGGAGGAGGAACGAGGTGAGGATGAAGGAGGTGAGGTGGAGAGTGGAAGTGGTGGAGAAGGTGAGGGTGATGGTCATAGCGATGATGGTGGCGACGGACAAAGTGGTGATGGTACTGGGCATTGTCTTCTAAGCAAGCAGGTGTGATCCAGGAGTGGACAGACGATGCTCTCCGCCCAGCTTTTTAAGGGTTGGTGGAAGGATCGGCTGTAGTGGAGAAGCCTAAGAAAGCTGACAACGCCGAGACCGGCACCGATTCATCTTCCAAGAGCGCTTTAGCTGAGGCAATTCCTGCGATTCAAGGTGAATTTTTGACTCCTGCAGACTCCATTTATGATAAGGATTTAGGAACATTTTATGGCCAACTCCCATCCTGGAATGAGATCCAGGACTTATTGCAATATCCTACTCCTCCCCAGGGTTTGTATAACAAAGCATCTCTTTACTTTTTTAACTTGATATATTTCTTGAGTTATAGTTCAATGTATGCCTGTAGCACATTGTTTTTATCCCAGAAGCGGGTAAGGCGGCCAAGACGTCAGATGTTCGGCACCGTCTTGAACAATACAAACTTCTCAAGGCTTCAACTAAACCAAGGCCTCTGACTAACCGCCTTGGAGACGTAGTCGGCTACCGCCCTCTTCTCTGAGTTATCGAAGAGGATGTCCAAAGGAAGAAGAGGAGTTGTTCCTTGTTTGAATCCTCACTTGGTCCTCAGTCCCCAACTCAGCCTCTTCGGGATACCACGGAGGAGGATATTGAATTTATACCTTCTCTGCACCCGTCTGAAAATCCTACCGTTATCCAGATAGATCATCCCGGCTTGGCTCGTAATTCGTTTGCAAGTCATCCGGATCTAGATCCGGGTTCTTGCGATATTACCTTTGATGAGGCTACCGGTGAGCACTTTCTTCCTCGCAATCCTATGGTAAGAGTACTAGATGAAGCTAAGTCCCTGGACCTTGATTTTCTTACCACTCGTGTTGTAACTTTGGAGGACGAAGCTAAGGCGAACATTGACCGGGTTGCTGAGGAAACCAGGAAGCTGATGGGGCATCATGCCCGACTGGTCAAGGCTGAAGAAGAAATTAGGAGTGCTAACATTCGACTGCGGTTAATGGTTTCCGACCAGGCCAAACAACTTGTTGATCAAGCTATCCAAATCTCTCAACATGAGGCCGCCTCAAGACAACTAAAGAAAACCATGGAAAAGGCCAGTAGAGCAGAGTTACGGAAAATGGAGGCTGCCTGTATGGAACGGATTGATATGGCTATTGTAACGGTAGATGAGGTCCGGAAAGCGGATCTCGAGCGGGTACAGGAGCTATCTAGGAAACTTGAAGCCGTAGAGCTTATTCAAACCAAGCTGAAGGAGGAGATGGAGGCGATAAGGAAATCCTTCCAAGCTGACTGCTCGCGATACCAATCGGAGAGGGATGCTGCTATGTAAAGTTGTTGGCTTCTGAGGACCGAATAAGGGAGTTTGAGGAGAATGAGGGGATAATGGATGAGATCCTTCAGGACATTTACCTTCGCACTTGCAAACAGGGAAACTTACCTTGGATGGATGATTATCCCCGAGTCATGGCCAGGATTTATCTCAGGGCCCTGGAGGAGGCTAAGGCCAATGCAGATAAGGAGGGTGGCATGTCCTTTGGAATGGATGTGGTCACGGCTCAATTCACTAAGCAGGAGAAAGCGGCGGTGAAAGAGGGTATGCGGCTGCTTACTGCTGAGAAGGTTGGCGTGCAGTTAGGGGATGATGATCAAGGAGCATATGCTGGTAAGTCTTCCCTTTTAGCTTCTCGTAACTTGGTTGCTTATTGTTCATGATTATTAATGGATTCTCTCCTGAATTGGACAGGCGGGACCTCTGGAGCACCCATTACCTCTGGTCAACATGCCGAGAGTTCCAATCTGACAGGATAGAGGTGAAGCCCCGATGCAGCCGATTCGTTGACTTGATCTGGATATCTTTTGGTCTGTTTGAAATTGCTGTCTATGCTAGTCCCAAACCATTCGTGTATCTTTTAAGCTGTAATCGTATCATTGGTAACGAACGACTTTTCCCTTGGCATGTAATTTTTAACTTAAGCCGATTCTGTCATATTTGAATGCGTTTGTTATTTCGGTGTGTTGCATAAGAAATACAGCTGTGCACACGCCCGTGATTCAGTTGTGTTTGATGTCAAGTTCTTGGTTAAGATATAGTTTCATATCTTGCAATGTTAGTGTGATGCGTGAATAAATTACAGCCACGTATTCACATACAAAAGAAGAAAGTAGTGCCCTTCATGTTTTATTCGTAGATGGTTGCTTTGAATGTCTTGTATGACTGAGTATGGAATGCAGCACAATGACCTGTCATCCAGTGGTGAGTTCCTATTCCCATTAGCGAGTGTCTCCTATTTGTGTCCTGTACTTTAGGGACCGTTATAGAGGATAGGAGGAAAGTTTTTAAATAAAAAATAAATATAAGAAATAGTAAAACTTCCAATCACGGAAGGCCTGCGATGTGCTTAAGTTCGTGGTAAATGGGTTTTGTAGTCACTTTCCCTAGGTGTGGGTCTTAGAGACATTTGTCACCCATCTTACGCCTCCGCGGGGAGTTTCTCTTTTTTACCACAGCCGTACTTAATACACTCGGAGCCGAGATCGCGCATAGTAACATAAGGTGGGTATATTCGATTTACCGTGGCCGGCAAGCGTGGGTGCCGATCGTCAACTGTGAGCTATCCCTGGCTGGCCACACCTTATGTTGGGGTTTAAAGTAGGTTCACGGTTGTCGGTGAGCCGAACGCCGTAATGAGTTGCCTAGGCTATATTCGGCCTACTCGGTGGCTTATAATCGTCTCATTACAGTTGGCTTTAAGGGCCGAGCGCGAGCAATGAGTTGACCCGCAGCAGAGGGATGCTGGGGAAAAAGTGTCCCATTGGCGAGGGCATAGATTCGTATAGTACCTGTTAGGTCCCGTCCAAGTGAAGTCATGCTGTGATGTGTCTTGAATGGAAATGCCGTTATACAGGATTTTGTTCAACAGAAATGCATAAAGTTAACAAGCAACCAAGATATAAAGGAACAAGTTAAAAAAAGAGACAAGTTTTTAACGTGGTTCGGCACGAAAATGCCTACGTCCACTGATTCTCTTTGTTAATTCACTTCGTATGGGCAGTACAAGTTAAGAAAAATATCGACGAAGGTGTTGGATGTTCCATGCCCACTAGAACACTTCTTCGTCCACTGTTGACAAAATATAAGCTCTGTTGTGGAGATCTTTATGAATTACATATGGTCCATCCCAGATTAGATCTAGTGCACCGGGGAGCGGGAAGATTCGCTTGAGGACAAGGTCTCCTTCTTGTAAGCTACGATGCTTGACTTTGGAGTTGTATTGTGCTGCCACTTTTTGCTTGTGAGCTGCTGCTTTGAGTGCTGCATCGTTTCTTCTCTCTTCAATTAGATCCAATGACATGTGAAGGAGTTCTTCGTTCTCTTCTGGGTTATAGTGGATCCTACGGTGGGAAGGCACTATAGTTTCTAGTAGGAGCATAGCCTTCGATCCGTATGCCAAAGAGAAAGGAGTATGCCCCGTTGATGTTTTGAAAGATGTGTTGTAGGCCCAAAGTGATGTAGGAAGATCATCCACCCAAGCGCCTTTTGACCTTTTAAGTTTCTTCTTGATTAGACTTTTGAGAATTTTGTTGACAGCTTCGACTTGTCCGTTTGCCTGGGGATAAGCTACAGACGAGAAGCTCTTGTGAATTCCGTGCTCTTGGCACCAGTCGGCGAACTCCTCGCTGTCAAACTGAAGTCCATTGTCCGATATGATTTTGAGTGGAACCCCGTACCTACATAGAACACTTTTGATCAAGAAGTTAATAACTTTTGCCGAAGATATTTTATTTAGAGGTTCTGCTTCCACCCATTTGGTTAAATAGTCGACTGCCACTATAGCATATTTGCCTCCACCTCGGCCCACTAGCAGTTCGCCAATCAAGTCAATTCCCCGTACTGCAAAGGGCCAAGGGCTGGTCATTTGAGTAATCTCATTTGTTGGTAGTCGAGGAATCTTAGCAAATTTCTGATATCTGTCACATTTTTTGACGAAGTCTAAGGCGTCTTTGTTTAAGGTGGGCCAGAAATATCCATATCGGAGTATGTTCTTCGTCAGAATCTGCCCTCCAGTGTGATCTCCGCAGCTTCCTTGATGGAAGTTGGATAAGATTTCCTTGGCTTCCCTTCCAGCGACACACCTTAATAAGGGTTTAGAGAAGCCGCGCCGATAGTGGACGCCTTCTTGTATTGTGTAGCGGGAAGCTTTCCTCAAGATTTTCTTGACTTCGTTACGCTCGCTGGGCAGTGTGCCATCTTGTAAGAATTTTCGGATGGGAGTCATCCAAGTTTCTCTTCGATTGCAGCTATCAGATTCACTTTGCTCGAAACTCGAGGTTAGTTGCTTTGAGATGGCTACTGTTTCGGAAATGGTACCGCCTTTCATGCTAGCTTGCTTTGCCAGTTCGTCGGCCTCTTGGTTCTCTTCTCGAGGAATGTGTTTGATTAAATAGCGATCCAATTGATCGAGTAGCAGTTTGGTCTTTTTTAGATATGCTGTGATTCGTTCTCCTCGGGTCTGAAATTCTCCCAGTATTTGATTTACAATAAGTTGTGAATCACTATGAAGACATAAAGAACCGACTCCAATCTCCAAGGCAAGTTCTAATCGAGCTATTACTGATTCATATTCTGCATCGTTGTTGGTGGCAGTGAATTCCAACCTTAGAGCATTGTGTAACTTCCTTCCCTGGGGAGTGATTATTACAATACCTTCCCCCGACCCTTGTTCGTTTGATGCTCCATCCACAAAGAGATTCCACTTGATGTCTTCTGCTATTTCAGATTGCTCCTTACCTTCTTTAGTTGTGAAATCGGCAATGAAATCGGCCATGGCTTGTCCCTTGATGGCGGTACGAGGATGGTAGGTGATATCATATTGACTCAGTTCAATGCACCATTTAAGTATTCGCCCAGAAGTGTCGGGACAATGGAGTACCTGCCTTAGCGAGTGATCGGTTAGAACTCTGATGGAATGAGATTGGAAATAGTGTCGCAGTTTCCGTGATGTGATTAGTAAACAGTATGCCAGCTTCTCAAGTTTAGGATATCTGGCTTCTGCCCCCGTAAACTTCTTGCTTACAAAGTATACTGGCCGCTGCGCGCGGTTGTCTTCTCTCACCAAAGCAGCACTTAGAGCATGAGATGACATAGCAAGGTATACGTATAGCTCTTCGCCTTCGTTTGGAGTTGAGAGTATTGGTGGTCTCTGGAGGTGTTCGATTAGGTTAAGGAAGGCTGTTAAGCATTCGTCAGTCCATTCGAACTTTCCTTTGTCTTTCTTTAGAGCTTCGAAGATAGGGATGCACTTGTTAGTTGCTTTAGAGATGAATCAGCTTAGGGCGGCCACTTTCCCATTTAGGCTTTGCGTTTCTCTTCGAGTGGAAGGTATCCTGATATCTTTCAAAGCTCAGACTTGTTCGGGGTTTGCTTCAATTCCTCTGGCATGGACGATGAATCCCAAGAACTTTCCTGATGATACTCCGAAAGAGCACTTTAGAGGATTCAGCTTCATTCCAAATTGGCGAAGTACCTGAAACATCTCGCCCAGGTGGCTTACGTGATCGTTGGCCTTCCTCGACTTTACTAGCATGTCATCCACATAAACTACCATAGTTCGTCCTATTAGTTCCACGAACATCTTGTTGATGAGGCGCTGATAAGTAGCTCCGGCGTTTTTAAGTCCAAAAGGCATTACTCTGTACCAGTACAATCCCCGATCAGTGACGAAACTAGTGTGGTCTTGATCGGGAGCGTGCATAGGAATTTGGTTATATCCTGATTATGCGTCCATAAAAGATAAGAGTTCGTGCCCAGCTGTGCTGTCCACAAGCTGATCGATTCGGGGGAGTGTGAAGCAATCCTTCGGGCAAGCGTCATTTAAGTTGGAGAAGTCAATTCATGTTCGCCACTTCACATTAGCCTTCTTTACTAGTATCGGGTTAGCGATCCACTCTGGGTAGATGGCTTCTCGTATGAAGTTATTGGCAAGTAGGTTCTTTACTTCTTCATCGAGGGCTGCTGATCGTTCTTCCCCCATACTTCTCTTTTTCTGCTTTACTGGCACCTTGGTATGATCGATGTTCATTACGTGGCATGCTACGTCTGGGGATATTCTAGTCATGTCAGCGTGCGTCCATGCAAATACATCCAAGTTATGGCGGAGAAAATCAATGAGTCGATCCTTCAATTCTGCTTTTAGCTGAGATCCGATTTTCAATAGTCTACTTGAGTCGTGTTTGTCTACAGATACAAACTCTATAGCCACTACAGGCTCGGCGGTGGCCTCCTCCTCTTCATCCCTGGGGTCTAATTCATTGAAAGGATCACTGGTATATCGAAGAGGAGGGGCTTTCTTTAGTTGCTATGCTTCCAAGTTTTTCATGCAGAGAGTAGTCTCTGCATTATTCCCTTTATCCTTCCTGCGGTTATTGCGAAGTTCAGTTACATAGCTATCTCGAGCAGCGCCTTGATCTCCCTTTACTTCCCCTATTCCATTGTCTGTCGGAAATTTCATCTTCAGGCACCACGGGGCCAGGACAATTTGAAAGTCAGACAAGACTGATCTTTCTAAAAAGGTGTTGTAGGCCAAGTGGTTTTCTATTAGCACAAATGTTTGTTTCCGCACAACGGAGCGGGGATGACTTCCTATTTCAACAAAAAAGTCTAGTTGCCCAAGGGGCATCTTCGCATCTCAAGTGAAACCGTGTAGTGGATTTTGCAGGGAGACACATCCTTCATCGACAGCTTCATTCTGTCGAAAGCATGCTTGAATAGGATATTTACTGAGCTTCCAGTGTCTACTAGAATTCGAAAAACTTCTGCTGGACCAAACCAGGCAGAGATGACCATAGGATCCATGTGAGGGTATTGCCTTCCCTCTAGGTCACGCCTACTGAATGTGATGTCATCATTCTCTTTCCGCTTCGGGTGGCACTCTTCTATAACAGAATTAACGCAGTCTTCATTGTTTCTAAGCAACTTTCCATATCTTTCCATCTCTGCCCAGCTTTTGTCAGCGATGTGTGGTCCTCCCGATATGGTGTGGACCACTATCTTCTCTTGGCTGGAGCCGCTGGTGTTGCGATTTCCTCCGCCTATTTCTTAGGGAGGTAGCCTTGGGTTCTCATTGGCAGGAGCTGGAGTCCTGTTCTGATCTTTTACATAGCGTTCCAGTCTCTTCCTTCTAATGTGTTTTTCAATTAAGTCCCGGAGATGGTGGCATTCGTTGGTATCATGCCCATGAGATTCGTGGAAGCGACAGAACTTTCCAGACTTAATTGTGTTATCTGTTTCCTTCTTGTGCGGGGGCGTCTGTATTTAAATTCGTCTTGGGTAGCTAGGAAGATGTTTACGATTGTTTCATTCAAAGGAGTGTAAGTGTCAAATCTCGGTCCTGGTCGATATAGACGCTTTTCTCCCTTCTTACCCCCAGCACCGTCTCTGGAGTCACTTCTTCGAACGTTCTTTGCTGCAGCGGATATGTCGCCATGAGCTGCCTTAGTTTGTTGCCCTATCTGGCTTTTAGTGGCAGCGTCTTCAAGTCGCATATACTTTCCGCCTTCATGGAAGAAATCGGGTAAGGTAGCTGGTTTTTCTTTCGTTAATCTTCTAGCAAATTTAGTATTCGGATGCACACCACTACAGAGGGCCATTAAGATAAGTTTCTCATCGGCATCTTGGACTACGGCCGCTGCGGCATTGAATCGGGTTAGTTATTGTTGCACTGTCTCCCCTGGCTTCTGTTTGATATTAGATAAGGAATAAGCGTCCTTGGGTTGTTCCACATGAATGCGGAACTGGCTGATGAACTTTTCTTTCAACAATTCCCATGAGATGATGAATCCTTAGGGCAGATGGCAGAACCAGGAGGTAACTAGATCTGCTAAGAATGGTGGAAAGCATTTTCACAATACTCCTTCTGTTGCTCCGCTCATGAGCATATGCTGTGTGTATCTCTGCAAGTGTACAACGGGGTTAGAGGTTCCTCTGTAAGGTTCCATTGTTGGCATGTTCCATTCGGGGGGGTGATGGCAATTTCGATATTGCGGGCGAAAGGGCTGGTTACCCTAGCGCTTATCCCTCGATCTCTTTGATCCCATTGGACGCACTCTCTGAACAATCAGAATTTGGAGCAGATAGAAATGAGTTTGGTTCTTCTCTGTGGGATTGATTTCGTCCAGATGACCTGTAGGGTTGGTATCGTCTGTCACTCCTAATATTTTCCAATGGCTGCCTCTGGTCTTCTGGGAGCATGCTACGGTCAGCTACAGTTGGCCCTTGCCTTGATCTTCCCCTAATGGGTTCTGTTCTAAACACTTCCTCGAGTCCAACTTTGGGCTGGACCCTAGCTCGGCCCCGTTCATTGGTGTTTCCATGGCTAGGTAGCATGACAGGCTCAGCTACAGCCAACCCTCGCCTGGTACCTCTCTCGCTGGATTTGGTTCCAAGTGTTTCCTCGGGTCAGAGTTCGGGCTGAGTTCGGGCTTGGCTCCTACCATTGTTGTTTCTCTTGTTAGCTTCTTCGAAGAAGAAAGATCTTTATTGCCTCCGAGATCCTCCCGACTGGGACTCATCCCATGATTCAGTGTTGCGGTTGGATTCTTCAGCATCACTTAAGCATGACATGAGCTGGTCCACCAAGGCTTCTTGTTGGGATGTGAAGTGGCTAGTCATTTCAGCCACAACCCTGCCTAGATCTACCCTAGTAATTGTTGTTGGCTGCTCCGTGGCAGGGGCTGTCGGAATTGCCTGATTTCCATTTTGTACTGCTGTTGGTACGGGATATTTCTCATGATCTGTGACCACTGGATTTGGAATCCTGCTAGTTGCGATGTTCTTTCCTTTGTTAACATCTTTCTTCTGCTTGGGAGGCATATCTTCCAAGCAATGTGCGGTGCTGTTGGGAAGAAGGTTAAGTGGGAGAAGCTGAAGCTCCAAACTCCCCATTCTTAGTGAAAGCACCAAAAATGTTTGCACAAAAAATGGGAAAACAACACCAAGTCGTATGATTTAGTCGATTTTATGTTGTTATTAATGATTTGGATGATTTATGCAAATAAGTAAAAAGCGGTGACTAAACTGTAGAAGACACACAGATTTATAGTGGTCCGGCCAGAATGTGCCTACGTCCACTTTATATGTTAATCTCTTTCACTGTTCAGATTACAAGTACAAGGCTTTTATTATAAGTGTATGAAAGCTGTTTGAAAGTTATGTCCGTGGTTGAGCCCTCAAACCTTGTCCTCCATTGTTGTACCCCTGCCCCTCTATTTATAGAGTGAAGCTGGGGGTAGGGGCCTTGGATGTATATAGCTGCTGGTGGGCCTGGGTTGATGTGATCTGGCCTGGCAATGTTGGTTCGGTAACGCCTTCTTCACTTTTGTTCGGTAGCATTGGTTCGGTGGTGAAAGCATGGATTGGTCCAGTGGTGTTGGAGTTGAGTTCTGGTCCGGTGGTCTTGGTCCGGTGGCCCTGGTCCTGTGGTGAGTGGAGTTGAGTTCTAGTCCGGTGGTCTTGGTCCGGTGTCCCTGGTCCGGTGGTGAGTGGAGTTGAGTTCTGGTCCGATGGTCCTGGTGCGGTGGCATGTGGAGTTGAGTTCTAGTCCGGTGGTCTTGGTCTGGTGGCCTTGGTCCGGTGGAAATACGCCCAACAAAGCCTGATCCGGGTATTTTCAATACTCGGGTCAGATCCGAGTAGTTTCAAGTTCAGTTGAAGACAGTTTGAGTTTCCAGAGGAGAGCTGGAGATCTTCATCATCGTATGGACATAATCTATTATCACCTTTTCTTACTGTATTTTGTTTGATGTTTGTCAGCAATTGTAAGGACAAATGTTTATAACTGTCCAAGCTGAATTTTGGTTAGACTCTGATATTGTATTTAAAATTTTCCACTGTAAAAATTATTATTGAAATAATATATGTTATTCCATACGTGTGAGATTTTCTTCTGTCTTTATTTTCTTTTCTACCGTTAATGATCCGCTTATTCGTGCAATTTGAGTTGGACATGTGTGGTTTATTGTCGATTCAAAGGGTACGGAAAAACGGGTTGTTACAAAGTGATAGTGGAGTAGATGAATCTGGATGTCGTAGACATAAAATTCTCTCAGAAAAAGTAATCCTGGCATCATATCGCACTAGCCAGTCCATACCCAAAATCATATCAAACCCCAAATAAGAAATAACGTGTAAATTCGCACGAAAAGAAAAGCCACAAAAAGCAATCTCAACATCATCACAAAGCATGCTAAGGGTTGCGGATCCCCCGGTAGGATTCGCAATCCTTAATGAAGTAACCATACAAGAGACATCCAAAGATAAATCATCGACGAGCTTCTTCGATACGAATGAATGCGCAGCACCCATATCGAAAAGAACCCGAATACTACGGTCATGAAATAAAATAGAACCTTCCAAAATAGATGGAGATATACCTCTATGCTGAGAAGAACCTCCAGAAGCCTTAGCATAATAAAGTTTGCCAGACTTGGCATTAGCTGGAACAGTGGAGCAGGTGGAAACATGATGACCTTCCTTCTTGCAACAGCAGCAGAAGAGAGGCTTAGGACAAGCTCGAATCATATGATGAGGAGAACCACAATTGAAACACTTCCGAATGGAAGGTGTTCCAGTAGATAGATTCTGAGAGTTAGAACCCTGCTCTTCTTCTTGGAAGGAAAAGACTTGGTCTTCTGAAATGGAAACTGCTTCTTGTTGGAGTCCTTACGAACCTCAACAACATCACCACTATCAATCTCCTTCTCGACGACTTCAAGATGATGTGCCGAGACAACTAGCTCCTAAAAATAAAGCTTAAGCTGCAACATCAAATATTTCTTCAAATACTTCTTAAGGCCGGAAACGAACTTGAGGTTCTTCTTGTATGGAGTGCTAATATACTCAAGGACATACTTAGAAAGAGCCTCGAAAGAAGACACATAATCAAAAACATAAGATTTCCCTTGCTTTAGCTCGAGGAAGCGACGGGCAAGAGATGCTTTCTCAAACTCAGGAACGAACTTAAACTCAAATCGTTCCCTAAACTGAGTCCATGAAAGAGTAGACTCGTCGAGCTCGGCAGTGAATAGCTCGTACTAATCAAGAGCGCGCTCTTGTAACATGCTGGATGCTACAAGAACCCTGTGATAATCCAAAAGATCCATGCGAAAAAATATCCACTCGCAAGAACGAATCCAAGCCTAAACCTCTAAACCAGGCTCGGAGCCTTTGAATGGCTTGCCTCCGAAATGTCCAAAGTCACTGCACATGTGCGCGAAAGGAGACTTGCTCGGAGGAGAAGCTTGAGTAGGAGCCGGAGGCTAGTTGCTCTTAAATAATTCCATGAAATGATCGGCAGATATATATACTCCATCTGGATGGAAGCCACTGGACTGCCCCGCATCCGAACATCGTCCTCTGCCTCTTCCATCCATTAACTGAAATTTAAGATAAGATAAAGATTATTTACATGCTAGATATCATTAATTCAAATATGGAATTCTACGAAATTAAAATGCATTCCTAGACGTATTCCCAAAATTTTATCTACCCGAAAAGACACGAAAAGAACAAAAGCATGATGATCCAGGAATTCACAACATTTGTATTGCACTTTGATGTACCATAATGTGTGCTTCTATTCTGTTTTTATCATATTTTGTTCTAAACTCGGCTTTGATACCAAGCTGTAATGCCCCACTCCGAGACCCACATTAGCAAAGAGTATTACAAGGTAATATCATTTGCTAATACGGAGAATAGAGCTGGATAGGAGATACCGTCTATAGCCTTGTCTTAACTATCTACTGAATATGTCGATAAATGTAGCGCTTTTTTTAGGTGGATAAACATATCCAACAGATATTTAATACAAAACAATAATGGTTGTATGATCTAACAGAATAAAATATAACAACTCAAATGTAAAACACACCACAGAATAGTAGATCGTCACATACATATACACAAATATAGATACATCACAGAGTGTACAAAACGATGAATATCAAATGGTGTACCAACCACAATTTACTGGCGAGTCAAAAGAATATACCTATCAGAGTTACAACCAAAAAGGACTACACAAAAAGCTATAACAAAAGGAGCTAGCAGAATAGTCCATGCGGAAGCAGAATAGGCTAAGTCCAAATGTACCTAACCTGAAACACCTCGGTTTGACCCGAGTATAAAATACATGGGTCAGTCTAGCTAAACAAATCAGTTAGATAAGCTAAATGATAATGAACAACCAAGGTAATAAAGTACCACAAATATCTCTAAAAGAGATAACTCAGTCATTAAACAAAAGATGAATCGTAACAAGCCTCGTATCATCGACAAATCAAATAAACAAAGGATATGAATATCCCAAATCAAGCCAATAAAGGTGTGATATCCCAGAAATTTTGGCAATATCAATTTAATAATCTGTATTTGAAATTTAATTGATTTGATAAAATTTTGTTAATAAAATTTAACTTGATTTAATAATCCAATTAAATCGATGTTTAATTGGTGAATTTTATCTCTTAAAAACTAATAAAATGTTTTCCTCTTTATAATCAATACATATATATTTATATGTATTGTAAATAGATAAGTTTTGATTTGAAGTTAAATAAACTATTAAAATCTTGTTTTTAAATTCTAATATTAATTTTGATAATTTGAAATTATATATGGAAATTTAAAAAACCATTTATATATTAAACATTAATGCATTTAAATAAGTTAAATAAGATATGTAATTTATAATTTCTTTTACAAGTTATTTAAATTTGATAAATATGTTATTTTCAAATAATAATAAATGTGTAAATATAGATAGATTTTAAAAGACAATATTATTATTTTAAAATTGAAATATGTTGATATAAATTAGTTTTAAATTGGATTTTTAAATGTATGAATAGCATTTGAATTTGAATTAATTTTGAAATTCAAATGAATAAACATATCTAAATAATGTAAGTAATTTTTCATTTTTTTATATAAATTTTTTTATTTCATTTTCTTTAAAAAGAAATGCACATATACATTTACATATGGAAGTAATATATATAAAAAAGTATTAACAAATAAAGAAAAAGTGTTTTATTTACTTTTAAATTAAAAAAATAAGTAAAATATGTACATAACAAGTGTTAATATTTTAAGCAACTAATGAGACAAATGTAAACTAATAATTTAACCTATTTGACAAATTTAGTAACATAGGACAAGTGTCCTTTTCATTTTCGATTTTCTTTTGATTTTTAATAAATCAATTTTAATTTATATAAAACAAGTTTTCTTCAAACAATATTCTTTTCTAATGTTCATTTTTTCCAAAGTTTAGAAAAGTTTTCAGCTGAAAACAAATTTGTTTCCAGACTCTCAAAAACCAAAATCATGTTTTAAATCAAAATCTGAAATTTCCTTCTAAAAATCAAAATCTGGAAATTCTTCTCAAACCAAAATCTGAAACCCTTCCTTAATCTAAAGCTTGCATGTCTTGAACTTGTAATCCACTGTAAAAAATTAAGATCATGCGAACCTATAAAATCCATTTCCAAAAGCATACAAGGCCTGTAACAAGATTTCAAACCAACCTGCAAAGCATTTTTAACATGTAATTTCATCAAATCTGAGATCTGAAGCAAGTTCAAGTGCCATTAGCCTGCATGCAAATCAAAATGTAAAGCAACTCAAGTTTTATCAAAAATTCAAAGAATTAAAAGCATCCAAGTTGAAGTTTTTAAAGCAAAAAGGGCACTCTGGTTTTTAAAGTTAAAACAAAATGCTTTTCAGGAAAAAGTTGTGCTCTGATTCGTCTCTGTTTTCAGGAGAGTAACAACATTTTAAAAAAAAATACAAGTTGGATCTGTTGCTTGATTTTTATCGAAAATAAGTTGTTATGTTAAATATATACAAGTGTGTGTTTCTGTATGAATGCATAGTGTTATTTTATATACTGTAGTACTTGTTCCAGGGTCAAGAATTAATCAAATTCACTTGTTATTAATACAACCTTTGTTAAGACTTGAGCATTGGACAAAGTATGTTCGCTGTATTATAATTTAAAGTTCAAAAATATGGTTATGTAAAGCTGAATTATATTTCCTCTGGAAATAAATAAGCATCGGCAAGCTTAAAAATGAGTCAAAATAAATTGTCAAGATTCCTTGATTTAGGTATATGAATCAAAAGCTTAAACTAAAATTCGATTTTTAAAACAAAAATCACTATTTTTAGTTATGGGATTAAAGAGTATTTCTGGTTTAACCAGAAATTGGAATTTGGGAAAATTCTGTTGCACTCGATGGTCTTAAGGGTCGTAGTTCTTTCTAGAGGAAGAAAAGGGGTCAGTGATTTGGGAAAAATGGGGGAGTTAGTGGAAGATCACCGGGGTGATGGTGATTGTTGGATTTGATTGGAAAACCTAGTTTTTGGATAGTGCTTTATTTTTGTTCGGCATGGTGGATACCGGTGATCGAGTGCTTTAATATTTGGGAAGAGGGTAGCTCGGGCATTGAAGTAGATATGGACGGAGTTTTAAAGCTGCCGATGGCCAGAGGAGCAAGGACGAGAAGTTTTTCAGGTTTGAAAAGGTTGCATGTTGCTTCCAGCTCTGTTTTGGGTGCTCAATTTTTGACTTCGTGATGGTTGTGAGGTTCTATTTATCGGTGATGGATCAGAGGGTGATTTCGTCATGCTCGAAGGCTGGGTGGTGGCCGGAGGTGGCTAGAACCACCGTGCATATGCACGGTGCAGTGAATCTGTGTCAGGTGTCGAAATGGTTTAAGGGCATGGTGTATTCAAGTATTACTCTGGTGATTTGATGTTTAGCTCGAAGAAGTAAAGGGTTTTACTCGGAGTAATAAAGAGAGGCTCGGGTATTAAATTAGTTACAGGTTTCTGGGAAGAACCTGTTTGTTTTCAAATTAAATCTTAGTTTTAAAAATCTGAAACAAGTTTTTAAAAACATAATTTAAACTCAATTTAAAGTATGAATTTCAAACTGAGTTTGAATCCAAGTTGTAAAATCTAATTTAAATTTTATAGTTTAAAATGTTTTAAACAATGTTAAAAGGGTTTAAATAGTTTAATTTAAAAGTAAAGCTTAAAAATAAAAGTAAAGATTTAACATAAGTTTAAATCTAGATTCGAATTCAGATTTGAATCATAATTTAGAAATAAAGGAAGTTTTTAAATTCAGATTTGTTTAAAAACAACTTTGAATGTTTAAGGTGTAATTTAAAATATGATTTGTATTTTAAAATGAATTTGGGTTTAAATTCCTTTAAACATCTTTTATAAAATAAGGAATTCTTTTTTATAAGTTTTAAAGGGGTTTTAAAATGTTTTTAAACTTTGTTTAAGCTAAGTTTGACTTCATTTTAAATTTAAAAAATTTAAATGTAATTTGAAACCAAATTTTAAAGTAAGTTGTTTGAAATTACTTTGTTAATGATAATGTAATCGTTAATAAGAAATGTTTTTATTTTTAAAATAAATCAAAGAATTTAATAAATTTTGATTCATTTAAATTAGTAAGGTAATTTAAATAAGATAATTAACTTATTTAATTAATTAATTAAAGGTTTGAATAAATTAATTAAGGTCAAGTTAAGTAATTAAGATTAATTTGTAATTAATATTAATTAATTTAAGTTAATTACTTAAGAAAAGTAATTAAAGAATTCACGATAAGTTAATGAAGGTCATTAACTTGGGATTATTTATTAATTAATTAATGTAATTAATTTTGATAATTAATTGGACTAATTAATTTAGATAATCAATTATGGTATTTGGTTAAGTATGATTACTTTATGAAGGTAATTAAAGGTATTAATTACACATTGTAATTAATTAATTAATTAGATTAGTTTAAATTAATTAATTAAGTTTAATTAATCTAGAATAATCATTGGATGGGTTGATAAGTAATCAATGAGGAATAATTACTAGAGAAGTAATTAAGATAAGTAAATTACTGAAGGTAATTATTGAAGTATGGAAGAGTTTTTGGATTAATTACTTTGTGTAATTATGAGGATAATTACTTTGTGAAAGTAATTAATAATTAATTACTTAGTATAATTAATTTAAGCATTGATTAATTAAGTCTTTTGGAAATAATTAAGTAATGTAATTAATTAAGGGTAATTAGTTACTAATGAGATTAACCTAGGGTGATTAATAAATATAATTAATTATTAAATGTAATTAATTTAAGAGTAATTAATTTTACTTAATGAAGCCATTAAGGGTTGTTAATTACTGAATGTGATTAATCAAAAGTGATTAATAATTATGGTTTAATTAAGGTTAATTACTTAATGTAATTAATTTAAATAAAGTAATTAATTTAAAATGTAATTAGGGATCATTAATTAATGTAATTAATAATGTATTTAAGGATTAATTAATTAAGATTAATTAATCAATGATAAGTGATTAATTAAGTAATTAATTAATGTAATTAATTAAGGATTAATGTAATTAATTATAATTAATTATTAATGAAGTAATTAAAGGTTAATTACTGATTTTGGTTAAGGATAATTAATTTGTGAAATTAGTTAAGGATGATTAATTTGTGAAATTAATTAAGGATAATTACTTGAATGTAATTAAAGGATAATTAATCAAGGGTGATTAATTAAGGTGATTAATTTGAGGATAATTAATTAATTGATTTGTAATCAATTAGTGGTTAAGTAAGCAAGATTATATGATGAAGTAATTAATTTAATTCATTTTTAAATTCATTAACGAGGAAGTAATTAATTTAATTCACTTTAAATTAATCAGAGATAGAAGCAATTAATTTAATTCATTTTAAATTAATTATAGATGGTGTGATTATAGATCATTGCTGTAACAACCCGCATATTTATCGATTTTATATTTAAATATTTTATTTAAATATTTTGTCGTTAATCAGATATTGGTCCGAAAAGCTACTTTTTGCAAATGGTCAAACTAGGACTCGAGACTACTTCCATTGAGTTCGAAATGTCGTTTACAATTTTTTTAACTATAAACATTGATAGGTTTGGAGTTAGTGGAATTTCACTTACTTTTCCCGCTTTGGACTTCGGGTTAGATTAGCCATTATAACTCAAACCCACTTCTCTCTTTCTCCTCACTCTTCATAAATTTCCTAACAACCAAGCTTTAGCATTAATGGTGAGTGGAAGGGGAAATTAATATTCCAAGCTTAAATTCTCTTGCAAATCCAACAATTCAATTCCAAATTCAAGAAGAAGATATTGGATTCAAGCTTGTGATTACTTCTCCATTGCTTCCAAGCTTTTCTTCATAAATTTGGTGCAAAGGTGAGATTTTATCTCACAATTCTAGCCTATAACTATGTTGGACTGTTGGGACTGATTCCCTATCACTTTTGCATGTACATTTGCATTTGGTTTGGATTGGATTGGCGAAAAACTCCAATTTTTAGCGATTTGGTGAATTTTTTGCATTTAGGTCGCACTGCCTGGAAACGTCGCCTCGGAATCAGGTCATAGGTCGTTTGTCCTATAGGTCGCTAAGTCGCTAACACTTAGGTCGTTTCTGGCCTTAAATCCCCTCTGCAGCGTTAGGTCGCTCAGCCTTTCCCTGTTAGGTCGTTACCATTTAGGTCGCAACAAATGTTAGCACGTTAGGGCCTTAGGTCGTAGTCCATAGCTCTTTAGGACTTTAGGTTGTAGGCCTTCGTTCCCCTTTTGGGTCGTTCCCTTTTTAGGTTGCGATATTTGTTAGGTCGCTCAGCCTAGTTAAGGCGTTAGGTCGCGTGGCCTTTAAACCCTTAGGTCGCTCACATAGATAGGTCGCATGACCTTAATTCCAGTTAGGTCCCATGACCATTGTATCGTTAGGTCGTTTGACCCCCTTTCCCATAAGGTCGCCAAGGCCTCTAGGCCGCAACCACTAGGTCGCTGGACCATTATAGTTCGTTGCCTACTTAGGTCGCGTGCCGTTGGGTCGTTCCACCTTGACCCCGCTTGAGTCCATTGGGTTGTAGGTCGCTGGACATTAGGTCGCTAGGCCTTCAACCTTAGGCCGTTCTATTTAGGTCGCTCGACCGTGCTAACGATAGGTCGTGAGCTTCTTAAGTCGCTCTATCCTATCCTCCATTAGGTCGAACCCCGTAGCGGGGGCGTTGCCCCCACACCCCCACCTTGGGGGGTTTCCACCACCTCCCCCCGGGGCCCCCCCTCCGTAGGGGATCTTATCTGAAAAACATTCAAAAGAACTTGCTTTGTTGAGATGCTGAGTTGACCATTCTTCGAGACAAACTATCTTTGGCTTCTCGGTCGATTTTATGGTATCACGGCCTTGCTAAGAAGGCGGGATAACAACTTTAGAAATATGTAGGGTTCAATACTAGTAGTAAATATCAAAACTCTTTGAACAAAATGATTTCAACTCTATTTTCAATAACAAAGCTCTTTTCTTAAACCGTTTTCCAATCTACTACTATATACAAACCTTTACCTCACTCGAATGAGAAATCTAATTAAACGACTTAGTAAAATAAGTGGTATGAAACGCCTGCGTTCACTTCGTCGGTTAATTCTAGGATTTGTTCGATTGAACCTCTTGTGACAATTTTCTAGTGAAGATTTATAGTTTGTTCGTAAATATTTAAGTTAAGCAAGTGGTTATGGGACACGAAGATAAACTTTTATATTTACTAGTTTAGTGTAATTGACACTTCTCGTTGATCATGACGATCATTTTATGATTTAGACTAGCAATTGTGCGATGTCTCTTTGTTTGCAAGATTAGACTAGACCTCATTGGTGTGATTCCGACTCACACATATCTCAGTGACGCCCCACCTCTATACCCACGCTAGCCAAGAACATTACGATGAATGCTGTCGACTAGCACGGAGAATAAGGCTGTTGAGGAGCGACCATCCATGTAATTTCTTTGCGCGAGCACCGATATGTCAGATAATATAACATGCATTCAATTTCAAGAGGAAATCCGACATACGGACACAAACTCAAAGCTACTACACGGTGGCTATATAAATCCTTCGGAAAACAAATATAGAAATAAGCATAACACAAATCAGTCACAGACAATTCATATCACAAAGGCGGAATAAGATATGAATATTACACTAAAAAGTGTACATCAGAGTAGTGGTCTAAAAAGATCCACAATATCACAAAAGAATAGTTACATGAGCTACACAAAAGAATAAGTATACATTATGGAGTCTATATCTCAAATGTATATAACAAAAACTACTAATCTAAGTAGTTAACCAAAAGCAAGAGAAATCAATTCCCAAGAGAGAAGTCAAGCAGAAGCACCTGTAACATCTCGGTCTGACCCGAGTATTATTTAATAAGAAAATAATAAACGGATCAGTCTAACTATAAATATCAGATGAAACGATATAGAATAAGAGATATGACTAAACACATAATAATCACAATGCCAAGCTGTGATATATATATATATATATACTTAGTTGATAATCATCAAGAGATTAATCAATGTCACCAAATCTGCACAAGAATCAAAGAAACGTCATACTCCTTATTTCGTTCACCATACCATAAATATTGACGATAATATCAATGTCAATCACAAAAGTCAATGACACACAAATTCCAGAAGACTACACAAGAAATCCAGAAATCACAAAAGTCAATGACACACAAATTCACCAATGCACAAAATATTGATAAAACTTATCAATGGAAATCACGAAAATTGGTGAAACACAAATTCTAGGAATCTACACAAGAAATCCAGAAATCACAAAGGGGGGAGGCCTATCACAAACGGGAGCATAAAGCCCACCAACACGTGTATCACAAACGGAACGCTAATTCCATGGTCGCTAACCATCACAAATTGAGCCGAAGCTCCACAAACGGCCCGAAGACCATGGGTTGCTACCCTATCACAAATTGAGTCGAAACTCCACAAAACGGGGTTTAGTCTCCCTCGCAGACAAAGAGACACGCACATTGCTAGTCTAAATCACAAAGATGATCGTCATGATCAGCGAGAAGTGTCGATTACACTAAGCTAGTAAATATATGAGTTTAGCTTCACGTCCCATAACCACTTGCTTAACTTAAATATTTACGAACAAACTGTAAATCTCCACTAGAAAATTGTCACAAGAGGTTCAATCGAACAAGTCCAAAAATTAACCGACAAAGCAAACGCAAGCGTTTCATACCACTTGTTTTACTAAGCCGTTTAATTAGATTTCTCATACGAGTGAGGTAAAGGTTTGTATATACTAATAGATTGGAAAACGGTTTTATAAACGAATTTGGTACTAAAATAGTATTGAAATCGTTTGAGGAAAGAGTTTTGATATTTACTACTAGTATAGAAAACCTTTATATTTTTAAAGTGACAAATCACGAAGAAGATTGTAAGAACAATCAATCACAAAAATTCACATACGAAGACGTGAATAAAATCCAACGAAATCGATAAAGGATCCATCGAAATGGATATTCAAAAATCCCTGAAAAGAGTCATCAAAGTCATAATAGATGATAACAACAAATAGGATTATCACGAATCGATTTAAATTGGAATTTCAATCCAAAAAGGCAAATTGGACTCAAACAGCAGGTTCAGTCGACTGAACAGAGATTTTCAGTCGACTGACCCTGTACATGGAAATTTTCCAGGTTCAGGAAACTTTCTGTTTCCAGTTTCAGTCGACTGTGCAGAGATTTTCAGTCGACTGAATCATGCCTGGAAACTCTCGGGTTTCAGGTTCAGTCGACCGAACAGAGTTTTCAGTCGACTGAATCATGCCTGGGTTGTTTTTCAACCTTATTCAAATGAAGAGCAAACTCTTCCAAAATGCAACCGGACGGACATTGGCTCTAAGGGTTTATGCCAATCGGCAACCCGGCCCTATATACTCCTCGATGCATCACCAAAAGCATGATCAAACATCCGTAAAAGGATTTTACACGAATTTGACTTAAAAACCCAAAAATTGGAATATTTACAAAACCAATCCAAATCAAGAGCAAATTCTCATGAAGAAGTGTTAGGAATTCATACCTAACAACCAAAGATAATTATAGTCATAGATGTGAGATAAAAATCTCACCTTTTCACAAAATCGAACAAGAAGAAGCTTGAAAGCAAATGGAGAATCAACCTCTCTTCAACACAACCCAATTGAGCTTGAATCTAAGCTCAAAAACAAGAACATTCCCAAAATTAGGTTTAGGAATTTCTGAAATTGGTAAGAGAATAAGTCGGAGAAGAAGAAGAGAAGCTTACCAATGGGTTCTTCTTGAGTTTGGAGCTAGGAATTTGATTTGCAAGAGAAACTAGGGTTTTGGAGTTTTAATTTCCAATCTCCTCCACCATTAAAGCTAAGAAAACTGAAATGAGAAGAGAATGAGAGTGAGTGGGGAGGAGTGGCTCAGATTTGAGCATTAGCTAACATAGGGCTGAGCCCAAAAACCAAACCCAAAGTAAAAAGTAGCAGAAATCATCTTTCTCCAAACATATCGAAGCTTATACTCAAAAAGGTCGCAAACGGAATTTTAAACTCAATGGGAGTGGTCTCGAGCCCTAATTCGACCGTATGCAAAAAGTAGCTTTTCGGACTAAAATCCGACTAACGATAAAATATTTAAATAAAATATTTAAATATAAAATCGATAAATATGCGGGTTGTTACAGACTCCCCTCCTTAAAGAAATTGCGTCCTCGCAATATTACAAGAAGAAGATATATAGTAACAACCATAAAAGCATATTTAACACAAAAGAAGTTTGAAATAGGAAGTTCACCTCAAAGAGCACGAGAAAGTAAGTCCGGATGTGTACGCTCGATGTACTCTCTAGATTCCCAAGAACAATCCTTAGGATTTGAAGACCATTGAACTTTAACAAGCGGAACATCTTTATTTCGAAGTCGTTTGACTTCCGAAGCAATGATACGAATAGGATGTTGCTCATAAGTTAAATTAGGCGAAACTTCAATCTCTTCCACAACACCGGGCTCAAGAATAGAATCGGAATCTCGAAGACATTTCCGAAGTTGAGAAACGTGAAACACGTCATGCATAGCAGAAAACTGAGCCGGTAATAAAAGGCGATAAGCCATGGAACCAATACGTTCGGTGATAGGAAATGGCCCAATATATCGAGGCGCAAGTTTTCCCGGTCGACTGAAACGTACAACACCTTTCATTGGTGAAACACGAATAAACGCAAGATCTCCCATAGAAAATTCTAACTTCCTTCTCCGGTTATCGGCATAGGATTTTTGTCTACTCTGGGCTTCTTTCATCTTATGACGAATAAGATCAATCTTTTCTGTCGAATCCCGAATAAAATCTGGACCTAAAACAGCCTCTCACCGGCCTCAAGCCAACAAGAAGGAGATCGACATGGCCTTCCATAGAGTGCCTCAAAAGGTGCCATACCAATACTAGATTGGAAGCTATTATTATAGGAAAATTGAACAAGTGAAATATGATCTTCCCAACTTCCACCAAAATCAAGAACACAAGCACGAAGAAGATCTTCAAGAGTTTGATTCACACGCTCGGTTTGTCCATTGGACTGGGGATGATAAGCGGTGCTAAAATTAAGCTTCGTTCCCAAAGCTTTTTGAAGACTCTTCCAAAATCCACTAGTAAACAATGGATCACGATCACTAACAATAGAAGTAGGAACACCATGCAATTTAACAATTTCTTTGATAAATATCCTGGCCAAAAGAGGAACAGTACGGTTAGACCGAACGGGAATAAAATGGGTGGATTTAGTAAGTCTATCAACAATTACCTATAAGCTATCATAACCCGATCGAGAACGGGGAAGGCCATCTATAAAATCCAAGGAAATTTGATCCCACTTCCAAAATGGAATTTCTAAAGGTTGCAATAACCCTCTGGGCCTTTGATGTTCGGCCTTAACGAGTTGGCAAGTCATGCAACGTTTAACGAAGTTAGCGATGTCAAGTTTCATTCCCTCCCAATAATAAAGTCACTTCATATCCGCGTACATTTTACTACTACCGGGATGAATGGTAAATTTAAAGTGATGAGAATCTTCTAAAATATCTTTACGAAGATCCCTAACATTTGGCACGATAAGTCTACCAAATTTCCGAATGCCGCCACGAGAATCGATATTAAAGTCTTTCAAACCTTCAATATCAATTTTATCCTTAATATTTTGGCCAAGAAGAACCAATTCAGTATCTAGCCTTTGAGCTTCAAGAATGCGGTCTAAAAGAGATGGATGAGCCTCAAGGCTACATAAAACAAATGATGAGCACAAATCGGAAACACGGTCTCGAATTTCGCAAGTGGATAAAATCTCGAGATCGTTCCATTCGGATATCATCATAGAAACAACAGCTTGTTGTTTACGGCTAAGAGCATCGGCGACACGATTACCCTTACTGGGAGTATAAAGAATATCAAGATCATATGGTGCAAGAAATTCGAGCCAACGCTGTTGACGCAAATTAAGTTCCTTTTGAGAGGATAAATATTTCAAAGACTTATGATCTGTGTAAAGAACAAATTTCTCTCCTAAGAGATAATGATGCCAAATCCGAAGAGCAAAAACAATAGCCGCGAGCTCTAAATCATGAGTGGCATATCTAGTCTCTGCAGGCTTTAATTGCCTAGAAGCATAAGCAATAACGTGTTCCTTTTGCATAAGAACGGCACCCAAACCAATGCGACTAGCATCGGTATAAACAACGAAATCTTGATTCCCATCGGGAATAACAAGAATACAAGCATCAGAAAGAAGTTCTTTTAATTTCTGAAAAGAAGCTTCACATTTGTCCGACCAAATGTATTTAACACCCTTCTTCGTCAAGCTAGTGAGAGGCACGGCAATTTTAGAAAAGTCTTTAATAAAACGACGGTAATAGCCCACCAATCCAAGAAAACTACGAATCTCTGTCACACTCTCCGGTCTCTTCCAATCTTGAATCGCTTCAACCTTTGAAGGATCCACGGAAATTCCGGATTTAGAAATAATGTGACCGAGAAACTTCACACGAGATTGCCAAAAGTGGCACTTAGAAAATTTTGCCTTTAATTGATTACTCCTAAGGGTTTCCAACACAATCCGAAGATGTTTTTCATGCTCCTCCTCGGTTTTAGAATACACAAGAATATCATCGATAAAGATGAGAACAAACCGGTCGAGAAAGTCTTTAAAAACTCGTTCATTAAGTCAACGAAATAAGCCGGAGCATTTGTTAACCCAAATGGCCTAACAAGCCATTCATAAGATCCATACCGAGTACGGAACGATGTCAAAGGAGTGCTATCCTCTGCAATACGAAGCTGATGAAAACCGGTAGCCAAGTCCAATTGTGAAAAGACTCTAGCACCACTAAGTTGATCGAATAGATCATCAATCCGAGGTAAAGGATATTTATTTTTGATAGTAAGATCATTAAGCTTGCGGTAGTCAACGCAAAGCCTAAGTGTACCATCGGATTTCTTCACGAAAATAGCCGAAGCTCCCCAAGGCGAGGAACTAGAGCGAATAAATTGCTTCGTTTCCAATTCAGATAAATGTTTACGCATCTCCTCGTTTTCTTTATTGGACATACGATAAGGAGGACGAGTGATAGGTTGAGCCCCCGGAATAAGATTAATTCTGAACTCAATTGCTCGCTTAGGTGGTAATCCTAAACGGGCTCGAATATGTCGGAAAATTCACAAACGACGTGAATAAGAGAAATAATATCACCCTCGTCATCATCATCGTCATCACGAGGATTTAAAGAATATAAAGATGCAACCAAAGCAGAATCTGAATCTTTAAGAACAACAGAAACCTGATTAACAGATTGAGGATGTCGAAGATGAATAGTCCGCTCAGGACATAGGATATGAGCTTCATAATGGTTAAGCCAATCCATTCCCAAAATCATTCCAAAGCCTAAATAACGCATGACATGCAAATCGGCTCAGAAAGAAAAATCACACAAAATAATATCGACATCTTTACACAATAAACTGATTGTTGCGGCTCCACCAACCGGATTCGCAATTCTCAAAGAAGTCATTAAACACAAAACATCCAAAGAAAAGGTATCAACAAGTTCTTTTGATATAAAAGAATGGGACGCACCCGTATCAAAAAGAACTCGAATAGGATGATCACGAAACAAAATAATTCCATCTAGAATAGAATGAGAAATACCTTGGCCACGAGATGTGTTGCCAGGGGCTTGAGCAACATTTAACTTTCCCTCCTTCTTGCCCTGAAGCTTGGGGCATGAAGAAATAACATGATCGGGAACTTTTCAGTAACGACAAGAAAGAGACTTTGGGCACTTGTTCGCATAATGGTCCTTCGAACCACAATTATAGCATTCCCCCGACCAAAGGAAGAAGTCTTTAACACGGAGGTTACTTGCTTCCCTTTCTTATTGGGATAAGGGCCTTTGAATTTGCTTGGCCTCTTCTTGTTGTTGAAGTTTGGTTTGGAACCCACCACTTCAACATCATTCTCTCTATCCGCCTCTTCAAGACGAAGAGCGATATCAACGAGTTGGTCGAAAGAAACTTCTAACTTTAGGAGTAATGGCTTCTTGAGACTTTTGTTTAAGCCATAAACAAATCTATGATTCTTCTTCAGAGGGGTGTTGATGTACTCAACCCCATATTTGGAAAGCAACTCGAAAGAGGCGACGTAATCAGTCACGGAGGACTCACCTTGAACAAGGTCTATAAATCGTCGAGCCAATGTCACTTTTTCAGCTTCCGGTACGAATTTCAACTCGAAGCGTTCTCGGAATTTCTCCCAAGTGAGATCCGCTTCATTAGTTTCAGAAAAAAGAAGCTCGTACCAGTCCAATGCTCTTTCTCGGAGCATGCTAGAGGCCACCTGAACTCGGTGAAGGTCAATAAGATTCATGCGCGAAAAGATGCGATCGCATGTTCTTAGCAAAGCCTGTACTTCAATAACAGTTTCGGAACCTTTGAATGGCTCCCCACCCAAATTAGTGTAATCTCTACATAAGCGTGCAAATCCCGACTTTGGGTGAGTAGGTTTCGGGTTAGGTCCAGCTGCTTGAGCATTTGTTACCAATTCAAGAAGCTGTTGAGCAGTCATAAAAACTCCATCCTGGGGCGGAGTGCTAGATGGCACGGCTCTGGGGCGGCCAGGTCTAGACATTTCTCTTCCTTTAGAAAGAAAGAAGAAGAAGAAAAGGTTATTCACCAAATTGAATATCAAGCAATCTTGATAGATAAAACAAGGAATCATAAAGAAAATAGGATAGAACGGTACGAAGACCCGAATAAAATCCTAGAGCACAACTCCTAAGATGGACTTAGGACGATGGTCCTTGTTATAATATTCCATATTGTTCCGAA
The DNA here is from genome assembly GCA_030765085.1 of Allium cepa. Taxonomy (NCBI): domain Eukaryota; kingdom Viridiplantae; phylum Streptophyta; class Magnoliopsida; order Asparagales; family Amaryllidaceae; genus Allium; species Allium cepa. The sequence goes on along the minus strand of CM060937.1, from coordinate 725,508,075 downwards.
GTTTGGCTCTGATACCAAGCAGTGACGCCCCACCTCTATACCCACGCTAGCCAAGAACATTACAGTGAATGCTGTCGACTAGCATGGAGAATAAGGTTGTTGAGGAGCGACCATCCATGTAATTTCTTTGCGCGAGCACCGATATGTCAGATAATATAACATGCATTCTATTTCAAGAGGAAATCCGACAAACCGACACAAACTCAAAGCTACTACACGGTGGCTATATAAATCCTTCGGAAAAAAAATATAGAAATAAGCATAACACAAATCAGTCACAGACAATTCATATCACAAAGGCGGAATAAGATATGAATATTACACTAGAAAGTGTACATCAGAGTAGTGGTCTAAAAAGATCCACAATATCACAAAAGAATAGTTACATGAGCTACACAAAAGAATAAGTATACATTATGGAGTCTATATCTCAAATGTATACAACAAAAACTACTAATCTAAGTAGTTAACCAAAAGCAAGAGAAATCAATTCCCAAGAGAGAAGTCAAGCAGAAGCACCTGTAACATCTCGGTCTGACCCGAGTATTATTTAATAAGAAAATAATAAATGGATCAGTCTAACTATAAATATCAGATGAAACGATATAGAATAAGAGATATGACTAAACACATAATAATCACAATGCCAAGCTGTGATATATATATATATATATATATATATATATATATATATATATACTTAGTTGATAATCATCAAGAGATTAATCAATGTCACCAAATCTGCACAAGAATCAAAGAAACGTCATACTCCTTATTTCGTTCGCCATACCATAAATATTGACGATAATATCAATGTCAATCACAAAAGTCAATGACACACAAATTCCAGAAGACTACACAAGAAATCCAGAAATCACAAAAGTCAATGACACATAAATTCACCAATGCACAAAATATTGATAAAACTTATCAATGGAAATCACGAAAATTGGTGAAACACAAACTCTAGGAATCTACACAAGAAATCCAGAAATCACAAAGGGGGGGAGGCCTATCACAAACGGGAGCATAAAGCCCACCAACACGTGTATCACAAACGGAACGCTAATTCCATGGTCGCTAACCATCACAAATTGAGCCGAAGCTCCACAAACGGCCCGAAGACAATGGGTTGCTACCCCATCACAAATTGAGTCGAAACTCCACAAAACGGGGTTTAGTCTCCCTCGCAGACAAAGAGACATCGCACATTGCTAGTCTAAATCACAAAGATGATCGTCATGATCAGCGAGAAGTGTCGATTACACTAAGCTAGTAAATATATGAGTTTAGCTTTACGTCCCATAACCACTTGCTTAACTTAAATATTTACGAACAAACTGTAAATCTCCACTAGAAAATTGTCACAAGAGGTTCAATCGAACAAGTCCAAAAATTAACCGACAAAGTAAACGCAAGCGTTTCATACCACTTGTTTTACTAAGCCGTTTAATTAGATTTCTCATACGAGTGAGGTAAAGGTTTGTATATACTAATAGATTGGAAAACAGTTTTATAAACGAATTTGGTATTAAAATAGTATTGAAATCGTTTGAGGAACGAGTTTTGATATTTACTACTAGTATAGAAAACCTTTATATTTTTAAAGTGACAAATCACGAAGAAGATTGTAAGAACAATCAATCACAAAAATTCACATACGAAGACGTGAATAAAATCCAACGAAATCGATAAAGGAACCATCGAAATTGATATTCAAAAATCCCTAAAAAGAGTCATCAAAGTCATAATAGATGATAACAACAAATAGGATTATCACGAATCGATTTAAATTGGAATTTCAATCCAAAAAGGCAAATTGGACTCAAACAGCAGGTTCAGTCGACTGAACAGAGATTTTCAATCGACTGGCCCTGTACATGGAAATTTTCCAGGTTCAGGAAACTTTCTGTTTCCAGTTTCAGTCGACTGTGCAGAGTTTTTCAGTCGACTGAATCATGCCTGGAAACTCTCGGGTTTCAGGTTCAGTCGACTGAACAGAGTTTTCAGTCGACTGAATCATGCCTGGGCTGTTTTTCAACCTTATTCAAATGAAGAGCAAACTCTTCCAAAATGCAACCGGACGGACATTGGCTCTAAGGGTTTATGCCAATCGGCAACCCAGCCCTATATGCTCCTCGATGCATCACCAAAAGCATGATCAAACATCCATAAAAGGATTTTACACGAATTTGACTTAAAAACCCCAAAATTGGAATATTTACAAAACCAATCCAAATCAAGAGCAAATTCTCATGAAGAAGTGTTAGGAATTCATACCTAACAACCAAAGATAATTATAGTCATAGATGTGAGATAAAAATCTCACCTTTTCACAAAATCGAACAAGAAGAAGCTCGAAAGAAAATGGAGAATCAACCTCTCTTCAACACAACCCAATTGAGCTTGAATCTAATCTCAAAAACAAGAACATTCCCAAAATTAGGTTTAGGAATTTCTGAAATTGGTAAGAGAATAAGTCGGAGAAGAAGAAGAGAAGCTTACCAATGGGTTCTTCTTGAGTTTGGAGCTAGGAATTTGATTTGCAAGAGAAACTAGGGTTTTGGAGTTTTAATTTCCAATCTCCTCCACCATTAAAGCTAAGAAAACTGAAATGAGAAGAGAATGAGAGTGAGTGGGGAGGAGTGGCTCAGATTTGAGCATTAGCTAACATAGGGCTGAGCCCAAAAACCAAACCCAAAGTAAAAAGTAGCAGAAATCATCTTTCTCCAAACATATCGAAGCTTATACTAAAAAAGGTCGCAAACGGCATTTTAAACTCAATGGGAGTGGTCCCGAGCCCTAATTCGACCGTATGCAAAAAGTAGCTTTTCGGACTAAAATCCGACTAACGATAAAATATTTAAATAAAATATTTAAATATAAAATCGATAAATATGCGGGTTGTTACAATCTCTTTGTCCGCAAGGTTAGTCTAGACACCATTTGTGTGATTCCACTCACACATACCTTTTTGTTGCGAGGTTAGGCTAGATACCATTTGTATGATTCCACTCACACATACCTTTTTGCTTTTTGGGTAGCCTAGACCTCATCTGGGTGATTCCGACTCACCCATATGGGGTAGCTCCCCATGGTCTTCGGACCGTCATGTGATAGGCCTCTTTCCCTTTTTCTGTGATTTCTGGATTTCTTGTGTTGATTTCTGGAATTTATGTCATTAACTTGTTATGAGTACAAGTTTAGGGCATGATGCCCTCTTTGGATCTTTGAGAATACTCTTGTGATATTGATTTATCTCTTATTGATTGATCTTCTGTTGATCATCATTTGCATACTTATAGTAGTATGTCAGTATGGATATTTTATGTTTATGCCATATCTTTTATTTTATATCACGTCATCTGATATTTATAGTTAGACTGATCCGTTTATTATTTTCTTAAATAATACTCGGGTCAGACCGAGATGTTACAGGTGCTTCTGCTTGACTTCTTCCCGGGATTTGCTACTCTGACTTTTGGCTAACTATTTAGATTAGCAATTTTTGTTGTGTACACTTGAGATATAGACTCATAGTTGTATTCTTTTGTATAGCACGTGTTGCTATTCTTTTATATTATTGTGGATCTTTTTGACCACTACTCTGATGTACACTTTCATGTGTTAGTTATATATTCATATCTTCTTCCACCTTTGTGATATGGATGTCTGTGACTGATTTGTGTTATGCTTATTTCTATGTTTGTTTCCGAAGATTATTTATAGCCACCGTGTGATAAGCAATTACATGGATGGTCGCTCCTCAACAGCCTTATTCTCCGTGCTAGTTGACAACACTACACCGTAGTGTTCTTGGCTAGCGTGGGTATAGAGGTGGGGCATCACAATTGCTTATGAATGGACGATATGGTTTGCCTTGAATGGTTTGAATCTCAGATATGAGATTAGTATTGTGTGATATGGATGCATTGGTTGCATTGTGATGATAATATGAATTATTTGTTGGTGATGATAATGTAGATTATCAATTTGTGATGATAATATGGATTACCTGTTTGTGATGATAATGTTGATTATCTATTGTGAATCTGTGAATTATCTATCTGTGTGTATATAGATAATTAAATTGAATTTTTTAAAACTTTAAAACAACTTGGACCTAAAAGATGGTGTTTTGGTTTCGATGAGACGCGGATCGGCTTTGCTACAGTACAGCGTGATACGGGGTTCTCGCTTTGCGTTAGGTGGCGAACGGGAGACTCTTACCCCTACATGCCCCCGGAGGTAGTATAAGGCCTTGCGGGGTTGGTTGCGAGTTGAGAGGCTGTCCGTAAAAGAAAATCCAAGGTATCACTGTGAGCCGCAGTAGGGCTGGGATGGTTGAAAAGCCTACCGGTCGAGTGAGCCATTGCTGCTGGTTGGAAAGCCTAGAACGTCAGAGGTGGTATCAGAGTGCTAGGTTGAGTGAATACCTAGGCTTTAGAGTGTTTTCTTTCTAGAGAGAGCGTATTTGTAATTTTAATATATATTTATATTTATTTATTTCTACCTATTTGTTGGGTTACCTGTTCGGGTTTTCCAATATAGGTTATAAAGGTAGATAAGGTAGTGGTGTGTGTAACACGACTACTACCATTGGTTGGATTTTTTATATTTGAGGTTGGAGGTGTATCTGTCGAGACTGTAGACCTAATACCATCTCGAGTGAGTTGTGCAGTGGTGAAAGGATTTCATCGATCTCTGAAGGAAACCTTTAAAGGTTTGGAGTTAATCTTTGAAGATGGATGAGTAGAGTTTTGATCTATCGGTTTGCAGAAGTGTGTGATGGTATTTTGATACCTCAGGAAGTAGTAGCTGCATGATGAGATGCAGCGAATATGGATGTCTCCGAAGAAGTTTTCTTTGGAACAAGTTTTAGGATGTGTGTCTGCTTCGGTGATGTGGAAGAGTTCAGTTGGTTGGTTGTGTTTGGCTTTGAAGTTCGAGTTTCTCGAAGAGCTTTGGATTAGGAAGTCTTTGGTTTCGGTGTTAACAGTGCAGCTCGGAGTGTTCTGTATGCCAGCAGGTAGGTCTTCTGGCTTAGTAGTTTCTGAAGGTGGAGTTTAGAAGCAGCTGAGTGAATCCATTTCTTCGATGGATTGGCTAGACAAGCGTAAACTATTCTGATTGGTAAAGAGAGAACAGTTTTCTTTGGGAATTGGTCTGGATTGATCGCAAAAGTGACTTGCGATTATTTGAGTGATCTCATGGGTTATCAAAGATTTTCTGGATGTCTTTTGAGAAGTCAGAGGTTTGTCCGTAGCTAGAGATTTAGTTTCTTATCGACCATATTCCAGGAGCGCTACCGATGGTTCAGCTAGTAGATGGATAGTTACTTGAGATAGGGTTTGGTGAAGCAGCTCAGGATTGGTAGAACTTTTGAATTTTCTTGTATGGATCTGTTGAACCATAATTTTGGGATATGTTGTCCAGTCTGTGCTCGTGTTCTTCGTCAACATTGTCTTCTATTCCAGATCAGAGTTGTGCAGCGGAAGCAGTTTGGGAGAGTGTTTCTGTTTTGTCTTTTCCGGATAGAAGTAAGTTTGTTCTTCTGATGTTTGAAGAATAGAGTTGGCGATCTTGGTCTTGGTTGATCTTGAGGAGATCGTTGTATTGGATTGTTTTGGTCCAGTTTATTTCTAGAGGTATCTGCTAAGGTTAAGCTAATCAGTTTGGACGTAGGCAGCCCAGGATCGTCAGAAGAGTTTTATGGATAAGAGATGAAGGAATTTGGATTCCGGAGTCGGAAATTTGATTTGGATAAGTTTTTCTCCGATCAAGGGAGCTATAAGTTTTGGGTAAGCCTGAAAAGCTAGCTCGAGGTGTTTTGGATCTCTTCTGTGTTTTGGTCGGATTGATGTTTGGTTTTCAAGAGTTGAATTGCCAGTTTGGATAACTGGGATTTGATGAGATTCACGTATCTCTGAAGGAGTACGTGTACGATCTATCTCTGGTTATGGAACCAGCTTTTCATGAAGATTTGGTTGTTGAGTCAGACTCGTCTGTAGTCTGATATCTTGTCTAGTTTTGTAAATCTAGAAGAGTAGAAGCTCTGTAGCTTCGTAATTTTGATTGTTTAGATTCTGTAGAGCGAGTATCCGGTATATATATATATATATATATATATATATATATACTTGGGAAAAACTCGGGAAAATTTCATCTAGAATTTTGTCTGGATAATTAAATTTGTTTGATTAGTTTTGTTCGTTTGGATGATTGGTTGCTATGGTTGTTAGCATATGATTGATGTATGCTTGTGATTTAAAATTTAAAATCTTAAATGATATTATTAAATTACCTTTGCTTTTAAATTTCGGGACGAAATTCTTTTAAGGGGGGAGGAATGTGATATCTCGGAAATTTTGGCAATATCAATTTAATAATCTGTATTTAAAATTTAATTGATTTGATAAAATTTTGTTAATAAAATTTAACTCGATTTAATAATCCAATTAAATAGATGTTTAATTGGTGAATTTATCTTTTAAAAACCAATAAAATGTTTTCCCATTTATAATGTATATATATATATATTTATATATTGTAAATAGATAAGTTTTGATTTGAAGTTAAATAAACAATTAAAATCTTGTTCTTAAATTCCAATATTCATTTTGATAATTTGAAACTATATATGGAAATTTAAAATACCATTTATATATTAAACATTAATGCATTCAAATAAGTAAAATAAGATATGTAATTTATAATTTCTTTTATAAATTATTTAAATTTGATAAATATGTTGTTTTCAAATAATAATAAATGTATAAATATAGATAGATTTTAAAAGACAATATTATTATTTTAAAATAAAAATATGTTGATATAAATTAGTTTTAAAGTGGATTTTTAAATGTATGAATATTGAAATTCAAATGAATAAACATATCTAAATTATGTAAGTAAGTTTTCATTTTTTATATAAATTGTTTTATTTCGTTTTATTTAAAAAGAAATGCACATATACATTTACGTATGGAAGTAATATATATAAATAAGTATTAACAAATAAAGAAAAAGGGTTTTATTTACTTTTAAATTAAAAAAATAAGAAAAATATGTATATAAAAAGTGTTAATATTTTAAGCAACTAATGAGACAAATGTAAACTAATAATTTAACCTATTTGACAAACGTAGTAATATAGGAAAAGTGTCCTTTTAATTTTTGATTTTCTTTTGATTTTTAATAAATCAATTTTAACTTATATAAAACATGTTTTCTTCAAGCTCTATTCTTTTCTAATGTTCATTTTTTCCAAAGTTAAGAAAAATTTTCAGCTGAAAACAAATTTGTTTCCAAACTGTAAAAAACTAAAATCATGTTTTAAATCAAAATCTGAAATTTCCTTCTTAAAATCAAAATCTGGAAATTCTTCTCAAACCAAAATCTGAAACCCTTCCTCAGTCTAAAGCTTGCATGTCTTGATCTTGTAATCTACTGTAAAAAATTAAGAACATGCAAACCTATAAAATCCATTTCCAAAAGTGGCAAGTAACAAGATTTCAAACCAACCTGCAAAGCATTTTTAACCTGTAATTTCATCAAACCTGAGATCTGAAGCAAGTTCAAGTTCCATTAGCCTGCATGCAAATCTAAATGCAAAGTAACTCAAGTTTTATCAAAAATTAAAAGAAGTAAAAGCATCCAAGTTGAAGTTTTTAAAGCAAAAAGGGCACTCCGGTTTTTAAAGTCAAAACAAAAAGCTTTTCAGGAAAAATTTATGCTCTGATTCATCTCTGTTTTCAAGTGAGTAACAACATTTTTAAAAAAATTACAAGTTGGATCTGTTGCTTGATTTTTATCTGAAATAAGTTGTTATGTTAAATATATACAAATGTGTGTTTCTGTATGAATGCATAGTGTTATTTTATATATTGTAGTACTTGTTCCAGGGTCAAGAATTAGTCAAAATTCAATTTCTATTAATACAACCTTTGTTAAGACTTGAACATTGGACAAAGTATGTTTGTTGTATTATAATTTAAAGTTTAAAAATCTGGTTATGTAAAGCCGAATTATATTTCCTCTGGAAATAAATAAGCATCAGCAAGCTTAAAAATGAGTCAAAATAAATTGTCAAGATTCCTTGATTTAGGTATATGAATCAAAATCTAAAAGTAAAATTCGATTTTTAAAACAAAAATAACTATTTTTAGTTATGGGATTGAAGAGTATTTCTGGTTTAACCAGAAATTGGAATTTGGGAAAATTCTGTTGAACTCGATGGTCTTAAGGGTCGTAGATCTTTCTGGAGGAAGAAAATGGGTCGGTGATTTAGGGAAAAAAGGGGGAGTTAGTGGAAGATCACCGTGGTGATGGGGATTGTTGGATTTGATTGGAAAACCTAATTTATGGATGGTGCAGTAGTTTTGTTCGGCATGGTGGATACAGGTGATCGAGTGCTTTAATATTTGGGAAGAGGGTAGCTAGGGCATTGAAGAAGAGATGGACGGAGTTTTAAAGTTGCCAATGGCCGGAGAAGCAAGGATGAGAAGTTTTTTAGGTTTGAAAAGGTTGTACGTTGCTTCCAGTTTTGTTTTGGGTGCTCAATTTTTGATTTCGTGATGGTTGTGAGGTTCTAATGATCGATGATGGATCTAAGGGTGATTGTCATCGTGCTCGAAGGCTGGGTGGTGGCCGGAGGTGGCTAGAACCACCGTGCATATGCACGGTGCAGTGAATCTGTGTCAGGTGTTGAATTGGTTTAAGGGGATGGTGTATTCAAGTATTACTCGGGTCATTTGAGTTTGAATCCAAGTTTTAAAATCTAATTTAAATTTTATAAATTAAAATGTTTTAAACAATGTTAAAAGGGTTTAAATAGTTTAATTTAAAAGTAAAGCTTAAAAATAAAAGTAAAGATTTAACTTAAGTTTAAATCTAGATTCGAATTCAGATTTGAATCATAATTTAGAAATAAAGGAAGTTTTTAAATTTAGGTTTATTTAAAAATAACTTTGAATGTTTAAGGTGTAATTTAAAATATGACTTGTATTTTAAAATGAATTTGGGTTTAAATTCCTTTAAACATCTTTTATAAAATAAGGAATTCTTTTGTATAAGTTTTAAAGGTGTTTTAAAATGTTTTTAAACTTTGTTTAAGCTAAGTTTGACTTCATTTTAAATTTAAATACTTAAAATGTAATTTGAAACCAAATTTTAAAGTAAGTTGTTTAAATTTACTTTGTTAATGATAATGTAATCGTTAATAAGAAATGTTTTTATTTTTAAAATAAATCAAAGAATTTAATGAATTTTGATTCATTTAAATTAGTAAGGTAATTTAAATAAGATAATTAATTAATTTGTTTAATTAATTAAAGGTTTGCATAAATTAATTAAGGTTCAGTTAAGTAATTAAGATTATTTTGTAATTAATATTAATTAATTTAAGTTAATTACTTAAGAAAAGTAATTAAAGAATTGACGATAAGTTAATGAAGGTCATTAACTTGGGATTATTTATTAATTAATTAATGTAATTAATTTTGATAATTAATTGGATTAATTAATTTAGATAAGCAATTATTGTATTTGGTTAAGTATGATTATTTTATGAAGGTAATTAAAGGTATTAATTACTCATTGTAATTAATTAATTAATTAGATTAGTTTAAATTAATTAATTAAGTTTAATTAATTTAGAATAATCATTGGATGGGTTGTTAATTAATCAATGAGGAATAATTACTAGAGAAGTAATTAAGATAAGTAAATTACTGGAGGTAATTATTGAAGTATGGAAGAGTTGTTGGATTAATTACTTTGTGTAATTAATATGAGGATAATTACTTTGTGAAAGTAATTAATAATTAATTACTTAGTGTAATTAATTTAAGCATTGATTGATCAGGTCTTTTGGAAATAATTAAGTGATGTAATTAATTAAGGGCAATTAATTACTAATGAGATTAACCAGGGGTGATTAATAAATATAATTAATTAATAAATGTAATTAATTTAAGAGTAATTAATTTTACTTAGTGAAGTCATTAAGGGCAGTTAATTACTGAATGTGATTAATCAAAAGTGATTAATAATTGTGGTTTAATTAAGGTTAATTACTTAATATAATTAATTTAAATAAAGTAATTAATCTAAAATGTAATTAGGGGTCATTAATTAATATAATTAATGATGTAATTAAGGATTAATTAATTAAGATTAATTAATAAATGGTAAGTGATTAATGAAGTAACTAACTAATGTAATTAATTAAGGATTAATGTAATTAACTATAATTAATTAATTGATGAAGTAATTATAGGTTAATTACTGATCTTGGTTAAGGATAATTAATTTGTGAAATTAATTAAGGATAATTACTTGAATGTAATTAAAGGATAATTAATCAACGGTGATTAATTAAGGTGATTAATTTGAGGATAATTAATTAATTGATTTGTAATCAATTAATGGTTAAGTAACAAGATTATATGATGAAGTAATTAATTTAATTCATTTTTGAATTAATTAAAGAGGAAGTAATTAATTTAATTCACTTTAAATTAATTAGAGATAGAAGTAATTAATTTAATTCATTTTAAATTAATTATAGATGGTGTGAGTAGATGATATGGTTTGCCTGGAATGGTTCGAATCTCAGATATGAGATTAGTAATGTGTCATATAGATGCATTAGCTGATTGTGATGATAATAGAATTATCTATTGGTGATGATAATGTAGATTATCAATTTGTGATGATAATATGGATTACCTGTTTTTGATGATAGTGTTGATTATCTACTGTGAATCTGTGAATTATCTATCTGTGTGTATATAGATAACTAAATTGAATTGTTTTAAACTTTAAAACAACTTGGACCTAAAAGATGGTTTTAGATTCGATGAGACCGGGATCGGGTTTCCGGATTTGGATATCCGAAAACCACATCGATCCAAATTAACGATAGGTCGTGAATCTCAAGTGAAGATGAAGATTCACAGTGCAAGGGTTATCGTCGTTAACTCTGAGGGTGATTCCAAAATGAGTGTAACGAGATAATGCCTTCGGTTTCGTTCGAACCTAGAATGAACTTGTATGGATTGAATGCTTTCAGAAAATCGTCAGATGGATGATGAGCATTCTAAGAGATGTGTCCTATAAGGTAATCGTAGCCTCAAGCCTCATCAACCGGTAATGGCTAAAACATGGGAGGTGCAGCAAGGCTAGGTGGATCATGCCCATTTCAGGACAAGATTTTCCCCTGTCTAGAAGTCCCTTTTTATTCGGCTGTGTGGGGCGGTTGATTCGCGACAACTGCCGGGTTGTCTTGTTTAGGACTGTCCAGCAAGGGATGGTTCCGGCCTTGTGTTGTAGGGGAGTTAGGGTCGCTCCTCGGTACGGTGATCTAGGCCACGTACTATGACGGGCGGTACCCCAGTAGCCCTGCCATTGTATGGAAACCAAAATCCAATAAGTGGCGTACGTATTGATTTTGCCCAACTATGTTGGAACGTGAGATGTAAGCATTCCAGCTATTTCTGTATTTTACTTGAAAACCCTAGACACTATTATAATATCACCGGATTTCCTATCAAATGTTTTGGTTAGCGTAGGGTAAAAAATTACGCGTGTTTATTTGTGGGGAGTCCTACGTGATACCTTTCTTTCCAAAGGTTTTCAAAAGTTAAGCAACTTTAACCTGTTACTCACACCAGACCCATGTCTAACCCGGAGTTTATTTTTTTTCATAAACTCTTGTGTACTCAAATTTTTATGAGTAGCCAAGGGATTCAGGTTAGCTTTGACGAATTGTGGAGGAGCAATGGAGCAGGGGCTTCTGCGTTGTAGCTACCTATAGCATTCTGCTGTGTTGGTATCTCTGGGTCGTTTGATTGAGTTGTTTTGTATTATGTTGCATAACTAGACAAGTGTTTATAACTGTCTAGTATGTGTTGTATTATCTGTGTAACTCTGATAATGGTTGTATACTATGTAATACTTATGTTATTAATATAATTTATTCGTTCCGCTGTTTAGATTATGATGTGTTGTTTCTTCTTTCTTCTCTTTCTTTCTATTTCTATCCCTTTCTTTCTTATTAATGATCCGTCATTCTGTGGAGATGAATGGCGGGTCGTCACAAAAGGCAAATAACAAATACCAATAAAGGTAACACAAGTTTCCACAAGGTAATCGCTATATGTCGTGTGGTTCAAGGGACCTACCCCGAAAGGCGATACACTAGGGAAATATAAATATCAAAGAAACAAAAGATGCACGTGCTTAGTACTGCATAAAGAAGGATCCACAAACCCGAAGGCGACAAACCCAAGTATCTCTTGAGCGGTGATGAAGGACCAACTCCAAAAGCGATACTATAAGGCAACAAATCTGAAGGCAACAAACCCGAAGGCACAAACCCGAAGGCACAAACCCGAAGGCACAAACTCGAAGGCACAAACCCGAAGGAAACAAACCTAGTGGCGAAGGTCCGGAGGCCCAGTACTGGACACCACTAACTGGTAATATGAGTCACAAACCCCTCGGATAGGAACCCGCAAAGTGTTAACGTGTGTCCCATACTACACGTTTGCACTAAACGGTATACTAACCGTTAGTCAATTCCACAATCAAAGCAGTACAAATTTTACCTCGTCTTATCGGTAAACCAGACCCGAAGGTCGAAACGATCAAACGAATAGATTAGGAATTAACTAAAAAGATAAACGCACGTGTTCATAGCACACATTTTATCTAATCATTTAATTCTCCACCCTCTTCGCTTAAAGTTCAAAATTGTTTGTTTTATATAGAAATTAAGTTGAAGAAAATGTGTTTTAGGAACGTTTCAAAATCGCTTTAGAAATTGCCTTTGAAATTCTCTTATTATAGAGTATATAATTTTTATACTAAAAATATAATAATTTATAATAATAATTTCAAAAGCCTACTTATTTGAAAAACATTATTAAACCACATTATAATACCTGTGTATGAAATCCAGAAAGAAATATCAAGAAAAGATCGAAATAACGGAAATTACACCAAGTATTATATGTTGAAAACAAGCCGCGACTCAATATATGACAGCAGGTTTGAACAAGTTAACAGTATCAAAATGGCTTGAAATTCTGCAGAAATGTAGTTCAACATTCCTACTTCAATCTACAGATAGAATCATTCAAATCCGATTTGAAACGAAGAATCTGCGTCGTTCCAATGTTAGACGAAAACAAGGTTAAATCGTTGAATTCCAGCAGGCTGTGGATTCAAGTTCGACAGCAGTTTTGAAATAGCGAACGAAGCCAGATTGTCATGAAAATTCACAAGAATGTTATTCAACGTTCCTACTCCAATTTGCAAAAACAACCACTCAAATATTATTTGAAACGAATGAGTTATACTGTTCAAACATGAACTCAGGCCATGTTTGCAACCGTTCAATAACCAAAAGAAATGTATAGGCCTGAAACCATCTTGGGTTCAACTTCAAAAAATTAAGAATAGGATCAAATGGCATCGGATGGATCTCAAAATTGATAGACGTGTAGAAGAAATCTTTATATCCCAAACAGAAAAAGAATCATGCAATTTGGATAAAATATGTGAAAGTTATAGTGTCGTCAAATTATACCCAGACAGTGTTTTCACTCTGGGCAAAATCATGGTATTGGTCAAAGTTTGGTAGCATATTTGTATAAGCTATCTATGCCAAAATGACCTGAAATTTGGTATATTTATAGTAGAGAACTTCATCTTTCAAACAAAAAAATAATCATGCAATTTTATTAATAAATGTAAGAGATATACTGCCTCAAACACGGACTCATGCCATGTTTGCAGCAACTCGGAAAACAAAATGTGCACAGAATTTTCAAGTTGTGCATTGATTTTACAGTGTAGTTTTCAGGCATCAAACGAATATGTTTTTCAATGAAATTTGACAAGCATATACTACAACACATAGGCCATCAACTGAAGAAAACCCGGCAGCATTTCATTGCCGGAATTGGGAGAAAAAGATGTGCAAAGTGACATACAAACTCAGTTTCGTAGAATGAAAACTAACAGCAAAAAAATGATTACAAAAGTTCAAATTTCGATTTTTGAAACTTTGTTTTAGCTAAAAATTTTGTGTTTATCACTCATCTTGCAACATACTTGAGCTACAAGTGCAAATCGGAAAAAAGGTGCAAGCTTCGGCCTTGAAAATGGTTTCAACAACCTAAAAAAATATACATAAACATGTAAGAACAAAACTTATTGTAATTAGAAAACCAATATCTCAAACTAAGATTTTGATGAAATTATTGATGTTTTGGAGTTTATTACCTTTTAATTCACTCTAGTTTGATGAAATTTAACTTGAATTGAAGAAATTGAGTTCATAGCTTGAGATTTGCAAATATGGTAAGGTGGGCTTTTTCGCACCTTCTCAAGCTAGGCTAAGTGGGCTAATGGACCCAAAAATAAAAAGAAATTAATATGGCTTATGTTTATTAAACAACACTTGATCAAAAAAATGTGTATATATCACATATACACAAAAACAAAAATGCATTTTCTCCTAAGTTTCTAAACCAAACAAAATTTGTGAACTTAAATACAAATAAAGTATTTTACACTATATAAAAAGAAAATTTTAATTTTTAAAACATTTTTATTAGTAAATCTCTTATTTTACCAAAATATAATATTTGCGCAATAAAATGCAAAAGTCTATATTTTTACTGTTAAAATTTAACAAAAATACTTTTCACACTTAGAAAAATATTTCAAATCACTTCAAAACTTTATTTATAGCCAAAACTTATTTTTGAACTAATTTCCCACTTTTTTCAATAAACCATATTTAAAATAATTACATACTTCTTTTAAAAATTATTAAAAGAAGTAATTGACAATAATTAATAAAATTATTGCATTTTCTCCAAATAAAAATCATTTTCCATTTATTATTAACCCAAACAAATAAAATAAAGCTTTTAAACTTTATTTCCACATTTTGTTTCCCAAAATTCATTGTTTATTCCAAATAAGCAATTTAAAATCTCCTATTTATTTTACTTCACAATATTAAATCAGAACTACCATTATAATTTAATATTTACAGATAATCTCCAAAACTAGGGTTGTTACAACTGATTTACCGCCCATCACAGTACACCTCTAGAACAATGTATCGAGGATCTTCCTGGGATCCCATGCTACATAAGCCTGGCCTACCCCTAACCTGGGTAGACCAAATATGTTATCACCCCAGGTGTTCCCATCCTTACAATCGGGCACTCCTTTCATGCACAACCATATCCATAATATATAGGTTTCCGATGATATCTAGAGAAGTGAAAAAAATACCCTAATTGGGTGCGACCCACTTAGCCTTCATGCATCTCCCTTATTTTAGTCATTCCCGATTGATGAGGCTTGAGGCTAAGCATTACCTTTCAAGAACACAATTCTACTAACAATGCTCATCGTCCTTCAATAACGATGTTATGATAGCATTCGTTTATGCAAGTTGTCCTGGGTCTGGACAAACCGAATCATCGTCTTCATCATCCCCATGGTATTCAATTGTTACGTTCAAACAGGATCGAAGTGGTTCTCGGATAGTTAAATCTGATCTCGGTCCCTTCTAAATGATTAACAAAATTGGCTAATATTGATAGTCGGTTACTTAACTATCAATAAAACACCCATAAGCAAACACTAGGCATAATTTTATAACTCTTCAAACATCTATTTCAAAATATCTTTACTAAGGTATATATTCAAATCCCTTCCTATATTCCAATATTTGAAAATAATTTAAATACATAAGTCCATAACAGGATATTTTCAAATCATCTCAACACTTAAAAATATTTTCAAATTTCCATTTTTATACTTAGGATAATATTATAAATTTTATTTTCCAAAATCTTTTCAAATACCAACACTTAAGAGGATATTTCGTAGCTTATCTCATAAGTTTTCGGAATCACTAATAAATTCCCTTTTCAATTTCCAAAATCCAATGTACTTGTTTATAACCCCATTCAACAATTTATAGCTTCTCTTATAAATTTGGATTTCAAAATTTCCATATTCAACATTTTGAAATTTCATTTCCCCCAAAACCCTTAAAATATTCCTTCGCTCAAAATCATATCCGTTTAAAAACCTCATTTACGAATCTCGAGAGAATTTATAAAAAAATTCAATCACTTCAAAATTCTATATATATATATATATAATAAGTATTTAAAAGAATAATAATTTAATTTTAAAACATGTTCAAGTAATTTATTCAAAATGTCGAAACACTTTTATAAACATAAATAACTCATTTTTAGATAAACAAATAAATTTTCAAAGCTAAATTTAAATTTTAAAATTTACTAAAATAAATACTGAATATTTGAAAATCTACTTACTAGAGTATTTCAATCCTAACTAGTTTAAAATTTTACAGTTTTAATTAATAAAAAAATTCCTTTTAAAAATAAACTTAATCTTCTTAGAATTTGTAATATATTTTTAAAACCTCAAATAACCAATTCGATTTATAAATTCCTCTCGAATCACACCACACCACTTCCGTTTCGATCTCCTTAACCATTTTATCTTTTCAAAAAATAGTACTCACTATTTTTTTTACTCTATTTCCATATTCTAATATAAATTCCTCCTGTAAATTTATATTCCCAACCTATCATCTGGTATCGGGTTCCCTTATTTATAAACATCGTTTATAAATTTTGTAACTCCCTTTAGTTCCTTTTTTTTAAAACTAGTCTCGTTTATAAAATTTCATTTTTATAAATCCATTGCTTTGATAATTCCATATATCTTTTTTCAAATCTATTTTTAATATTGACTTCAACCCCTTTTTATATTTCTAGAATATCATTCATAAATTCTCTTATATAATTCATTTTTAAAATCTTCATTTAAAAGTTCGCAATAGTTAAGTATAACCAAAAATCAAATATATTTTCCTCACTCAATTTCTTTAAAATAACCCCAATTCCAACGTAAAAATTTTATATCAAAAATTTCCTTTAATTCCTTCAATTTTAAAAAAATATATACTTGTGGTATTTAAAATATCAAAAACAAGCCCTTACAACGATAGCATCCAATAATTCCAATCACCAGAATAATCTATAATAGATTATTCTATACAATCCATATATCCTAATATGTGAAATTAAATTCAACATTTTGACGAATCCAGTTGGATCCCTCCAACCTGTTTTTCCAGCATCCGCAGATGTCAACATAATATAAAAATACCAATCCCATTTCGAGGGGTATATTGCAGTATAAAGGGTCATCCGCTATTTTGCAGGGCGCATGGGGACTCATCCGCTATAAGTGCGGGAATATCACTCCAAATACTAGTATATATATACTACTATATATATAATATCATTCAATAAATAATCAATTCCACCAAACATCCAGAATTAATTTTAACTATCTAAAATTAATGTCCAACAATCCAAAAAAAGTGAGATTTACTCACCCTGAATTTAAATTTACCGAACAACCAGATTTAAACTAGAATGAAAGTTTTTCTGACTCTACTCTAAATTAATTCCAATTGTTGCATTCAATAATTTGGACCTCGTACGAATAGATTATTTATTAATTACTATAATGAGATGATATAAGTTTATTTAATATAACGATTATGATTAAAGTTTAATAAATTTAAATTAACCAAATAAATTAACCTAAGAGAATACTTTCATTCGCTTAATCCTTCTTTCGGAAGTAAGCTCGCAACTGCCCAGGCTCACAACACAATGCGACTTCGACTTCGCCAAAACCCAACTTGAAATCGAACTCGCCAATGATACTACATCGCAACATTGAGTACGCACACTTCCAATCACGACCTTGTCAAACGCGATACCCCTGATCAACGTTGTGCTACTACTCCACAATGATCAATTGTACCCACGCATCGCACCCCCCTTTGACTCGCTCACTGTTCGACCAGTTAAAATCGCACCTCAACCCCCGCGAGCGCCGATTCCACCATCGAAATCCCTCAACTAGCTTGAACCCTAGTCGCACTTGCCACTCGAGCCACCTCCAAACCCTAAGTGAAGCTTCCTCCACCTTATCACTTCGACAAACTTTGCCTCTAATACATGCTTCGCCTTCTCTTGCCATTGTGACTTCATTCGCAAAATAGAGGATCACGTTCGAACCGTTCTGATTTCGAATGGAAGAATAAAGAGAGGGAGAGGTCTGCTTTCAAATTTTTTTCCCTCTTCGAATTGATTCATGACTGTGAGGACAAAGAGGGAGACCTATTTAAAAAGCGAAAAGGGGCGGCTTTTTACGTGATAGGTGGCGTGATTTAGAAGGCAAGGCGATTTTTGATTTGATTTCATCTTAAATTATAAAACATCTCGTTTTAACAACTTATAATTTGGATCTCCTATCGAGGCGTGCCGCTAGGCATGTTTAATGTTATACCCCTATTTTGAACATGATGGAAAAGGTTTCAAGTCCTAATTCGATCGTATGGAGAAGATAGCTTTTTGGACCCAATTATTATATTGAATTTTCGATAGTAAAATCAACACGTTTTTATCCCATACGGTCAAATGATAACTCCAAACACTTTGAAATTTGAAATCCGATAATAATTCAATATTATGGATCCAATAGAATTGGTATTAACGCTTAAAATTGAACGCTAACACCCCGGTGTAAGTAGAGATTAAGTGAAAGCACCACCCGTCAATACAGGAATTAGAAGCAAGTAGAGAAGTCACAGAAAAACAGTAAAAAGATAACAGTTTTATAGTGGTTCGGCTTCAAGTTAAGCCTACGTCCACTTTAATCCTCTTTATTATTGAATCAATTAAAACTTTACAATAATCTTCGATTACAATGCTACTAGGACAAATAACTAGAACTCCAATGTAGAATAACTCTTTGAATCCATGTCGAATGTGTTAGATTTCTTCTTAAAGTTCGTTGAGATGTCTTTCATGTTTGAAGTGTCGAGTGAGTCGAGAAACCAGCAGAGTTTCGGCGTTCCAGAAATGAGCCAAAAGATCCTCTTCCAGTTGGAGCAGGTGGGGTATTTATAGGGTGTTTTCTAAATTAGGTTGAAACGACCCGCAAACCCATAACCCTTGAATCAACACTATTCTACCTCTGTTAACTCAAGTGGCACAGAAATACGAACCATTTGGGTTAAAGAAGAAGAGATAGGAGAAGAAGAAGCTAAACAACGTCAGAATCTCACAGTCGCAGCGGAATAAAATATAATAGTAAATATAGATCTTTACACAAAATGAAAACTATACCAGTTTTATACATCACATCATCAGCGTATCTCATACATCAAATTACCAATCAGACAAATCCATACAATCATAGCAGCGGAATATATATAGGTACAGATAATACGTCTAGGGCTCCAGCTCCTTTCCTACTCCATAGCAACCTATCCTGAACAAATAATACTCGGTCCGACCCGAGCATTATGACGAAATAACACCCGAGTCAGTCTGGAACACCAGCTGATAATAATGCATCCAAATTGATTATTAAAGTTTCAAAAATCCTTTGAAAACAAAAGCATCTCGTAAGACCACGCCACAAACAAACATGTCGGGTTTTTACCTTACGATAGCTAAAACAATTTTTATAGAACTCCTCTGATATTATAATAGGGTCTATCTACAAATACTTATAAAATAGCCGAAATTGTTACATTATTAAATTCCATCTACTAGCCACAGAGTGGGTAATACAAACAAAAGTCGTACAAGGCTCGTAGGGAGAATGGATTTCCAACTAATGACTAGGCACTGGGGTACCACCTGTCACAGTACGGGGCCTAGATCACCGTACCGAGGACCACGCCCGATCCCCTGCAACACAAGGCCGGACCCATCCCTTACTGGACAGTTCCGAATAAGATCACCCCGCAGTTGGGATCGGCAACCGCCCACTAAGCCGAAATAAAAAGGGACATCTAGACAGGGATGACCTTACTCTCAAGTGGGGGCTACCCACGTAGCCTTGCTGCATATCCCCTGATTTTCAGTCATTCCCATATGATGAGGCTTGAGGCTAAGCGTTAACTTTTTAGAACATATCCCTTAGAATGCCCATCGTCCACCTGATGATGTTTCACAAGCATTCATCCATACAAGTCCGTCCCGGGTTCGAACGAAACCGAAGGCACTATTCCTACTACATCCATTTTGGAAATATCCTCATGATTAGTAGCGACTTGCCCTTGCACTTCACAGCTCCATCTTCGACTCCGAACACGTTTTTCGCACCAAACGTACAAACCGGATCGAAGTGGTTTTCGAGATAAATCTCGATCCCGGTCTCTTCGAAACGATCAACGCATTTGTCCACTATTGATTGTCGGTGATTTAACTATCAATTAATATTCACAAACATCCATCACACAATAAATAATCTCACATTATTTATTTGCCTCTAATATCTTTACAAGATATATTTCCAAATTTTCAAAGCTCATTTGAAAACAATTTCCCAAAATTCTTCCTTTACAAGGTAAATCCTTTATCATTAATTCCCATTGGAAATAACCAAGTTCAAACAATTTAGATTTTTAACCAGTAAAACACTTTATTCTAAAATATACTTTAAAATATGGAAATTTACTACTAGTTATTTACTCAAAATATAATTCCAATATGTATAGTAAAATCACTTATTAAGATATAAACTTTGATTTTAAATAAGGGTTTTGTTAAACTAAATTTAAAAGTAGTGTTTTAAAAGATTAATATTAATTTCAAAATAACTTAAGTCAAAACCAGCCTTTAAATAAATCTATTTGTAAAAATAATTACAAATGTATTCTTAAATCATTACTATTGCTAATTTATTAATTTGTTACTTTAAAATAATAATTTTCAAACACTCTTTAAACAAGTTCAAACTTTAAACTTCCTTTTAATAAAAATCTGTTTAAAACTCAAACTTGGTTTTCCAGGGAAACACGCTTTCCATTCCAACATTCCAAAGAATCCGTCTTATAAATCCAGCCAATTTATTACCATTCAAATTCATGTTTTTAATAACATAAATTTTATTTCCATGTTAAAAAAGAATAACTTCTTTCAAAGCCCAAACATAGTTTTCCATTCCCGGAAATTCACTTTCAAAGTTTGGGTTTAAAAATCTTTTAAATAAATTTTTGAGAATTTATTAAAGGAAAATAGTACTTACGAATTTCCTAAATAAATCCCAATGGCGAAAAATTGCATTTCAAAATATTTTATTGACATTTTACGCTGCTAATTTATATTGGGAAAGCGTCATTGAAAATATAGTTTAATTTCCTGGAAAACATCACCAAATAATCCCATCATTATTTTGTAACCATTTATAATTTCTATTGAATTTATCTCCAAATATTTTTACTTTCACATTTATCAACTGATAACTTTTCTCTTCGTTTATCATTCCAAATTTACCAATTTCCAATTTTCATCCCAACAGATTTCAATTTTAATTCTTTTAAATTTTTTATTTAACAATATCCTTTATTTACTAAAAACCCAATTTATCCATTTATAATTAAATTCTGAATTTATAATTTATCCAATAATATTACAATACAATTTAATTTCTGATTTATCAGTCGCAACATATAAACAGATTGCATTATCAATTATAAAAAAAAATTACTACATCGTGAGGAATCCAGTTGGATCCCTCCAACCTGTTTTCCGTACATCCACAAATATTAGCACGTCACATATATAAATATCAATCCAGACTGATAGCAACAATTATATTCAACCAATCACACAGATATTCAAATATTAACTATTTAAATTAGCTAGCATCCAGATGTGAGTGAGAATAACTCGCCTTGAGTTTTCGGCGAGCGTTCGAAATTTAAATTAAACCAAACGACTTTCGATTTAACTCAAATTTCTACTTGCCCGAAATGATTTCCGAACTGCACGACCGCGTAGTACGCATCTCTGCGATTCCGGCGTCGCAAATTTCGTCGAAATCTGATTACATATGTAATAGATATGAATTTTATAAGTTTAGATTTGAATTTAAACAAATTTATTTTTTTATTTTGTTTTTATAAAACCTTGAATAGATCCTGGACAGACGATCCACAAGAGGAATTATGGCCGCACCCTAAACCTTCTCCCTCACTCGCATGTACAGGTGAAGTTCGAACCCATTATCAAAGCTAGAATTTCGAACTACGACCACCTCGATGTATGCTACGTCGATCGGCCTGCGCCAACCTCAAGCTCTCCACCATCTTCACCTTCGACTGGATCCACAAGAAACTCAGCCACCTCCTTCGTCATGGGGACGAGCTCGTGCGCGTGCCGCACGGAACAACTTAGCACCTCCAAACGAAGACTATAAACAAGATCCACCTTGGATCTGAAGTTCTCTTCGCCCTCTACGATATTCCAGTTGGAAGTTTTCGCGATTGCTAGACGGATCGATCGCAAATTGGAAGAGAAATTCGATTATTTTCAGCCATAGAAAAGAAGAAGAACGGCGGCTCTGGAATGAACTAGGTTTAGTAACGATATATGTATATACTATATTATTTAATATTATTTTAATTAATAAAATTCTCAATTTAACAATTTATGCAAACGACCTCCAAATCACACGCACCAATAGGCATTCCTAAGGTTTTTCCGCGTTTCGTACACAATGGAACAGTTTTCGTAGGCTAATTCGGTCATATGTGCTAGTTACAGAATTAAACAATCAATTTAAAATTAAATCTATTAAATCGATTTCTATGTGTTTCGAGCTGCCACGGTCAAACGACAACTCCGATTGCTTCGAAAATTGAAATCCGATAACAACTAACTATTACGGATCCAATGGAACGAGTTTCGTCGAATTCCGAGACTGTGTCCCGGAAGGCTATTTTAACTCGTCGATAAATTCGAGCGATTTTCAAAATTGTCAAAAACGCTTAAAATTTTCACTTTTAAAATTCTATTAAGTTAATAATAAATCATATAAAATTTATAATCGCATTAACAATCATTCTGGCTCATTCCATACCAAAATCTGATTAATTGCAATATTTTATGTTTAAATTTTATTATTAAATTAATATAAAATCCCAAATAATAACTTATTAACCTTTAAATTCATCTAAAAATCCAATAACACTTTTAATGACCAAATAGATTTAAAATAAATTTTAGAACTCATTTCCATATCTATTTACCTCCATATACACAATTTATCCCGACTCAATATTCTATAATTACTATTTAAATTCCAATTGGGTTACAATATTTGGAATTATAAGTAATTTATTAATTCCACCCAATTCTTTTTATCTTAAGACCAATTCAAAATCCACATTGAACATTTAAAATGAATTAAATGTTCAAAATTTAATGCCCAAAATTCTGGGATGTAACATTCCCCCCTTATAAAAATTTCGTCCCCAAAATTTGCTAAGGTAGAAAGAATGTTCCCATCTCAATAGCAAAACTTACTTAGAGAAAATCCAAAATTCACCTTTCCCAAATCCTTTAGTTTCAAATCGAAACTACTAATTCAATCCTATTCCAAAATTCTTTATTTTCAAACGTAATATGAAATCGACTTGTTGCTAATGAAACAAATGCTCCTACACTCATTAACTTAACCCAAACTTCTTTAGTTAAAAGCTTATATACACTTCCCAAAATCCTTTAGTTTCAAATCCAAACTCATTTTCTTTATTTATACTCAAAAGCTTTTATGGCAACATTATTTCAAAACAACTTTACTAGTTAATAAATTTTTCAAAATTCCCAAAAAATTTCTAACTCCCAAAATTTTCAGAAAATTTTGGCAGAGTCTCCCCTGTACGGAGGAGCTTTCGCGATATCGCGATACAGATAAATATATATACATCGACCCACACGGTCGGAAATCAAAATATATCACAATATATATACTGTTTCCCAATTATATTTGCGTACGCGTACCTTTTTAGAAAATTTTAATAGCAAGCGGCTAATATAACGCACATACGCGCTCCAACTCTCTCGAATGCCTTCTGTACCTGTACTACACTCAAACAAACTCATCAGTTTTTAAAGATATGAACATTTTAACAACATTTCCAATATAAATGTAAGCAAAACATATCCATTTCATAGCCTAACCAACAATTTGCATGATTTCACAAGTAAATCATATTTTATAGCATGTACCAAGTTTCTTTTCTAATTCCAAGCTCCATTTTATTTCATGCAAATGAGTTACATACAAGTTTACCATTCATAATTACTACCACCAATTCATATTCACTTCAATATTACGAACATAAGCTTTACTATTTTCAATTTACTTCCATTTAGATTCAAATTGATTCACAATCTAACGTACTTATGATTTATTTGCAATTTTTTTCCAAATTCAAACTTCATTATATTCCACTCGAATGACTTACATCCGAGTTGCAAATGTTAGATTCACATTCACTTCAATAAGAGTAATATATGCTTTTGATTCATTTACTTTTCTTTTTAATTAACCTGCATTTACATACAAACCCACTAAATAGATTCCAATCCATTTCCCATTATTCAAATATCATTTTCTTTTACTTCTTTTAATCCATTCACTTAAATTTAATGACTAATTTCTATGCAGGTTGCGGTTATTCAAACAAATAACCAATCCTTAAGCTTATAACCATTAACATTAATTACAACTATATTCACAGTAATTTTATTCAATTTTGCATGGTTCACAAACCAAGCATTCTTATTCCATTGCAAAAATTTTACCTTAATTTTCTTATTTTCACTTCAAGATCGTCATTTAAGTTTAAATTAATAACATCACATTCTACATTATTTACAACTCATACATCTTTAATTTCTCACAAAAATTAATTAAAATTCTCTCCACTTGCATTTCAATGCCTATTACCCAACAAAATTTATCCAAGACAACATCATTCAATTTGCTTAAGTTCTTCTAATTTTCATTATCTTCTTATATCAATTTTATTTTATTTTCATTTGATTCTCATCCAAATCAATTCCAATCCATTTACTTGCATTCCAATTTATTATCTAAACAAATTTCATTTAAAGCTATTTCATAAGCTTAACCATAACCATCTCACCATATTCTTAAATGATTTCAATTCCATAATATCTCAGTTTACTTGCATTTTAATTGATTCTTACCCAATCAAACCATTTACAAATTTTAATCCAACTAGCTTATACATTCTATCAAATGTTAATTTCAAATTAGTATATTCACCAAATTCTAGTTCACATTCAATAATTAGATCTTTTATTAATCATAAGGCAACTATAAATCATCACTATTATAATCCAATTCCATTATTCATTCACACTCTCAACTTTTTATTGCCAAAATTAAATTCCATACTAGAACTGGGTTTTAAATTATTTTTCTTTTCAAAATGTTCTTAACAAACCATCAAAATTTCTTCCATGCCAATACAAATTCCATTTGATTTAGTTTACTCTAAATTCATCTTCAATCTTCATTTTATTTAATTTAGCTTACGCTAAATTCATTCCCAAACAATTCCTTTAAGTTTATTTGAGTGAGGATTTAATTATCCAATATCATTTCGATTAAATTTGACCTTCCCTCAACTCAATTCTTTTCCCATTTAAATTCAAGTTTTAACTAAACTTATTCATCCAACTTAAATTTATGCTATTTCATTTACCATTTAAATAAGAATTTAATTCTATTCAAAATTATTTACAACACAGCTGAATTTTGATTTTACTTCAATCCAAATTTATTTCTCCAAAAATAAGTTTAAAACTTATTTTCTATTCTAAATTCATTCACATCCTTTTATATCTCACTTCTTCTTATCTTAATTCACATTTCATTCAGGTTTAGATTTGAATTCACCATACCATTCAACTATTTTCCAATTGTGATCATAATTCCATTTTCCTATTTATAAGTTCACCAACTTCTTTATTTTAAAGCTCATATTGCTCAATTGAGTTACTTTCATCTTATAATCACAATTTATATCTCTGAATTCTTGAGGATATAAATTTCTTTCACCTTAATCCTTTGCACATTTTAAATCTTCAATTTCCAGATCGCAAGTATAACACTTAATAGCTTATGAGTACAATTTATTGCACAATGACCCATGATTACCAAGTTATTTTACGTTTCAATTTAATCCAAATCAATTTAATTCTAAGTTCAATTTATTTAACTTATCCCAAGTTAAATTCCAATTTTCTATTCACTTCAATTTATTTTATTCTCTTCCATTTACTCAGGTTAAATTTTAATACCAAGATTAAAAATTTCATTTCCTTCTTATTAATATCAACTTCACCAAATAAGTCCAATAGTTGATTCATTTTAATTTTACACATTATTTAAATAGAATTTTCCAGAATTAACTTACCCGGTTTTGTACCAAAACCATTTTGAAATAATAATCAACATATTCCCACTTGCTATATCAAACCAAACCCCAGATTCCAAAACAATCTGCTTTTACCAAACAATTTTCCCTTTTTAAATTTCCAAAACAACTGGTACACCCAACAATTCCAAACAATATCATAACCAACCACTTTGGTAGCAATCCATCACTTTAGAAACTTGAAAATGAATTCTAATGATGTGGCCAGCATCATCAGGATTATTTTCCAGCGACTGTAGTGAGTTCAGTGCTTTCTTACTTCCCAAATTCAGTTAAAAATAGTTTCCATGCAAAAATACTTCCCAAAATAATATTTCATCATCGCCTTCAAATACTTTGGAAAACATTTCAAACTTTCCCAGGATTTAAATTTCCAAACCTTTATTTTCAATACATTTAAAATCCTTTTTAAAACTTCCGGGTTTAAATTCTGGTTTAGTTTAACTTTAGTTATTCTTCCTTTATATAATTTATACCTATAAAATTTATTTGATTACAACCATGTCTAATTTAAGATTAAATTTTGGATTCTTATTTAATTATTGTATTAACAACCAATCAACCAAATATATATACATATATATAATGATTTCAGAAAATTATTTCTTTTGTATCAAAATATAATTTGGGTAAAATTATTTCATTTACCCACTTTCAAAACAATATTATGTCGGTTTATCTTGTTTAAGAGTTTAGAAAACCCTATCGATACGGTTGTACTTCCCACACCAACCAGAATTCATAAACACTCAACCGATAAGTCAACACAGTATAAAAACAAATTTTATATTCACTAACAAGTATGATCTCATATCTATTATTACTCTTAACTCATTATAGAGTACTATTGACTCTGTTTAATGAGTAATTTCCCCAACCAAAGCCTAGATTGTCGCCAACCTAAGCTCTGATACCAAGTGAAACGACCCGCAAACCCGTACCCCTTGAATCAACACTATTCTACCTCTGTTAACTCAAGTGGCACGGAAATACGAACCAATTGGGTTTAAGAAGAAGAGATAGAAGAAGAAGAAGAAGCTAAACAATGTCAGAATCTCACAGTCGCAACGGAATAAAATATAATAGTAAATATAGATCTTTACACAAAATGAAAACTATACCAGTTTTATACATCGCATCTTCAGAGTATCTCATACATCAAATTACCAATCAGACAAATCCATACAATCATATAAGCGGAATATATATAGGTACAGATAATACGTCTCGGGCTCCAGCTCCTCTCCTGCTCCATAGCAACCTATCCCGAACAAATAATACTCGGTCTGACCCGAGCATTATAACGAAATAACACCCGAGTCAGTCTGGGACAATATCTGATAATAATGCATCGAAATTGATTATTAAAGTTTCAAAAATCCTTTGAAAACAAAAGCATCTCGTAAGACCACGCCACAAATAAACATGTTGGGTTTTTACCTTATGATAGCTAAAACAATTTTTATAGAACTCCTCCGATATTATGATAGGGTCTATCTACAAATACTTTTAAAATAGCCGAAATTTTTACATTATTAAATTCCAGCTACTAGCCACATAGTGGGTAATACAAACAAAACTCGTACAAGGCTCGTAGGGAGAATGGATTTCCAACTAATGACTAGGCACTGGGGTACCACCTGTCACAGTACGGGGCCTAGATCACCGTACCGAGGACCACGCCCGATCCCCTGCAACACAAGGCTGGACCCATCCCTTACTGGACAGTTTCGAATAAGATCACCCCACGGTTGGGATCAACAACCGCCCACTAAGCCGAAATAAAAACGGACATCTAGACAGGGATGACCTTACTCTCAAGTAGGGGCTACACACGAAGCCTTGCTGCATATCCCCTGATTTACAGTCATTCCGATTTGATGAGGCTTGAGGCTAAGCGTTACCTTTTTAGAACATATCCCTTAGAATGCCCATCGTCCACCTGACGATGTTCGCAAGCATTCATCCATACAAGTCCGTCCCGGGTTCGAACGGAACCGTAAGCACTATTCCTACTACATCCATTTTGGAAATATCCTCAGGATTAGTAGCGACTAGCCCTTGCACTTCACAGCTCCATCTTCGACTCCCAACATGTTTTTCGCACGAAACGTACAAACCGGATCGAAGTGGTTTTCGAGATAAATCTCGATCCCGGTCTCTTCGAAACGATCAACGTATTTGTCCACTATGATAGTCGGTGATTTAACTATCAATTTATATTCACAAACATCCATCACACAATAAATAATCTCACATTATTTATTTGCCTCTAATATCTTTACAAGATATATTTCCAAATTTTCAGAGCTCATTTGAAAACAATTTCCCAAAATTCTTCCTTTACATGGTAAATCCTTTATCATTAATTCCCATTGGAAATAACCAAGTTCAAACAATTTAGATTTTTAACCAGTAAAACACTTTATTCTAAAATATACTTTAAAATATGGAAAATTACTACAAGTTATTTACTCAAAATATAATTCCAATATGTATAGTAAAATCATTTATTAAGATATAAACTTTGATTTTAAATAAGGGTTTTGTTAAACTAAATTTAAAAGTAGTGTTTTAAAAGATTAATATTAATTTCAAAATAACTTAAGTCAAAACCAGCCTTTAAATAAATCCATTTGTAAAAATAATTACAAATGTATTCTTAAATCATTACTATTGCTAATTTATTAATTTGTTACTTTAAAATAATAATTTTCAAACACTCTTTAAACAAGTTTAAACTTTAAACTTCCTTTTAATAAAAATCTGTTTAAAACTCGAACTTGGTTTTCCAGGGAAACACACTTTCCATTCCAACATTCCAAAGAATCCGTCTTATAAATCCAGCCAATTTATTACCATTCAAATTCATGTTTTTAATAACATAAATTTCATTTCCATGTTAAAAAAAATAACTTCTTTCAAAGCACAAACATAGTTTTCCATTCCTGGAAATTCACTTTCAAAGTTCGAGTTTAAAAATCTTTTAAATAAATTTTTGAGAATTTATTAAAGGAAAATAATACTTACGAATTTCCTAAATAAATCCCAATGGCAAAAAATTGCATTTCAAAATATTTTATTTACATTTTAAACTGCTAATTTATATTTGGAAAGCGTCATTGAAGATATACTTTAATTTCCTGGAAAACATCACCAAATAATCCCATAGTTATTCTGTAACCATTTATAATTTCTATTGAATTTATCTCCAAATATTTTTACTTTCACATTTATCGTTTATCATTCCAAATTTACCAATTTCAAATTTTCATCCCAACAAATTTCAATTTTAATTCTTTTAAATTTTTTATTTAACAATATCCTTTATTTCCTAAAAACCCAATTTATCAATTTATAATTAAATTCTGAATTTATAATTTATCCAACAATATTCCAATACAATTTAATTTCTAATTTATTAGTCGCAACATATAAATAGATTGCATTATCAATTATAAAAAAAATTTACTACATCGTGAGGAATCCATTTTGATCCCTCCAACCTGTTTTCCCTACATCCACAAATATTAGCACATCACATATATAAATATCAATCCAGACTGATAGCAACAATTATATTCAACCAATCACACAGATATTCAAATATTAACTATTTAAATTAGCTAGCATCCAGATGTGATTGAGAATAACTCGCCTTGATTTTTCGGCGAGTCGTTTGAAATTTAAATTATACTGAACGACGTTCGATTTAACTCAAATTTCTTTTATTTTATAAGTTTCGATTTGAATTTAAAAAAATTCTTTTTTTTATTTTATTTTTATAAAACCTTGAATAGATCCTGGACGGACGATCCACAAGAGGAATCACGGCCGCACCCTAAATCTTCTCCCTCACGCACATGTATAGGTGAAGTTCGAACCCATTATCAAAGCTAGGGTTTCGAACTGCGACCACCTCGATTTATGCTACGTCGATCGGCCTGTGCCAACCTGAAGCTCTCCACCATCTCCACCTTCGACTGGATCCACACGAAACACGGCCACCTCCTTCGTCATGGGGACAAGCTCGTGCGCGTGCTGCACGGAACAACGTAGCACCTCCAAACGAAGACTATAAACAAGATCCACTGTTGGATTTGAAGTTCTCTTCGCCCTCTACGATATTCCAGTCGGAAGTTTTCGCGATTGCTAGACGGATTAATCGCAAATTGGAAGAGAAAGTCGATTATTTTCGGCCACAGAAAAGAAGAAGAACGGGGGCTCTGGAATGAACTAGGGTTTAGTGACAACATATGTATATATTATATTATTTAATATTATTTTAATTAATAAAATTCTCAATTTAACAATTTATGCAAACGACCTCCAAATCACACGCACCAATAGGCATTCCTAAGGTTTTTCCGCATTCCAGACACAATGGAACAGGTTTTGTAGGCTAATTCGGTCATATGTGCGAGTTACGGAATTAAACGATCAATTTAAAATTAAATCGATTAAATCGATTTCTATGCGTTTCGAGCTGCCACGGTCAAACGACAACTTCGATTGCTTGGAAAATTGAAATCCGATAACAACAAACTATTACAGATCCAATGGAACTGGTTTCGTCAAATTCCGAGACTGTGCCTCGGAAGGCTATTTTAACTCGTCGATAAATTCGAGCGATTTTCAAAATTGTCACAAATGCTTAAAAAATTTCACTTTTAAAATTCTATTAACTTAATAATAAATCATATAAAATTTATAATCGCATTAAAAATCATTCCGGCTCATTCCAGACCAAAATCTGATTAATTGCAATATTTTATCTTTAAATTTTATTATTAAATTAATATAAAATCCTAAATAATAACTTACTAAGCTTTAAATTCATCTAAAAATCCAATAACACTTTTAATGACCAAATAGATTTAAAATAAATTTTAGAACTCATTTCCATATATATTTACCTCCATATACACAATTTATCCCGACTCAATATTCTATTATTACTATTTAAACTCCAATTGGGTTACCATTTTTGGAATTATAAGTAATTTATTAATTCCACCCAATTCTTTTTATCTTAAGACCAATTCAAAATCCATATCGAACATTTAAAATGAATTAATTGTTCAAAATTTAATGCCCAAAATTCTGGGATGTTACATAGGTCGTAGGTCGTGAGCGACCTAGAGATAGGTCGTAGGTCGTGAGCGACCTAGTGGTAGCGGCTTACGGCATAACCAAAGTGTACTTGACCACCTCGAACAAACTAACAAGTCATAGGTCGTGGCCGACCTAGGGAGGAAGCGGCATAAGAAGCTTTTTTGGTTTGTTTAGGTCGTGAGCGACCTAGGGAGGATAATTGGTGACTTATGGTTTGGGAACGGCATAGGAAGTTGCTTCATTCAGTGATAACTTGCTAAGTCGCTAGGTCGCTTAGCTACTAGGTCGCTAGGTCGCTTTAGTCCATAGGTCGTTAGGTCGCAGATCTCTTGTACCTTTAGCCCCAAGTCGCAAAGCCTCTTTGTTGTGATATGTCATTGCCCTATGTTGATGGTTAGGTCAGTAGGTCGTTGATAAGCTTAGGTCGCTAGGTCACGATATTTTTAGGTTGCTAGGTCGTTGGGGGTCTTTAGGTCATTAGGTCGTTCATACTTTAATTCTTTCAGGTCGCTTATTTCCTTAGGTCGCTGAGCCGTGGAATAGAGGAGTTAACATTTGCCCCTCGAAGTATACGCCTATGCCATAGGTCGTGTGATTCGACTTAATTTTGCTAGGTCATGAGCGACCTAAGAGATAAGCTAACTCGCGTGTTCCTTCGCCTTTCTCTTTTCCCCCTATATAATCCGCTAAGTCGTTTCTTCCTCCTTACTTGCTTCAGCCTTCAAAGATGCCATTGAAGAAATTTCCAATCTGAACTTACCAGTCACCGATCATCCTTGCAATTCAACACGTAAGTGAATCCGTTCTCTGTTCAATTCACGACCATCATTAAACCACGAGTTCTGGATTCCCGTCTCTAATCTCTGGACCAATTACATATTTTTATGTTTCACTGCGAATCATGCCACGATCGATTTCTGATGGAATTGCGGTGGCTCGATTCGTTTTGGGGTGATCCTTGAAGATTTGAGGAGGGGATGATGATTATAGTGCCTCGAGTTAACTGGTGGTGAGTTTGGAGGATGTGAGAAGGTTCTTAATGGGTTGATGGGTTATTGGATCCCATGTCGAACTGTTGCACTCCTGGTGATTGTGAGGTGATGGACGCATGGCTGCACTCGAGTGGAGGACATGCCCTGGGCCTATTGGTTTAATCATGAATCATACGACTTGTCTTGCTTACGACTTAACCTTTCGCGACCTATCATATTTGACCTAGCTGCTCGTGGCATCGCCCTTTGCGACCTATCTTCCTGCGACCTATCATACCTGCGACCTATCATACCTGACCCAGCTGCTCGCGGCATCGCCCTTTGCGACCTATCTTCCTGCGACTTAACCTTAAGTCGCGTGTACGCTTGAGCGACCTAGGATATAGCCGAAATTGCACTGCCTTTTCCCGAAGCTTTATGTCTTGAACTTGTTGGAATGACATGAAATTTTAAAGCAGAGCGACCTAGGAGATTGATCACTTAACTTTTCGCGGCATAGGTCGTAGGTCGCGTATGCATTTGAACGACCTAGGACTTAGTATTTTGCATTGCCTTGAACTCCTTTCGACTTGAATAAACATGACATTGCTAAATTGACATCCCAAATTGAACTGATAACATTTCTGAACTTGTTGCACTTATTTACAGATCTCATTAACTTTAACGCTAATATCTGTTAAATACAACATTTGTAGAAAATGGGACGAATATACTGCCACTGATCGCCCACATCGAATGACAAATTAGTCGATAAAAGATAATCAACTTAAAGAAATTATATGAAATGCTGTGAATCGACAAATTCAAGTGAAGTATTAAAGCAAAGCCATATTAATCAATTAAGACTGATTTGTTTGCATCAACACTACGCTTGTATTTGGACTTAAAACAACAAGCCCTAAAACTTTAAAATTGAAAAATGCATATTAGTTTAATTTCAGTTATATTTGCTTGTCGTTTTATTAGTTTTGCACAACACTTCACACATTCAGGAAACATGCACCTTCATATTTGAATATCCAGTTCCTTGTGTAGAACGTCTTCTCAAGAAGAGATAATAGAGCAAGCTGAAGGGGTCTTCCCGATAGCCAATCCTCCGGAAAGAACCCCAACTTCCCTGAGTCAACGGGCATTCAACCAATTACGTATTCAGTTTGGTATTGCTGAAGCAGACGCTTTGCTTCCTGGGCCAAACGATACTGCTGATAGGCCACCTCTTGGTTTTATCGCTGTCAACCGTCAGATGTGCCTATGTGGTGCCATTCCTCCTTTTAATGACTTTCTTCAGCAACTCCTTCTCCGACTGACTATCTTTCCTTTCCAATTGCATCCCAATGGGCATGCCATCCTAATGGGACTTTGCATGCTATTAAGGAGGACACTTGATCGTCTTCCTAGTTTTGAAGAAATCTGTTACTTGTGCACATTTGCAAAGAATAAAGATCATCCCTCTATCACACTCGTGAGAAGCGCCAGAAACGGTAGATTGATTGTCGATCTTCCGGAAAGCGCCCACGGGTTCTTAAATCAATTTTTCTTCGTTCGTTGCCCTCCAGGATTTTACGCCATCTGGAGAGTAGGAAGTACGATTGCTTATTCCCGCTTTTTCCATTTGAGCTTTTCAAAGTCCAAGTTGCTAGGTGCTAATTTTGTTCTTTTCTTTTACAGCACTTCCTCCTCCCTCTAGGGATCCAGCCACAAGCTGACTTTTGAAAGATTAAGTGTCGTGGCGGTTGAGGAAAGAAGTATTAAATTTCTGCTGAAAGACGAACTTCTTCACCAATACGGAACTCTGCACCTTTCCCGATCTACTCAGCCTCATGAAGTCCCTGATTCTCCAGTAGTGACATCGGATGCCCCAGTTTCCGTCGGAGAACTTACACTGAAAGAACCTACTGTTGAGGCTTCATTGGTAAAGTGTTCTACTTCAATTGATGTTGCGGGGCCATCCGGCAAACTTGTACTTGCCCCGGTCATTGAAGAAGAGG
Source organism: Allium cepa (assembly GCA_030765085.1). NCBI lineage: Eukaryota > Viridiplantae > Streptophyta > Magnoliopsida > Asparagales > Amaryllidaceae > Allium > Allium cepa. The sequence goes on along the minus strand of CM060937.1, from coordinate 725,473,558 downwards.
AACCTCCCCAACAATCCGGGAAATCTGGTGACGAAGGAACTGAGAGAACGAGTCCCTCCAAGCACAGCGGTGATGATACTTTTGAGGGGTTGAGTGACCTGATGATTACTTCACAGGAGCTTTTTAAGGAAGATCCTATCACTGCTAAAGTTACCTCACTAGCAGTTGAAGCGACATCCGTCCTACAACAAACTCCATCAGGCCATGAGTTGACACTAGTTGTAAAATCCATCATCACCCCCCAACCAAGGAGTGGTTCGTAGTTTGACGCACGTAGTTTGCACGTTACACACACTTAAGACTTTTCAGCACTTATATGCATTCAACTTCCTTGCTTTGAATATTTATGAATTTACCTTTTCTTTATTTTCAGGTTCTCCAATGGGACGAAGTGGCACCTACTACGATGATTTCAAGCATTATGGAAGGCGCGGCTCTTATGACCCCAAGAGGTATCTTCCTGCCTCCTGGGAAACTGATGAAGAAAGAGCTGCGAGGAAAGCTCGTGAGAAGCATGCTTATGAAGAACGCTACGGGAGACGGGACGAACGACATGATTCTTCCCAGAGAGAGGATGATTATCACAAGCGAAAATCCCGTGATGATAAAGGGAAAAGTCATGTCGTTGAAGATCCGAGCAAACGGGCCAAACTTGGTGAGAAACCGACATCTGAAATTTCTGAAAAACCCGCTGCTCCCGTCTCTTTGGAAATTCCTTCCAGCTTTCCTGCCCTTCAAAGAGCTGATATTCAAACAATCATCAGTAGGCCCCCGTATCAAGTTGGGCAGGGTCCGGCTACCCTTCAAAGTCGGTTTCTGCACTGGTGCTTAAAGGGAATGCATTTCGACCTTGATTTGGTCTCAATCGATAAGCAAGCCATGTTGCGAAATCTTGATGCCATTAAACTCGATATCGAGAGAATGTCTGGTTGGCAGAAACTTGTTGACGAGCTTCAAAGTGTAAATCGTGCAAACCTCGAAGCCATGCTGACTATGGAAAATGACAAATCTGAGTGCTAGAAAACACTCGATCAACATGATGCCGAGATGAAGAGTATTGCCGCTTATAATGAGAAGCTTGAAGCGGAAGTTGAAAAAATCTAAGAAGATCTCGCCACTTCTTCCACTTCCTATTCTCAAAGAGAAGAAGTGCTTCAAAAACAGGTGAGAGATGCTCACGCTGCACAGAGAGATGCTGAAGCTAAATTTGAAGCACAGCAACAAGTTGTGGAAAGCTACCGAGCTGACGTTGCTCAGCTGCGAGAAAAAACCAACTCCCAGAATTTGGAAATTGAACTACTAAAAGCTCAACTTTATGAAGTTGAAAAGGAGCGTGATGAAGCTATTGCCGGCAAAGTAGCAGCCGAGGAATCTCATATGGCAACTAAAGCCGAAGTCAGCTCTACTTTATTCGAGTTTTACATTCATAGTGTTCTGGGACGCGGTAACCTTAGATTTTTGGGACTGAAGTACGAAATTACTTTGGCCAAAGTGTGGGAGGCCGCACTTGATATGCTTGGAGGAGCTGGATATGCTGAAGTAGATTTAATGGCGCACTATCTAGATGACATGCATGTGCTGCTCTTGCCAGGGGAAAGGACCAACTTGCTAAAGAGAGAGCCGAAATGGAAGAAGGAGAACGTTTAGGGAAGGCAACCTCAACCGACCTAGTTCACCCTTCGGTTTCGGCCGACATCAATATTGTTGGCTCCAGTTCCCATTCTCCTCCTCCTGCTAAAGCTGTTATTGAAAGTGGCACCGCCCGCACTGGAGATGAGACTCAAGAAAGTACTGAAGCACAGGACTTTGAAGTTGACATAGTAAAGCCTACTTCTCCAGGTAACCTCAATGTTGATCTCGCTCAAGTGGACCGCTTGTTTACTTCACATGAGCTTGATGAACTTTTTGATTATTACTTAAATCTTGACGCTCCACTTTCTCCTCTTTTTACGAGAGATACTGACATTAACTTCTCTTCTCCTGTAGTGAAAGCGCCAAGTGTTGTTCAGCTTTCCTCTCTTCCAGTTGTTTCCTCTCCGCCTCTTCAGATTACTCCTCCTTCTGTTTCTCAACCGTGGTCGACAGAGGAGCAGATAGAAGCTCTTCAAGGCTAGGATGACCCGTTCGCTTCACAAGAACAGAAGGCCGAAGAACCTGAAGAAGGCGAAAGAACCCCGGAGAAAACTATTTCTGATGACATAAAGTTGTCTGCACTTTTCACTCCGGGCAGTGAGTCTTCTTCAAGGAAGAAGGGGAAGCGTGGAGTCTCAAAGAAAAGGAGAGAAGCTTCTGCCGATGAAGAAAAAGCAGAAGAAAGTCCAATTGCTCCCCTTCCTCTTTCTTTCCCTACTCTCACAAGTCGACCCAAAAAGTTAATCATCCGGCCAGGCGAGGGCTCGAAAGGTGGAAGGAAGAAGAAGTGATGGGTTTGGGACTTATGCTTTTCGTCTCGCTTTTTGCTTTTTTTTTTGCTTGTATATATAAAGACTTGTGTTGACCGGAGATTGTGCGGGTACCGGTCCCCGCCTTCTTTTGTTTTGAAACCTGCACATGTATAAAATTTTCATAGTATGGAATAAAATGATTCTTTTACTTGTACAAACTTCTGTCTGTATTTGAGAATGCATTTATTCTTCTTTTTCATACAAGTTTCTTTATTTTCTCTGTGTGATATCGTAGTAAACCTATGGTATGTTGCTTGAGCATTGCTTTTATTTTTTGTAACTATATTATATTGCCCCCATACCATGGTTTATTGCAATCTCTTTCACATTGGCAAAATTTTGGAGAACAACTCTTCTGTTTCGAGAAGACTTGTACTCTTTCTTTAGAGAACAACTTTTCCATTTGACGGTGGTTTGCATCTGTACTATAGAGAATAATTTTTCCATTTTAAGGACATATTTTTCTGATTTAGTATAATGCGCCTCGTATTGGAAAAGTCTTCACATTCTCTTTTTTTTGCGAAATCTTTACACTTCACTTTCGAAAAAAGTCACTTTTATTTTTGGCAAGCAAATTTTTATACGCGGCAAAGTGGGCCTTCGAAAAAGGCTTTGACCTGTTTGTGCCTCTGAAGAGGGCTTTTGTTTGATTGTGCCTCTGGGAAGAGGGCTTTTTTGTGTGTGCCTTTGGAGAGAGGACTTTTGTTTTTTCCCTGTACGCGGGGAAGCGGACCTCCGAAGAGGGCTTTTTGTTTCTGCCTTTGGGGAGAGGCTTTTATTTTTTCCCTGTTCGTTGGGAAGCGGGCCTCCGAAGAGGGCTTTTTGTTTCTGCCTCTGGGGAGAGGCTTTTATTTTTTCCCTGTTCGTTGGGAAGCGGGCCTCCGAAGAGGGCTTTTCACATTTCGTCTCTTGTGAAATTTTATTTCAGATCACGGTGAAATGTGTGCCTCCAAAGAGGTCTTTTAGCATTTCTACTCTGGTACAATGGGCCTCCGAAGAGGGCTTTTCACATTCCACCACTTATGAAGTTTTATTTCAGATCTCGGTGGAATGCGTGCCTCCGAAGAGGTCTTTCCACATTTCAACTCGTGTGAAGTTTTATTTCAGATCACGGTGAAATGTGTGCCTCCGAGTAGGGCTTTTGCCTGGAAGTTTCTTTCTCATGGTTGGATGGATTCACGGGACGGACAAGTTACTTGGATGTTTGTTTGCACAAACGTTCTCAGCTAGTTAACGAGTGCCCTGTGCCACCGGTTGTTAACGCTAAAATTTGAACGCTAACACCCCGGTGTATGAGTTATTGTTGTGAAAGCACCACCCGATAACTCGGGAACAGATTACAAGCAGATAATAGCGGAAGAGCAGTAAATAACAACAATTTTATAGTGGTTCGGCTTAAGGGTATAGCCTACGTCCACTTTAAGTACTTTTATTGATGATCTCGTTACAAGCTGATACAATTCTTTCCAAGTACAATACACTTTGGATTACAAGTCACTTAGAATAAGTAGCCTAAACTTCAATGGAGATTAGAGTCTTCAAATCCATGTTGGATGTGTGTGATCTTTTCTCGAAGTTGTTTGTAGCGTTCTTCGTGTCTTGAGAGCTTTAAGTGTTGGATTGGTTTGGAATGCAGCAGAGTAACGGCGCTTGAAGAGAATGAGCCAAAAGTCCCTTGAATGTTGGATGTGGCCATGTATTTATAGGCAAGTTTCTGGGCTGGAATTGTTAAGTCATGAGTCGTGACCGACTCAGAATGAACCGTGACCGACTCACATACCACGAGTCAGCAAGCAGTCGTGGGCGACTCAACTGGTTGAGCCTAGGCTTCGTATCAGAGCGTCTTCGGTCCTCTGTATATAGCATAAGTCCTAACTCGTCTGCGAGTTAAAAGGTCATGGTCTAAAATGAGGCGGCATTGGATTTCCACTTAGTAGCTTTAAGTCGTGGACGACTCAAGCTAGGTCGTGAGTCGTGGCCTAACCGGTTAGCTTGCTTACTGAGTCATGTATGAGTCAATGGGCCACGATGTAAAATGAAGCGGTATCGAATTCTTTTGCTTAGGTCGTGAACGACCTACCATAGGTCGTAGGTCGGTCCTTTGTTGTTTTGGGATTTTAGTCAGTTAGGTCATTTGACACCTTAGGTCGTTGAGTCGTTAGAGAACTTGAGTCGGTCTATCCCATACACCGTTAATCCCTTGAGTCGCTCCACTCCTCTAAGTCGCCTTAAGCTTTAACCTGTTAGCTTGTTGAGTTGGTAGCTTGTTGAGTCGGTCGCTTGTTGTGTCGGTTGCTTGTTGAGTCGGTTGCTTGTTGAGTCGGTTGCTTGTTGAGTCGGTTCACCCTTTAAGTCGTGAGGCTTCTTGAGTAGTGGGTCCCTTTTGAACCGTTAAGAACCTTAAGTCGTGAATCGGCCCAGACCTTGACTCGTTGCCTAAACGGAGTTAACATTTGCCCCTCGAAGTTCACGCCTAAGTCGTAGGTTGTGTGCTTCGACTCATTTTAACTCGTGTGCCGATTCAACTGCCACTGCTCAAAGCTATAAAAGACTTGAGTCGTTCCCCTTACTTCCTTCTTCTCATTTCTTATCCTTTGAACCGTGTCTGCCATTAACGCATCTTCGAGCTCTCAAAGGCGATTCCAACCTGATTTATTTTCGATCATCTTTAGCATCACATCGTGTAAGAGATTTTGCATCTTTTTTCAATTGCCGATGATTGCCGATCTCCGCCTCTGTTTTTCCCCCTTGATTCTTGCGAATATTATTACATCGGACATTGATGGATTAAAGGCGGGCGGTTTGATCTTACTTGTAACGATTCGAGATTTGAGGCGACCTAGTGGTGTGATGGAACTGGGGTTAACCATTGCGAGGTTATTGGGTTATCGGGTTATGGATTAGATGGTTAATGGGTTAGGAGTTAGATGGTTAATGGGTCAGATTGATTCGAACATTGCCGTAGGCATGACTCGGCTATTTTTGTATGATCCAGCGACCTTTGCGATTTAACCATGATACGACTCAACATGCTCCATGACCTAAGCCTTGAGTCGTGGCCGAGATAAAACCCTTGAGTCGTGGCCGAGATAAGACTTGGAGATTTTCTTATTATTTTGAACCAGAGCTTCTTTAACATACTCCACGACCTAAACCTTGAGTCGTGGCCAAGATAAGACTTGGAGATAATCTCCTTATTTCTACGACTCATAACTTAGGGCACTGCCGACTCAGAATTTTTGAACCGCTGACGAGTTATGACTTGTGCGAATTCTGTTTGAACTTTGGACCATTGCATTAATTTTGAACTGTTGAATTTTATTGCATTCATTCACAGGTTATTTTGACTTGCAGGCTAACAACCTATTCAATACAACATTCACAGAAAACTGGGACGAATATACTGTCATCGATTGCCCATATCAAATGACAGATTAGTTAATAACAGATAATTAATTTAAACAAATCGCGTGAACGAAGTGCTATCGATTTCAAGTAGAATATTAAAGCAATACTGAAACAATCAATTGAAACTGACCAGCCTGCACTAATATTATGCTTGAACTCTAAATTAACAAGTTCTGAAATTACCATAGTCGATCAATTGTCAACCAGTTTAATTCCAGTTATATTTACTTGTTATTTTCATTAGTTCTGCACAACACTTCACACTTTTAGGAAACGTGCACCTTCGCATTTGAACACCCAGTTGCTTGTGTAGAATGACATCTCAACAAGAAGCACCGATGGGCCAGGCTGAAGATGTCTTCCCAGTAGCCAACTTGTTGGATAATCCTCCGGAGAGAACTCCCACCACTCTAAATCAGCGGGTGTTTAATCAATTGCTCACCCAATTTGGCATTGCCGAAGCTGATGCCTTACTGCCGGGGCCAAATGATACTGCAGATAGGCCCCCTTCTGGCTTTATTGCTGTCAACCGCCAAATGTGCTTGAGCGATACCATACCGCCTTTCAATGACTTCCTTCAGTAGTTCTTGCTTCGATTATCTATCTCTCCATTCCAATTGCACCCCAATGGTCATGCCATTCTGATGGGGTTATGTGTACTATTTAATAGAGTTCTGGGCCGATTACCGAGCTTCGAGGAAGTCTGCTACTTTTGCTCATTCACAAAAATTAAAGATCATCCCTCTATCGTAGTTATAAGGAGTGCTCGAAACCACAAGCTCATCACCGATCTTCCTGAAAGTGTTCATGGATTTCTAAACCAGTATTTCTTTGTTCGTTGCCCTCCAGGGTTTTATGCCATCTGGAGAGCAGGAAGTAAGATTTTCCTGTTTTTATTTCTCCATTCTTGGGCTTTTCGAAATCTGAGTTGCTAAATGCTAACTTGGCTTCTTTATTTTTTCCTGTTTTAGCGCTTCCTCCTCCCTCTAGAGATCCATGCTATAAACAAATTTTCGAGAGATTGAACGCCGTGACGGCAGAAGAGAGGAGTATCAAGTTTTTGTTAAATGATGAATTTCTACATCAATACGGGCTTCTTCATTCCTCTCGCTTTACTCAACTTCGTGAAGTTCCAACTGAAATTCCCGATTCTCCGGCGGAAACTCCTGATGCTCCGGTCTCTATTAAAGAGCACATGTAGGGAGGAACCTCTATAGAAACTCCACTAGTGAGATGTTCAATTCCGAAGGACGTTGCGGGGCCGTCTGATAAGTCTGCACTTGCCCCAGTTATCGAAGAGGAAGAAACTCCACGATCTTCCGGAAGATCTGCCGACGAAGGGGATGAAAAAGCCAGTCCCAAAAAACATGATGGCGATGATGTTTTCGAGGGGTTGAGCGATTTAATTGTGACTTCTCAAGAACTTTTCAAAGATGATGTTTCCAAAACTGTCTCTTCTGTAATTGAGGCGACATCTTCTCTACAACAAATGTCAACTCCTCCTACTCAAGTTATCACTACATCTATTCCACAGAGTGGTCTGTAACTTGATGCGTGTAGTTTACACGTTACACAACACTTAGGATTTTTCATCACTTCTACGCGTTTATCTTCTTGTACTTTAAAGATTTCTAAAGCTTATTATTTTTATTCCAGATTCTCCTATGGGGCGCAGCGGCTCGTACTATGATGATTTCCAACGCTACGGGAGGCGTAGCCAGTATGATTACAGGCGTTACCTCCCTTCTTACAGAGAATCGGATGAAGAGAGGGCCATCAGGAAAGCCGACGAGAGACGAGCATATGAAGAACGTCACCGAAGGGAACAAGAAAGACATGACCCTCCCCACAGAGATGATGATACTCAAAAGAGAAAAGCTCACGATGAGAGAGGTAAAGGTCACATAGACGATTCTTCTAGCAAGCGGGCTAGACTTACCGAAGAAACAATGCCGACAGCTTCTAAACATGTTCCTGCTCAATCTCCTGCGCCCGTTCGCTCCGACATTCAAGCAATCATCAACCGGCCCGCATACCAAGTCGGGCAAGGTCCTCCCACTCTTCAAAGTCGATTTCCTCAGTGGTGCTTGAGAGGGGTTCGATTTGACCTCGACTTGGTTCCTCTCGACAAACCGGCTATGCTACGAAATCTTGATACTGTCAGGACCGATATTGAAAGAATGTCGAACTGGCAAAAACTTGTCGACGAGCTTCAGAGGGTTAACCGAGCCAATCTCGAGGCCATGCTCACAATGGAGAACGGTAAGGCTGAGTGGCAGAAGACTCTCGAACAGCATGACGCCGAAATGAGAAGTATTGCTTCCTATAATGAAAAGCTGGAAGCGGAAGCAGAAAAGCTTAAGGAAGAATTAGCTACTTCATCTACTTTCCATTCTCAAAAGGAGAGCATGCTTCAGCAACAAGTACGAGATGCGCATGCCAGTCAAAGGGCGGTCGAAGATAAGCTTACACACCAAGAGAAGGTCATAGAAGAATATCGTGCTGAAACTTTACAGCTGCCAGAACAGGCCGGTTCTCAAAGCTTGGAGATAGAGATGCTAAAAGCTCGACTTGCTATAGCCGAAACGGAGCGTGATGAGGCTGTTGCTGGTAAACTCGCGGCCGAAGAGGCCCATCAAGCAACCAAAGCTGATATTAGCTCCACATTATTTGATTTCTATCTGCATAGCATTTTGGGGCGTGGCAGCCTTGCCTTTCTAGGCCCTAAATACGAAATTACATTAGCTGAAGTCTGGGAGGTAGCACTTGATATGCTAGGTGGTAAAGGTGCTGGCTACACTGAGACAGCTCTTGAAGAGCATTATGTCGATGATGTTGCCCGCGCTGCTCTTGCCAAGGGAAAAGAGCAACTCGCCAAGGTACGGGCCGGAATGGTGGAAGGGGAACGTTCTGAGAAAGAAATACCGCCTACCACTTCTGAACGTCCTTTAGTTTCTCCCGAAGTGGACATTACAGGCTCTAGTGCTCATTCGCCGCCTCCTATAAGAACCGGGGTAATCACCCCTACTGATGATGAGGCTTTGGAGGATATCGGGGCTCAGAATTATGAGATTGAACTTACGAAGCAAACATCTTCAGGTAATTTTGATATTGGTCCGATTCAGGTGGATCGCTTGCTTACTCCTCAAAAGTTTGATGAGCTTCTCGATTACTTCTTGAATCTCGACGAACCCATATCTCCCTTCTTTCGGGGAGATACTAATATTTTTAATTTCTCTTCTTCTGCAGTTGAAACGCCAAGTGTTGTGCAGACTTCACTTCCTCCGGTTATCCCTCCTCCGTATCTTCAGGTGACTCCTCCTTCTGCTTCACAACCCGGGTCACAAGAGGAACAGATTGAGGCTCTTCATGGCTTAGATGACCCTATCGCTTCGCAAGAGCAGAAGGACGAGGGACTTGAAGGAGGCGAGATCTCTCAGGAGCGGACTTCCTCTGATGACGTAGTTTTGTCCGCTCTTGTTACTCCAGGGAGTGAGTCTTCTTCGAAGAGAAGAAAGAAGCACGGAACATCGAAGAGGAGGGGGAAGAAAATCATCACTACTGAAGAGGAACCGGAAGTCGCACCGGTTGCACCTCCCTCTCCTTCTTCCCTTATGCCTATAGATAGACCTGAAAAACTAATTATTCGGCCAGGCAAAGGGTCCAAGGGTGGCAAGAAGAAATGAAGACTTCAACTTTTAGCTTCTCGTCTTTTGCATGTATTGGTCGAGAATTGTGCGGGTATCAGCCCCCCGCTTTTCTTTTGTTAAAACTTGTACCTGTATATAAAGTAATGTTGAATAAAATGATTCCTCTTTCTTTGTACAAACTCCAGTTTGAATTTGAGAATGCATTTATTATTCATTTTTGCACAAGTTTATTTATATGACATTGCAGTGAGCTTATGGTATGTTGTTTGAGCGTACTTTACCGATGTAGCTATATCATATCGTATACAACTATACCATGCTGCCCCCATATCATAAGCTTACTGCAATTTTCTATACTTCGAGGGGACTTGCACTCTTATTTTCTGTAGAATGATTATTTCATTCGTGAAAAGATTTTTCACAGAGTACAACTCCTTTCATATAAGTTTTTACGCTTTGTCCTTCGAAGAAGTCACTTTTTCCTTTTGCGTATGTACACATTTTGCCAAGTGAATTCTTCTATGTGGTAAAGCGGACCTCTGAATGTACTTTAACTTTCTTTCCCCCTTTTTTTTAGAATAGGTAAATCACTCTTCCTTCGAAAGTTAAAGTATGCTCTTGATGAGGATTTTTCTTTTAAATAGAAATTTGTACCTCTGAGGAGGGATTTTTTTACGTTTCAACGCTTGGAAGTTTTATTTCAATCTTGGTGAAACGTGTACCTCCAAAGAGTTGTGCCTTTGAAGAAAGCCTTTTCACGTTTCAACACTTGGAAGTTTTATTTCAATCTCGGTGAAACGTGGGCTTCCGAAGAGGTCTTTCTTCTTGATTATGCTTCCGGAGGGGGGGGGTTGTACCTCTGAGGAGGGATTTTTCACATTTCAACACTTGGAAGTTTTATTTCAATCTTGGTGAAACGTGTACCTCCAAAGAGTTGTGCCTTCGAAGAAAGCCTTTTCACGTTTCAACACTTGGAAGTTTTATTTCAATCTCGGTGAAACGTGGGCTTCCAGGAAGGTCTTTCTTTTGTTTTGCATTTCAACTTTGGTGAAGTGAAATTCCGAAGAGCGGTTGTTACACTTGAACTCCTGGTGAAATGTGCCTCCGAAGAGGTCTTTATTTTGTTTGCATTTCAACTCTGGTGAAGTGAAATTCCGAAGAGCTGTCGTAACACTTCAACTCCTGGTGAAATGTGCCTCCGAAGAGGTCTTTTATTTTGTTTGCATTTCAAATCTGGTGAAGTGAAATTCCGAAGAGCGGTCGTTACACTTCAACTCCTGGTGAAATGTGCCTCAGAGAGGGTTTTCATCGCCTGGAAGTTACTCTCTCATGGTTGGAGGGTCATGACTCCTCCAATCTTTTTTGTTGAGTAGAGAACTTTCTTTTTTGTGGCGTATGACCCATTAGAGGTCTTTATCCTCCGAAGAGTTGTGCCTCCGTAGAGGACTTGTGTTGCCAATGATGGCTTTGGTTGTTCCTCTGTCCACTTGCTTATGCCTTTTCAATGATCCTCTGCTTTTTTTTTTCTTTTTTTTTTCATCCCCTTTTCTCACAAGTAACTTGTTTAATCCAAGGAAGTGTGCTTCATTGCCAGGCAATTTCGTGAGAACGAGCACTAGCTTCTTAATTGGATGTTTGTTTGTTCAAACGATCTCAATTTATTAGCAAAGACCCGTTTCTGTCGAAATCATAGGCCGTTCAATTGAAGTACTTCCTATCTAGGATTTGAATTCGGGGCTTTTGTGACTTGAAATTTGGCGAGAATCACTTGGTCTTTTTATGTGCAAGTTTCACTTCCATTGTCTGCAAAAATTTAAATCGACATTTCAGCAATACATTCTATGTACTTTTTATATCGAAAATAAAGCAAACATGTAATAATAATAAGGAACACAAGATTTATAGTGGTTCGGCCAGGAAATTGGGCCTACATCCACTTTATATTCTTTCATTATTTACTTGCATCAGTTTTACAATTGCCTTCAATTACAAGAATCATACATTCATAATTCTTTTTACAATATTTCAACAAAATTTTCAAGTATAGTTTGGACGCAAATGGTTGCTGTTCCATGCCCTTGGAATTTGATCTCCTTCAACAGTAGTGAGTTTGAATGTGCCGTCAAGAAGCTTCTGACCTATGACATATGGTCCTTCCCAATTTGGCCCAAACACGCCTGTCGCTGTCATAATTCTCTTCAGGACTAGGTCTCCAATCTCAAAGCTGCGTTGGCGAACTTTGGAATTGAAATGTCTAGCTATTCTTTGCTGATGAGCTGCAATTCTGAGATTAGCCTCATCTCTTTTTTCATTAAGGAGATCTAGCGCTTCAAGCTGTAGCTTTTCATTTTCTGCTTGATTGAAATGGATTCTTCTGTGTGAAGGGACCTCTATTTCTACCGGAATCATTGCCTCTGACCTGTATGCCAATGAAAACGGGGTGTGCCCAATCACAGTTTTGTGAGTGGTTCTGTATGCCCATAGTGCCAGTGGTAGCTTATCGACCCAACCACCTTTTGCTCTTTCAAGTTGCTTCTTGATGGTTGACTTAATAATTTTGTTCACGGCTTCCACTTGCCCGTTTGCCTGCGGATGAGCCACTGCTGAGAAGCTTTTTCGGATTTTGAATCGCTTGCAAAAATCTTGGAATTCTTCACTTTCAAACTGAGTTCCGTTGTCTGTAATTATTTTTTGAGGCACACCGTATCTGCAAATGATGTTTTTAGTCACAAAACTTATCATCTTCTTTGAGGTGATAGTAGCCAGTGGTTCAGCTTCTGCCCACTTAGTAAAATAATCTACAGCAACAATGGCGTATTTAATTCCAGATTTGGCAGTTGGCAACGGTCCTACAAGGTCTATTCCCCATATTGCAAACGGCCATGGACTGACCATCTGTGTGAGTTCAGTGGAAGGAGCTCTAGGAATTTTGGCGAATCTTTGACATCTGTCACATTTTCGGGAATACTCTGCTGCATCTCGATTAATTTCTGGCCAAAAATATCCGTATCGGAGAATTTTCTTTGCTAATGTTTGGCCACCTGAATGATCACCACATTCTCCTCCATGTACCTCTGCTAGGATTGCTTTAGACTCTTCCCTGGATACACATCGAAGTAATGGCGTTGAGAATCCCCGTCTGTATAATTGGCCATCCTGGATTATGTATCAAGAGGCTTTTCTCAGTAGCTTTTGTCGTTCTTTTGAGTTCCCTGGTAAAGATCCATTTAGCAAATATCGGAGTCATCCATGGTTCTTGCTCTTGAGACATGCTCATGATCCAATCAATATCCATCTCATCAATGCTAGGAGTCGACAGGACCTCCACTGGAGTTAACCCCAGAAATTGGGCTTCGCCTGTGCTAGAATACTTTGCGAGAGAATCTGCTTTCGTGTTTTCCTCTCGAGGAATGTGACTTATCATGTAATGATCGAAATCACCCAGGAGCTCCTAAGCCTTTGACAAGTAGGCGGGCATATTTCCCCCTTTTGCTTGGAATTCCTTTTTGACTTGGCATACAATAAGCTGAGAATCACTGAATATCTGTAACGCTCGGATGTTTAATTCTTTAGCAATCCTTAAGCCAGCGATAAGGGCTTCGTATTCTGCTTCATTGTTTGTTGAAAGAAATTCCAATCTTAGTGCATAGCATAATGATCGGCCTTCAGGGGTCTCTAGTACAACTCCGGCTCCAGAACAGCAGTCGTTTCTTGCACCATCGACATATAACTTCCATTGGATTGGGGAATCATCGACTGTTTCCTCCTCACTGTTACCCTTATCTGTGAATTCTGCAATGAAATCTGCTAAAGCTTGTCCATTGATTGCTTTTCGGGGATGATAAGTGATGTCATACTGACTGAGTTCAATATTCCACTTTAGAAGACGACCCGAAGTCTCAGGGCGAAACAGGACTTGCTTTAAAGGTTGATCAGTGAGGACTCTGATAGGGTGAGCCTGAAAATATTGCCTCAACTTCCTAGATGCAATTAGTAGGCAATAGGCGAGTTTTTCCAACTTAGAGTAGTTCATCTCTGCCCCAGTGAGTCTTTTGCTGATATAATAAACTGGATGTTGAATCCTTTTGTCTTCTCGTATCAACGCTGCACTTAAAGCATGAGATGATACTGCCAAGTATATAAGAAGATCCTCACCATCGCCAGGCCTAGAAAGTATTGGAGGCGTTTCCATATGGTGAATCAATTCATCAAAGGCTTTTTGGCATTCGGGGGTCCAATCGAAGTTTTTCTTTCCTTTCTTTAGGGCGTCAAAGAATGGGATGCATTTATCTGTGGCTTTGGAAATGAACCGACTCAGGCGGCGACCTTTCCATTGAGACTTTGCAATTCCTTCTTTGTTCTAGGAGCTTTGACTTCTTTTAATGCAGTAATTTGAGCTGGACTGGCCTCAATGCCCCTAGCGCTCACGATGAAGCCTAAAAACCTGCCGGATTACACCCCAAATGAACATTTTAAAGGATTGAGCTTCATTCTGTATTTCTGGAGGACAGCGAACATGTCTGCTAAATGTTCTATGTGATCCACCGCTTTCTTAGACTTTACTAACATGTCATCGACGTAGACTTCCATAGTCTTGCCCAGTTGCGGTTTGAACATAGCATTAACGAGTCTTTGGTATGTTGCCCCTGCATTCTTCAACCCGAAGGGCATAACTCTGTAGCAGTAAAGACCAGTGTCGGTGATAAAGCTCGTATCCTCTTGATCCGGCTCATGCATCATGATCTGGTTATATCCAGAGTAAGCATCCACAAAAGATAACAATTCGTGTCCCGCTGTTCCGTCTACCAATTGGTCAATCCTGGGTAATGGGAAGCAGTCTTTGGGGCAGGCCTTGTTTAGATCTGAAAAATCGATGCATACTCTCCATTTTCCGTTGGTTTTCTTAACCAGCACTGGATTTGAAACCCAATTCGGATAGGTAGACTCCTTGATAAAATTATTCTCCATGAGCCGATCAACTTCTTCTTTTAATGCCGCCGACCTTTCTGGACCTTGAGTTCTCCTCTTCTGTTTCACAGGCGTAAATTTTGGATCAATATTTAGAGCATGCACTGCAACTTCTGGGGATATTCCGCACATATCGGCATGAGTCCAAGCAAAAACATCCAGATTTGCCTTTAAAAAAGATATTAAGATATTCTGAATTGACACATTAAGTTGTGAACCCACATTCAACACCTTGTTTGGGTCCTTTGGGTCAACAGGTATTGGTACTGTCGTCTCCACTAGTACCACTCTATTTTCCCCTGCACTGGCTTTTCTAGGGTCCATCTCTTTCCTTGCTCCGCTGTGCTCACCAGTGCAGGGTCCGCCCTGTAATTGCTACAAGGCTGGTTCTTTGATGCGGGCTGGGGCTGCCGCATTCTTTCCCATTTCTCCTTTTCTGGTTTCTCGTAGCTCTGTCAGATAACACTCTCGCCCAGCATTTTGATCCCCTTTTATCACTCCTACTCCATTGTCTGTAGGGAATTTAATAGTGAGGCACCACGGGGCAAGAACAGCTTTGAACGCTGCCAGAGTTGGACGACCAAGGAAAGCATTGTAAGTAGAAAATTCGTCGACAATCACAAAAGTTTGCTTGCGGACCATTTTTCTCTCTCCTTCTCCAAGTTCCACAAACAAATCAATGGTTCCTACTGGCTGTTTTGGCTCCCCAGTGAAGCCAGCAATTTTATGCGATGAAGCTTGCACATCAGCCATAGGGATCTTCATTTGGTCGAATGTTTTCTTAAAGAGGATATTGCAGGATGCGCCACAATCAACAAGAACTCTTCTGACAATAGCTGGCCCGATACCAGCCGAGATGACTAAGGGATCCAAGGTAGGAGCTTCAATACCTGCAGAATCCCTAGCTTTAAATACAATATCATCATCAAGAGTTCTTTGTTGCTTCAAGGGCGTAGCACCTTCCAAAACGAATACATCTTCCTCGGTCGGTACATACTTTAAAGCTCGGGTATACCTTTCCATCTCACCCCAGCTTCTGCCCGCTGGGTGAGGTCCTCCTGTAATGACATTGACAATGGGCCTTCCAGAGTCATGCCCTGAAGCCTTCTCAATCGTCCTAGGCTGATGAGTAGGAGCCTGCTGCCCCTGACTAGATGAAGCAGGATTGTTGCTATTCTTTTTCACAAATTGCTGTAGTTTGTTTTCCCTTAGCAACTCTTCAATCAGATTTTTCAGCTGACGGCATTCGTCGGTCTCATGACCGGGTTGATTATGGAAGCGGCAGAATTTCCCACTTTGTATAGCCTTTTTCCCGGTCCTTAGAGGAGGAGGTTTAGGAAAGTCAACAAAATCTTTAGTGGCAAGATAGATACGCTCCGGCGTATCTGATAAAGGAATATATTCTGATGGCTTGAAGGATCGGGGCTTCTTCAGATTACTCTGCTTCTTCCCATTGTTATTTTCCCTTTTTTGCCCTATAGATTCATTCTTGCGTGGAACAACAGTGTTATCTTCGGCTTTTTCCAACACTGCCTTTACCGGTACGGGACGACTTTCTAAGCGTATGAATTCATCTGCTTTTTTATAGAACTTTTCAAGGGAATTTGGTTCCTTCATGTTTAGCCATTTCCCATATTCACTCGACTTGTCAATACCCTTCATCAGATAAGTCAATATCATTCGCGGTTCTGCATTGTCCACCTCAGCTAGCGCTATATTAAAGCGGTTTAAGAAAGATCTGATAGTCTCCCCTAGATTCTGCTCCAAACTTAACAGTGACATGATATCCTTGGCTTTTGAGGCGTATAGTCTGAACTGCTCCTTGAACTTCCGGGTTAAGTCAGAAAACTAATCGATAGATCGGACTGGAAGTTTGGTGAACCAAAGCAGAGCCACACCTTCGACATACACAGGAAAATATAGGCACTTTATTTCATCAGAGGCTCTGGCACCTGTCATGTGCCAATCATATTTGTATAAGAATTCGTTCGGATCACTCGTCCCTCTGTAAGCTGGAATGGTTGGTGGGACAAACTTCCTTGGGAATTCAGCCTTTAAGATTTTCTCAGTAAAAGGAGTTTTACTTGGGGCAAAACCCCATTCTTTCTCGTCTTCAACCCTCTGCATACTCTCTTTCATAATTTGTCGGACCGTTCCAGAAAGATACTCCTCATCATGTCGAGTTCTAGATCCACCAACCTCTGGAAGCGTTCGTTCAAAGGGGCTAGCAGCCCTTTCAGGAGCATTTCTTTCTTCAGTATCACGAATGTTGCCAGCAAAATTCCTTTCATTATCTGCCGGTTGACGGTTTGCCCCAAGCAAATCGTTCAACCTATTCAGAATTAGGGCATTCTGGGCATTCTGAGCCTCGAATTGTGCATTTTGGGCATTTATCTGTTGGTTCAGCCCTAAGATTGCAGCATCCAGCTCTGCCTTTGTAACTCCGACAGCTGGAGTGGCTTGATTCGATATAGGGGAAGCGGAGGTTCCCTCTTGAATATTCCCAGATCTGACAGACCTACTTTTCCTTCCAGGAGCCATAATCTCGGATAGACTTCTGGTTTTCAAGGAAATTCTCTCTACAAACCTCTGTGAAGCAATGATGATATCTCTCCTGAGTTCAGCTCTCAGTGAAAGCACCAAAAATGTTAACGCTAAAATTTGAACGCTAACACCCCGGTGTATGAGTTATAGTTGTGAAAGCACCACCCGATAACTCGGGAACAGATTACAAGCAGATAATAGCGGAAGAGCAGTAAACAACAACAATTTTATAGTGGTTCGGCTTAAGGGTATAGCCTACGTCCACTTTAAGTACTTTTATTGATGATCTCGTTACAAGCTGATACAATTCTTTCCAAGTACAATACACTTTGGATTACAAGTCACTTAGAATAAGTAGCCTAAACTTCAATGGAGATTAGAGTCTTCAAATCCATGTTGGATGTGTGTGATCTTTTCTCGAAGTTGTTTGTAGCGTTCTTCGTGTCTTGAGAGCTTTAAGTGTTGGATTGGTTTGGAATGCAGCAGAGTAACGGCGCTTGAAGAGAATGAGCCAAAAGTCCCTTGAATGTTGGATGTGGCCATGTATTTATAGGCAAGTTTCTGGGCTGGAATTGTTAAGTCATGAGTCGTGACGGACTCAGAATGAACCGTGACTGACTCACATACCACGAGTCAGCAAGCAGTCGTGGTCGACTCAACTGGTTGAGCCTAGGCTTCGTATCAGAGCGTCTTCGGTCCTCTGTATATAGCACAAGTCCTAACTCGTCTGCGAGTTAAAAGGTCATGGTCTAAAATGAGGCGGCATTGGATTTCCACTTAGTAGCTTTAAGTCGTGGACGACTCAAGCTAGGTCGTGAGTCGTGGCCTAACCGGTTAGCTTGCTTACTGAGTCGTGTATGAGTCAATGAGCCACGATGTAAAATGAAGCGGTATCGAATTCTTTTGCTTAGGTCATGAACGACCTACCATAGGTCGTAGGTCGGTCCTTTGTTGTTTTGGGATTTTAGTCAGTTAGGTCATTTGACACCTTGGGTCGTTGAGTCGTTAGAGAACTTGAGTCGGTCTATCCCATACACCGTTAATCCCTTGAGTCGCTCCACTCCTCTAAGTCGCCTTAAGCTTTAACTTGTTAGCTTGTTGAGTTGGTAGCTTGTTGAGTCGGTCGCTTGTTGTGTCGGTTGCTTGTTGAGTCGGTTGCTTGTTGAGTCGGTTGCTTGTTGAGTCGGTTCACCCTTTAAGTCGTGAGGCTTCTTGAGTAGTGGGTCCCTTCTGAACCGTTAAGAACCTTAAGTCGTGAATCGGCCCAGACCTTGACTCGTTGCCTAAACGGAGTTAACACCGGTCATTCCACCAATCTTTTTTGGTTGAGAAAGAGAACTTTCTTTCTCTGGCAAGTCCCATTAGAGGTCTTTATCCTCCGAAGAGTTGTGCCTCCGAAGAGGGCTTGTGCCTCCGAAGAGGTCTTTTGCTGTTTCCTGCCTACTCCCCATGTCTTTTCGCCATTTGCTCATATCAGGGGTTCCCTGTTATCATTTTCAAGCACACATTCCTTTCTTTTGCAAGTAGTTTATTTTATCCAAAGAAGTGTACTTCATTGTTAAGTGAGTTCACAGGGGCAGGCACAAGCTAATTAATAGGATGTTCGTTTGCACAAACGATCACAATTAGTTAGGAAGGGTCCACCTCCAGCGGAACCACTAACTGTTTGCTTGAAGCACTTCTTATATAGGATTTGAGTCTGGAATTTTTGTGGCTAAACATTCATTTGTTGAGTGATGTTAGGGATCGCTTGGTCTCGTGATGGGTAAGCTTTGTGTTAATGGCCTGCAATATTAAATCGACATTTTAGTAATACAATTAAAGTACTTTATATATCGAAATAAAACGGGTAGTTTATAATAGTAGAGAACACAAGATTTATAGTGGTTCGGCCAAGAACTGGGCCTACATCCACTTTATATTTCTTATTATTCACTTGCGCTGGCTTTACAATGGCTTTCAATACAAGAATCATACATCCACAATTCTTTTACAGTACTTCCATAAAGCTTTTAAGTAAAATATGGGCTCAAGTGATTGCTGTTCCAAGCCCTTGGAATTGGATCTCCTTCGACGGTTGTCAGTTTGAAAGTGCCATCAAGAAGTTTTTTGCCTGTGACATACGGCCCTTCCCAGTTTGGTGCAAACACTCCTTTTGTTGTCATGACCCTTTTCAAGACTAGATCTCCAATCTCAAAGCTGCGTTGGCGAACTTTGGAATTGAAGTGCCTGGCAATTCTATGCTGATGGGCTGTAATTCTGAGCTGAGCCTCTTCCCTTTTTTCATCAAGGAAGTCAAGTGCTTCAAGTTGCAACTTTTCATTTTCATCTTGGTTGAAATGAATTCTTCTATGTGAAGGGACTTCTATTTCCACCGGAATTATTGCTTCTGATCCATATGCCAATGAAAATGGAGTGTGCCCAGTCGCATTTTTGTGGGTAGTTCTATATGCCTACAGTGCTAGTGGTAGCTTATCGACCCATCCACCTTTCACTTTTACCAGCTATTTTTTGAAGGTTGATTTGATAATTTTGTTTACTGCTTCCATTTGCCTGTTTGCCTGCGGATGAGCCACTACTGAGAAGCTTTTTTGGATCTTGAATCGCTTGCAAAAATCTTGGAACTCTTCACTTTCGAATTTGGTTCGATTGTCTATGATTATCTTTTGAGGCACACCATACCTGCAAATGATATTCTTAGTTACAAAGTTTATCATATTTTTAGAGGTAATAGTAGCTAATGGTTCAGATTCAGCCCATTTAGTAAAATAATCAACAGCAACAATAGCATATCTGATTCCGGACTTGGCGGTTGGCAAAGACCCGATGAGATCTATTCCTCAAATAGGAAATGGCCACGGACTGACCATCTGTGTTATCTCGATGGAAGGTGCTCTAGGTATTTTTGAAAATCTCTGGCATCGGTCACATTTTCGGGCACAGCTTGCAGCATCACGATTAATATCTGGCCAAAAATACCCATAACGGAGAATTTTCTTTGCTAGAGTTTGACCACCTGAATGATCTCCACACTCTCCTCCGTGTACATCAGCTAGAATTGTCGTAGCTTCTTCCTTGGTCACACATCAGAGTAGTGGCATTGAGAATCCCCGCCTGTACAATCGGCCATCTTGAATTATATATCTGGAGGCTTTTCTTAGCAACTTATGTCGTTCTTTTGAAATTTCTGGAAGAGAACCATTAAGCAGATATTCCATTATCGGAGTCATCCATGATTCCTGCTCTTGAGATATAGTCATGATCCAGTCAATATCCATCTCATCGGTTCTAGGAGCTGACAGCACGGGAACTAATCCTAATAATTGAGCTTCATCAGTGCTTGCATACTTTGCGAGAGAATCTGCCTTCATGTTCTCTTCCCGGGGTATATGATTTATCGTATAATGGTTAAGATCATTGAGAAGTTCCCAGGCTCTTGACAAGTAAGCAGGCAGATTTCCTCCCTTAATTTGAAACTCTTTCTTGACTTGACATACAATAAGCTGTGAATCACTGAAGATCTGGAACACGTTGACATTCAATTCTTTAGCAATTTTCAAGCCGGCAATAAGAGTCTCATATTCTGCTTCAATGTTTGTCGAAGGGAATTTCAATCTCAATGCTTAGCATAGTGACCGCCCTTCAGGTGTTTCAAGCACAACCCCAGCGCCGGAACAGTAATCGTTTCTTGCACCATCAACATATAATTTCCATCGAATTAGGGTATTATCAGTCACCTCTTCCTCACTATCACCTTTATCTGTACATTCTACGATGAAATCTGCCAAAGCTTGTCCATTGATTGCTCTTCGGGGATGATATGTGATGTCGTATTGGCTGAGTTCAATATTCCACTTCAGAAGACGACCCGAAGTCTCAGGACGAAACAGGACTTGCTTCAGAGGTTGATTACTGAGGACTTTGATAGGATGAACTTGGAAATACGGCCTCAACTTTCTTGATGCAATCAGTAGACAATAGGCGAGCTTTTCCAATTTTGAATAATTAATCTCTGGCCCAGTCAATAGTTCCAATTGGCTGCTTCGGTTCCCCAGTAAACCCAACAATCTTCTGAGATGAAGCTTGAACATCAGCCATCGGAATTTTCATTTGATCGAATGTCTTTTTGAAGAGAACGTTGCAAGACGCGCCGCAATCTACATGTACTCTTCTCACAATAGCCGGCCCAATGCCTGCAGAGATGACCAAGGGATCCACGGTTAGGGCTTCAATGCCCACAGAGTCTCTGGCTCTGAACACAATATCATCACTAAAAGTTTTCTGTTGCTTCAAAGGTGCAGCATCTTCTAGCAAAAAAACACTCTCTTCTGTTGGTGCATACTTCAACGCACGGGCATATCTTTCCATCTCACCCCAGCTTCTGCCTGTTGGGTAAGGACCTCCCGTAATCACATTAATAACAGGCCTTTCTGATTCATGCACAGTATTCCTCTCACCCGAGCCAGATGGATGAGCAGGAAGTTGCTGGCCCTTAGAAGATGGAGTTGGGTCATTTCTACTTCGCTTAACATATTGCTGCAACTTGTTCTCTCTCAGCAGTTCTTCAATCAAACTTTTCAGATGGTGACATTTGTTGGTATCATGACCGGGTTGATTATGAAACCGACAGAATCTCCCATTTTGAGCAGCTTTTTTCCCAACTCTCATCTCAGGCGGTTTAGGATATTCTACCGCGTCTTTTGTACCAAAAAAGATATTTTCTGGGGTGTCAGTCAAAGGAGTGAAATCTGAAGGTTTTGAGAAGCGAGGTTTCTTCATATCTTTCTGTTTCTTCCCACCATTATTCTCGCTTTTCTGAGTTCCGGATTCCTTTTTGGTAGGAGAAGCAGTATTATCCTTAGCCTCTGTCAATGCCACTTTAACCGGTGCTTGAAGGCTTTCCAAGCGCATGAATTCATCAGCTTTCTTATAGAATTTCTCAAGCGAATTCGGTTCTTCCATCTTCAGCCACTTCCCAAATTCGCTCGATTTGTCGATTGCCCTCATCAAGTATGTCAAGACCATCCATGGCTCTGCATTGTCCACTTCAGCCAAAGCTATGCTGAAGCAGTTCAAGAAAGATCTAATAGAATCCCCAGGGTTCTGTTCCAGGCATGACAGTGACATAATATCCTTTGCCTTTGAAGCATACAACCTGAATTGCTCTTTAAACTTCCGAGTCAAATCGGCGAACTGATCTATGGATCGGACTGGTAGCTTTGTGAACTAAGGTAGAGCCACTCCTTCCAAGTATACCGAAAAGTACCAGCATTTGATCTCATCAGATGCTCTAGCACCAATCATGTGCCAATCATACTTATACAGTAATTTATTAGGGTTGCTTGTTCCCTTATAAGCCTGGATGGTAGGGGGAACAAACTTCCTTGGAAATTCAGCTTTCAAAATCATTTCAGTGAACGGAGTCTTGCTCGGAGCGAATCCTCATTCCTTCTTATCTTCTTCCCTCTGCATGCTTCTTTCATGATTTTTCGCACCATGTCCGAAAGATATTCCTCATCATTTAAAGGATCTGCCGGACAGACTTCGGCCATTTTCTCGGAAGTTTGTCTGGACAAACGTTCGCGGAGAGTTGGCTGCGGTCTCGATCCTCCAGCTTGAGGAGGTGTTTCTTTGGCGGGGCTAGCTGCCCTTTGAGGAATATTTCTTTCTTCAGGATTATGAGCATCGTCGGCAAGGTTTTCTCCATTATTCACTGGTTGACGGTTAACTCCGAGCAATGCATTTAACCTATCAAGCACTAATGCATTCTGGGTTTCCATCTGTTGATATAACCAAGATATTGCAGCATCTAACTCCGCTCGTGTAATTCCGGCACTTGGTGCTACTTGACTTGACGGAGGAGAAGTGGCAGTACTCTCATGTACATCACTGAGTCTAGTTGAACCACGCTTTCTTCCAGGAGCCATTATCTCTGATAGACTTCTGGTTTTGAGAGAGGTTTTTTCAACAAAATTTTGCGAAGCAATGACAAATGCAGCCTGAGTTCAATTCTCAGTGAAAGAACCAAAAATGTTAACGCTTAAAATTGAATGCTAACACCCCGGTGTAAGTAGAGATTAAGTGAAAGCACCACCCGTCAATACGGGAATTAGGAGCAAGTAGAGAAGTCACAGAAAAACAGTAAAAAGACAACAGTTTTATAGTGGTTCGGCTTCAAGTTAAGCCTACGTCCACTTTAATCCTCTATATTGCTGAATCAATTACAACTTTACAACAATCTTCGATTACAATGCTACTAGGACAAATAACTAGAAGTCCAATGTAGAAAACTCTTTGAATCCATGTCGAATGTGTTAGATTTCTTCTTAAAGTTCGTTGAGATGTCTTTCGTGTTTGAAATGTCGAGTGAGTCGAGAAACCAGCAGAGTGTCGGCGTTCCAGAAATGAGCAAAAAGATCCTCCTCCAGTTGGAGTATATGGGGTATTTATAGGGAGTTTTCTGAATTAGGTTGTAGGTCGTTATCGACCTAGAGATAGGTCGTAGGTCGTAAGCGACCTAGTGGTAGCGGCTTACGGCTTAACCAAAGTGTACTTGACCACCTCGAACAAACTAACAAGTCAAAGATCGTGGCCGACCTAGGAAGGAAGCGGCATAAGAAGCTTCTTTGGTTTGTTTAGGTGGTGAGCGACCTAGGGAGGATAGTTGGCGACTTATGGTTTGGGAACGGCATAGGAAGTTGCTTCATTCTGTGATAACTCACTAGGTCGCTAGGTCGCTTAGCTACTAGGTCGCTAGGTCGCTTTAGTCCATAGGTCGTTAAGTCGCAGATCTCTTGTACCTTTAGCCCGTTAAGTCGCAAAGCCTCTTTGGTGTGATATGTTGTTGCCCTGTGTTGATGGTTAGGTCGTTAGGTCTTTGATAAGCTTAGGTCGTGATATTTTTAGGTTGCTAGGTCGTTGGGGGTCTTTAGGTCGTTAGGTCGTTCGTACTTTAATTCTTTCAGGTCGCTTATTTCCTTAGGTCGCTGAGCCGTGGAATAGAGGAGTTAACAATTGGTTTCGTCGAATTCCTAGACACTGCCTTGGATCGCTATTTTTAACGCGTCGATTAAATCGATAATTTCAAAAATTTATGAAATCATTTGAAAATCTAATTTTAAAATCTTAATAACTAAATTATAATCCCAAATCCAATATATAAACCATTTAAATATTCAAAATTGAACGACGAAAAATCCGGGTCGTTACATTCCTCCCCCCTTAAAGTAATTTCGTCGTCGAAATTGCTAAGCCAGGAAAATGATCCAAACCGATTAATTTATTCAAAACCTACTTGGTGAAAACTTGCTATTTCACATTTCTAAACTCTTTAGTTTCAGCCGAAAGCAATTAGTTTTCAATCCTAATTCCAAAACCCTTTATTCCAATTACAATTCGAAATCAAATTGTCCTTAACTAAAATTTTCCCAAAATTTCAAAATACGCCCTAAATTTTCGAAATATTTTGGCAGAGTCCCCTCTGTGCGGAGGATCTTTTCCAATATGACGAGAGAGATAAATATATATACATTGACCCACACGATCAGAAAACAAGATATATATCAATATTTATACATTTGTGGTATTTAATCCAAAAACGTACCTTATATTAGCATTTTTTAGCGAGAGGCTTACTTTATTTGTAATTTCCACAACCTACCATCAAGTAAACAACTCTATATACTTGTATTTACTCAATTTAACCACGTAAGTACCAAAAACATGAAGGTTTATGTAACGACCCGAAATTTTTGACCTCGAAAATTCGACACTCATACGTTCACTGTAGAAGTGTCGAGCAATCGAATGCCGGAAATCACAGATTGTTAGGGTAATGAGGAAAAGAAGTAGAAAAAGAAACAAAAAACAAAACACAGAATCTCACATTCGCAACGGATCAAAAGACAATATCAAAGTTTAATAACATTTAATTTATTTAACTAGTTAACACATGAATTTCATAAGTAATGCATGCTAACATATCTTTATAAGTATTTACAAGGTTCTGACACCAATTTAACTACTTTCAATGGATCCACATCACTTTATTCAATCTAAAATGATTTACGACCAAATTTATTTGCGTCCAATTCATTTTATATCAAAAAAACCCATATCCATTCCAAATTGATTAAAAATCAATTTATTCACATTCTATTTATCCATATAATTTTATTTACTTTCATTTGCGTCGAACAACAATTGTTCTACGCAAATTCGACGCTATTCATTTAATACAATAATCATTTAAGCTTTTAACTATTTTAAATTGATTACAAATCAATTTATATCCAATTTCAATCCATTTCAAATTTATTTTCAATCAATTCAATATCATTCCATTCATATCCACTTTCATTATCCAAACCCATTTTATTTAAATTGATTCTATGCTAATTTACCTATGAATCATTTCATAAATTTATTAAAGCCAAGCTTTTATCCAAGGTTATTAACTTAAGTTAATTCATTTATTTTAATCATTTTAACTAAACAACTTAAGTTCATTTCCATTTGCTATCAAATTCCATTTCCATTTTAGACTGATTCTTATTCAATCCCATTTCATTCCATTTTACTAATTAATTTAATTAGTTCATTTATCCAATCCGCTTCAAATTTTAATTCCATACTCAAATTCGTTATCGAATTTATTTAACTCGTATCCAAGGCCACATTCAACTTATTTATAATTTAAACTGAATTTATTTATAACTTAAGTCATCACTATTTCAAACTATTTTATTTTATTCGACTCGTTCCAATTTTATTTCATTCGCTTACCATTTTAAGTCTAATTTAATTTATAACTCAAGTTCCACATTCAATTTTTAATTTTAACCCATAATCCATTTTACTTAACCAAGTTAAACTCCACCCTTTATTTAATTAACAAATTTATTTAGCTAATTAGTTTGCTTCTATTTTATAACTCAATATCTGGTATTTATTTTAAAACTCACTTCATTTAATTTTCTTAAGCCCAATTTCATTTTATAATTAAAGTTTGGATTTTTATTCCCTCACCAAAAATATCAAATCATTTTTATTTTGGTTTTACTATTTCACTTTTCAATTTTATAAGTCATACAAATTATTTTTCACATTTCCATCAATTCTATACTCGAATATATTCACATTTTATTTTTAACCCGAGATTGTACACTTACTTATAACCCAGGTATATTTTTATTCCATTTATTTCAATTTTTATAAGCTATTCCAAATTATTTCTTCACAATTCTAGATTTTCACTTAAAATTTTTATTCCATTCAAATTCTATAACTTATAGTTATATAGTCACTTTATAATTCATATTTACATATTTAATTAAATTCCATATGATTCAAATCCAATTCACTTTTTATATAAATTTCACGTCCTTTTAACCAAAATTTCAAAACCATAATCGAATTATTCATACTTAAACTAATTTCACTCCAAACAAATTTATTTTTAATTCATTCAGTTTCATTATATAACAAATTACTTCGCTTAAGATAACTCCCATTTTCTTAAGACACTATATTATTTCAATTCAAATCCAGTCAATTGAATTTCAAAATTTTAGTTAATCTAACTTAACTTAAGATGAATTCCATTCCAACCTTCTCACTTCAAATTTTATCCTAACTTAAAATTTTCACACTTCCATCCTTATAAATATCATCTTCCACAGGATTCCAGAATTTTTAAACACCCGGTATTTATTTCAAATCACTTTGAAACCAAATAGATACATATATACTCTTTTCAATTTAATGAACCACTTCCTTCGAATCTCAAAATCAACCTGATTTTATCAAAAATAATTCCCTTTAGAATTTCCATACAGCACTTGTTCCAAACAAAACTATCTATATCAAATTATTACAGTACCAATCCGTTACTTAGAAACTCAAAATTGAACACCAATGATGTCACGATCATCATCGGGATTATTTTCCAGCGACCAAAGTAAGTTCAGTGCCATAACACCTTCAAAATCTATTTAAAACAATTTTTCTTCAAAAAATCTTTCAAAGAAATAAGGCTATCTCATTTTCACATCACTTAGGAAAATATTTTCCCAACTTTTGGAATTCCAAAATTTCCAAATACTTAGTTCAAATCCTTTTAAACATTTCTCAGAGCTTCTGTGATTTCAAACTATTAAATTCTAGTTTGAATCCATTTTCATTTTTTAATTCACTTGTATAATTCATTCTTATACAATATCTATTTTGTTATTTATAACCATTCAAATTTAACGATCTTATTAATTATATAACAACAACCAAGCACATCACTATTATAATTTTTAGAAAATTTTTCTCTTTCATATCAACATATAGTTTGGGTAAAATTATTTAATTTACCCGCTTCAAAACAGTATTGTGTCAGTTTACCGTGTTCATGTGTTTAGAAACCCCTATCGATTTAGTGGCGTCCCACTATTCGACAAGACCAGTCAACAAATAGATCAACACAATACAAAACCATTTGTATTCACTAACAGATACGCGCTCATATCTATTTTTATGCTCAAACTCATTCTAGAATTCTATTGACCCTATCTTTAATGAGTAATCACCACCAGATCTAAGGTTCTCACTTAACCTTCAGCTCTGATACCAAATGTAGCGGCCCACAGTTCCGTACCCCTTTGAATCGACCATAATTCACATCAGTTTAACTCAAATTTAAAGAAAGAGTGAAGAACTAGGGTAAAGAAGAAGAAAGAGATAGAAGAAAATTAAACAACAACACAGAATCTCACAATCGCAGCGGAACAAAATATAATATATAATAATAGATTTTTACAAAAAGAATCTATAATAGTTTATATACTTACAATCATCAGAGTACAACAATCAATACATCAATCTGGATAGTTATAATAACTTTTCCTCATACAATGGAAATACAAATCAAGTACGGAGATATGTCTCTATCATTCAGCTCGCCTCTTGAGCTCCATAGCATTCTATCATGAATCTATAATATTCAGTCTGACCCGAGCATTATAATAAAATAACACCAGAAATAAGACCGTCCTACTCCTAATCTGGATAGACCGAATGTGTTATCACCCCGGGTGTTCCTACCCTTACAATCGAGCGCTCCTTTCATGCACAACCATATCCACAATATAGAGGTTTATGAGGATATCTAGAAAAGTGATAACATACCCTAATTAGGTGCGACCCACTTATCCTTGCTGCATCTATCCTATTTTAGTCATTCTCGGTTGATGAGGCATGTGGCTAAGCATTGCCTTTCAAGAACACAATTCTACTTAGAATGCTCATCGTCCTCCAATGGCGATGTTCCGATAGCATTCGGCCATACAAGGGTCTGGACAAACCGAATTACTGTCTTCATCATCTCCACGGTATTCATTCTTCATGTTCAAACCATATCGAAGTGGTTCTCGAATAATTAAATCTGATCCTGGTCTCTTCTTAAAGATTAACGAAATTGGCCAATATTGATAGTCGGTTATTTAACTATAAATAAAACACCAATAAGCAGGCACTAGGCCTTATTTCATAATTCTTCAAACATTTATTTCAAAATATCTTTACTAAGATATATATTCAAATCCCTTCCTGTATTCCTATATTTGAAAACAATTTCAAATGCTTAAATCTATAACAGGATATTTTCAAACCATCTCAACACTTAGAAATATTTCCAAATTTCCATTTTTATATTTAGGAAAATATTATAAATCTTATGTTTCAAAATCTTCTCAAATACCAACACTTAAGAGAATATTCGTAGCTTATCTCATAAGTTTTTTGAATCACCAATAAATTCCCTTTTCGATTTCCAAAACCAAGTGTACTTGTTTATAATCCCATTCAACAATTTATAACTTATTTTATAAATTCGGATTTCATTTTCAAAATTTCCATATGCAACGTTTTAAAATTTCATTTCCTTCAAACCACTTATAAAATTCCTTCCCTCAAAATCATATCCATTTAAAAACCCTATTTACGAATCTCGAGAGAATTAATAAATAAAAAATTTCAATCACTTCAAAACTCTATATATATATACATATAATAAGTATTTCAAAGAATAATAATTTATTCTTAAAACATGCTCTAGTAATTTATTTAAAATATCGAAACACTTTTATAAACATCAATAACTCATTTTTAGATAAACAAATAAATTTTCAAAGCTGATTTTAAATGTTAGAATTTACTAAAATAAATACTGAATATTTGAAAATCTGCTGCTGGGTTATTTAAATCCTAACTAGTCTAAGATTTTATAGTTTTAAATAATAAAAAATTTCCTTTTAAAAACAAACTTAATCTTCTCAGAATTTAAAATATATTTTTAAAACCTTAATAACCAATTCAATTTATATATTCCTCTCGAATCACATCACACAACTACCACTCCGATCTCCTTAACCATTTCCACTTTTCAAAAATAGTATTCACAATTTTTCTCACTCTATTTCCATATTCTGTTATAAATACTTCCTGTAAATTTATATTCCCAACCTATCATCTAATATCGATTTCCCTTATTTATAAACATTGTTTATAAATTTTGTAACTCCTTTGAGTTTCGCATTTTATAAAACTAATCTCGTTTATGAAATAATCCATTACTTTAATAATTTCATTTATCTTTTTTTCGAATCTATTTTTAATATTTACTTGAACCCCTTTTTATATTTCCAGAATATCATTTATAAATTCTCTTATATGATTCATTTCTAAATCTCCATTTAATAATTCACAGTAGTTAAGTATAACCAAAAATCAAATATATTTTTCTAACTCAATTTCTTTAAAATAACCTCAATTCCAATATAAAATAATTTATGTCAAAAATTTCCTTTAATTTCTTCAATTTAATAAAAATACTTACGGTATTTTAGATATCAAATTCATGCCCGTAATACAATAGCATCTAATAATTCCAATCACTACAATAATCTATAATAGATTATTCTACACGATCCATATATCGCAATATATGAAATTAAATACAACATTTTTAGGAATGCAGTTGGATCCCTCGAACCTATTTTTACTGCATCCATAAATGCTAATACAATATAAAATACCAATCTCACTTCGAGTGGGATATTACAGTATAAAGGGTCATCCGCTATTATGCGGGGCACATAGGGTCTCATCCGCTATAATGTGCGGGAATTTCACTCCAAATATTGGTATATATATACCACTATATATATATATATAATATCATTCAACAAATAATCA
Source organism: Allium cepa (assembly GCA_030765085.1). Lineage (NCBI taxonomy): Eukaryota > Viridiplantae > Streptophyta > Magnoliopsida > Asparagales > Amaryllidaceae > Allium > Allium cepa. The sequence goes on along the minus strand of CM060937.1, from coordinate 725,443,305 downwards.
ATTCAAGCAATCATCTAGAATTAATTTTATTTTTTAATATTCAAATCCAGCAATCCAAAAGGAGTGAGATTTACTCACCTTGATTTTAAATTTGTCGAACATCTGGATTTAAACTAGATCAAAATTTCAGCTGACTCTGATCGACTCCAAATTAATTCCAATTATTGCATTCATCGAGCTTGGTATGATCGATTAAAATCACATTTAATCAATTTCGGTTTTCAAATTGGTAAAATAGATACAACATTATTTATTAAAAAAGAACGGAAGATATATTAATAATTCAAATTTATGTTGATGATATTATGTTTGGATCTAATAATAAAAATTTATGTAATGAATTTCTACAATAATGACAAACAAATTTGAAATGACTCATATGGGTGATTTGAATTTCTTTTCAGGATTACAAATAAAAAAATTAAAAACGGAATTTTTATAAATCAAGAAAAATACACTAAAGAATTACTAAAACATTTTGGAATGGAGAATACATCAAGTAAACCCACTCCAATGAGTACTACTAATCATCTAGACAAAAAAGATCGTGGAAAAGAGTTCGATCAAAAACTATATTGAAGCATAATAGGAACTTTACTATACTTAACAACTAGTAAACTGGATATTATAATGAGTGTTTGTTTATGTGCAAGATTTCAAGCACAACCTAAGAAATCACATCATCGGGCAGTTAAACGGATTTTACGATATTTAACAACCACTAAAGGTTATGTCTATTTTATCCAAAAGGCGGTATGTTTGAACTTGTATCTTATAGTGATGTGGATTTTGGTGGATGTAAATCGAATAGAAAAAGTACATGTGGCACATGTCACTTTATAGGTCAATCGTTAGTTTCATGGTTTAGTAAAAAGCAAATTGTGTTTCTTTTTCGACCTATGAAGCCAAATATATTTCTACTGCCTTAGCTTGCGCATAAGTAATATATATGCAACAAACACTTAAAGACTATGGAAAAATAATAAAAAAATCTCCAATATATTATGATAATACTAGTGCTATAAATTTATGTAAAAATCCAACTAATTATTCACAAACAAAACATATCGATATTCGTCACTATTTTCTGAGAGATAATGATGAAAAACAAATAATAACTCTTGAATTTGTTAATGCCGAAAATCAAATAGCTAATATGTTTACAAAACCGTTAAGTGAACTAACTTTTATTAAGTTAAGGCGGGATCTATGAATTTGTTCATACAATGAATTGGTTAACTAAATTTATTGAATAATATTTTGTTCACTTAAATTTGTAATAGCTCATATAGACTTTCAACTGCATAATTGGTTTTATAACTTAGAATTAATAATAACCACATAAAAATTAAACTAGTAATAATCATTTGAATAAATAACTACTCTTTGTTAAATTTTTATGGCTTAACTCCTTTTCTTCAACCAATTTTCTAAGTATAGCAAAACCTTATCTTATAAATTCAGCTTATATTCTGCCTAAAATCAAATAAACACAAATAGATTATTAAAACAAATAATACACAAAAATATCTTCTGATCATGACTCCACATATTCAACTATCGACTATAAATACCCCTCATCAGATAATACTTAGGTATCGCTAACTAAATCCACTCTTACATCAAATTATTCAGTCCCTCTAAACATCGTTTCATCACCAACATACCACACTCGCATTTCTCCTAAAGAAAATAAAACTAAGCGTCCAATTGATTTGAAATCAACATCTCTCACCAACAAAGTCGATGAGCTATATCACAATCGACAAGAAATGATCGGCGTTCAACATGAAATGTATTATGAGCAATGACATCGAGGATCTCATCTAATTTTCTCGAAAAGTGTATTATGGCAATTTGTGGTCACTCACAACAAAAAATTCCATACATAAGAAATCTCCTCGATTATAAGAAACTCCTACAAAAGTGCATGACATTACTCAAATAAATCTGTGCAAACCGGGACCATCAAACCAAGCTTTGATTGACACTCCATCTCGTCCAAGTTTGTCTCCACTAAAGCCATTAATTAAAGATACAAATGTTGAAGCAAATTCTTGGGATCTACAACAAACCAATGATTCTAAACTCTATGACGAAAACTAAACTTATGCTACGCATCATATAAGTTATGTTTATTTATAAATTTTTGGTATGTATATTGTCTTATTGTATTAACACTTTAATAAAACCTTCATTAATATTTAACCTTTTCAATGTGTCAAAACATAAATACCACTGACATTTGTGAATATACCATAAATGTTTGTGAATATACCACAGACGTTTGTTATAAGGTATGGACAATGTTTGCTACAGCCATAGACATCTATGGAAACCTCATAGACGTTTTCCAGAACTCTCTATTTAGTTTTTCTATAGCCATAGACATTTGTTAAACCATCATAGACGTCTGTTGAATCTCTCTGTTTCATTTTTAATGAAGTCGCAGATGTCTATGAATCCCTTACAATCGTCTCTCGCTGCTCTGGCCACAAATTTTCAGTAGCAAATATAAAAAAAATTACCCCTTTCTTCACTTTAACCTCTATTTCAATTTCAAATTTCTGAAACCCTAGCTATCAAAACATTCTAATTCATCAATCAATGGCTCCCAAGAAGGTGGCTGTCTCTAAAAAGAAAAAACAAGGCCAATCTTCCTCCTGTTCTCAAGCCCCAGTTAAGCAAGCTCACATAAACCAATGGCTCCGCAACAATCCCAATGCCATCAAACAATTTGAGGCACTTTCCCAAAAGAAAATCCACTCTTGTCCTTTCTACCGCCTTTAAAATGTCGTAGAATATGAAATTCTATGAATAAATACGGATGTCGGTTGTTGTAACCTAATTAGCTATGATGTAAATAAGGTAATCATCGATCCTCTAGCTATTTACCTTTTCTACTCCAATCTATGTAGTATGGAGATTTGGAATCTGGAGAATGATAATGGTTGGTTGTGGTTTTTAGGATGTACTTATAAGGGTATTGACTTAACGGATATAGCCGATCATAGTTTTTTACCTAGAGATGATGTTACCCATCAAATATGGGAAGATAGGATGCCCCAATGGAAATCCATTTACCTATGCCCACATGCTAGACTACTAAATCGAATGATAATTAACACAATCATTCCCCGTCTAGGTAGTCTCAATAAAATTTATCCCATTGACCATCGAGCTTTGTATGCAACATTTGGTCGCCTACCAGTAAATTGGGCAAAATTTATTCATGACCAAAATAAAGGTTTTCAGACTCAGCATCGTCGCTAAATTGTATATGCTCCGTACATCATACGCATCATGCAATATCTTGGAGTTCCTTTCTAATTATCACAATATGAAGAAATTCCAACAAAAGAGAGTGGTCCATGATATCTATTGTAAGGGCCCGTAAATTAATCGCTTTATATTTGAATATATAAATAATTATTAGATATTTAAATAATGGATTTTAATAACCAAATAAACATATCTTAAATATGGATTAATGATATTAAAATCATTTTTAATTTTTTTTGCAAAAATAAATAGTTCAAATAAAAATAGAAAATGTGACCAAAAAGCGTTTTTCAAAATTTTGACTTCTCCGCTTTGGAAAGTCGTCAGAAACATTGTACACATTTTTGTATCACTCATATACACATGTCCACACATGCACATATGTCATGTAATAGGTTAATGATAAGTAAAAATTAATAAACCATGTTAGAAATAAATAAAAAGAAGATTAGACTTGAAAAATATATAAAATAAAACCTAAGTAGCCCAAAGGAGAATATGCCATCACCTAAGTAAGCTAGGAGAGTACAAAGCATGGTGCAAAAGGGGGCAAGAGGTCTGTATGCACCTAAGAGGATGGAAAGGCATGGCCTCCAATTCTCATGACAACTTATACTGTAACGAACGCGGTTTTGTCGGGATCTGAAGGTCGACATTCTTACGTCCACTGTATTAAATGCCGCATAATCAAATGCCGGAAAACCGAATTGTTAGGGTTAAAAAGAAGAGGTAGAAGAAAACGATAGAAGTAAGAAAACTGAACAGAACAATATCAGAATCTTACACATCGCAGCGGAACAACATATAATAGATAAATGAATAATCTTTAAAACAAAGAACTATATCAGTTATTATATTACATTACATCATCATCAGAGTATACAACAACAATATACAACACAACAAGCATGAGCAGCTATACTAACATATCCTTACAAGTGAATTTACAGCGGAAAGATGATATCATATACAAATAATACGTCTCGCCATCTAGCTCGCCAGTTGAGCTCCATAGCACTTCTGAATCTAGAAAGACCTGATAACCTGACTCTAGACTGCCCGTGTGGAAAATTGTGGGCACCCAGAGTTTAGGAAGAGAACAATAAACTCCAGGTCAGTCATGGGACTGGTGCGAGAGCTCAAAACAGTTATTTATCTTTTAAAACAACAACAAGGGAAGTGAAAAAAATATCCGCAATGCTTTTGGAAAATGAAACTACCATAAGGCCTCCCCGCACACACAATGCAAACGCAGAATTGGAGGATATTTCTCCTTATGATAGTCAAAGATGCTTACTACGCAAAAACAAATCATTTTTTTAATATTATTATTAGTGCATAGTGTAGAAAGCATTTCGAAAATAGAATATAAATCTTAGCCAACATACGACCATTATCGTATGCCTACTATAGCTACCATGTTCAATGGCAGGTTACCGCCACATTCCATGGCAGGTTATACAACTAAATCCGTACAAGGCTCGTATTGTTTCTTTGGATTTTCCAACATGTGGTCAGCCTAAGGAACTTCCTACTGCCACATGGGATCGCCTCTGGCGGGACATCCCGAGAACTTAACCAGCTCTCTGCCAACACAAGGCCGGGTTACCTCTATAACTAGGTAACTACTACTCGAGTATGCCACTCCCCGGTCCTTTGGGACCTTTATCCGAGGGCCCTCGATCACCAAGCAACAACCACACAGAAAAAATGAGATTGGAGCAACCACATAGGTTAAGCACCAGGGCTCCATACCTGACACCACCCTTTTCCAGAAGGAAATGACATACCCTAAAGGGAGCGACCCTCATAACCTTGCCGCATATTCCTGTTTTGACCATTTCCGGGGTGTGAGGCCTGACGAAGTCTCGTCCACAAACTATGTTTTTTCACAAAGCCATGCTTTGATCAACAAATGATCAATAAATAATCATCACACAGCAACACTCAGCATGCCACATTACCAAATTGGGAATATATCACTGATAACCTTCAACTTCATAACCTCCGAACTCGTACGTCTCAGAGAAGGGTGTTAAGCTAAGAGAATGAATCCTCTGCATCAACAGAAATGTATTTGAAAGAAATCTGCATTATATCTCAAAATGTAATGTCAGACATGTAACCATACAAGTCTGTTATGGGTTCGAACAGAACCGAAGGCACTTCAAAAGAAGCCCTTGTGTGACGCCCTACCTCTATACCCACACTAGCCAAGAACACTACGGTGTAGTGCTGTCAACTAGCATGGAGAATAAGGCTGTTGAGGAGCGACCATCCATGTAATTGCTTATCACACGGTGGCTATAAATAATCTTCGAAAACAAACATAGAAATAATCATAACACAAATCAGTCACAGATATCCATATCACAAAGGAGGAAGAAGATATGAATATATAACTAACACATGAAAGTGTACATCAGAGTAGTGGTCAGTAAGATCCACAATAATACAAAAGAATAGCAACACGTGCTATACAAAAGAATTCAACTATGAGTCTATATCTCAAGTGTATACAACAAAAACTGCTAATCTAAACAGTTAGCCAAAAGTCATAGTGATGAATCCCTGGGAAGAAGTCAAGCAGAAGCACCTGTAACATCTCGGTCTGATCCGAGTATTATTTAAGAAAATAATAAACGGGTCAGTCTAGCTATAAATATCAGATGACATGATATAACATAAAAGATATGGCATAAACATAAAATATCCATAATGACATACCACTATAATATGTAAATAATGATCAACAGAAGATCAATCAATAAGAGATAATCAATATCACAAGAATCTTCTCAAAGATTCGAAAAGGGCATCATACCCCAAACTTGTACTCATAACAAGTTAATGACATAAATTCTAGAAATCAATGCAAGAAGTCCAGAAGTCATAGAAAAGAGAAAGAGGCCTATCACATGATGGTCCGAAGACCAAGGGGAGCTACCCCACCTGTGTGAATGGAATCACACAGATTAAGGTCCAGACTAACCAAAAAGCAAAAAGGTATGTGTGAGTGGAATCACACAAGTGGTGTCTAGTCTAACCTCGCAACAAGAGACATCGCACAGTTGCAAGTCTAAATCATCAGAATGATCATCATGATCAACGACAAGTGTCAATTACACTAAGCTAGTAAATATAGAAGTTTAGCTTCATGTCCCATAACCACTTGCTTAAATCAAATATTTACGAACAAACTGTAAATCTTCACTAATAAAATTGTCACAAGAGGTTCAATCGAACAAGTCCAAGAATTAACCGACGAAGTGAACGCAAGCGTTTCATACCACTTGTTTTACTAAGTCGTTTAATTAGATTTCTCATCCGAGTGAGGTAAAGGTTTGTATATACTAATAGATTGGAAAATGGTTTAAGAAAAGAGCTTTGTTATTAAAAATAGAGTTGAAATTGTTTGTTAAAAGAGTTTTGATATTTACTACTAGTATTGAAACCTTTATATTACAAAGTGACAAAACACAGAAGCAATTGTAGAAACAATCAGTCACAAAGATCACATACGGAGATGTGAATAAAATCCAAGGAAATCAGCTCAATGTTTTTCAGATAAGATCCCCTACGAAGAGGGGGTCCAGGGGGGTGGAAACCCCCAAGGTGGGGGAGCAGGGGCAACGCCACCGCTTACGGGGTTCGACCTGCCCGGTCAGGTCGCGGGGGTCCAGGGGTCGAGCGACCTAATGGTTGCGACCTAGGGGTCTAAGGGGTCAAACGACCTAGTGGTGTTCGCGAGTTAGCAAAAGCGGGCGACCAAAGAGAGACGAGCGACTTAAGGAACTCACGACCTAACTTTTGAATAGGTCAAGCGACCTAAGTGGTAAGGCGACCTAAGGTCTTACGACCTAACGACCTACGGTCTAAACAAGGTCACGCGACCTAAGGCCAACAACGACCTAATATGGGATGACCTAAGGTCCAGCGACCTATCGGTATGAGGACTAGCGACCTAATGGAAAACGGCTTAGGGTCTTACGACCTAACGACCTAAGTCAAGTACAAGGTCACGCGACCTAAATTGGTTAAGAGCCGTACGTGTTAACGAGTTAACGACTTAAGGGGGTCAACGACCTATGGGATATAGGTCACGCGACCTAACGGTTTACAAGGTCTTGCGACCTATGGAGACAGGGTCTAGCGACCTACGACCTAGGTCAATACGACCTACGACCTAAGGTCCATACGACCTAACTCCGAAGACGTTAGAAAATGGCCAGAATTACCTACGACCTAGGGTCCATGCGACCTACGACCTAAGCCCGAACGACCTAACACCGAACAAGCATTTAGATGGCCCAGCGACCTATGGTGCTAACTCGCGAGCGACCCAAGGGTTAGGTCGCGAGCGACCTAACTCCGAGCACCAAAAATGTCCAGAATGACCTAAGTGCAGAAAATTCGCCAAAACGCTAAAAATTGGAGTTTTGGGCCAATCCAATCCAAATCAAATGCTAATATGCATGCAAAAGTGATAGGGAATCATTCCCAACAGTCCAATATAGTTATAGGCTAGAATTGTGAGATAAAAATCTCACCTTTGCACCAAATATCAATGAAAATGAAGTTTTAAGCATGCAAGAATCAATCCCTCTTCTATCTAAGCACAAGAAGCTTGAATCCAATGTCTTCTTCTTGAATTTGGAGTAGAAAGATGGATTGCAATTGAATTCGAGTTTTGGAATTTTAATTTCCCATTCCCTCCACCATTTTTGAAGAAGCTTGAAGACATAGGCAAATAGAAATGAAGTTATGAAGAGGAGGGGTGAAGGTTGGGTCTAATAGGCTAGAAGCCCAACCCAAAGTCTCAAGTGAAAAAGTAGTGAAATTCCACTATCTCCAATCATATCAATGTTTATACTTAAAAATGTTGTAAACAGCATTTCAAACTCAATGGAAGTGGTCGCGAGTCCAAATATGTCTGTTTGCAAAAAGAAGCTTTTTGGACCAAAATCCAATTAACGATTTAATATTTAAATAAAATATTTAAATATAAACTCGATAAATATGCGGATTGTTACACCTTGCAATCCGGGTATTCATAATCCCAATCAAATTTCCCATCACAAAGGAAATCTCCATACCGTAGATAACGGTGCAGAGACAATCGATAGGTCATCCTATCGTTTTCATAAATACCCGGTCTTCAACACCGGTATTCAATGCTATCTATTACGTCGTATCACTATTCGCAATGGGTAATCCGAATAACGAGCGCAATAATTTAAAAATAAGTGTAGCATTCAATTTCAACCAATTCACAACGAATAGCCATTTAAGGGTCAATATCGATAGTCGGTTATTTAACTATCAATCAATATTCACAACATAACCCGATTCCAAATAATTTTTCCAAATTATTTATTTTCAAAATATCTTTATAAGATATACTTTCCACACTTCAACCATTTGAAAACAAATTTCAAATCACTTTTCACCTTTACAACTTTCATTTCAAAAAGGTTCATTTAAACCAATTAAATAAATCCTTACCGATTTATTAAATTTACGTTCCAAATCCGTAAATTTATTTCCACAATTCAAAATAAATCAATGTTTGTTTTTAAACAAATTTCCCTTTCTTTTATAAATTCCATAGTGAATTTACATTCCCAAATATCTATGAATATACGATTTCCAAATCGATTTCTAATATTCATTTTCAATTTATCTTTAAAAGATAAAATCTCAAAACATTCACTTCATATTGGAAAAACATTTCCATACTTATTTAATAATAAGTAATTCACAAATCTGTTTACTTTCAACATTTGAAAAATATTCAATATACTTAAATCAAATTAAGTATATATTTTATTCTTTAAGGAAAACTCCTCTTAAACACATTTATTTGAGTCAAAACGAATGTTGCGTAAAACATCATTACAACAACCCAAAATCACTAGTATTGGGATTCGAAATTAAGATAGATATATAAATCCCAATACTACACAAAACTTTTCCTCTCGGAAATCATTTACTATAACAACAGTGTTATAGTCCACCATTTCCTTCTATTTCTCGAAAACGTCTATTTCAACAATGAATATTGAAATCTATGTTTTCGATACTTAACACCTTTTAAAACATCTTTAAATTGTTTTGAATTCTATTTAAAATATCATTTTCCCAAAATATTTCTTTAATATACTATTCACTGTCCATAATCGTGAATATACTTCGTTGACCAAATCCAATTTCTACATATTTTATTTAAAGGCTTATCCACTGTCCAAAATCATGAATATATCTCCTTTAATAAACTATAATAATTAAACTTATTAAAATAAGTCGATTTCGGATTTATAAAACAACCTTTATAAATTCCATTTATACTTTATAACAACTTCAACTTATAAAATCACTTTATTAACAAATTCTACCCATATCCCATTTACACGCCAAAATCCAATCTATAAGTTAATTACTGACGCAGCGGATAACTTCAAGTTGTGATCAAATGATGCACAACGAACAAAACAACGATGGAATGAAGCAAATATGGATTGATGGATTAAAAATACCACGGATAAATGCCCAAATCCGTTGATCTCGCGAGATACCGGATTCTAGCTATCTCCAACATGTTAATCGCTCACGATACTTTGTTAAAAGATCTACGATTCTTCTACGTTGATCTCGCGCATGAGATTCCATGAATCGGCTTCAAATCCGTTGATTCGAGCGCACTCGAATAACTGAAAATGGAGAAAGGAGACAACGCTCAACTTCCAATTTTAAGAGGCATAAAGAACTCAAATAGAAGTTTACTCAAAATCAACCACCTCAAATGATATAACTCACCTGCTATTTATAGGCTTTTCACACAGCAACACACGACCTAACATAGGTCGTAAATGACCTAACAAACAGAACACAACATAATACAACACAAACAGAACACGACTTACGACTTACAGGTACTCGCGACCTAACCTCAACAACCTAGCATATTTACAACACAATAGTTTGAACGACCTAAAAATCAGCGGCTTAAGCTTCCGAAATATCTTCACGCGACCTAACTTGATCGACTTTGCTTCATGCGAATTAAAACTTGAGCGACATAAGAAACTTCTCGCGACTCAAGAAATAGCTTCTGAAACATCTGTAGCGACTTAAGAAGGTCGTTCGCGACCTAAGGACAACTCGCGACCCAAGGAAGCTCGCGACCTACTGCAATTCACGAATTCTGGAGCGGCTTCGATCTTGCGACCTGAGGTAGGTCATGAATTGCTAGGTCGTTCGCGACTTAAAGAACCCGAGCGACCTAAAATTAACGAGCTATCTTCCAAGCGACTTAACGCGTAATCTTCTTTCAATGAGTTAGGTCGTAATTTGTTAGGTCGGAACTCCTGTTGCACTGCATCATCCTCCCCTGGTTGACAGGAATTCGACCCCGAATTCACACTTTCCTCTTCTCCAATACACTTATCCCTATGATATGGGATCAAGTGTTTGACGTTGAAAACGTCGGCAGTATGGACATGATCCGGCAATCTTAACCGATAAGCATTATCATTAATCTTCTTCAAAATTTCTACTGGACCAATCTTTCGAGCTTCAACTTGTTGTAAGTTCCAACTGGAAAACGATCTTTCGTCAAAACTGCGTAAACAAAAACGCCCTCTTTGAAGTTTACACTCCTTCGCTTCTTATCTGCCAGTTGCTTATACTTCTCATCTGACTTAAACAATCGTTCATGAACAATCCTGTGGCACTCCTGCAATTCATTCACGAAATCACATGCTCGTTTAATGACCCCTTTTTGAAATGGAACTATCGACAAATCCAAAAGTCCATTTTGATTTGCTGAATATACCACTTGAAATGGACTGAATCTAGTGTTTCGATTAACAGCATGATTGTGTGCGAACTCCGCCTGACATAACTTCACATCCCAGCTCTTAAAATTATCCTTCACAAGACATCTCAACAAATTTCCCAATGATCTGTTCACCACTTCCATTTTCCCATCTGTTTGCAGATGATAGATGCTACTAAAATTCTGCTTAGTTCCAACCATCTTCCACAAACTCAACCAAAAATGACTTAGAAATCGAGTATCCCGGTCAAAAACAATGGTCTCAGGTAGCCCATGTAGTCGATAAACCTCTTTAAAGAACAATTGAGCAACACGGACTGCATCGGTGGCCTTTTTACAAGCTATGAAATGTGCCATCTTTGAAAATCTATCCACCACAACATATACAGAATCATTCCCTCGTTGAGTTCTTGGCAAACCCAAAACAAAATTCATGCTAATATCAACCCATGGTCTAGTAGGCACGGGCAATGACATATACAATCCTGCATTCGTAGCTGTCCCTTTGGAAACTTGACATATATGAAATCTCTGCACAAATATTTCAATTTCTTTCCTCATGGAAGGCCAAAAATATGATTGAGAAATCAACTGCAAAGTACGGTCTCTTCCCACATGTCCTTCTTCATACAATTATTTCACAATCTTCATTCGCAAACTGCACTCTGGTATACACAATCGATTTCCTTTGAAAAGAAAACCATCCACCAACACATACTCATCCGTCTTCCCTTTCTTGACTTCATCTACAATCTTCGCAAAGTAAGGATCCTCAACAAACAATTCTGGCAAAACATCAAACCCCGTCACTTCAACTTTCATTGTAGTCAACAAATTATTTCTTCTACTCAATGCATCTGCCACTCGATTTGTAACTCCCGACTTATGCTTTACAACAAATGTAAACTGTTGTAAGTATGCGATCCATGAAGCATGCCTCGCGGCAATCTTATCCTGTCCCTGCAAATGCTTCAAAGCTTCATGATCAGTATACAGAACAAATTCTTTATGGAACAAATAGTGTATCCAATGTTTTATGGCTTGCACAATAGCATAAAATTCCACATCATAAGTATTGTATCTCATCTTTGCTCCAGAAAGCTTCTCACTGAAATAAGCAATTGGACGGCCCCTCTGACTTAACACTCCTCCAATTCCTACATTAGATGCATCTATATGTAACTCAAATAACAACTGAAAATCCGGCAAAACTAGATTCGGTGTTGTCGTCAAAAGTTCCTTGATTCGCTCAAAAGCAAATCCAGCCTCTTCCGTCCATGAAAACTGCTTTCCCTTCATACAGTCAGTAACAGGTGCCATCACGCTACTGAAATGTGGAATAAACCTTCGGTAGAATGATGCTAAACCATGAAGACTTCTAACTTCTGTTATCGTCCTGGATTGTGGCCATTCCTTGATTGCTTCAACTTTATTCTGATCCACCTGTATTCCTCCTTCAGATACAACATATCCCAAAAATAAAACACTTCGAGTCATGAACACGCATTTCCTTGTTGCCGCATAAAATTGCTCCTGACGAAGTATCATCAACACTTCCCGCAAATGTAGTGGATGTTCTTCGGTGCTTCCACTGTATATCAATATATCATCAAAATATACCACCACGAACTTTCCAATAAACGGTCGAAAGATCTGATTCATCACTCGCATAAAAGTACTTGGTGCATTCGAAAGACCAAACGGCATGACCAGCCACTCATACAACCCTTCACGTGTCTTGAATGTTGTCTTCCATTCATCACCTGGTCGAATTCGAATTTGATGATACCCACTCTTCAGATCAATCTTTGAAAAGATAGCAGCTCCGCTCAACTGATCTAACAAATCATCCAATCTAGGCATCGGAAATCTGTACCTCACTGTAATCTTGTTTAGTGCTCGACCATCTGTACACATTCTCCAAGTTCCATCCTTCTTCGGCACTAATAATGCTGGTACTGCACAAGGACTTAAACTTTCTTGTATGCGCCCTTGTTCAAGTAACTCCTTTACCTGCCTTTTCAAAATTTCGTGCTTCTTCGGACTCATTCTATAGTGTGGTCTATGTGGTAACACAGCTCACGGAACAAGATCAATCTGGTGTTGTATACCTATCAATCGTGGTAACTCTTTCGGTAATTCTTCAGGAAATGCATCTTCAAATTCCTTCAACACTGGTTTAACTTCTTCAGGAATGTCAACCGCTTCACTACTTTCACACCCAAGTAACAGAAATACTTCAGGTTCATCCTCTACTTCTTTGACAAATTCCTTCAAAGATAACAGAGTCTTTAGTTCTCCAATCACCTCCAACTTGCTTTCACTTTGTTGTCGCTGTTTAGGAACTAAAGTGATTTTAGTGCCCTCGAACATGAAACAATAGTAGTTAGTCCTCCCATCATGTTGCACAGCTCTATCGTATTGTCATGGTCTTCCCAACAACAAATGACATACATCCATATCCACAACATCACACCAAATTTCATCTTTATACTTCTTTCCAATGGAAAAAATTACACAAGCTCTTCGATTAACCTTCACTTCCCCACCTTTCCTTAACCAAGCTAACTTGTAGGGTTTGCGATGCTTCTCTGTCTTTAACGCCAACTTCTTTACAGCTTCTGTAGAGATGATGTTATCACAACTTCCTGCATCAAAAACAAACTTGCAAACCCTTTCCAAGATAGTGCACGTTGACTGGAAAATATTACACCTCAACTAACAAGTCTCCTCTTCCTGCTTTGGCGTCAAGCAAGATCTCCTCATCATTAAAGAATATCCTTCATCTCCTGCCAATAATTCTTCTTCCTCCTCAACTTGTGGTGAATTGGAACATTCTACTTCTGCGTCCTCATCCTCAACCTTAGCAACCATCACTCGCTTCTTAGGCTTCGGACATTCATTGCTCTTGTGACCAAACTCCTGACAATAATAACACTTGAAATTGTTGCTGACCTTGGTCTTAGCAACTTCATTAACAGCCGGTTTACTAACAGCCTTGGAAACATTCGTATTGCTACTATCCCCTTTCACTTGATTGTTGGAATTTGTAAACACACCACCTCCTCTTCTACCTTGCCTCTCCCAAGCAAGAGCCTTCTGGTGTGCTTCAGCAACGGATCTTGGATCAAACATATTCACCATATCCTGAATTTGTATTCTCAACCCTCCAATAAATCTAACTGTCAACTGTTCCTCCTTCTCCATGATATCATTTCTAGCAATCAGTTGATAAAACTCATCTGCATAATCGTTTACCGACTTTGTTCCTTGTCTCAAATTCTGTAAGCGTTGATACATAAGAGACTGATAATTATAAGGCAAGAAAGTAGCCTTCATCAACTTCATCATCTTCTCCCATAAAACTATCTTCGACTTTCCCATTTTCTCCCGTGTAAGTTTAGTTTGTTGCCACCATGCCATAGCTCTTCCCCTCAATCGTGTAGCAACCAACTTAACTCTGCGATGTTTGGGTACTTCCTTGAAGTCAAAAATTTCTTCAACATTCGATAACCAATCCAGAAATTCTTCCGTAATCATTCCTACTTTAAACTCTGGAATCCCTGTTTTCATCCCCGACTCCCATTTGCGATCATCCTCTACATCCCTATTTCGATCTCGCACTTGGCCATGATCTCGACAATGAATACTACCTCTATCACCATATTCCACAAAATCAAATGTACTTCGATATCTATCTCGACCCTCAACATCTCTATAATCATGCATGGTTCTTCTACCCTGTCTTTCCATATCGGGATATGATTCATTTTCAAATCCACGTGTGTAAAGGCCCGCAAATCCGTGCCCCTTTGCATCAAGCATCCATGCAGAGACAACTTAATAATTTTCCATACACAGCGGAAATAATAGACAAATATGGAAATACGCTCTATCATCAGCTCGTGTCCTGAACTCCAACATATAACCTGAACCTGTTTAACTCGATCTGACCCGAGCATCATATAAAACAACACCCGAGTTAGTCTGGAATACCAGCGTGAGAAAATCACACTCAATTGGATTATTATATTTTCAAAAATCCTTTGAAAAACAAAAGCATCTCGTAAGACCACGCCACAAATAAACATGTCGGGTTTTTACCTTACGATAGCTAAGACATTTTTATTAAATTCATATGATATTATAATAGTGTCTATAGAAAGTAAAATAGAATCTAGCTGAAATGCTTGCATCTCACGTTTCAGCAATAGTTGGGCACAATCAAAACCGTACAGGCGCTTATTGGAGATTGGATTCCATACAATGGCAGGGCTACCGGGGTACCGCCCGCCACAGTACCTGGTCTAGATCGGAGTACCGAGGAGCCACCCTAACTCCCCTACAACAAAAGACCGGAACCATTCCTTACTGAACAGTCCCAAGCAAGATCACCCCGTGATTGGCGCGACAAACCACCCACTAAGCCAAAATAAAAGGGACATCTAGACAGGGGAAACCTCACTCTCCAGTGGGGGCTACCCACGAAGTCTTGCTGCACCTCCCTTGTTTTAGCCATTCCCAGTTGATGAGGCTTGAGGCTAAGCGTTACCTTTTAAGAACGAGTCCCACTTAGAATGCTCATCGTCCACCGGACGATGTTCTGAAAGCATTCAATCCATACAAGTTGCCCTGGGTCTGGACAAACCGAATCATCGTCTTCAACTCTTCACGGTCTTCATTCGTAACCGTTCAAACCGGATCGAAGTGGTTTCCGGATAATTAATCCGATCCCAGACTCTTCGAAATGATCAGTGCATTGTCCAATATTGATAGTCGGTTATTTAACTATCAATTAATCATACACGAGCAACCATCAAATAATTTCCTCAAATTATTTATCTCAAATATCATTCAGATATTATTCCCATTTAGCCCATTTGAATCAAATTTCACAGTCCTTTTATTTCCATGAAATCACCTATTTGATTTCTCATACACACTCAACTTGATTTAACCTTTGAACATATTTCTTATTTTCTTTCATTCCTTTCTTGAAAATCAATTTATACTTTGCTTATAAATTTTCAAACTCAATTCCTTCATTTAATAAGATTTCCCCTGAATCTTGTCTCATTTAATAACTCAATTATCATCACAAGAGGATTATTAATTGGATTTTAAAAGAATTTGAAAAACATTTAGATTTATAAAATAAGAAGTATAGTTTTATACAATTTACGGTTTAAAAGAAATATTTAACATAAAAATTAGAGTTCATATCCAGTTAATGATAAATTGTAAAACTGGTTTAAGAAAATTAAATTTTATTATAAATAATTTCCTATCCTTCAAAAATAACTAATTTGAAACATTTTAAAATTCAAGTAATGGTTTACAAGAAATTTATATAGTGTAGTAATTTAAAATACTCCTTTTAAAAATAAGTTTATAATTTTAGAAAACCCAATATCCATCTATAAATGCCTCTTGTCCAAATTCACACTTCTTACTTTCGGAAATATTCTACTATTTCCGTTTCAAACAAATTTATAACTCCCTGATGTAACGATCGCGATTTTTCGTTGCCGAAAAATCGAACCGTTAGGGTTTTAGAAGAAGAAAGAGGTAGAAGAAGAAAGAAAAGAAAGAGAGGAGAAAACAGAAAACAAGTAACAGAACGAGAAACAATAACAGAATCTCACAGTCGCAGCGGAACAACATATAATAGATAAATGAATATTCATTAAAACAAAAGAACTATACATTTTATACATTACATCACATTACATTACATCAATCAGAGTGTACGACAACAACAGCGGAAAAGAAATACTATATACAATAAATAATAGACTACGCTATCTGGCTCGCCTCCAGATCTACACAGCAACTCCCGAATCCAGAATAACCTGACAACCTAACTCTAGACTGCCCGTGTGAAAAATAGTGGGCACCCAGAGTTTAGGAAAGGAACAATAAACTCCAGGTCAGTCATGTGACTGGTGTGAGAACTCAAAACAGTTTATCTTTAAACAAGCAACAAGAAAGATTTCAATTTTTGAAATTCGCAATGCTTTTTGGAAAATGAAACTACCATAAGGCCTCCCGCCACACACACAATGCAAACGCAGAATTGGAGGAGATTTCTCCTTATGATAGTCAAAGATGCTTACTACGCGAAAATCAAATCATTTTTGATATTATTACTAGTGCATAGTGTAGAAAACAATTTCGAAAGTAGAATATAAATCCTAGCCAGCATACGACATTTCGTCGTATGCCTACTATAGCTACCATGTTCAATAGCAGGTTACCGCCACATTCCATGGCAGGTTATACAACTAAAACCGTACAAGGCGCGTATTGTTTTGATTGGATTTCCAACAAATGGTCAGGCTAAGGAACTTCCTACTGCCACATGGGATCGCCTCTGGCGGGACGTCCCGAGAAACTAACGTTACGGTTAGATCTCTGCCAACACAAGGCCGGGTTACCTCTGTAACTAGGTAACTACTACACGAATATGTCATCCCCCGGTCCTTTGGGACCTTTATCCGAGCGCTCGATACCAACAACACCACACAGTAATAGATATAGTGTATCAACATGAGTAAATATCTGGGCTCCATACCATGATACCACCCTTTTCCAGAAGGAAATGACATACCCTAAAGGGAGCGACCCTCATAACCTTGCCGCATATTCCTGTTTCGACCATTTCCGGGGAGTGAGGTCCTGACGAAGTCTCGTCCACAAAGCTACGCTTTGTGCAACAAAGCCATGCTTTGGGTCCACAGATGACCAAAGCAATAATCACAAAGATAAATGATCAAACAAATGATCATATCCAAACGATCAACCAATGATCATCACACAGCAGCACTCAGCATGCCACATTACCAGATTGGGAAATATCGCTGATAACCTTCAACTACATAACCTCTGAGCTCGTACGTCTCAGAGAAGGGTGTTAAGCTAAGAGAATAAATTCTCCGCCACCAACAGAAATGTATTTGAAAGAAATCTGCTCTATCTCTCAAAATGTAATGTCAGACACGTAACCATACAAGTCTGTTCCGGGTTCGAACAGAACCGAAGGCACTTCCAAAGAAGCCCTTGCAATCCGGGTATTCACAATCCCGATAAAATTTCCCATCACAAAGGAAATCTCCATATCGTAGCTAACGATGCGGAGACAATCGATAGGTCATCCTATCGTTTTCACAAATACCCGGTCTTCAACACCGGTCTTCAAATGCAATCCAAACGACGTATCGCATATTCGGAATGGGATATATGACACAAAGGTCCTCTCCCGGCTAAACCGAATAGCGAGCGCTTATTTTAAAAATAAGTGTGCATTCAATTCCAAACAAACACAATCAATACCATCCAAGGATAAATATTGATAGTCGGTTATTTAACTATCAATAAAGATGCGCCACATCATCAGATTCCAAATAATTTTTCCAAAATTATTAAGTCCCAAAATATCTTTACAAGATATATATATATATACACCATTTACAAATAATTGCCTCAGTTATTTGTTTTACCAAAACCACTTCACGATAAAATTTTCCACCCTTAACCAATTGAAAAACCAATTTTCAATTTACCTTTACCATTTGAAAACCAATTTTCAAATTACATTAACCATTTGCAAACCAATTTCAAATCACCTTAACCATTTGAAAACTAATTTCAAATCACCTTAACCATATATACCTTTTGAAAACAATTTTCAAACCACCAAATAAATCTTTACCGATTTATTTTACTTACGTTTCAAATTCGTAAATTATATTTTCATATTTAAAAATAAATCAACATTTATATTTTAAACAAATTTCCCTTCATATATATAAATTCCAAAGTGGATTTAAATTCCAAGCATCTACTAGCATACGATTCCCAAATCGATTTCAAGTTATTTGCTTTCAATTACCTTAAAGGTGAATTCACAAAAACCGTTCCATTTCATATTAGAAAACCATTCCCATGCTTATTTTAAAAATAAGTAATTCACAAATTTATTTATTTTCAACGATTTGAAAATATTCCACATACTTAAGTTACCGTTAAGTATTTTATTCCATTCTCTTTAAGAAAACATTCCTTTATTCACATTTATTTGGGTTAAAAACGAATGTTGCGTAAAACATCGTTACGACAACCCAAAAACACTAGTATATGGATTTGAAATTAAAAATAGATATATAAATCCAATACTATACAAATTATCCCCTTCTGTTTCTCGAAAACTTCTATTTCAACAATCAATGTTGAAATCTATGTTTTCAATACTCAATACATTTTAAAACACCTTTAATTCGTTTTAAATTCCATTTAAAACATTTCTTTCCCAAAAACAAACCCATTTTATTTAATAATCTATTCAATATTCAAAATAGTGAATATAGCCCACTTAACAAATTCCCATATTTCAATTTATCAAATTCGATGAATTTCAAATTTATAAACATAGTTTATAAATTCCATTTCTATTATAAACCCCAATTTTATAAATTCCTTTATTAATCCGATGCAATTTACATAACCCAGTTTCATACCCAAAAGCCATATTGTAAGTTAAATACTTATAATATTATTTATTTACCAAATCGTTCCTTTGAACTTCACCAATTTAAAATCTTATCACTTACAAGATTTCTTTATGGTTTATAATAATTTCAACTAATGAAATCTTCATTTATTAACAATTTCTATAAAATTCCCCTTTTTAATGCCCAAATCCATTTCTATAAGTTAATAACTTATAAACTTAAAATTTCCAATAACCATTCGTTTTATAAATTTCACATTTATTAATCTATAAATCCTAGTGAAATTCATGTTATACATCAACTTAACACTTTATAAATTTATTCTATAACTTCAATAATTTTTTATTTAAAAACATCCATCTATAAAATCCTTTATATAAACCATTAATAATAATAACTTCCCAAAAACCAAATTTAACTATTTTATAAAAACCTATTATTGTTAAAAATTTCTTTTAAGTTATATTTTATAAAAATATAAATTTTTAAAACATAAAAATTCATCCATCTATTTATTTTAAAATTTAATCAATTCAAAATTTTTAATAAACCATATTCTTTGAAAAATCGATTTAAAACCCCTTTTAAATTCAAAACCGTTATTTTAATTTTTAAAAATTTGAATCCGATGATGCAACAACATCAGATGGTCAATCACGGGAATAAGTGTCATATATCAATATGATTATCAACAATCAACATAATATTTATAAACAAAATAAAATATGCGAGGAATCCAGTTGGATCCCTCCAACCTGTTACCCTGCATCCACAGACGTTAGCACAATACCAATTCCACTTCGAGGTGGAATATCGCGGTATATGGGATTTTATAAATATCCGCTTAATAGGCGGGGCAATAGGGTCTCATCCGCTATACGAGGCGGGAAATCAAATTCAATATATACATATGCCAATATATATATATTGCTATATATAATATATATCCTATTATATCTACTACCACAATCAATCAACAATTATCAATCAATATTAACTATTTAAAATTTTAAACAAAACCTTTCGATTGAGTGAGGAGTTCTCACCTTGATTTTATTTCCGTTTTTCGCGTTCGTTTCGAATAAAATTAAACGAACGTTTAATTTTACCCGAAATTCAAACGAGCTCCAATCGACTCCAAACCAGCTGCATTGCGAAGAGCTCGGCGATACGAAGCCAACGCAAAAAATCTCGTTCAATTTGGACCTCGCAGCAAAAAGTTATCACGTTTTTAAGTTACACGATTTGAATTTTAAATTTTAAACTAAAAAAAAAAAAACAAAAGAAATCACCTCACCCCTCTAACACGCGGGCCCCCACCCTCACCTTCTCTCCCGTTCGTTCGCGTTTCATCATCCCAGGCTAAACAAAACGCAAGAACCCATCTAGCATCCATTAGGGTTTGAATTTGCACGCTACCCATATGACTTGAAGATGATCCGAGACCACCAAATCGAAGCCACCTGAAGACTCCACCCTCGGCCAGAGCCTTGCCAAGCTCGGCTGTGCCCTAAGCTTCGAAATGCGTGCCGAACGCATGGTGAACGCGGTGAAACCCCCACCTCCATGCCACACCAAACTCGATCACCACCGCACAATTCGAAGAACAAAAGACCCTCTCCGATTCTCCAGTTGGAAGTTTCTTCCAAAACTCGACGGATTTGTGTGGATTTGAGGTGGAAGTTGGGTGATTTCTGGCCTTTGAATAATTAGGGCCGGCCATAAACATGATGAGCTAGGGTTTAGGTGAAAATTTGCATTTATAACCACATACAATTATTATTTAAATAATAAAATTCCCAAATTGACACTTTTGCAAACGAACTCCAAACGACCCGTGCCGCCAGGCGATCCTAAGGTTTTTCCGCATTCCGGACACAATGGAACAGGTTTCGTAAGCTAATTCGGAAGCATGTGTGAGATACGGCAATAAACGGTCGATTTAAATTTAAACCGATTTAAGCGATTTCTAGGCGTTTCGGCTTGTACCGGACAAACGATAGATCCAAACGACTTGAAATTTGAAATCTTACAATAATATCACATTACGGATCCGATGAAACAGGTTTCGTCGAAATCCGAGACCGTTTGAAAAATGGCTATTTTAACTCGCCGAATTAAAATTAAAACGATATCGATGCGTTTCGAGCTGCCACGGTCAAACGACAACTCCGATTGCTACGAAAATTGAAATCCGATAATAATTAACTATTACGGATCCAATGGAACTTGTTTCGTTCAATTCCGAGACTGTTCAAAAATTGGCTATTTTTCAGTCGATAATTAAATATTAAAATATTCAATTTTTTACAAATTAACTCCAAATTCAGTTTTACAAGTTCTAAAACATTTCTATAACTTTAATATGATAAAATAAAATTTTCCAAATCATTTCCCATTATATTTAACCCAATATTTAATTATTTGTGGAATTTCACTATTAAATAAATCGATTTAATTATCCCATTAAATCCAATATTCGAAAAATAAATTATTCGACTTAAAAATTCCACTTATTAATATTTAAAATTAATTAAATACTCAAATTCAAATTATCAAAAATTCTGGGTCGTTACAATCTTCCCCCCTTAAAAGAATTTCGTCCTCGAAATTACAAGTTAAGGAGAACGATCCTAACCCGTTTATTATTTTTCCAAAACTAATTAGTTTATTAACTTTCTAACCTAAATCTTTTTATTAAAGATTCACTATCATTTCAATTAGCTTTCCAACTTCAATTATAGGTTTCAAACAACATTGTTTACTCAACAATTCAAATTTAAATTTAAATTCAAATTTCAAACTTTCAAAATTTCTCAAAATTTTACTAACTCCCTAAATTTTCGAAAAATTTCGCCAGAGTCTCCTTTGCGCGGCTAGATCGGTACGACTACAAAACGGCTCTACGGCCCCTCAGAATCAAAAAGAAAAGAGAAAGCCAAGTGGCTGGAGAAGGAAATCATCAAATCTCATATAAAAACTGAAATACGTACCTTTTTGTCGAGCGTTACAAATTTTTTTTAACTTTGAAATCAAAATCCCAATTCCTTTATAACCTGTATATCCTGCTAGCATAATATCCAATTATAATATTCAAACCAATTTGCCAATTCAATTATAAAATTTCCAATACATGCTTCTTATACCACTTTTAGTTTACTATTAAAGTTGCATATTCATTTTCATTCAACTTTGCATTTCAATTTTCATTTGAATTCAATTACATAGCTTTCAAATTTTACTAATTCAATTTCATTAACACTTAATGAATTTACATACAACCAACCAACAAGCAATAACGACCAATGTACATCCAATACAACCAAATTTTATCCATTTTACTTACATTCAATTTGGTTCAACTGTTTTAATTCCAATTGGTTTAACATTCAATTGATTTTCATCCAATTATTCAACTAACTTCAATGAATTTACACTTACATACATCGTTTCATATCAACTTACTTACATTCGATTGATTAACATTCAATCCATTCTTTAATTCAATTGCTAGTTCTTTTTACAAATAAAATTGAATTTCATTTATATAACTTAAGTTCACATCTTTAACAATTTCATTTACTCACTTTATTCACTTACTTTGATATTAACATCAATTCTTTCAATATTACTTAAGTTATATTCCATTTCAACTTTATTTACATCATTTAATTCACTTGATTATTTAACTTTGATACAAAGATCAATTTTTTTTTTTATTCAACTTCACTTAAGTTATACTCCACTAACGTCATTTGTTCAATTAAACTTAAGTTTACACTTGTCAATCCAATTTGGTTTTCAATTCTAAAGTGAATTCTATTCAATTTTTACTCAAGTCGAATTCGTATCAACATTCAAATTCGTATTTCATTTTACTTAACTTAATGGTTTAACCACTTCAATAATTGGTTTCACTTACATCTTCCCATTTAATAAGTTATAAAACTTATTATTCAACTTCTAACTTATATCATAAGTTCAAAACTTATTTCGCTTACACTTATCAACTTCAAGTTGAATTTTAATTTCAAATTGGTTTATTACAACAAAACTTCAATTTTAAATTCATTATTGTAGCAAATCCATCACATAGAAACTCGAAAATGATACTGATGATGCTGCAGTCATCACCCTTATTATTTCCCAGTGACAATAGTGAAATCAATGCTAATTATTCTTTCAAAAAGTTTTTTTTTTCTATTCATAAATCACTTTTATAACCCTTTTACTTATATAATTTTTTACTTCTTATATACATACATGATTATCTTACAATTGTAAATCATTATCAATTATAATTTCATCTTATGATTCATTGGTTTATACCATTATTCTTTTTACAATAGTTGCTTTTATTAGCTCATTCAAACAACTTTTAATTATTTTATATATATATCATTTACAACAACCAAGCAATCAATTATATACACACTTCAATAATTCTGAAAAATTATTTTCTTTTTATATATAAAATATAATCGAGGTAAAATTATTTCATTTACCCAATTTAAAACAATATTGTGTCGAATTGTTCTATTCAAGTGTTTAGGAACCCCTTCGATTCAGTTTTCGAGGCTGCGCCGACGAAGGTTCATATACCACTCAACAAACCAATCATCACAATATAAAACAATTTTATATTCACTAACAAATACGCACTCATATCTATTATTACACTCACACTCATTCTAGAGTACTACTGACTCTATCTCTAATGAGTAATACCCAACAGAGCAGGTTGTCGCTTAACCATATGCTCTGATACCAAATGTAACGATCGCGATTTTTCGTTGCCGAAAAATCGAACCGTTAGGGTTTTAGAAGAAGAAAGAGGTAAAAGAAGAAAGAAAAGAAAGAGAGGAGAAAACAGAAAACAAGTAACAGAACGAGAAACAATAACAGAATCTCACAGTCGCAGCGGAACAACATATAATAGATAAATGAATATTCATTAAAACAAAAGAACTATACATTTTATACATTACATCACATTACATTACATCAATCAGAGTGTACGACAACAACAGCGGAAAAGAAATACTATATACAATAAATAATAGACTACGCTATCTGGCTCGCCTCCAGATCTACACAGCAACTCCCGAATCCAGAATAACCTGACAACCTAACTCTAGACTGCCCGTGTGAAAAATAGTGGGCACCCAGAGTTTAGGAAAGGAACAATAAACTCCAGGTCAGTCATGTGACTGGTGTGAGAACTCAAAACAGTTTATCTTTAAACAAGCAACAAGAAAGATTTCAATTTTTGAAATTCGCAATGCTTTTTGGAAAATGAAACTACCATAAGGCCTCCCGCCACACACACAATGCAAACGCAGAATTGGAGGAGATTTCTCCTTATGATAGTCAAAGATGCTTACTACGCGAAAATCAAATCATTTTTGATATTATTACTAGTGCATAGTGTAGAAAACAATTTCGAAAGTAGAATATAAATCCTAGCCAGCATACGACATTTCGTCGTATGCCTACTATAGCTACCATGTTCAATAGCAGGTTACCGCCACATTCCATGGCAGGTTATACAACTAAAACCGTACAAGGCGCGTATTGTTTTGATTGGATTTCCAACAAATGGTCAGGCTAA
This sequence comes from Allium cepa, assembly GCA_030765085.1. Classification (NCBI taxonomy): domain Eukaryota; kingdom Viridiplantae; phylum Streptophyta; class Magnoliopsida; order Asparagales; family Amaryllidaceae; genus Allium; species Allium cepa. Next base: position 725,418,065 of record CM060937.1, on the reverse strand, counting down.
GGAACTTCCTACTGCCACATGGGATCGCCTCTGGCGGGACGTCCCGAGAAACTAACGTTACGGTTAGATCTCTGCCAACACAAGGCCGGGTTACCTCTGTAACTAGGTAACTACTACACGAATATGTCATCCCCCGGTCCTTTGGGACCTTTATCCGAGCGCTCGATACCAACAACACCACACAGTAATAGATATAGTGTATCAACATGAGTAAATATCTGGGCTCCATACCATGATACCACCCTTTTCCAGAAGGAAATGACATACCCTAAAGGGAGCGACCCTCATAACCTTGCCGCATATTCCTGTTTCGACCATTTCCGGGGAGTGAGGTCCTGACGAAGTCTCGTCCACAAAGCTACGCTTTGTGCAACAAAGCCATGCTTTGGGTCCACAGATGACCAAAGCAATAATCACAAAGATAAATGATCAAACAAATGATCATATCCAAACGATCAACCAATGATCATCACACAGCAGCACTCAGCATGCCACATTACCAGATTGGGAAATATCGCTGATAACCTTCAACTACATAACCTCTGAGCTCGTACGTCTCAGAGAAGGGTGTTAAGCTAAGAGAATAAATTCTCCGCCACCAACAGAAATGTATTTGAAAGAAATCTGCTCTATCTCTCAAAATGTAATGTCAGACACGTAACCATACAAGTCTGTTCCGGGTTCGAACAGAACCGAAGGCACTTCCAAAGAAGCCCTTGCAATCCGGGTATTCACAATCCCGATAAAATTTCCCATCACAAAGGAAATCTCCATATCGTAGCTAACGATGCGGAGACAATCGATAGGTCATCCTATCGTTTTCACAAATACCCGGTCTTCAACACCGGTCTTCAAATGCAATCCAAACGACGTATCGCATATTCGGAATGGGATATATGACACAAAGGTCCTCTCCCGGCTAAACCGAATAGCGAGCGCTTATTTTAAAAATAAGTGTGCATTCAATTCCAAACAAACACAATCAATACCATCCAAGGATAAATATTGATAGTCGGTTATTTAACTATCAATAAAGATGCGCCACATCATCAGATTCCAAATAATTTTTCCAAAATTATTAAGTCCCAAAATATCTTTACAAGATATATATATATATATATATACACCATTTACAAATAATTGCCTCAGTTATTTGTTTTACCAAAACCACTTCACGATAAAATTTTCCACCCTTAACCAATTGAAAAACCAATTTTCAATTTACCTTTACCATTTGAAAACCAATTTTCAAATTACATTAACCATTTGCAAACCAATTTCAAATCACCTTAACCATTTGAAAACTAATTTCAAATCACCTTAACCATATATACCTTTTGAAAACAATTTTCAAACCACCAAATAAATCTTTACCGATTTATTTTACTTACGTTTCAAATTCGTAAATTATATTTTCATATTTAAAAATAAATCAACATTTATATTTTAAACAAATTTCCCTTCATATATATAAATTCCAAAGTGGATTTAAATTCCAAGCATCTACTAGCATACGATTCCCAAATCGATTTCAAGTTATTTGCTTTCAATTACCTTAAAGGTGAATTCACAAAAACCGTTCCATTTCATATTAGAAAACCATTCCCATGCTTATTTTAAAAATAAGTAATTCACAAATTTATTTATTTTCAACGATTTGAAAATATTCCACATACTTAAGTTACCGTTAAGTATTTTATTCCATTCTCTTTAAGAAAACATTCCTTTATTCACATTTATTTGGGTTAAAAACGAATGTTGCGTAAAACATCGTTACGACAACCCAAAAACACTAGTATATGGATTTGAAATTAAAAATAGATATATAAATCCAATACTATACAAATTATCCCCTTCTGTTTCTCGAAAACTTCTATTTCAACAATCAATGTTGAAATCTATGTTTTCAATACTCAATACATTTTAAAACACCTTTAATTCGTTTTAAATTCCATTTAAAACATTTCTTTCCCAAAAACAAACCCATTTTATTTAATAATCTATTCAATATTCAAAATAGTGAATATAGCCCACTTAACAAATTCCCATATTTCAATTTATCAAATTCGATGAATTTCAAATTTATAAACATAGTTTATAAATTCCATTTCTATTATAAACCCCAATTTTATAAATTCCTTTATTAATCCGATGCAATTTACATAACCCAGTTTCATACCCAAAAGCCATATTGTAAGTTAAATACTTATAATATTATTTATTTACCAAATCGTTCCTTTGAACTTCACCAATTTAAAATCTTATCACTTACAAGATTTCTTTATGGTTTATAATAATTTCAACTAATGAAATCTTCATTTATTAACAATTTCTATAAAATTCCCCTTTTTAATGCCCAAATCCATTTCTATAAGTTAATAACTTATAAACTTAAAATTTCCAATAACCATTCGTTTTATAAATTTCACATTTATTAATCTATAAATCCTAGTGAAATTCATGTTATACATCAACTTAACACTTTATAAATTTATTCTATAACTTCAATAATTTTTTATTTAAAAACATCCATCTATAAAATCCTTTATATAAACCATTAATAATAATAACTTCCCAAAAACCAAATTTAACTATTTTATAAAAACCTATTATTGTTAAAAATTTCTTTTAAGTTATATTTTATAAAAATATAAATTTTTAAAACATAAAAATTCATCCATCTATTTATTTTAAAATTTAATCAATTCAAAATTTTTAATAAACCATATTCTTTGAAAAATCGATTTAAAACCCCTTTTAAATTCAAAACCGTTATTTTAATTTTTAAAAATTTGAATCCGATGATGCAACAACATCAGATGGTCAATCACGGGAATAAGTGTCATATATCAATATGATTATCAACAATCAACATAATATTTATAAACAAAATAAAATATGCGAGGAATCCAGTTGGATCCCTCCAACCTGTTACCCTGCATCCACAGACGTTAGCACAATACCAATTCCACTTCGAGGTGGAATATCGCGGTATATGGGATTTTATAAATATCCGCTTAATAGGCGGCGCAATAGGGTCTCATCCGCTATACGAGGCGGGAAATCAAATTCAATATATACATATGCCAATATATATATATTGCTATATATAATATATATCCTATTATATCTACTACCACAATCAATCAACAATTATCAATCAATATTAACTATTTAAAATTTTAAACAAAACCTTTCGATTGAGTGAGGAGTTCTCACCTTGATTTTATTTCCGTTTTTCGCGTTCGTTTCGAATAAAATTAAACGAACGTTTAATTTTACCCGAAATTCAAACGAGCTCCAATCGACTCCAAACCAGCTGCATTGCGAAGAGCTCGGCGATACGAAGCCAACGCAAAAAATCTCGTTCAATTTGGACCTCGCAGCAAAAAGTTATCACGTTTTTAAGTTACACGATTTGAATTTTAAATTTTAAACTAAAAAAAAAAAAAAACAAAAGAAATCACCTCACCCCTCTAACACGCGGGCCCCCACCCTCACCTTCTCTCCCGTTCGTTCGCGTTTCATCATCCCAGGCTAAACAAAACGCAAGAACCCATCTAGCATCCATTAGGGTTTGAATTTGCACGCTACCCATATGACTTGAAGATGATCCGAGACCACCAAATCGAAGCCACCTGAAGACTCCACCCTCGGCCAGAGCCTTGCCAAGCTCGGCTGTGCCCTAAGCTTCGAAATGCGTGCCGAACGCATGGTGAACGCGGTGAAACCCCCACCTCCATGCCACACCAAACTCGATCACCACCGCACAATTCGAAGAACACAAGACCCTCTCCGATTCTCCAGTTGGAAGTTTCTTCCAAAACTCGACGGATTTGTGTGGATTTGAGGTGGAAGTTGGGTGATTTCTGGCCTTTGAATAATTAGGGCCGGCCATAAACATGATGAGCTAGGGTTTAGGTGAAAATTTGCATTTATAACCACATACAATTATTATTTAAATAATAAAATTCCCAAATTGACACTTTTGCAAACGAACTCCAAACGACGCGTGCCGCCAGGCGATCCTAAGGTTTTTCCGCATTCCGGACACAATGGAACAGGTTTCGTAAGCTAATTCGGAAGCATGTGTGAGATACGGCAATAAACGGTCGATTTAAATTTAAACCGATTTAAGCGATTTCTAGGCGTTTTGGCTTGTACCGGACAAACGATAGATCCAAACGACTTGAAATTTGAAATCTTACAATAATATCACATTACGGATCCGATGAAACTGGTTTCGTCGAAATCCGAGACCGTTTGAAAAATGGCTATTTTAACTCGCCGAATTAAAATTAAAACGATATCGATGCGTTTCGAGCTGCCACGGTCAAACGACAACTCCGATTGCTACGAAAATTGAAATCCGATAATAATTAACTATTACGGATCCAATGGAACTTGTTTCGTTCAATTCCGAGACTGTTCAAAAATTGGCTATTTTTCAGTCGATAATTAAATATTAAAATATTCAATTTTTTACAAATTAACTCCAAATTCAGTTTTACAAGTTCTAAAACATTTCTATAACTTTAATATGATAAAATAAAATTTTCCAAATCATTTCCCATTATATTTAACCCAATATTTAATTATTTGTGGAATTTCACTATTAAATAAATCGATTTAATTATCCCATTAAATCCAATATTCGAAAAATAAATTATTCGACTTAAAAATTCCACTTATTAATATTTAAAATTAATTAAATACTCAAATTCAAATTATCAAAAATTCTGGGTCGTTACACCTGAGTTTTCTTTTTCATTTATTTATGAAAACAATTTATTCAAAAATCCTATTTTATAATTTTATTCTTCAATTCAATTCCATATTGTTCCTTATTAAAATTCCTTTTCATTTCTTAATAAAATTCCCTTATTATATTTCTTAATATAGTTCTCTTATTTTATTTTCTTAATATAGTTTTGCTTTACTTCAAATCCATTCATCGATTACAATATCTTCTTTAAGTCTTTAGTACATAATTTACCCTTTTTCCCGATCTCAACTTTAACCAATTTTTAAGTATAACCCAAGTAATAGATATTCTTTTTATTTTACTATATTCTCAATAGAAGTAGATCCAATTCCTAAATAGATATTATTTTAATTTAAGTTTCATTTAACTTCCTTTAATTAAATTATTTATGATATTTAAAAATTTCCAAATTCCAACATCCATGTTATTCAACACTTAATAATTCAATTCACATGCAATTCCATATTAATTCATCCAACCTGTCATATGAAACATATATATAATAAATATCTTTGAGGAATACTGTTGGATCCCTCCAACCTGTTTTCCCTACATCCACGAATGTTAGCACAATAACATATCAATTCCATTTTCAAAGTGAGATATCACGATATATGAGTTTATAATATCATTCTGTGGATAAACTATTATAAAACATCCAAACACATCCAATGATTTAAATTTAACATTTAAATTTTATTTATGGCATCCAAATGGGTGAGAAAATCTCACCTTTGCTTTTAAGTTGCAATCCTTCCCAATCTCGACTCGTTTTCCATACTTTTGACCTTGAATAACAATTGTATGAATTTTACTAATTATTAGAACAAGTCGAACAATTAATTTCTGCTTAAATAAATTTATTTAACTCTGATAATTTAATTTTATCTAATCCTCCTTTATAAAAATCTTTTGGTAACTAAAACAATTAAATAAGTTATTTAAACAAATTAATCACTCTAATTTAAGTATTTTAAAATAAACTAGTAATATTCCAAATGTAGAGGTATTTATTTTAATTTCCTTCTTTGTAATTTCTTATAACAAAATGACCTATATTTATTTTAAAAATCAAATCTTTATATTATTTTCAAAGTCCCATATATATATAAAACTTCTGTCTTGCCTAAATATATATATATATATATATATATATATATATATATTTATTCTAAAGAAATAAATTCATTTCCTAACATTTAATTTAAATTTTAAAACAGAAAGATAATAACTTTACTGTAAAAATATTTTTCCTTTCTATTTTCTGCATATATAAAAATCTGCATATTTACTCTGACTGCAAAAATCCTATTTTTATACATTACTGCTTTGTTTTGTTTTATTTTAAATACAAATATATTTGTAAAATAAACGAAATATGAATTTAAATTCTGTATGTATACAGATGCCCTCCCCAGTTAACTATATTTTGAAATTTAAAAAAAAAACATAGGTTGATAATTATACCTTACTACTAACAATCTCGAGACTCCACGAACGAGCGACTCCAATCACAAGCGTCGCCACCGCGACCTCACTCGAACTCCCCAGCATCGCGTGAGCCTCATCCACAAATCGCAAACCCCCAAGCACAACCACGCGCGTCCCCAGCCTTGAACTGCCGACACCGAGACCTCCACACGTTGTTATCGTCGCGATCGACCTCCCATCCCTGCTCGCGACCACGTCGCCCTAGCCTAGTCAACCTCGCTACTTCGTGCGAGCCCCCTTTTTGAAAATCTGATTTTGATTTCAAGCTAGGGTTTTATTTTTTTCGAAGGATTCCGTTCGTTTTTTGGAAAAGAAAGGAAGGAGTAGCGGTTTAAATGATTTGCGAACCGAAAAGGTGAAAAAAAGGGAACTTTGATATGGAAGAAAATAAGAGGCCATTTCTTCTTCTTTTATCTTTCGATTTGAAGTAATAAAAATGAAAAGGAAAATAGACGCGACTTTTATGAGCGTTGGAGGCGTATTGAAGAAGCTGAAGGAAATAATACGGCTGATGTGAAAAGAATTTTACAGGTGAAATGACGAGAGATATTTAAATTTAAAACGATTAATTAATTTCGAAGCGTTTCTATTTCGTACGACCACACGATCCCTCCAAAAATTACGAAATTTGAAATCCGGCAATAATTCAATATTACGGATCCAACGGAACTGGTTTCGTCGAATTCCGAGATTGTGCCTCGGATGGCTATATTTTAAATGTCAATTTAAATGATGCATTTTAAAAATGGACAAACCACTGTTAAATTCCAATTTTAACTCATCTATTATTTTTAGTATTATTAATATAAATTTTATAAGCCTTTAAAATATTTTTAACAAACTTATAATTCCAAATTTTTATATTTTACCCAATATCCAATTACCACTTTAATAATTAATTAATTCAATAGGTCGTTATATTTTAAATTCTGAATACTTTCTATCATATAAAACCAAACTGTTCACATTAAAATCAAATTAAAGTTCAAATCAAATATTCAAATCCTATTTAAATATTGTAAATTAGCCATCAAAAATCCGGTTCGTTACATTCCTCCCCCCTTAAGAGAATTTCGTTCCTGAAATTACTAGTTAGGAAGAATGGTCCAATACCCGTTACTATTTTTCAAAACCAACAATTCAACATCCTACCAAACTATCTTTTTAATAAAAGTTACCCTTCTTATTAACTTTCTAAACTTTTCCCTAGTTTCAAACTATACTATTTGTTTAACCATTCAAGTTTCAATTTACAACCAAATTTTGATTAATCAAAATTATCTCAAAAATTTTCTAACACCCTAAGTTCCCGAAAATTTTTGCCAGCGTCTCCTTTGCGCGGCTAACTCGGTACAACTACAAAATGGCTCTATGACCTCTCAAAAACCCAAAATAAAACAAAACGCCAAGTGGCTCGATCAAAATCCCAATCAATTTCCATATATAAATTTAAACACAAATCTTTTTCGAGCATTTCAAATTTATCTTCTAAAATCAAAATCAATTCTCTTTCCCTTATATTACTTGCATATCTTACACAGCAATATGTCCAATCACAATATTCAAAAACAATTTATCGACTTTCTTACAAATGTCAATATCTATTAATTCAAATATTATTTTGGATTATATTTGAAATATCAATTCCCGATTGAGAATGCATCATTCCTTACTTAAGTTAGTATAAGCATTTTATGTGTCTCTTATATTTATTTTCATCTTACCACTTTAGTTTATATCTATTCCGATTCAATTGATTCTTCCATTTTCATATGAATTCAATTTATCTATAACTCTGAATATTTAAATTCTATTTTTTTGATTTATAACAAATTCTTGTCATTATTTCAAATTAGTTTCATTCACTAATTTATTCATTTCCAATTTGAAAACGTTTGTCGTTAACAAAATTTTCAAAAACTTCCAAAAATTTTCGAACTCCCAAAATTTCTGAAAATTTTTGGCAGTCTCCTTTGTACGGAGGAGCTTTTGCAATTTGACAATAAATATAAATATATATACATCGACCCACACGGTCGAAAAAACCAAAAACAGTTCATATTTCCTAGTTTGTATTGCGTAGGCGTACCTTATTTAGCATTAAGAAAGCGGCTTATTTAATTTAGCATATGCGCGGCCAAAATCTCGCTAAATGGTCTTCCGGTACCTGTACCTACTCAATTTAAACACATAAAAAACATATTTATGAAATTTATAACATTTCATTCATTTAAGCAACTACAACACATCAATAACATAAGCAATGTAATATAAATAACTTCATAACAAATTTATATAGTTTCCAAACTAGTTCCATTTGTTTATGAGTGACACAAATACCGTTTGCATTCAACTTTAAGTGGTTTACAACACATTTACTTAACTCCAATTCATAATTATGTCCAAACAAACCCATTTTTAATTTTAATTGATTCAAAAATCAATTTCTGCTTCTTATCAATTCAAAACCATATTTTATAACCAATTATACGCGTATCAAGTTTTATAAACAAGTAATAAGGTTTCCAGATTAATTCAGTTGCTTTTACTTGATTTATATCATCCTATCCAATTCGGAATAATTTTCACATCATTCTTTTATTCAACTCATTCTTAATCCGAACTATTTTGTATTCATGGCAATTTATTCAAAAATCAAGTTTAATTACTTTTATTATTCCATAGAACTTTATTTAATCATGTTTACGACAACAGCAATTATTTTACGCAAATTCGACAATTTCATTCAGACAAACAATTTCTTTAGTTTTATAACTGTTTAAAATTGATTCCAACTCAAGTTATATGAAATTTCATTCCATTCTACCATATCTTTGCATTGATTTTATTCAACACCATTTTTATTAAGCTCGACAACTTCAATGCTTAAAATTTAACAATCATGTCCCAAATTTATGTAAGTCATACTTCACTGAATTTTAGATTTAAGTTAATTTACTTCAAATTATTTAATTTTCATAACTTAAGTTTATTTCATTTGCCCAAAAATTCTTTTCCAGTTTAATTTGATTTTATTTAAATCAAATCTCTTTCATTTACTTCTTAGCTCAACTAATTATTTCATTTAAAAATTTCAATTCCCATGTTCGATTCATTCTCGAACTTATTTAACTTATTACAAGACCATTTTCACTTTACTTATACACAATTGGATTTTGTTTGCACTTCTAACCATTATATTTAATCCAATTTCATTTTATTTTCTAACCAATCCAAGTTGAATTTTATATTTATAATTCAAGGTCTCTTCCTCCCATCTGCTTTAATTCACCCTCCACTTTTATTAATTTACCATTCAACTTTTGTTTAACCAATTCGAAGTTTATTCACATATTCAAGTTACTAATTTATCCCAAATTATTTTACTCCCAATTATAATTCAATATTTGATTTTTAGCTTCAAAAAAAATCTCTTCATTCAAATTTCTTTGGTTCAATTCTATTTGTCTTATTTGTTCCATCTTAATTTTGTAAGTCCCACTTCTTATTTATCTTCACACTTCCATTCATTTACAGTTAACCACATTCCCCTTTTATTTTAATTCAGGTTTATACATTTTTACTTAGCCAAGTGAGAGTTTTATTACAGTATCATCTACATCTCAATTCAATTCATCTTCATTCAAATTAAAACATTAACTTAGCTTAAGATAATTCCAGTTAAATCAAAGTTCTCGATCCAATTAAATTTGCTATTTACCATCCAATCGCATCCAAAGTTTAAGGTACTTTACCAATCTATTTTATTCAATGAACTTCCAATTTCTTCAAAATCACCTTTCCATAAATTTTAAATCTTAAGTTAATTTAATTATTGAAACTTCGTACTTAAATTCATTTCGAATTTATTTGATACTCATCTAGATTAAATCCCATGTGATTTAATTAGCCATTCTAAATTTGTTAGGATAATATCAAAGGCCAATATATTCCATCCATACTTGATTTGGATTTTATTTGTAAATTCAAACTATCTTTACTTTAATCCAATTCATGTTTGATTCACTACAATTTCAATTTTAATTCAAATACAACTGAATTTTATTTTCAGTTTAATTCAATTTACTGCTATTCACATAACTTAAATTAATTTCAATCCACGTTAAGTTTTATTTCTCATTTCAACTTCATTTAAAATCTACTAATTTATCCCTTCCAAATCATCAATTAAATTTCAAGTTTTAAATTTTAAGCCAAGTTAAATTTCCATCTTTAACTTTTCACTTTGAGTTTTGATTCCAAAATTCAACATTTAATGTTTTCCTTGATTAGATAACTATTTTAAATTTAATCATCTCATTTGTCAAAAATATTATCATCCAAACATCCATGTTATAATAATTTCAGAAAAATATTCCTTTTATATCAAAATATATTTTGGATGAAATTATTTCATTCACCCACTTTTGAAAACCAATATTATGTCGAATTGCACTATTTAAGTGTTTAGAAACCCCTTCGATACAGTTTTCGAGGCTGTGCCGACGAAGGTTCATATACCACTCAATAAAACAGTCAACGCAAAATAAAACCATTTTATATTCACTAACAAATACGCGCTCATATCTATTAATACGCTCAAACTCATTCTAGAGTATCATTGACTCTATTTTCTAATGAGTAATTCCCCACCAGAGCCAAGGTTCTCGCTTAACCTTTCAGCTGTGATACCAAGTGTAAAGGCCTGCAAATCCGTACCCCTTTGAACTAACAAAATACCACAGCAGTTCAGTCCAAAGTGGCACAAAAGTACGAGTCTTCGGGTAAAAGAAGAAAGAGGTAGAAGAAGAAGAAATAAAAACAACATCAGAATCTCACATCGCAGCGGAATAAAATATAATATATAGAATACAGTTTTAAATACAAGAAATCTGTACTGTATACATATATACATACATACCATCATCAGAGTACATCAAGCATCCATACAGAGACAGCTTAATAATTGTCCATACACAGCGGAAATAATAGACAAATATGGAATTACGCTCTGTCATCGGCTCGTCTCCTGAACTCCAGCATATATCCTGAACCTGTTTAACTCGGTCTGACTCGAGCATCATATAAAACAACACCCGAGTCAGTCTGGAATACCAGCGTGAGAAAATCACACTCAATTGGATTATTTTATTTTCAAAATTCCTTTGAAAAACAAAAGCATCTCGTAAGACCACGCCACAAATAAACATGTCGGGTTTTTACCTTACGGTAGCTAAGACATTTCTATTAAATTCATCTGATATTATAATAGTGTCTATAGAAAGTCAAATAGAATCTAGCTGAAATGCTTGCATCTCATTCAGCAATAATTGGGCACAATCAAAACCGTACAGGCGCTTATTGGAGATTGGATTCCATACAATGGCAGGGCTACCGGGGTACCGGCCGTCACAATACCTGGTCTAGATCAAAGTACCGAGGAGCCACCCTAACTCCCTTGCAACACAAGACCGGAACCATTCCTTACTGAATAGTCCCAAGCAAGATCACCTCGTGATTGGCGCGACCAACCACCCACTAAGACGAAATAAAAGGGACATCTAGACAGGGGAAACCTCACTCTCCAGTGGGGCTACCCACGAAGTCTTGCTGCACCTCCCCTATTTTATCCATTCCCGGTTGATGAGGATTGGGGCTAAGCGTTACCCTTTAAGAACGAGTCCCACTTAGAATGCTCATCGTCCACCTGATGATGTTCTAAAAGCATTCAATCCATACATGTTGCCCTGGGTCTGGACAAACCGAATCATCATCTTCAACTATTCACGGTCTTCATTCGTAATCGTTCAAACCAGATCGAAGTGGTTTTCGGATAATTAAATCCGATCCCCGACTCTTCGAAGCGATCAGCGCATTGTCCAATATTGATAGTCGGTTATTTAACTATCAATTAATCATACACAAGCAACCATCAAATAAATCCCTCAAATTATTTATCTCAAATATCATTCAGATATTATTCCCATTTAACCTATTAGAATTTAATTTCACAGTCCTTTTATTTCCATGAAATCACCTATCTGATTTCTCATACGCACTCAATTTGATTTAACCTTTGAAAATATTTCTTATTTTCTTTCATTCCTTTCTTGAAAATCAGTTTATACTTTGCTTATAATTTTCAAACTCAATTCCTTCATTTAATAAGATTTCTCCTAAATCTTATCTGATTTAATAACCCACTTATGATCACAAGAGGATTATTAATTGGATTTTAAAAGCATTTGAAAAACATTTGGATTTATAAAATAAAAAGTATAGTTTTATACAATTTACGGTTTAAAAGAAATATTTAACATAAAAATTAGAGTTCATATCCAGTTAATGATAAACTGTAAAACTAGTTTTAGAAAATTAAAGTTAATTATAAATATTTTTATATCCTTCAAAAATAACTAATTCGAAACATTTTAAAATTCAAGTAATAGTTTACAAGAAGTTTATATAGTGTAGTAATTTAAAATACTCCTTTTAAAAATAATTTTATAATTTTAGAAAACCCAATATCCATCTATAAATGCCTCTCGTCCAAATTCACACTTCTTACTTTCGGAAATATTCTACTATTTCCGTTTCAAACAAATTTATAACTCCTTGAGTTTTCTTTTTCATTTATTTATGGAAACAATTTATTCAAAAATCCTTTTTTATAATTTCATTCTTCAGTTCAATTCCATATTGTTCCTTATTAAAATTCCGTTTCATTTCTTAATAAAATTCCCTTATTATATTTCTTAATATAGTTCTCTTATTTTATTTTCTTAATATAGTTTTTCTTTACTTGAAATCCATTCATCGAATACAATATCTTTTTTAAATCTTTAGTACATAATTTACCCTTTTTCCGAACTCAACTTTAACCAATTTTTAAGTATAACCCAAGTAATAGATATTCTTTTTATTTTACTATATTCTCAATAGAAGTAGATCCAATTCCTAAATAGATATTCTTTTAATTTAAGTTTCATTTAACTTCCTTTAATTAAATTATTTATGATATTTAAAAATTTCCAAATTCCAACTTCCATGTTATTCAACACTCAATAATTCAATTCACATGCAATTCCATATTAATTCATCCAACCTGTCATATGAAACATATATATAATAAATATCTTTAAGGAATCCTGCCGGATCCCTCCAACCTGTTTTCCCTTCATCCACAAATGTTAGCACAATAACATATCAATTCCATTTTCAAAGTGAGATATCATGGTATATGAGTTTGTAATATCATTCGGTGGATAAACTATTATAAAACATCCAAACAAATCCAATGATTTAAATTTTATTTTATGGCATCCAAATGGGTGAGAAAATCTCACCTTTGCTTTTAAGTTGCAATCCTTCCCAATCTCGACTCGTTTTCCATACTTTTGACCTTGAATAACAATTGTATGAATTTTATTAATTATTAGAACAAGTCGAACAATTAATTTCTGCTTAAATAAATTTATTTAACTCTGATAATTTAATTTTAACTAATCCTCCTTTATAAAAATCTTTTGGTAACTAAAACAATTAAATAAGTTATTTAAACAAATTAATCACTCTAATTTAAGTATTTTAAAATAAACTAGTAATATTCCAAATGTAGAGGTATATATTTATTTTAATTTCCTTCTTTGTAATTTCTTATACCAAAATGACCTATATTTATTTTAAAAATCAAATCTTTATATTGTTTTCAAAGTCCCATATATATATAAAACTTCTGTCTTGCCTAAATATATATATATTTTTATTCTAAAGAAATAAATTCATTTCCTAACATATAGTATAAATTTTAAAACAGAAAAGATATTAACTTTACTGTAAAAATATTTTTCCTTTCTGTTTTCTGCATATATAAAAATCTGCATATTTACTCTGACTGCAAAAATCCTATTTTTATACTTTACTACTTTGTTTTGTTTTATTTTAAATACAAATATATTTGTAAAATAAACAAAATATGAATTTAAATTCCGTATGTATACAGATGCCCTCCCCAGTTAACTATATTTTGAAATTTAAAAAAAAAACATAGGTTGCTAATTATGCCTTACTGCTAACAATCTCGAGACTCCACGAACGAGCGACTCCAATCACAAGCGTCGCCACCGCGACCTCACTCGAACTCCCCAGCTTCGCGCGAGCCTCATCTACAAATCGCGAACCCCCAAGAACGACCACGCGCGTCCCCAACCTTGAACTTCCGACTCCGAGACCTCCACACGTTGTTATCGTCGCGACCGACCTCCCCTCCCTGCTCGCGACCACGTCGCCCTAGCCTAGTCAACCTCGCTACTTCTTGCGAACCCCTTTTGAAAATCTGATTTTGATTTCAAGCTAGGGTTTTATTTTATTTTGAAGTATTCCGTTCATTTTTTCGAAAAAGAAAGGAAGGAGTAGCGGTTTAAATGATTTGCGAACCGAAAAGACGAAGAAAAGGGAAATTTGATATGGAAGAAAATAAGCGGCCATTTCTTCTTCTTTTATCTTTCGATTTGAAGGAATAAAAATGAAAAGAAAACGAGACGCGACTTTTATGAGCGATGGAGGCGTATTGAAGAAGTTGAAGGAAATAATATGGCTGATGTGAAAAGAATTTGACAAGTGAAATGGCGAGGGATATTTAAATTTAAAATGATTAATTAATTTCGAAGCATTTCTATTTCGTACGACCACACGATCACTCCAAAAATTACTAAATTTGAAATCCGGCAATAATTCAATATTACGGATCCAACGGAACTGGTTTCGTCGAATTCGAGACTGTGCCTCGGATGGCCATATTTTAAATGTTAATTTAAACGATGCATTTTAAAATTAGACAAACCACTATTAAATCACAATTTTAACTCATCTATTATTTTCAGTATTATTAATTTAAATTTTATAAGCCTTTAAAATATTTTTAACAAACTTATAATTCCAAATTTTTATATTTTACCCAATATCCAATTACCACTTTAATAATTAATTAATTCAATAGGTCGTTATATTTTAAATTCTGAATACTTTCTATCATATAAAACCAAACTGTTCATTTTAAAATCAAATTAAAGTTCAAATCAAATATTCAATCCTATTTAAATATTGTAAATTAGCCGTCAAAAATCCGGGTCGTTACAACGTGGGATTCTTCTCTCTTCACCTCGATACTCATGGTGTTCTCTTCTCATGGAAACTGATGGTTCTCTTCTTTCTCGACAAGATTGTGGTGACACCCTCCTCGCTTCCGCAACCGATGGCGAAACTCTGTTTCCTCCATGGTTCGAGATTGGTGACCTTCTCCTTTGACTTTGATTCAAGTCATTCATCAATTTCTCTAACTTCCCAATACCTTCATCAAACTTTTCATTGATACGTTGTTCCATTTGCTCCGCTTCTTGTCTTCGATATACATCTTCAACATTTTGAAAACGATTGGCACGTCTCGGCGGCATTGTCGAATCTTCAACGAATCCAAACACACTTCAACTAGCACAACTTTAACTCAAATCTAAACTTGACTTCACTCGGCCTGCACTTAGCTCGGCTCGGCTTGTAACTCTCGGCCTTGATCCAAAACTTCAACTCGGCTCAAACTCCAACACTTCAAATCTTCTCCCAATAGGCTGGGCTTAGCTATGATTGGCTAAGTCTAGCTTTGATACCAAACTGACGCAGCGGATAACTTAAAGTTGTGATCAAATGATGCACAACGAACAAAACAACGAAGGAATGAAGCAAATATGGATTGATGGATTAAAAATACCAAGGATAAATGCCCAAATCCGTTGATCTCGCGAGATACCGGATTCTAGCTATCTACAACATGTTGATCGCGCACGATACCGTGTTAAAAGATCTACGATTCTTCTACGTTGATCTCACGTACGAGATTTCGTGAATCGGCTTCAAATCTGTTGATTCGAGCGCACTCGAATAACCGAAAATGGAGAAAGGAGACAACGCTCAACTTCCAATTTTAAGAGGCACAAAGCACTCAAACAAAAGTTTATTAAAAATCAACCACCTCAAATGATTCAACTCACCCGCTATTTATAGGCTTTTCACACAGCAACACACGACCTAACATAGGTCATCACCGACCTAACAAATAGAACACAACATAATACAACACAAACAGAACACGACTTACGACTTACAGGTACTCGTGACCTAACCTCAACGACCTAACATATTTACAACACAATAGTTTGAACGACCTAAAAATCAGCGACTTAAGCTTCTGAAATATTTTCACGCGACCTAGCTTCATACAACTTTGCTTCGTGCGACTTAAAACTTGAGCGACATAAGAAACTTCTCGCGACTCAAGATATAGCTTCTGAAACATCTGGAGTGACTTAAGAAGGTCGCTCGCGACCCAAGGATAACTCGCGACCCAAGGAAGCACGCGACCTACTGCAATTCACGAATTCTGGAGCGGCTTCGATCTTGCAACCTGAGGTAGGTCATGAATTGCTAGGTCGTTTGCGACTTAAAGAACCCGAGCGACCTAAAATTAACGAGCTATCTTCTGAGCGACTTAACGCGTAATCTTCTTTCATTGAGTTAGGTCGTAATTTGTTAGGTTGGAACTCCTGTTGCACTGCGTCAATTACTTATAAATCTTTTATTTTACAAAATCTATTCATTTTATAACTTCACAATTTATAATCTATAGATTTCATCCACTTATGAAATCCATTTATATTTCATTTTAAATACTTATAAAAACTCGTTTTATAATTCCGATATTTTAATTTATAAATATCAATTTTATAAATCTTTTGTATAAATCATCTATAATAATTCAAAAATCCCGATTTAAACCATTTTATAAATTAATCAACTAAAAATCACATTTCGGTAATATTTCACAAAATCATAATTTTTATAACATAAAAATTTCAACGTTTATTTATTCAAAATGAATCAATTCCAAAATTAAATTTTATTATGAATTCTCAACTTAAATTTTCAAAAATCAAATTTTATTTATTTTTGGCATTAACGATACCAAAAATATATTTGGCTAAAATTTAGCCTTTAACGATTTCAAACACAAAGATAATCATGCAGATTATAAATAGATTAATAAATAGATCAACACACAACAATGAAACAAATTCAAATGTTTGAGGAATCCAGTTGGATCCCTCCAACTTGTTTCCTTGCATCCAAAGATGTTAGCACAATACGAATTCCACTTCGAGACGGAATATCGCGGTATATGGGATTTATAAAATACTATACGCTATTATGCGGCGCAATAGGGTCTCATCCGCTATATAATGCGGGAAATCAACTCCGAATACATATATAATACCAATTCCATACAAATTGGAATTATCATGGTATATGTTTTTAATAAATAACATCCGCTTAATATACGGCGTATATGGTCTATTTCAATACAACGGATAATAATTTATTATCCAATCACACAATCAAGCAATTTTAAATCTAACTTTTTAAAATTTAAATCGAAACAATTTGATTGAGTGAGAAGTTCTCACCTTGAGTTTCCGATAATAGTTGTAGTGTTTTGTTTCGAATAAAATTAAACGTACGTTTAATTTTACCCGAAATTTTCACTATCTCCAAATGACTCCAAACCAGCTCCATTGCGTAGTGCTCGGCAAAACGATTGCAATGCAATTTGTTTCGTAATTTTCCGACCTCGTATGAAAAAGATATCACATTTTAAAGTTTACACGAATTTAAAATATATAAATTTACAAATTTCTTTTACTATTTTAACCTAGAATTAAATCGGGCCATCCATCCTTGCTTGATGAAATCTAGGCCACATGCCTTCTTCTTCCCATCGCGTTCGGCTACAGGTAATACACGAACCCGAGAACCCAAAAGCACGCCACCAAACCCTAATTCGCGCGACCACCACGTTGACTTCGAAGACGATCGGACCTTGCCACGCTGAAGCCCATCACGCGACACACCTTCGACTCGAATATCAATGAGCTCAGTCACCTCCTTTGCACGCGAGACGAGGGCAAACGGCACCGCCTTGAACAAAAATTGTCGATGATTGCCTCAACTATAAACGATCATATCTGTATGGATTGCAAGATCTCACCTAACTCTTCAACATTGCAGTTGACAGGTTTCTTTAATTGTTTGTGGATTGGATGTAATTGAGGAAAGAAGATTCGAGCATCTCTGGCCATTCGAAATGTTAATGGCAGCTGAAACATTATTAGGATTAGGGTTTTCTTTGAGAGAGTGGAGGTTCTTTTATAGAATTTCAACGAAAAACACTATTCATCTCCAATTTTTCGAACTTCAAATCTCGTGTGGTAACTGGCGTTTCTAGGGTTTACCCCACGTTCCGAACATAATGGAATAGGTTTCGGAGGCTAATTCGATCATATGTGCGAGTTATGGAAATAAACGATCAAATTTAAATTAAATCGATCTAAACTAATTTTATGCGTTTTGGCTTTCCCTGGACAAACCGTAAATCCGATTGACATGAAATTTGAAAACACGCAATAATATAACATAATGGATCCGATGAAACTGGGTTCATCGAAATCCGAGACTGTTTAAAAATGACTATTTTAACTCATCAATTAAATATTAAAATATTCAATTTCTGCAATTTAACTTTTAATTCAATTTTAAAAGTTCACAAACATTGATCGAACGCCAATATGATTTAATATAACTTTATAAATCATTTTTAATCACATTAAATGTAACGACCCGAAATTTTCTAACCCGAAAATTCCAGATAGTTATGAAAAAGAAGAAAGAGATAGAAGAAGAAGAAGAACAGAAACACCAAACATCTCACAATCGCAGCGGATAAAATATAATAATAAATAATAATGGCTTACAAAAGATTACTATATCTGTCGATTACATTGAATATACACCAGAGTTTCACATATATACAAATGTTGTCATATACAATCAATTTATCACAGAATTACAATAACATAATTACAGCGGAAAATATTCTATGCGTTCTAGCCATCCAGCCCGCCTCTTGAGCTCCAAAACGTCCTACCGGAAAATCTGTAATACTCGGTCTGACCCGAGCATTACACCAAAGTAACACCCAGGTCGGTTGGAAACCAGCGTGAGTAAACTCATCTAACATGGAATACAAGCATACAACTTATATAAAACCCGGGTAACTTTGGTAAATTCACAAGGCCACAATTTATTCTAGACATCACTCATTTCACATATAAGTTTTCTAAATACCAAGAATTAGATTTAAAATAGTCCAATTCCTTTAACCATTTCATTCCAACCTATAGATTTCATATATCAATTTATAGGAATCCGAAGTGGTTTCGGGTATTTCCCGATACCCGACCCCAGTCTCTTCAAAACCCAATGTCATCCAATCCCAAGATATTCAAATGAAATACATAACATCTCATATCAGCAATAACAACTCATTCAAAGCACCCAATACCTTTCAAACGTCCAAAAGCAAAGCATAATCACATACAAATTAATTCAATTGATTTTGATTGAATTTCAAACCACATTCACTTAGATTCATTCATTCAATATTAATTAATTCCAAATCAATTAATTAATCAACCTCACATTATTCAGCTTAATTAATCATCTTGAATTAATTACCTTCCAATTACATTCAAGAAATTATCTGTAATAAATTAACACGATATTAATTCTTCTCAACCGAAGTCGATAAGTAATCTTTAATTACCTCATAAACTAATTGACTAAATTAATTTTATTAATCCTTGATTACATACATTAATTAACTTCTCATAATTCACTTATTATTGTTTAATTCCTCTTAAATTACATCCTTAATTATATAAATTATGAATTCCAATTATATTTCCATTTATCCTAATCCAAATTAATTTCGTTAATTTAACCACGATATTAATCTTTCTCAAACAATCTCGACCTGCATTTAACTATCATTCATTTACTTCATTATATTAATTACTTACTCCTTAATTAATTATCTTAATTTACCCCTCGACTAATTACACAAGGTAATTATATTTTATTAATTACATTATGTAATCATTTATTAAACCACCCAATGATCATTCTAAATAATTTAAACTTAATTAGTTGACCCAAATTCATTAATTGATTTAATTAATTAATTATTCACTTAAATTATCCTACCTATTTAATAAATCACCAACCATTAAACCTTGATTGATTTTAAACTGAACCATTTTCTTAATTACGATTTAAGTTTAAAACCATTTAAAACCTAAACGCCTCGAGTCAACAACAATCAACTCGAGAACCAACCAAAACCAAAGTTACCAGATCTTCAGCACACATTCAATCAACTCAATCAATCAATTATTTAAATTTAAACATTTAAATTTAAATAATAATTCAGCAAAGTGAGATTTACTCACCTTTATCGTTTTTCAGCCTATTTCCTTTACGACTTGTTCTTCACGATCAATGACCTTGTAAAACATTAGGTGTTTTATTAATATTCAAGTCAATTGAGCAAATCTAAATTTCCATTTGATAATAAATTAACCACAAATTTCATTTTAAAACAATTAAATTAAATTTAAACTAATTTCCCTTCCTAATAGATTTTCCCTTCCCTTTAATAAATTTTAAGTTCCAAAAATAAATTGAAGAAGCTAATCTCCCAAATATTATTTAAAATAAACTAGTACGATTTTACACTTAATAAAGTTTATCAACTAATCACCTAGTTCAAATTAATTATCCAGGAATGAATTTAATTAGCCAATCTATCGACTTAATACAAATAATCAGTCACCTAATTCCTCATATCAAATCGTTATTTAATTATAAGTCATTTAGGGTTTTTTTAAGATTTTACTCTTAACAGCTAATTAACAAAAATTTCTTCGAATGATAACAATTGTTTTCATGCTTATGTTTTTATTTTATTTTTTAATAAATGATAACTATGGATAAAAACCCTCACCCCAACAAGAACATTGCCCCTTCTTCTTCAGGCTCCATCGTCGCTGTCCCCCATCATCGCGACACCTCTATCTCACGCGTGCCCACTTCCCCATCGCGAGCTCCCAACTTCTCGACCCCAACGAACACACCCAGTCACCAAAAATCACTCGCCCCGAGCTTGAACGACTTGAACCAAAATCGCGACTTCGACTGTCGCCAATTTCCCCCCCAGAAACACAAACCCTATATCACGATCGACTTCCCTACGAACCGCTTCGATTGCAATGCTTGATCGTACGAGGATGGGGTCGAGGTCGATTAGTTCGATCAGATTTTCGATTTTAGAGAAGGCCGGCTTCGGCCATTCTTTGATTTCGATTATTACTTTTTTTTTCTACGAATTCGTGAAGAATGGAAGGGAATGAAGATGAAATACACAATTTAAAAGAAGGAGGAAGCCATTTTGTTATTCGTCCGAAGATTTTTTTCTGCGTTTCCAAAGTACACGGCTTTAATAAAAAAAAGGATAGCTTCCTGAGAACGATTTGGATAAAATATCTTTGCTAATTTAATTAACTAATTTAATTAATTAATTTAATTAATTAATTTTATTTTTTATTATCTTAATGAAACTTCAAAATGCTTCATCGATTGCTAATTAAATTTTCGAACTCCTCTTGAGGAATGCCACGAGGAGATTATAAGATTTTATCTGCGTTCCGAACACAATGGAACGGGTTTCGAAGGCTAATTCGATCATATGAGCGAGTTACGGAAATAAGCGATCGATTTTAAATTAAATCGATTAAAATAGTTATATGCGTTTCGAGCTGCCGGGGTCAAACGACAACTCCGATTGCTACGAAAATTGAAATCCGATAATAACTAACTATTACGGATCCAATGGAACTGGTTTCGTCGAATTCTGAGACTGTGCCTCGGAAGGCTATTTTTAAATTCCAATTTAAACGATATATTATTAAAATTAAACAAACCACCTTTAAATTAAATTTCAACCATTCAATTATCTTCAGTGTCATCATTATAAATTTTATAAGACTTCAAATTATTTAAACAGGCTTAGAAATTTCATATTCAACAATCTCCCTAATTTCAATTATTAATGTCAATATTTAAACTATATAATTCAATAATTTAATTATCAAGTAAATATTGATATTTTGAAATTCAGGTTACAATTAACTTTTTAAATATTTTAAAATCGATTAATTGTTCTAATTTAATTAGATAAAATTTCCAAGTCATTACATTCCTTCCCCCTTAAAAGAATTTCGTCCCCGAAATTACTAGTTAGTGAGAATGGACCAATACCCATTTACCTCTTTCCAAAAATCACTATTCAACATCCTACCAACTATCTTTTATTAAAAACCCATTATCACATCAACCAACCTCCCAAAACCTTTTATATTTTCAAATAATATCCCTTTGCTCAATTATCTAAATTTCAATTTAAAACCAAATTTTGAATTATCAAAATTTTTCTAACTCCCTAAATTTCCGAAAATTTTTGCCAGCGTCTCCTTTACGCAGCTAGCTCGGTACAACTATAAAAGGCCTCTATGGGCTCCCAAATACCAAAATGAAAACAGAAAGCCAAGTGGCTAGATCAAAAATCCAATCCAATTCATACAGAAATTAAAATACATACCTTTTCGTCGGGCAATACAAATTTATCTTTTGGAATCAAATCCAATTCATTTTCCCCTTTTTAATACCTGCATAACCTACTTAGCAATAATATCCAATCATAGCCCCTTCAAATCTTTACATACCTTTCCCTTCAGAAGTTTTCATATCCGTTTCTACTCAAACTAGTTTTGCCCACTTCATACGATTTCAATTTACTTTTAATTTTGAATATTGAATTTTTATCTTTCATTCATAATTGATTCATAGTAGTTTCATTTGCTAATTTACTTTAGTTTCAAATTTGAAATTGTTTTGTCGTTAACAAGATATTTCCCAAAAAATTTCTAACTCCCAAAATTTTCGAAAATTTTTGGCAGAGTCTCCTTTGTACGGAGGAGCTTTTGCAATTAGACAAGAGATATAAATATGTATACATCGACCCACACGGTCGAAAAAAGCAAAAAAAAGACAGTTCATATTTCCTATTTTTATTGCGTAGGCGTACCTTATTTAGCATTTTAAGCATGCGGCTTATTTATTTTAGCAATTAGTGCAATCCAAATCCAGCCAAACAGCCTTCAGGTACCTGTACTTACTCAATTTAAACATATAAGCACTATATATAAAGTTTATAACATTCCTCTTACATAAACAACTATAACACTTCAATTCTAAAAGAAATGCATTTAAAATAATTTCCACGAGCAATTTATATGTTTTTAACACTAATTCAATTTCTTTCAATCAAACATATACCATTCCGTTCAATCTTATTGGTTTACAACTCAATTGCTTACATTCAATTAAGTTTTAATCCAAACAAGTTCACATTCACTTCAAATGATATAAAATCAATTTTATTTAATCTCTATCAACTCAAAGAATTTTAATTATTTTTTTGAACACGCCAAACAACAATTATTTTATGAAATTTTGACGATATTTGCTTGATAGAGTATTTAATTTGAGTTTATAACTGCTTTTAAATTCATTTCAACCAATTCTGCAAGTAATTCTATTACAAAAAAAATTCACTACCATACATATGCCTTTCATTTCATTTCTAATTTATTCACCACCATTTATTTAGCTCGACACGTTCATTCTTGTATACTACTAGCCATTCTTCAATCCAGGCTTTTATTTTAATGGGCTTTCACTCTTATTCGAAGCCAAGCTTCCATAAATTTTAAACTTAAGTTCATTTACTTTAATTTATTCCAACATCAAACTTAAGTCTACTTCTATTTGATTCTCATTTAATCAACTTCCATTAAATTCTGTTAGTCATTCATTTTAAGTTTTGATTTTAAATTCATGTTTTCAATTTATCAAAATAATATCCAAGCACATCCTTATCTCATTTATA
Organism: Allium cepa; assembly: GCA_030765085.1. Classification (NCBI taxonomy): domain Eukaryota; kingdom Viridiplantae; phylum Streptophyta; class Magnoliopsida; order Asparagales; family Amaryllidaceae; genus Allium; species Allium cepa. The sequence continues at coordinate 725,393,859 of CM060937.1, read as the reverse complement.
CTTCAAATTAATATACCACCAAATTTAAGTTCAGTCTGAAAATCCAATTCCAATCACAACTTGATTTAGTTTTCAATCAATCAGACTCCATCCATTTATTATTTATCTCAATTAACCCATTTTTAAAATTTTAGTTTACTTACTTAATCCGTTATCGAATTTATTTTATTAATACAAAGTCATTTTCAATTTATTTCTATTCATTTGGGTTTTGTTTGCAACCCAACCATTTCTATTATTATTCTGCGACGCCCCACCTCTATACCCACGCTAGCCAAGAACATTACGGTGAATGCTGTCGACTAGCATGGAGAATAAGGCTGTTGAGGAGCGACCATCCGTGTAATTTCTTTGCGCGAGCACCGATATGTCAGATAATATAACATGCATTCTATTTCAAGAGGAAATCCGACATACCAACACAAACTCAAAGCTACTACACGGTGGCTATATAAATCCTTCGGAAACAAATATAGAAATAAACATAACACAAATCAGTCACAGACAATTCATATCACAAAGGCAGAATAAGATATGAATACTACACATAAAAGTGTACACCAGAGTAGTGGTCTGAAAAGATCCACAACATCACAAAAGAATAGTTACACGAACTACACAAAAGAATAAGTATACATTAAGGAGTCTATATCTCAAATGTATACAACAAAATAACTACTAATCTAAGTAGTTAACCAAAAGTCAAGGTGTTAATCCCGGATGAGAAGTCAAGCAGAAGCACCTGTAACATCTCGGTCTGACCCGAGTATTATTTAATAAGAAAATAATAAACGGATCAGTCTAACTATAAATATCAGATGAAACGATATAGAATAAGAGATATGACTAAACACATAATAATCACAATGCCAAGCTGTGATATATATATATATATATATATATATATATATATATATACTTAGTTGATAATCATCAAGAGATTAATCAATGTCACCAAATCTACACAAGAATCAAAGAAACGTCATACTCCTATTTCGTTCACCAAACCATAAATATTGATGATAATATCCACGTCAATCACAAAAGTCAATGACACACAAATTCCAGAAGACTACACAAGAAATCCAGAAATCACCAAAGTCAATGACTCACAAATTCACCAATGCACAAATATTGATAAAACTTATCAATGGAAATCACGTAAAATTGGTGAAACACAAATTCTAGAAATCTACACAAGAAATCCAGAAATCACAAAGGGGGGAGGCCTATCACAAACGGGAGCATAAAGCTCACCAACACGTGTATCACAAACGGAACGCTAATTCCATGGTCGCTAACCATCACAAATTGAGCCGAAGCTCCACAAACGTCGCGAAGACCATGGGTTGCTACCCCATCACAAATTGAGTCGAAACTCCGCAAAACGGGGTTTAGTCTCCCTCGCAGACAAAGGGACATCGCACATTGCTAGTCTAAATCACAAAGATGATCGTCATGATCAACGAGAAGTGTCGATTACACTAAGCTAGTAAATATATGAGTTTAGCTTCATGTCCCATAACCATTTGCTTAACTTAAATATTTACGAACAAACTGTAAGTCTCCACTAGAAAATTGTCACAAGAGGTTCAATCGAACAAGTCCAAGAATTAACCGATAAAGTAAACGCAAGCGTTTCATACCACTTGTTTTACTAAGCCGTTTAATTAGATTTCTCATACGAGTGAGGTAAAGGTTTGTATATACTAATAGATTGGAAAACGGTTTTATAAACGAGTTTGGTATTAAAATAGTATTGAAATCGTTTGAGGAAAGGGTTTTGATATTTACTACTAGTATAGAAAATCTTTATATTTTTAAAGTGACAAATCACGAAGAAGATTGTAAGAACAATCAATCACAAAAATTCACATACGAAGACGTGAATAAAATCCAAAGAAATCGATAAAGAATCCATCGAAATGGATATTCAAAAATCCCTAAAAAGAGTCATCAAAATCATAATAGATGATAACAACAAATAGGATTATCACGAATCGATTTAAATTGGAATTTCAATCCAAAAAGGCAAATTGGACTCAAACAGCAGGTTCAGTCGACTGAACAAAGATTTTCAGTCGACTGACCCTGTACATGGAAATTTTCCAGGTTCAGGAAACTTTCTGTTTCCAGTTTCAGTCGACTGTGCAGAGTTTTTCAGTCGACTGAATCATGCCTGGAAACTCTCGGGTTTCAGGTTCAGTCGACTGAGCAGAGATTTCAGTGGAATGAATCATGCCTGGGCTGTTTTTCAGCCTTATTCAAATGAAGAGCAAACTCTTCCAAAATGCAATCGGACGAACATTGGCTCTAAGGGTTTATGCCGATCGGCAACCCGACCCTATATGCTCCTCGATGCATCACTAAAAGCATGATCTAACATCCATAAAAGGGTTTTACACAAATTTGACTTAAAAACCCAAAAATTGGAATATTCACAAAACCAATCCAAATCAAGAGCAAATGCACATGAAGAAGTGTTAGGAATTCATACCCAACAACCAAAGATAATTATAGTCATAGATGTGAGATAAAAATCTCACCTTTTCACAAAATCGAACAAGAAGAAGCTTGAAAGCAAATGGAGAATCAACCTCTCTTCAACACAACCCAAATGAGCTTGAATCTAAGCTCAAAAACAAGAACATTCCCAAGATTAGGTTTAGGAATTTCTGAAATTGGTAAGAGAATAAGTTGGAGAAGAAGAAGAGAAGCTTACCAATGGGTTCTTCTTGAGTTTGGAGCAAGGAATTTGATTTGCAAGGGAAACTAGGGTTTTGGAATTTTAATTTCCAATCTCTCCCACCATTAACACTCTAAAAACTGAAATGAGAAGAGAATGAGGGTGAGTGGGGAAGAGTGGCTCAGATTTGAGCATAAGTTAACATAGGGTTGAGCCCAAAAACCAAACCCAAAGTAAAAAGTAGCAGAAATCAACTTTCTCCAAACATATTGAAGCTTATACTCAAAAAGGTCGCAAACGGCATTTTAAACTCAATGGGAGTGGTCCCGAGTCCTAATTCGACCGTATGCAAAAAGTAGCTTTTCGGACTAAAATCCGACTAACGATAAAATATTTAAATATAAAATCGACAAATATGCGGGTTGTTACATATTCACTTCCATATCATATGACAACACTTCTCTTATATCCAATTTACTTGCAAATATCATTAAATATTATTCAAATCACACTTGAATCTTATTTTTAATTCAAATCATCTCATTTTCAATCCAACTCTATTTTATTTTTGTTTTACAACATCTCTTCTTATTTATTTCATTATCAAATCCAAGTCGAATTCTATTTACAATTTGAATTCATTGTCAAATTCCATTATTAATTTATAATTCATTTTATTTACCCAAGTTCAATTTTATTAACATACACTATTAAATAATTTATTTAGCTGATTAGTTCACTTTCACTATTTAAATGAACATTCGTTTTTATTACAAAAATCACTTCATTAAATTTCCTGAGTTCAATTTTATTTTATAATTCCAGTTTGGAATCTCTTTTAAATTTTCCTAAAATTCCAACACCTTTATTTAAAAATTTAGAAATGCTTTTAAATTCACATCATATTTAATAAAATAACTCTTTATAAAAATAGTCTTTTATAACTCGATGTCTCAACCAGTCCATCCTTGTTCTCATAGAGATTTAGTCATACGTTGATCAGGCGTAGAACTGAAAATCTATAAGTACTTAGCAGACTCATTTTCAACATCCAGTGAAAATACTTGGAAACTAATTTTATTGAAAATATTGAAAGCATTTTGAAATAGAGGAAATGTCTTTGGTGAGAATGCTCTGGAAATCATCACCCCCATCCATGGTCGCAGTTACGTTCCAAGGTTACGTTGCCATCACAGCAAAAGTCCATGCAACTGCAGGCTCTCCACGGCCTCTCAATTACGCCATGGATCCCACACAACAGATCACAGTTATATCCATGGTTACGTTGCCGTCACAGCAAGAGTCCATGTAACTGTAGGCTCTCCGCGGCCTCTGATTTTCGTTGTCGAAATGAAACCTCTCCACTCCTACATAGGTCGCAATCTGCCGATATAAAATCAAACGCAGACTGTTGGCTCTCAGCGGCACACACGACTTCCGCTATGTTATACCATTGGTCGCAGTCTACTGATATAAAATCATACGCTGACTGTTGGCTCTCAGCGGCACACACGACTTCCTCTATGGTATACACTACTCATAATCCCCAGGAACTAGTTTTGTCCGGACTCCTCACAGGATCAACTTTAGAACCCTCCCTTGGGCTCAAGGCGGCACCACCCGGTGGCACTCCTGAGAAGTTCATTTCAAGGGAGCGCCTTTTTCCCCAGAGCCATCATCAAAATATTTTATACTATACACATATAGTACCTTCAAATCATACACCTAGTATGATATCATACAAAGCTCCTTTACACAAAATCGATTATCCCAAAATCGATAATTCTCAAACTAGGCTTTCCAAATTCAATATTGATTTTACCCAAAAATCAAAAGCCTTTCCAAATCCAAAGGTTCTCAAAACCTTTTTCGTCATAAGATCCTTTATATATATTCACAAATATATATAATTTTTAAAACTTTAGATCATTTCAAACTTGTATAAAATCCCTTTCTACTTAAAAGATTTCGAAACATTTTTCTTCCATAAATAAATTCAACAAGGGAATATTTATCCTATACAACAAAGATATACAGCTTTATTTATTCAAAACCAAATATCACAATTTGATTACTCTTTTCAATATCAATTTCATCTAAATCCGTACGATGTACATTTATCATCCGTACGATATACCAATCTGATCACTCACTCGATCACACAATTTCACTTCCTAACTAGTATCGTCCACCCGACTTCCTTGTGCGGACACAGATCTGGTTTCTTGATCAGTAACCATCATTCTCCTTGCATAGACATAACTATGATAGAGAATATTCAGAACCAATCAACAATCCATATCCAGGTTCGCCGTCGAAAATCGAGTGAAAAATCCCAACTCGGATCGATAACTATCTCGAAATTCTGTGCTCGAATCTGGATCAAATCACTATGCGAACAGAATAATATACGTACATCCCACGTATTTATTTCATTGATTATCAGCCACATCAATTTCCTTTCTATTCTCATTTCCTTAAATTCCCCTTCACTTATTTACAATTGCCTTAATCCCAATTGGATTATCACTTCGATCCTGATCTCGGTTGGGTATTAAATCCACAACAGTTTGAACTCGGACCAGTTTATATTTAGAATATAGCTTGAAAATTTTAAAAATAGATAAGTAGTTGAAAAATAATTATTAGTTTGCAATTAAGCTATAAAATAGTTAAATGGTTTCAGAAATTTTTAAATAATTGCCAAATAGTTGTAAAATAGAAATTAGTTTGTGAAATAGTTGAAAAATAGTAATTAGTTTATAAAACATTTGAAAAATAATAGCTCCAAAAATGATTGTAAAACAAGTATAAAATAATTTGGCTCTAAGAAAGAAAGATTGTATATATTTAATAGCTTAGAAAATAAGTTTATATGGAAACAATTTATGTTAAAAATAGTCAAGAGTCAAACTGTTCACTTCCCCAACTAATTTCCATTTAATCGACTCAAGTCTAACTTGAATAACTTCAATTTCTGTTGAAATTTATTTAAACCTAATTCAAGACGAATCAATCTTGATTCTCTTCCCAATTTAAACCAAATTTCATTTAATTTTAATCATGTTCAACTTATATTATAATTTCAAATTATTCCAATAAATTTGAATTATTATCAATTTAATTTCAGAATCCAATTCTCAAAATTCCACTATAAATCATTTTTATTTATGTATTTCAAGGTTCAATACAATTTTACTTGTTTTCAGAATTTAATTTGTTATTCAATTTTATCTTCTAGTTTGAAGCCAATTCTTAAACAAGTTTACTTTACAATTCAATTATTCAAATTTATTTTATTTATACAACACCATTCTCAAATTAAATATTTTATTAACAATAGGATGATATCATCCAATTTATTTTAAAACGTCCATCATTTTCAATTTTTAAATCTCAAACCCGTTTTTGGGATCACACAAATTCCCAGTTCAAATCAACCACTTAATTTTCCAAGTTAAATTTCAATTTACATAATCCAATCAACATTAATCAATTTGAATTCTCGCTTTAAACTTCAAAATTCTTTTCCTCTTATAAGCTCAAAACTTATACTACTTTGGGTTTTTACATCTCATTTCTGGGAAAGATCAAAACTCAACCTCTTAGAGTTTATTTCAAATTATCTTTGATATCATGTATATCCATACATATATACATATTTATTTTCTTGGCACCTCCCAGCCATGTTTAAAATTTTTAAACCACCTTTGGTTTTAAATTCAAATTAATTTTCAAACAACCCATTGTTTGCAACAAGTCCCAATTATCCAAATAATACTTATTTATTGTTTCTCATTACTTTGAACCCAAATTTTCAAATTCTGGGATTAGACTTAGAATTTCATTTTCAATCACTTAAATTTTAATTTAGTTGCATTTTTTTGTTCCTACTTAATTTAATTCCAATTCTAAACTTCAGTTTCAGTTTGAATCCATTTCAAACTTATCTTTATTAAATTTCAGTTTGGTTGTATTATATTATTCCTTAATTTAATTCCAATAATTGACAACCAATCACCTAAATATTCATTAGAAGGAAATATTAATTTATATATCAAAATATATATTTTATATAAAATCATTTAAAACCTTTATATAAGAAAATAATAAGTACGCTCTCATATATATATATATATATATATATATATATATATATATATATAGACACACACACACACACTAGACTCATTCTAGAGTATTACAGACTCTATTTAAATGAGTAATCCCCACCAGAGCCAAGGTTCTCGCTTAACCTTTCAGCTCTGATACCAAATGTAATGACCCGAAATTTTCTAACCCGGAAATTCCAAATAGTTATGAAAAAGAAGAAAGAGATAGAAGAAGAAGAACAGAAACACCAAACATCACACAATCGCAGCGGATAAAATATAATAATAAATAATAATGGCTCACAAAAGATTACTATATCTATCGATTACATTGAATATACATCAGAGTTTCACATATATACAAATGTTGTCATATACAATCAATTTATCACAGAATTATAATAACATAATTACAGCGGAAAATATTCTACGCGTTCTAGCCATCCAGCCCGCCTCCTGAGCTCCAAAACGTCCTACCTGAAAATCTGTAATACTCGGTCTGACCCGAGCATTACACCAGAGTAACACCCGGGTCGGCTGGAAACCAACGTGAGTAAACTCATCCAACATGGAATACAAGCATACAACTTATATAAAACCCGGGTAACTCAGGTAAATTCACAAGGCCACAATTTATTCTAGACATCACTCATTTCACATATAAGTTTTCTAAATACCAAGAATTAGATTTAAAATAGTCGAATTCCTTTAACCATTTTATTCCAACCTGTAGATTTCATGTATCAATTTATAGGAATCCGAAGTGGTTTCCGATATTTCCCGATACCCAACCCCAGTCTCTTCAAAACCCATTGTCATCCAATCCCAAGATATTCAAATGAAATACATAACATCTCATATCAGCAATAACAACTCATTCAAAGCACCCAATACCTTTCAAACATCCTTAAGCAAAGCTTAATCACATACAAATTAATTCAATTGATTTTGATTGAATTTCAAACCACATTCACTTAGATTCCTTCATTCAATATTAATTAGTTCCAAATCAATTAATTAATCAACCCCGCATTATTCATCTTAATTAATCTTCCTGAATTAATTACCTTCCAATTACATTCAAGAAATTATCTTTAATAAATTAAGACGATATTAATTCTTCTTAACCGAAATCGATAAGTAATCTTTAATTACCTCATAAACTAATTAACTAAATTAATTTTATTAATCCTTGATTACTTACATTAATTAACTTCTCATAAGTCACTTATTATTGTTTAATTCCTCTTAAATTACATCCTTAATTATATAAATTATGAATTCCAATTATATTTCCATTTATCCTAATCCAAATTAATTTCATTAATTTAACCACGATATTAATCGTTCTCAAACAATCTCGACCTGCATTTAACTATCATTCATTTACTTCATTATAATTAATTACTTACTCCTTAATTAATTATCTTAATTTACCCCTCCACTAATTACACAAGGTAATTATATTTTATTAATTACATTATGTAATCATTTATTAAACCACCCAATGATCATTCTAAATAATTTAAACTTAATTAGTTGACCCAAATTCATTAATTGATTTAATTAATTAATTATTCACTTAAATTATCCTACCTATTTAATAAATCACCAACCATTAAACCTTTATTGATTTTAAACTGAACCATTTTCTTAATTACGATTTAAGTTTAAAACCATTTAAAACCTAAACGCCTCGAGTCAACAACAATCAACTAAAGAACCAACCAAAACCAAAGTTACCAGATCTTCAGCACACATTCAATCAACTCAATCAATCAATTATTTAAATTTAAACATTTAAATTTAAATAATAATTCAACAGAGTGAGATTTACTCACCTTTATTGTTTTGCAGCCAATTTCCTTTACGACTTGTTCTTCACGATCAATGACCTTGTAAAATATAAGATGTTTTATTAATATTCAAGTCAATTAAGCAAATTTAAATTTTTATTTGATAATAAATTAACCTCAAATTTCATTTTAAAACAATTAAATTAAATTTAAACTAATTTCCCTTCATAACAGATTTTCCCATCCCTTTAATAAATTTTAAGTTCCAAAAATAAATTGAAGAAGTTAATCTCCCAAATATTATTTAAAATAAACTAGTACGATTTTACCCTTAATAAAAGTTTATTAACCAATCATTTAGTTCAAATTAATTATCCAGGAATGAGTTTAATTAACCAATCTATTGACTTAATACAAATAATCAGTCACCTAATTACCTCATATCAAATCGTTATTTAATTATAAGTCATTTAGGATTTTTTTAAGATTTTACTCTTAACAACTAATTAACAAAAAATTATTCGAATGATATATATTGTTTTCAGGCTTATATTTTTATTTTATTTTTTAATAAATGATAACTATGGATAAAAACCCTCACCCCAACAAGAACAGTGCCCCTTCTTCTTCAGGCTCCATCGTCGATGTCCCTCATCATCGCGACACCTCTGTCTCACGCGTACCCACTTCCCCATCGCGAGCTCCCAACTTCTCGACCCCAACGAACACACCCAGTGACCAAAATCACTCGCCCCGAGCTTGAACGACTCGAACCAAAATCGCGACTTCGACTGTTGCCAATCCCCCCCCCCCCCCAAGAAACACAAACCCTAGATCGCGATCGACTTCCCCATGAACCGTTTCGATTGCAATGCTTGATCGTACGAGGATGGGGTCGAGGTCAATTAGTTCGATCGAAAAAAAATGATTTTCGATTTTAGAGGAGGCCGGCTTCGGCCATTCTTTGATTTCGATTATTACTTTTTTTCTTACGAATTCGTGAAGAATGGAAGGGAACGAAGATGAAATACTCGATTTAAAAGAAGGAGGAAGCCATTTTGTTATTCGTCCGAAGATTTTTTTCTGCGTTTCCAAAGTACACGGCTTTAATAAAAAAAGATAGCTTCCCAAGAACGATTTAGATAAAATATCTTTGCTAGTTTAATTAATTAATTTAATTAATTATTATTTTTCATTATCTTAATGAAACTTCAAAATGCTTCATCGATGGCTACTTAAATTTTCGAACTCCTCTTGAGGAATGTCGCGAGGCGATTACAAGTTTTTATCTGCGTTTCGAAGACAATGGAATGGGTTTCGAAGGCCAATTCGATGATATGCGCGAGTTACGGAAATAAGCGATCGATTTTAAATTAAATCAATTAAAATAGTTATACGCGTTTCAAGCTTTCGTGGTCAATCGACAACTCCGATTGCTACAAAAATTGAAATCCGATAATAACTAATTATCACGGATCCAATGGAACTGGTTTCGTCGAATTCCGAGACTGTGCCTCGGAAGGCTATTTTTAAATAATAATTTAAACGATATATTATTAAAATTAAACAAACCACCTTTAAATTAAATTACAACCATTCAACTATCTTCAGTGTCATCATTATAAATTTTATAAGCCTTCAAATTATTTAAACAGGCTTAGAAATTTCATATTCAACAATCTCCCCAATTTCAGTTATTAATGTCAATATTTAAACCATATAATTCAATAATTTAATTATCAAGTAAATATTGATATTTTGAAATTCAGGTTAAAATTAACTTTTTAAATATTTTAAAATCGATTAATTATTCTAATTTAATTCGTTAAAATTTTCAGGTTGTCACATTAAACCTAATTCCCAATTAGTTACGTAATTTCAAATATTAAATTGTCGATTTAATTGTCCATTTAAATCTAAATATTCGAAAAATAAATTATTCGACTTACAAATTTTACTTGTTGATATTTAAAATCAATTGAATATCTGAATTTCAAATGACAGAAATTCTGGGTCGTTACAAACTTCCCCATTAAAAGAATTTCATCCTCGAAATTACCAAGTGAGAAAAAGTTACAGAATTCATTAACTTTTCAAAACAAACCGTTCAAATTTGATTTACAAATATCTTAAGTGTTTAACTTTTCCAAAAATTCAACAATTAAACTTCTTGCAAAATATTTACTAAGTTTTCAAATCCATATATAGTTATCTTTTCAAAATCAACTATATCGTTTAACCTTTAACTTCAACTCAAATCAAAACTTAGTTTTCACCAAAAAAAACTTCCAAAATTTCCCGAAAATTTTCTAACACCTTAAATTTTCAAAAAATTTCGCCATAACCTCCTTTGTATGGAGGAGCTTTTACAATATCACAATAGACATAAATATATATACATCGACCCACCCGGTCGGAAAAACAGAAAAAAAGTTCATATTTCCTATTTTTATTACGTAGGCTTACCTTTTTAGCATTTTTAAGCAAAGAAGTTATTTATTTAGCATTTTGCGCAACCAAATCCCGCTAACGGTAGCCCCAGTACCTATACTTACTCAATATAAACACGTAAGTGACATATATAAAAAGTTATTAACATTTTACTCTTTTAAACAACTACAACACATACATATTAAAAGGAATCATACTAAACAAGGTTTATAAATAACTTATATGATTTCGACATTACTTGTAATTGTTTACAACCAATTTATATACAACGACGTTTAGTTATTCATTCTCGATTAGTTTACATTCACTAATTTACATTCACATTGGTTCACTTTCAATTTAAATCAATTTCTATTCAATTTAGATTTACTTAACTTCCAATTTGAATTTAATTGCTTTAGCTTTCAATTTCATTCATTCAATTGCATATAAATTTCTATTCAATCAATTAACAATAATCTAACAACCAATGTATAACCAATACAATTGAATTTTTTCACTTTACATTCGACATTCATATTCACTTTGTTTACCTTAAATTTGGTTTAACATTCAATTAGCTTCAAATGAATTTACACTTATATCCATTATTTTATATCAATTCATTACATTTTTTTGATTAATATTCAATTCATTAGTTCGATTACTAATTTACTTTACAAATAACGTTGAATCCCCTTCATATAATTCAAGTTCATATTCACTTAATGATTCCATTTCAATAATTCATTTTGATACCAAAATCAACTTCATTCAGCATCGCTTAAGTTATATTCCCTTTAAACATCAATTGTTTAACTTAACTTAAATTTCCATTTCAATAACATATCTAATCTAGTCAAAATCCACTTCAAATTCCAACTCCAAAGTAAATTCTATTTAACTTTTACCAAAGTCAATTTTATCACTTATTCAGATTCATACCTTGTTTTGCTTAACAAAGTTATTTAACCATTTTAATAATTGGTTTTACTTACACCTTCACATTTAATAATTTACACAACTTATTATTCAACTTCCAAATCTGATTTAGTTTATTTAACTTCCTTTAGTTAAATTCCACATCATATATTTTATCATACTAATTCACATTTATTTCAACTTTACCAAAGTTAAATTTTTATTATCTCATATTATAAGTTCAAAACTTGATAACTTATATTCATCAATTTCAACTTGAATTTTAATTTCAAATTTGCTTATCACAACAAAATTCAATTTCAATTTATTATGGTAGCAAATCCATCACACAGAAACTCGAAAATGATACTGATGATGCTGCAGTCATCACACTTATTATTGCTCGGCAACAGTAGTTAATCCAATGCTTTTTGTTCCTTTAGAATTTTCTTTTATTTATAAATCTCATTTATAAATCTTGCTTATATAATTTCACCATTTTCCTTTACTTATACAAGATTATTTCACAATTGTAAATTATTTCAATTATAATTCTATACTTATACAATTGTTGCTTTTATATAATTTATTCTTTCACAATTGTTGTTCTTAATCAGATTATTCGAACAACTTTGATTCACTTATATATATTTACATTGTCAACAACCAAACAATTAATTTTACAAACACTTTGATAATTCTGAAAAATTATTCCTTTATATATAAAATATAATCGAGGTAAAATTATTTCATTTACCCAATATAAAATGATACTGTGTCGGTTTATCTCGTTTAAGAGTTTAGAAACCCCTATCAATACAGTTAGCTAGACTGCACCAACCAGAATCTATAAACAATCAACTGATAAGTCAACACAATACAAAGCAATTTCATATTCACTAACAAATACGTGATCATATCTATTATTACATTCAACTCATTCTAGAGTACTACTGACTCTATCTCTAATGACTAATCCCCAACAGAGCCAAGGTTGTCACTTAACCATATGCTCTGATACCACGTTGTAACGAAAGCGGTTTTGTCGGGATCCAAAGGTCGGCATTCTTACGTCCACTGTATTAAATGCCGCATAATCGAATGCCGGAAAACCAAATTGTTGGGGTTAAAAAGAAGAGGTAGAATAAAATGATAGAAGGAGTAGAAAACAGAACAGAACAATATCAGAATCTCACACATCGCAGCGGAACAACATAGAATAGATAAATGAATAATCTTTAAAACAAAGAACTATATCAGTTATTATATTACATTACATCATCATCAGAGTATACAACAACAATATACAACACAACAACAAGCATGGACATCTATACTAATATATCCTTACAAGTGAATTTATAGCGGAAAGATGATATCATATACAAATAATACGTCTCGCCATCCAGCTCGCCACTTGAGCTCGATAGCACTTCTGAATCCAGAAAGACCTGATAAGCTGACTCTAGACTGCCCGTGTGGAAAATTGTGGGAACCCAGAGTTTAGGAAGAGAACAATAAACTCCAGGTCAGTCATGGGACTGGTGTGAGAACTCAAAACAGTTGTTTATCTTTTAAACCAACAACAACAACAAGGGAAGTGAAAAAATATCGACAATGCTTTTGGAAAATGAAACTACCATAAGGCCTCCCCGCACGCACACAATGCAAACGCAGAAGCGGAGGAGATTTCTCCTTATGATAGTCAAAGATGCTTACTACGCAAGAACAAATCATTTTTTTTAATATTATTATTAGTATAGAGTGTAGAAAGCATTTCGAAAATAGAATATAAATCTTAGCCAACATACGACCATTATCGTATGCCCACTATAGCTACCATGTTCAATAGCAGGTTGCCGCCACATTCCATGGCAGATTATACAACTAAATCCGTACAAGGCTCGTACTGTTTCTTTGGATTTTCCAACAAATGGTCAGGCTAAGGAACTTCCTACTGCCACATGGGATCGCCTCTGGCGGGACGTCCCGAAAACTTAACCAACTCTCTACCAACACAAGGCCGGGTTACCTCTGTAACTAGGTAACCACTACTCGAGTATCCCACTCCCCGGTCCTTTGGGACCTTTATCCGAGGGCCCTCGATCACCAAGCAACAACCGTAAAGAAAAAATGAGATTGGAGCAACCACATAGGTTAAGCATCAGGGCCCCATACCTGACACCACCCTTTTCCAGAAGGAAATGACATACCCTAAAGGGAGCGACCATCATAACCTTGTCGCATATTCCTGTTTTGACCATTTTCGGGGTGTGAGGTCTGACGAAGTCTCGTCCACAAAGCTACACTTTTTCACAAAGCCACGCTTTGATCAACAAATGATCAATAAATAATCATCACACAGCAACACTCAGCATGCCACATTACCAAATTGGAAATATATCGCTGATAACCTTAAACTACATAACCTCTGAGCTCGTACGTCTCAAAGAAGGGTGTTAAGCTAAGAGAATAAATACTCCGCACCAACAGAAATGTATTTGAAAGAAATCTGCTTTATATCTCAAAATGTAATGTCAGACATGTAACCATACAAGTCTGTTCTGGGTTCGAACAGAACCGAAGGCACTTCAAAAGAAGCCCTTGCAATCCGGGTATTCACAATCCCGATCGAATTTCCCATCATAAAGGAAATCTCCATACCGTAGCTAACGGTACAGAGACAATTGATAGGCCATCCTATTGTTTTCACAAATACCCGGTCTTCAATGCTATCCATTACGTCGTATCACTATTCGGAATGGGTAATCCAAATAACGAGCGCAATAATTTAAAAATAAGTGTAGCATTCAGTTTCAACCAATTCACAACGAATAGCCATTTAAGGGTCAATATTGATAGTCGGTTAGTTAACTATCAATCAATATTCATGTAACGAACCCGGAATTTTGACAGCATATTTTAATGAATATTTAATCTAATTTAAATTAAATACAAGCTTTTAAATTTTTAAAATGATGAGATCTTGGATATTTCACAGTTATATATGTATTGAAAATTTAAATAGAATGCTTCAAACCCATTAAAACAAAATCTGTCTTATTCAATAAAATCAAATCAAAGATTCAATATTTTATTATTTGATAATCTATATGAATACAATTTTAGTTTTTAAGATGATAAGTTTAAAAATAAACAAACGTAGTGATATTAACGTAAACATGGAAATCTAACACATAAGTTTAAAACAATATAATTGATTATAAACATAAACATGAAAAACAAGTATGAATCATAATTATAAACATAAGTATAAACCATAAATTATAAAATATAAAATATAACTAAGATATAAATTTACGAATATAAGTTATAACTTGAACTATATTAATACAAGTGTATGAACATGAAAACACTATAATATTAATATCAGTGTAAATGAACAAATAAATGGAGTATGGAATAATAAAAGTAATTATAGTTATGCATAAGAAAAAAAAGTCAAATATAAGAATCTTTATGCATTGCCTAATACACATACAAGTTTGTACATAAATTAAGTGTTTGTCCAGAGAAAAATTTCATAAACTAAAAATAAATGTAAACCAGTAATAAACATATTTGTGCTTTTGTACAATTTATAGGTATAAGAAAACCAAGTTTTCACTTCAAAGATAATAAAAACAAAACCTGTATCTTACAAAGTCAGGCTGAACAAACCTGTAAGAAAGAAAGGAAAAACATATAGTACAAGTGTGATAATATAAACAAGACAAATTAGATATAAAACTTATGTACTGTTATACAGTTTTATGCATCAGGAAACAAAGGTTTTACTTCAATATCATAAAACGAACCCTGTGTCTCACAAAACGGGCTTGGCCGAAAATAACATAAATATCTTTGTACTACACAAAGTAAGTATCAGTCACCATTAATTTCTTGCTATCATAACTAAGAGCATGAACATTTAATAGCACAACTTCTTGTTAAACTAGTACATGCAGCCGAAATTCTTGTCATGATTTTCTTTCTGCAGTGTATAAATCTTGACCAATTAAAGAAAAATGACAAACAAATAATAACTGGCCAGCTACAACCTGATTAGTAGCTTCTATATAAATCTACCTATATATCATCAGTTCATGGATAAAAACTTAAAATTAAAAGACATACCTGAGAATCAAATAAGGGGAGAGGATAACCATTTGTTGCTTGGCAAACTTAAAATTAATTCAAAAACAGAGAGAAGCAAAAGAAGATTTCAGGAAAGTCTTAACTGCAGCAGTTTCTTCAACATCACTTCTGTTCAAATTGTTTAGTGAGTAAACTTACCTATTTTTAAATCAAAACTTGTGTCTTTAGTTTATAAATGGTTTGTGCTTTGATATTGTTTATATAAATAGCCTTGGGCATTTCCTGTTGCTTTGGTAGTACAGGTAGTTGTTCTTCAAGATTTTTGACTATCTGAACAAAGAAAAGCTAAGATATTTATAAATACTTGTCCATATAAGTGTTTGAACTTTAATGTTGTTGCTGATGCATGTGGTTATCTTCAACATAGGCCTGTAAACTTGTTTTAGGAGTTTAACAGTATGTTGTAAACAATGTATCTTCAAGTTACAGTAAAGAAGAATTAATGTTAAAATTCAAATGTTTAAAATTGTAAATTCAGTAACATATTTAGGTTCCATGCACATAATAATGATTTTTAACATAAAAATTATGATTTTTAAGCAAGGAATTTAAGAGCGGTTTTTTAATGAAACTAGAATGGGTTTTTGCAAATTCAGGAAGATCGAGTTAATTTTAATTCCTGTAAATTGATAGGATGCAAGTTTGTAATCTATGTGATTCCAGAAAAATGTCAAACAAATTTTCGAATACATGGATTTGGAGATTTTGATTAAAGTAGGGTTTTAGAGCTAATATTTTTCATGCTCTGTAAATTTTGATTTCGGCATCATCATGAAACCGAGTGGAAGACGATTTTAGGTGGAGCTAGGGGGGATGTGAGTGACGTTTTGGTGGAGATTCATCACCTCCGGTGATGGATGGTGACCGCGCGAGGGGATTTACGGTGAGGCGTTCTTGGTTCGTGTTCAAGCATCAGGTCATTTTCTGATCTAGAAATCTTCGAAGGGTTTTGGGTTTGGTTTTTGGTAGTAGTGACGTTTTGTGGTTTGTGGGGGTAGGTGCGAGTCGCCGATGGCAACGCGAACCACCGTGCACGTGCACAGTGGTGATCAGTGCCATGGGTTTCGTTTTTTGGTTATCGCGTGTGGGTTGCTCGGGTGCTTTGTGAGGTCGGTTCGAGTCTTCCTTTGGTTGCCTCCGAGTCGGATACGTGAGTGGCTACGGCAATTCGATTTACAACTATAAAAAAAGAGAAGGAAGAAAGGGAACAGGCAATGAAGAAGATAGAGAGTGAGAGAGAGGGACGCAGGGGAGAACTCGGGGAAATCATATTAATGCTCGAGTCTAATTCGAGTTTTGCCTGGGAAGTTCTCGGTCAACTTAGTTTTTTTGTCTCGAGTCCGTTTGTTTCCGCTTAAATACTTAAGTATTTTAATTTACAAAGAATAAGAATAATTAAGAGAATAAATCTTGGTTAGTTTAAGTTAATATTTGATTAAAAATTTAGTAAAGTAAGGTTTGTAAAGGAATATGATGATTAATGTAAAAAGTATAAGGTTACTAAAATTTAACTTATACTCGTAATTAAATTAAAATAATACCTTTAAATTAAATTTGAAATCAGAAATAAATCATATGTTTAATCAACTTAACTTAAGAACGTTAGTTAATTTCTTCAAGATTAATTAATCAATGATAGTTACTTAAGTAATTAAGTAAAGACAAATGATTCAACTATTGATAATTCATTAATTATAAATAAATGATTAATTAAGTACTTTGTGATAAGTAAATATGTAATAAGATTGTGATTATTAATAAGGAAGTTAATAATTAATAATTAAGAATCAATTAATTAACTGAGTAATTAAGTAACAGTAAATGAATAGAAGTTAATTAATTTAATAAGTAATTAAAGATTAGATGACTAATAAATTAATAATTAATGATAACTAATTAATTAATTATTCATTAATAAGTAAATCAATCAATAATTAATTAAGCAGAATAAAGTATTTTATTCTTAAGCACATAATTTAGTTAAGTAAAACCAAACTGTTTGGTGTGCATTGATAATTATGTTTGATTGACTGTGATATCTGTTTGATAATAGTTCTGTGATATGTTGTGATATATTATGGATATCTGTGACAACTGTGTATGATTTATCTGATATATCTGTTATGTTAATTCTTAATATTTAAATTGAACTCTTGAGTTAAATAGACAACTTGGCCCCTAAAATGGCGTTTGGATCCGATGAGACCGGGATCGGAAGAATCAATTTTTGATTCTCCGAAAACCACATCGATCCAAATTAAACGATAGGTCGTGACTTATCAAATTGTGATCGAGATGGTGTTTCAGAATGCAAGGGTTATCGTCGTTGACTCTGAGGGTAATTCCAAAATGAGTGTGACGAGATAATGCCTTCGGTTTCGTTCAAACCCGGAACGAACTTGTATGGATTGAATGCTTTCAACACATCGTCAGGCGGACGGTGAGCATTCTAAGTGATATGTTCTTTTGAGGTAATCGTAGCCACAAGCCTCATCCACCGGGAATGGCTAAAACAGGGGAGATGCAGCAAGGTTAGGTGGGTCATGCCCAAGAAGGACAAGATATTTCCCCTGTCTAGATGTCCTTTTTTATTTCGGCTGTGTGGGCGGTTTGCTAGCTAGAACCGCGGGGTTTATCTTGTTCGGGACTGTTCAGTAAGGAACGGTTCCGGCCTTGTGTTGCTGGGGGTCGGGAGTGATCCTCGGTATGGTGATCTAGGCCCCGTACTGTGACGGGCGGTACCCCAGCAGCCCTGCCATTGTTGGAAATCCATTTTCCCTACGAGACCCTACGGTTTTGATTTGTATTACCCACTTTTGTGGCTAGTACCTGGAATTTAATAGATGTAACAATTTCGGCTATTTTCTATTTACTTGAAAACCCTAGACACTATTATAATATCACTGGATTTCCTATGAAATGTTTTGGTTAGCGTAAGGTAAAAACTTACCCGTATTTATTTGTGGGGAGTCTTACGTGATACCTTTATTATCAAATGTTTTTTTCAAAGTTAAGCAACTTTAAACCGTTTACTCATACCAGACCCATGTCTGACCCAGAGTTTATATTTTGTGTTTTCATAAACTCTTGGGTACTCAAATTTTTATGAGTAGCCATGTGATAGGTTTCGAACTTTGATTACTGGAGGATCTTGGAGCAGGAGATTCCAGACGTATGTAGTTATCTATCTAGTTCCGCTGTGTCAGTAGTTGATCTATGAGGTATCTCTGATGTATATAGTGATAGATGTATGTATGGTTGTCATGTGTGTTGATATTGTATAACTCTGATATATGTAAAACTATGTAACAGTTATATGATATATTATATTTTGTTCTGTTCCGATGTGAGATTCTGATGTTGTTGTTCTTCCTTTCTCTTTCTTTTCTTTTTCTATCTCTTTCTTTCTTAATGATGATACGTCTTTCTGGTAGTAGAAGGGCGGGTCGTCATAATTCACAACATAACCCGATTCTAAATAATCTTTCCAAATTATTTATTTTCAAAATATCTTTATAAGATATACTTTCCACACTTCAACCATTTGAAAACAAATTTCAAATCACTTTTCACCTTTACAACTTTCATTTCAAAATGGTTCATTTAAACCAATTAAATAAATCCTTACCGATTTATTAAATTTACGTTCCAAATCCGTAAATTTATTTCCACACTTCAAAATAAATCCATGTTTATTTTTAAACAAATTTCCCTTTCTTTTATAAATTCCATAGTGAATTTACATTCCCAAATATCTATGAATATACGATTTCCAAATCGATTTCTAATATTCATTTTCAATTTATCTTTAAAAGATAAAATCTCAAAACATTCACTTCATATTGGAAAAACATTTCCATACTTATTTAATAATAAGTAATTCATAAATCTGTTTATTTTCAACACTTGGAAAATATTCAATATACTTAAATCCAAATTAAGTATATATTTTATTCTTTAAGGAAAACTCCTCTTAAACACATTTATTTGAGTCAAAACGAATGTTGCGTAAAACATCGTTACAACAACCCAAAATCACTAGTATAGGGATTCGAAATTAAGATAGATATATAAATCCCAATACTACACAAAACATTTCCTTTCGAAAATCATTTACTATAACTACAGTGTTATAGTCCACCATTTCGTTCTATTTCTCGAAAACGTCTATTTCAACAATGAATATTGAAATCTATGGTTTCGATACTTAACACCTTTTAAAACATCTTTAAATTGTTTTGAATTCTATTTAAAATATCATTTTCCCAAAATATTTCTTTAATATACTATTCACTGTCCAAAATCGTGAATATACTTCGTTAACCAAATCCAATTTCTACATATTTTATTTAAAGGATTATCCACTGTCCAAAATCGTGAATATATCTCCTTTCATAAGCTATTATAATTAAACTTATTAAAATAAGTCGATTTCGGATTTATAAAACAACATTTATAAATTCCATTTATACTTTATAACAACTTCAACTTATAAAATCACTTTATTAACAAATTCTACCCATATCCCATTTACACGCCAAAATCCAATTTATAAGTTAATTACCTATAATTCTTTTATTTTACAAAATCTATTCATTTTATAACTTCACAATTTATAATCTATAGATTTCATCCACTTATGAAATCCATTTATATTTCATTTTAAATAATTATAAAAATTCGTTTTATAATTCCAATATTTTAATTTATAAATATCAATTTTATAAATCTTTTATATAAATCACTTATAATAATTCAAAAATCCTGATTTAAACCATTTTATAAATTAATCAACTAAAAATCACATTTCGGTTATATTTCACAAAATCATAATTTTTATAACATAAAAATTTCAACGTTTATTTATTTAAAATAAATCAATTCCAAAATTAAATTTTATTATTAATTCTCAGCTTAAATATTCAAAAATCAAATTTTATTTATTATCGGCATCTAACGATACCAAAAATATATTTGGCTAAAATTTAGCCTTTAACGATTTCAATCACAAAGATAATCACGCAGATTATAAATAGATCAATAAATAGATCAACACACAACATTGAAACAAATTTAAATGTTTGAGGAATCCAGTTGGATCCCTCCAACCTGTTTTCCTGCATCCAAAGATGTTAGCACAATACCAATTCCGCTTCCAGACAGAATATCGCGGTATATGAGATTTATAAAATACTATCCGCTATTATGCGGCGCAATAGGGTCTCATCCGCTATGTAATGCGGGAAATCAACTCCAAATACATATATAATACCAATTCCATACAAATTGGAATTATCGCGATATATGTTTTTAATAAATAACATCCGCTTAATATACGGCGTATAGGATCTGTTTCAATACAACAGATAATAATTTATTATCCAATCACACAATCAAGCAATTTTAAATTAACTGTTTAAAATTTAAATCGAAACAATTCAATTGAGTGAGAAGTTCTCACCTTGAGTTTCTGATAATAGTTGTAGCATTTTGTTTCGAATTACTCGAAATTTTCACTGGCTCCAAATGACTCCAAACCAGCTCCATTGCGTAGTGCTCGGCAAAACGATTGCAAAGCAATCGTTTCGTAATTTTCTGACCTCGTATGAAAAAGATATCACATTTTAAAGTTTACGCGAATTTAAAATATATAAATTTACAAATTTCTTTTACTATTTTAACCTAGAATTAAATCGGGCCGTCCATCCTTGCTTGATGAAATCCAGGCCACATGCCTTCTTCTTCCCATCGCGTTCGGCTACAGGTAATACACGAACCCGAGAACCCAAAAGCACGCCACCACACCCTAATTCGCGCGGCCACCACGTTGACTTCGAAGACGATCGGACCTTGCCACGCTGAAGCCCATCACGCGACACACCTTCGGCTCGAATATCAATGAGCTCGGTCGCCTCCTTTGCACGTGAGACGAGGGCGAACGGCACCGCCTTGAATGAAAATTGCCGATGATTGCCTCAACTATAAACGATCATATCCGTATGGATTGCAAGATCTCACCTAGCTCTTCAACATTGCAGTTGATAGTTTTCTGTAATGGTTTGTGGATTGGAAGTAATTGAGGGAAGAAGATTCGAGCATCTCTGGCCGTTCGAAATGTTAATGGCGGCTGAAACATTATTAGGGTTAGGGTTTTATTTGAGAGAGTGGAGGTCCTTTTATTGAATTTCAACGAAAAACACTATTCATCTCCAATTTTTCGAACTCCAAATCTCACGCGGTGACTGGCGTTTCTAGGGTTTACCTTGCGTTCCGGACACAATGGAATAGGTTTCGGAGGCTAATTCCGCATATGTGCGAGTTACGGAAATAAATGATCAAATTTAAATTAAATCGATTTAAACTAATTCTATGCGTTTTGGCTTGCCCCGGACAAACCGTAAATCCGATTGATACGAAATTTGAAACCACGCAATAATATAACATTACGGATCCGATGAAACTAGTTTCGTCGAAATCTGAGACTGTTTGAAAAATGACTATTTTAACACGTCAGTTAAATATTAAAATATTCAATTTCTGCAATTTAACTTTTAATTCAATTTTAAAAGTTCACAAACATTGTTCTAACTCCAATATGATTTAGTATAGCTTTATAAATCATTTTTAATCACATTAAAACCAATTCCCAATTAGTTACGCAATTTGTAACGAACAGGATTTTGCCCGCTCGAAAATCGACATCCATACTTCAAATCGTATTCGAATGCCGTAGATTCGACCGTTCAAAACCGATTCGCCGGAGCTTATAACAACATTAAGTAAATAACACAGCGGAATAAAAGAATAATACATTGATATACAACACTGATACAACAGAGTGATACAATGAATATCAATATACATCAGAGATACAATAAAATAGCAGCAGAAAGAAAATAGATAACACTAGCAGCGGAACAAATAACTCTAAGATAGTCTTCAACGAAGAACTCCAAATTTGAACTCCATCTCCAAGAACCAATCCAGCAATAGCTCGGACTCCATATAACAATGCACAAAGATAAGCAAGACTGGTGCGAACCAAGGACTGAACTAACTCCAGATAATCCACTATATCTAACTATCTGAAAAACCCAACTCTAGACTACTCGTGTAGAAAATAATGAGCACCCAGAGTTTAGGAAAGGAACAATAAACTCCGGATCAGTCATGGGACTGGTGTGAGCAACAAAAACAGTTTATCTTTTAATTCAATCAATAAAAGAATTTTAAAGTAAATTCGCAATGCTTTTTGAAAATGAAACTACCATAAGACCTCCCACCACACACACAATGCAAACGCAGACTTGGAGGAGATTTCTTCTTATGATAGTCAAACATGCTTAATACGTAGAAAATTTCTTTGATATTATTTTTATAAGTGCACGGTGCAGAAAAGAATTTCGAAAGTAGAATATTAATCTTAGCCAGCATAGGTACCATTATATTATGCCCGCTATAGCTACCTCCTGAGGAGGCAGGTTCTACAATTAAAACCGTACAAGGCTCGTATTGTTTCTTTGGATTTCCAATAAATGGTCAGGCCAAGGAACTTTCCATTGCCACATGGAAACGCCTCTAGAAGGACGTCCCGAGAACCTAACCGGATCTCTGCCAACACAAGGCCGGGTTACCCCTAACTGGGTAACTACTGACACGAGTATGCCACCTCTCGGTTGTAACAACCTTTAACCGGGGCCCCAACATCAAATCACAAAACAAGATATATATAAGTTTGTGATGTCCACATAAGTAAGTATCTGGGCTCCATACCATGATACCACTTCTATCCAGAAGGAGATGTACATACCCTAAAGGGGCGCTACCCCCTAATAACCTTGCCGCATCTTTCCTGTTTTGACCATTCCGGGTTGTGAGGCTCGACGAAGTCTCGTCCACAAAGCTACGCTTTGGTACAAAGCCATGCTTTGGGTCAACAAATGATCAAAGTAATGACCACAAAGATAAATGATCATATCCTAAATGATCAAACAATGATCATTTCACAGCAACACTTAGCATGCCACATTACCAAATTGGGAATATATCGCTGATAACCTTCAACTACATAACCTCTGAGCTCGTACGTCTCAGAGAAGGGTGTTAAGCTAAAAGAATAAATTCTCCGCCACCAACAGAAATGTATTTGAAAGAAATCTGCTTTATATCTCAAAATGTAATGTCAAACACACAATCCATACAAGTCTGTTCCGAGCTCGAACAGAACCGAAGGCACTTCTTATGAAGCCCTTGCAATCCGGGTATTCACGATCCCGATCGGATTTCCCATCACTTAGGGAATCTCTATACCGGGAGCTACCCAGTGCAGAGACAATCGATAGGTCATCCTATCGCTCTCACAAATACCCGGTCTTCAACACCGGTCTTCGAATGCTATCCATAACGTCGAATCACATATTCGGAATGGGATATATGACACAAAGGTCCTCTCCCGGCTAAACCGAATAGTGAGCGAAATAGTTCAAAAACATATGGATATTGGGATTTCAATTAAGTCACAACTTAAAACCCAAAATTTTATTTAAATGGTTAAACAAATTACCATTTCAAATCTTTAAACAAAAAGATTTATCTCACAAAGATCAATTCATAGATTTCCAAAACAATTTCACTTCAATAGGATCAACCCATTAAATCTTTAAATTAAAGATTTAACTTATAGCTTTCAAATCGTTTTCATAACTTGGAAATTATCTTCATTTCAAATTAGAGATCATTTTAACTCAAATTTGAAGTTCATTTCTTACGTGAAAGCTTTTATTAATTGAAAACAAACAGTTTTCGTTTCAGAAAAATCCAATTATATTTGCTCGAGTTAAAGCCCTTGAATTTAAATTCTAATTCTCAAATCAATATATTTAAAATGGTTTAACTCATATATAACTGGTATAACATCTTTAATCTCTAATTTCAAATTATAGAATTCAATTTCTAATTTTGAATTCAAATGTAAATCATATTACTTAAATTCCAAACTAAATCAAGTAAATTAAAATAAGTTTTATCTTGAAATTCCATTCCAAAAGCTTTTCACATTTATTCTGATTCCATTTCCA
This sequence comes from Allium cepa, assembly GCA_030765085.1. NCBI lineage: Eukaryota > Viridiplantae > Streptophyta > Magnoliopsida > Asparagales > Amaryllidaceae > Allium > Allium cepa. The sequence goes on along the minus strand of CM060937.1, from coordinate 725,368,679 downwards.
AAACATTTGAATTTAAAAAATTCAAATTCAAAACTATTTCAAAAATCTGCGACATAACTGATTTCCTCGTGAAATCCATATTGGTGTGTGTATAAGTGTGGTCCAGGGGTTTAATACAATAGTGCACAACCATTCAATCATCATAGATCAAATACAACAATATATTCGATAAGCAATATAAACTATAATGCTTATCGTCCATTCACAGATTCATAGATAATACAGAAATGTACATAAATAAATGAGTAAATTTCACATAGCTCAATTCACAGAACAAGATATTACAGATCAGATAGGACAATCAATTCAAGGCATCACATATAATATGATCATTCATAAGTAAGGTCAAGCATTCAATAACATTTATAAGTAGGATTAATTAATTGTTTAATCCTAATCAATTCAATTCATTTCCAATTTAATTAATTACTTATGAATTTATTATCCAATTCTGATTTATTAGTTCCAAATCATTTGATATAAATTAATTTATCAAACACTTTAATTAATTAAATTATTCTTAATCAATCACATTAATTAAATTGACTTTTGAACCAATTATATAATTAATTAACTTTTTAATTAATTATTTTAAGAAATTTACTCTTTAATTACTTATCATTAAGTAATCATCTCATAATAACAAATCATTAATTATCAATTTATCTTTATCATTAATTAAATCAAAATATTCAAATTTAATTACAATTAGTAATTAACCCCTTAATTGCTTTCATTAAGTAATTAACAATTTATAATTGATTTAATAAATTAATCTAATTTATTATCAAGTCTATCACATTACTTTTGTTATAAAGAAATTTAAAAGAGTTTTGAAATCAAATTCCTCCTAAGTTCATATATCAAAGTATACTTACACATTCTAGACTTATTAACATTTAAATTTATAAAACTCATTTTATTTCTAAAATCTTAACTTCTGATTTAAACTCAAGTTCAGGTTCAAAATGTTAATTTTAAACTTTGTCTTAGAACATCCTTTACAATTTCAAATACCATTTTCTAAATTCAATTTCCCCTTTGAATACACTTCATTGTTTAACCACTTTTAATGAATACTACAATTTGAAAATAAATAAAGTTTCTAAACTAATCTGGGTTTATATTTAAACTTCTGTTTTTTTTTAAACTTGTTTAAGCTTGTTTTAAAATTTGATTTTTAAAATCCAGAAAACAGAACAAGTCTGTTATAAAACCTGGACTAACATGTTTCTGTTATAGTTTGAAAACCTGGAATATTTGTTTTAAGTTTAAACGTGTTGTTGTTTTAAAATTGGGTGCATACTAAACAAACCCGAGACAACTACTGGATTAACCCGAGTTCAACACGAGTTTTCCCCCACTTCTACCCGCGTCCTTCTTCTTCTTCCACGTTTTTTTTCTACGTTTTTTTTCTTTTTTTTTTCTTTTCAAAAACTGTAGCAACATTTTACCCGAGAAAACTCAAACTTGCTTCGAGTCAAACTGGAGATTGCTCGAGTCTTCCCCCTGCTCCTTTCCTTTCGTGTTTCCTTCTTTTTTTTCTGTTCTTCCAGACTCAAGTGTGCACGGTGCACGTGCACCGGAGCTGCAACCACCTCCGACCATCCACGTTGACTCTTGCAAGTCGACGTTCCTCCTCTAGCACTATTTCGATCATCTGATCCTCTCCACTAGCTCGAAATCGAATTCGAGCATAGCTCGAGAAACTCGAACCCAGACACCCACCACAAACCGTCTCGTCTTCCCACGTATGGCCATCAGAAGCCACGAACATCTAACTGAAGCTTCATCGAGATGTGACGCCTCGACTGGCATCGGAGACGTGAATTCCGATCACCCATAGGCGGAGCGGCGATCCTGTTTACAACGTGAACCGGAAACAGTTCTTAAACCCTAGTTTAGATTCAACCCAACAATTCATTCATTCGAAAAATTTTCTATTATTTTTCCTACACCCGCCATCAAACGAAGCACCTTCAGACCAAAAATTGGCCAACTCCATCACGTCGATCATCAACAATCGCCCAAAACCCCCAAAACGAACTTTTCGAAATTCCCAATCGATTATCAAATTAAAAATTACAAAATGTATATTAAAAATCATGATTTTCGATCACGAACACATTCATGTAATTCAAAACAGAATTTGAATTTATTGATCTTTTAACCTATATATAAAATCTTACTGTTATTTCCATTTTTTTAGACTATTTGTTAAATTAAAACCTTAAAACTATTTTTATAACTTCATCATACATTAACAACCATTTTTCATTTAAACATCATAGTCTGATTTTAATTCTATTTGAGGTTTTGAATTTTTTTTCGAAGGCAAGACATGTACTGAAACTACAGGAAACAGGGTGTATATATATACAGGCATACTTACACCCATATACATTGATATCAATTCAATTATATAAAAACTAAGAGGTTCTTATGCAATATCAATATCAAATATCAGATCAACCCAGGCATTAGAGCCATTCATAAACTAAATTGTTTTTAAAACAAAGTGTTTACTCACATATATACATTCATACTTTCAGTTGTCTCATTTATTTTCAATGCTTGGAAATATTTTTAAAAATTTAAATATTGATTAAGCAATCATATTTCGCTTAGATCCTAAGGCTTAACAAAGATCAAAGGAAGATAACTAAATTTTCTCTTCCTTTTTGAGTTTTAAATTTTAAAAACCTGTACAAAGATCAGGGTTTACTTCCCTGTTATGCGCAACATAATTTATACAGAGGCGTATTCACTCTCGTGCTACCCTATTTCACAAACAACATCAATATTGATTATATGCAGATAAAATGTGTGTGGGTTTAATAGTTGCTCACCTGAGTTTGGAAGCAGAGAACCACATTTTTGATGATTTTGAACAGAGAAGCAAAGAAGAATCTTAGCCAACATACTTGCATGCTTGATTTGTTTAAAGCTTCCAGCTTGAAGACTTTTTAACTTTTTGTTTTGAGTTTTAAGTGGTATTTACTTTAGTTATTACTTGGCTTGAAATGGACAAACTGATGATGAGGAGTTGGATATATAAGAAATGAAGTGTTACAGGGTGTGATTATGTGTTGTATAGGGTATTATATTATTGTATGTACAACATAGATGGATACTTTGTTTTCAAATGGAGGCTGATGCAAAATTTTCTTTGTACTGAGAAGATGGCTGAGATACTTTTATTAAATGCTTTAAGTCCTTTTTTTTAAGCTTACACTATTTGTTATGTTATGTACAGTTCTTGCTTTACTTGTTTATGCATATTTGTAGTTTGTTATTTACTTTGCAAGTGCTTTGTTTACTCGGCTGAGATGATATAAGGGGTGTTGGCATTTATTATGTCTGTTTTGTTTCTTCACTTAGGATCTTGCATTTATCACTTTGGTGGCTGCAGCTTACATACTTGTTCTTTTTAGTTTTGTTTTATACTTCATGCTTGAGTTAAAAAATTGTTATGTACATATTTTAGTCTTGTTGTTTACTGGTTTACAATAATTTATATAGAACTTGTATGTATTTCATTATGGTTTAATTTATAACCATATAATCTTATTACAACCATATTCTTAAATTTTTCTTCTATTTGAAGTTTTAATTATTAACATGCAATTCATCACATATATTTTACTTTATGATTTAAAACAAATTCTTGTTTGTTATATCTTTTCTTTAAATTATTTATTTCTAGAATTATTTATATGTTCAGTTTACATAGCTATATGATTTATTGTTTATCCTTATTTCTTTTATTTGTTTTATTTTCTTTTATAAGTGTTCATATGTGAATGTATTTTATTTCTATGCTTTTACTTATTAATTTAATTCAATTGAAAACATTTATTTTGAGCTTTAATTCCAATTTTATAAAATACATTAGTATATTATTATTTTATCTTTGTAATGTTACTTTATACTATATACAATACTCTATTTTTACTATTTTGTATTGATTTCCAATTAATTCCACAATTTTTTATTAAAAATTTAAATTAATTATCAATTCACACTCAATTAAATTCCGGGATCGTTACACAATTTTAAATATTAAATTATGGATTTAATTTTCCAATTAAATCAAAATATTCGAAAAATAAATTATTCGACTTACAGATTTCACTTGTTGATATTTAAAATAAATTAAATATCTGAATTTCAAATGATAGAAATTCTGGGTCGTTACATATACTATATTTTAATATTTAATTTAAATTTAATTAAATCCTATATTCATGTCTATAGATACCTCTACCCTAACTCCATATCTCGCTTTGTTCTCACTTTGTATATTCACTTACATACTCACATCTCTCTTCTTCATGTTAACATACATCCATTGCTTACAAATCCATGTTTAAAGTTGACAAAATATAACTTTTCACTACAAAACTTCACATATTCATCTACAACCCCTCCTCTTACCAAAACAAAACCATTTTCTTCAAAACTAGACCCTACACGCCACATATCCACCATGGTCAAGCCCTATATGCTCCAGTTCAAGGCCAAAATCCGATTAGAGGTCCACCAAATCAAGTTAAATCTTAGTCCAAGCGAATTTCAAAGAGTTAGTGTAATTTCCATTCAACTTAGTAAGCGTTACGGCGAGTAAAGCTTCCATCTTTGAAGCACAAAGTTTACACTATATCCATGCCTATACTGTAGCTATTGAATATTTATCATATATTTGTAATGATGGCTTGGTTGATGTTTGGTTTGTTGCTTGAAAAGTAGCCGCATTTGAAAGTTAGTAAGCGAAACATTGGTTATATGGAAATCTAGTAGTCAAACTTATGCCACTGTTATTAAATGTTTGATATATGTTACGTTATTGTAAATCATCATATATTTATGCTCATACCTCAGTTATGTGATATGTGATTGTAATGCAAATGTCTATGCTCGAATTTCGAACTGCCCATATAGCAATATTCGCTATATCGGCACTTTCGAAAAATCACATTTTATCGAAACTGTTTGGTTTTATTGTCATGCTTGGAATTATTCTACCACTTAAGTATGTTTTCACTAATGATGTTTTCAAAAATAGTTAATTATTCCAATAATGATTATTTAATTTAGTTAACTAATTAATTGATTATTTAATTAATAAGGATTAAATTTAACTAATTAACTTACTAATGATGTGTCTTAAATTTAAGTAATTACTTAGTTAATTATGTTTTAATTTTAATTAATCATTTCATCTAATGATGTTTAAGACTAATTAATCTTTGGATAATGATGGACTAAGATTAATTAATTTATTAATTAATAATATTTTAAAATTAGTTAACCCTTTTTAATTAACAACTTTTAAAGGTTAATAAAATGTTTAACCTTAAATAAACATTTTCCTTAATGAATTTTAAATTTATTAATCACTTTTAAATAATGATATTTAATTTAATTTAATTAATTATATTATTAATAAATGGAATTAATGATGATTTAAAGGTAATTTACCCTTTTTAATTAAAGGGCATTGAAGTGAATTTATTAACTTAAGTAATGAAGTTTTAAAGTTGATTGGTAATTATAATAAGGATGTTTTAAGTGGATAAATCCTTTTTATAATGATGTTTCAAAATCATTATACTCTTTTAACAAAGTGTTTTATAGCTAATACTTGTAATATGATGCTAGGTACGATTCGGTTTTATAAAAATAGAAGTTTGAACTATTTATAGAAATGAATTAATTTTCGTAAAGCAATTCAATTGTATGGAAATGATTTATTTGTATAATTAGCACTAAACATCAGAGAAGTAGACTTGTTATTTTGAAAGATAAGAATAAGCGTGAGACAAGACTTTATGGTAACACTACCTTGACTAGTCTGGTATTATTGTTAACCATGAAATAATACAAGTTTAATTCGATGAGTGGTGATAAGTATACAAGACTTAATTTCTATATACAATCAATTTATATCCTCAATAGTTGGTTCCTTAAATATCGGTTATTTCAGCTTCTTTATTTTTGTCATTCTAAGATGATTTATTTCCATTGAGCATTGATATCCTTTGTCGAAATGACTAAAACCAAAGCGTGAGTGGAGGCCAAGCTATGTGGGGTTGCTCCCATCAGGATGCTTTCACATTTCATCTAAATTGGATTCGATAGCGCTATTAGACGTGAAATATTCAAATTCTCGGTATGGTTTGGCGGGGTCCGGATTGGAGGGTTCCGAGAAGTGTCATAGAGTAAATGGGCTTCTCAGAAGTATATTACTAGAGGTATACTTCAAGAGGGGTGCATCTTCCTATTCATTGTTGGAGATTTTTCCATTTCTTATTTGATTCAAACCTTTAAATTTATCTCCTTATTTACACCGGGAAGAGTCAACCACTCTTTGGGTGTTTAATTATTTATCCATTCTTCACATTTGGATATTTGTTTATGTGGTGTAAACCAATTCCGTGTTCAGCGGCATGGTCTCACATATTTGTGTTTACGTACATGCCTTTGTTTAAAGTTTTACTCATACCAGACATATCGTATGACCCGAGTTGTTTGTTTCTATCAACTCTAGGGTACTCATTTTATTTGAGTAATCCAAGTGTACTGGGTATTTGATTGGGCTCTTTTGAAGACGGCATCCTAGGAGGATGCTTTTCATCTACTTATTTATCTATTCCACTATACTATTTAGTTTGTGTAAGTATGTTTTGTTTCAGCATTTGTAAAGGCAGGATGTTATAACTGCCTAAGATGATTTGTAGCACTTTTGTTTAACTTTGATAACTCGCTGTTAAGGAGTAACCTAATGTACTAATTATTGTTATGTTATATTTTACTATTTCTTTGTGAGGCTTTCTCTTTTGTTCTATATTTCACCCCACATTGATTCATTTTTACGATGCTTGTGAAAATGCATACGAACATCGAGGATGTGTCAAGTGTCGTTCCTAGGGGTCAGTAAGGTGGGTCATCATAGTTGGTATCAGAGCTTTGATTGAGCGAACACCTTAGCCTGATTGGGGTAAAAATCATTAGAGATAGGGTGAGTAGAGCCCTAGAATGATTTCATATTGAGAGCGCATTTCCTTTTCTCCCCTAAAAGTCTGGTTTTAGACCCTTTATTGCAGTTTCCTTTTTTTCATTCTTGGCCCTATATTTGTATTCTAATGATACCTGTCACTTATCCAGGTTATTGAAAATGAGTACAAGAGGAAGAAGAGTGAGTGGATCTGGAACAAGCACGACTATCCGGATTGACTAACGCACCGGCTCATTTTATCGATTTTGATGAATAGAGTGTTTCGTGACTCTCTTAACAAGTTTGTTATCGTTTTCATCGATGGCATCCTCGTTTATTCTAAAATAGAGGAAGAGCATAAGTACCATCTTTATGTTGTTCTTAGTACTTTAAGACGTCATGTTTTAAGGGCTAATTTTTCTAAATGCCATTTCAAGAAATCCAAAGTTAGATTCCTAGGGCATGTAGTTTCGGGAGAAGGAATATCAATAGACCCATCTAAAGTAGTTGCAGTACAAGATTGGAAGAAACCTGAAAGTGTGACTGAGGTCAGAAGTTTCTTGGGTTTGGTAGGTATCTATAGTAGGTTCATTACAGACATTTTGAAGATTACTTCTCATCTAACAAAGATAACAAAGAAAGATGTTATGTTTGTTTTGACACCCAAGTGCGATCAAGCATTCAATGAGTTAAAAGAAAAATTAACAAGTGCTCCTGTCTTGACTACTCCACATGGGAGTGAAGGATTAACATTTACACGGATGCTTGCAAGACTAGATTGGGGTAGTTTTGATGCAAAATGGTAAGGTTATAGCATATGCTTGTCAACAATTGAAACCACATGGGAAGAATTACGCTACGCACGATCTGGAGCTTTTGGCGGTTGTCATCGCATTGAAAGTGTGGAGGAACTATCTTTTGGGTGAAAAGTTTGAGTAATTTACATATCACAAGTCATTAAAGTATCTTTTTACCCAAAAGGACTTGAACTTGAGGCAGTAGAGATGGCTTGAGTTTCTTGCGTCTTATGACCTAAAGATTCTATATACCCTAAGGAAAGAAAACGTTGTTGTAGATGTGTTGATGCTTTGAGTAGGAATGTGGCGACGATTTCAAATTTGGAATTTAAGCCAGTACTAATGGAAAGGTTTGCATATTTTCAGGAAGAAGACCATGATCTGGATCGGTTTAAGAAGAATGTTGAAAATACAATTAATTCTACTTTTCAGATTAACTCTCGAGGCATTTTAAAAATGGATGGACGGATATGTGTGCCAGACGTTGATTGAAATAGACAGGACATGCCGAGAGAGTGTCATCGGTCAAAGTTATCTATCCATCCAGGAGTAACTAAAATGTTCCAGAATAGGAAGAAGACCTTTCGGTGGAAAGGGATGAAGAGAGGTATTTCGATTTTCATAAACCGTTGTACGAACTGTTAACAGGTCAAGAGGACCAATAGAAGGCCACTGGGTTGCTCCATCCATTGGAAATACAGAATTGGAAGTGGGAACAAGTATCCATGCACTTTATCGGTGGGTCGCCCAGAATGAGAAGAGGTAATGAAGGCATCTGGGTAATCGTGGATCGATTAAAAAAGAGTGCCAACTTTATCCTTGGGAAGTCCACTAGAACCACAACTTCTTAGGTAGATATTTATTCGAGGGAGTTAGTACGACTGCATGAAATTCCAGTAAGTATAGTCAGTGATCGAGGTCCTATCTTCACCAGTCGATTTTAGGGAGCATTGCAAGCCGCTTTAGAAATAGAGTTGAATTTGAGCACAGCTTATCACCCACAAACAGATGGACAAACCGAAAGGGTGAATTGGAGGATCTCATGAGAGCATGTATTTTTGGATTTTGGAGGTTCATGGGAAGATCATCCGCACTTGGTAGAGTTCTCTTATAATAATAGTTACCATTCTAGAATTGGCATGGCACCCTACGAGGCTTTTTATGGACGGTCATTTAAATCACCTTCATATTGGGTTGAGACTGGAGATCAGTTAGTTCTTGGGCCAAAAATGATCCAAGAAGAATTATAGAAAGTGGCTATGGTTAAGGATAGGATGAAAGAAGCCCAAGATCAATAGAAAAGTTATACCGATCAAAGGAGAAGGGACTTAGAGTTTGCGGTCGGGGATTTGGTATTTGTGAAAGTTTCCCCGATGAAAGGAGTTATTAGATTCAGAAGAATAGGCAAGCTAGCACCTATATTCGTTGGACCATTTAGAATTCTTGAGAGGACCGGATCGTTGTCCTACAAGGTAGAATTGCCTGAAAGGTTATTAGAAGTCCATAATGTTTTTCATGTATCTCATCTGAGAAAGCATTTTCATGATCCGTCCTTGATTGTCGAGACGTCTGTTCAGGAGGACTTGGAGATAGAACTGAACTTGACAGTAGTCCATCATCCAGTTCATATTACAGATCAGGATAAAAGGAGATTGAGGAACAAGGTAGCTAAGCTTGTGAAGGTTCAGCGGAGTGATGACCTCCGCAATTGTACTTGGGGGACTGAGGAACATATTATGGAAACTTACCCTCATGTAATGTCAGGTTAGTTGTTTGTTGTTCGAATGCCTTATGTTTGTTCTTCTACGGACTAGTTGCTTTGCATTGTTACATGGATTTCTTGGTATAATACATACCTTTTGGATTGTCTATCATGTATTAATTTTGAGGATGAAATTCTCGTAAGGGGGGAGAATTTAACGACCCGTAAATTAATCGCTTTATATTTGAATATTTAAATAACTTTAAAATATTTAAATAATGGATTTTAATAACCAACTAAAAATATTTTAAAAATTAATTAATGATATTAAAATCATTTTTAAATTTTGTTTACAAAAATAAATAGTTCAAATAAAAATAGAAAATATGACCGAAAAGTGTTTTTTGAAATTTCGACTTCCCGCCTTTGGAAATTCATCGGAAACATTGTGCACATTTTTTTATCACTCATATACACATGCACACACATACACATATGTCATGTAATAGGTTAATGACAAGTTAAAATTTATAAACCATGTTAGAAATAAATAAAAACAAGATTAGACTTAAAAAAATATAAATAAAACCTAAGTAGCCTAAAGGAGTATTTGCCATCATCTAAGTAAGCTAGGAGAGTAAAAGCATGGTGCAAAGGGGGGCCGAGGGGTATTTGCGCACCTAGGGGGATGGAGAGGCATTGCCTCCACTTCTCATGACAACTTATATTATATTTTAATGTTTAAATTAAATTAAATTAAATACTATATTCATGTCTATAAATATCTCTACCCTAACTCCATATCTCAGTTTGTTCTCACTTTATACATTCACTTACATACTCAATTCTCTCTTCTTTATGTTAATATACATCCATGGATTCCAAGTCCATGTTAAAAGTTGAAAAAAAATCTTCACTATAAAACTTAACATATTCATCTACAACCACTCCTCTTCCCAAAACAAAACCATTATCTTCAAAAGAAGACCCTACTCCCTACATATCCACCATGGTCGAGCCCCATTTGTTCTAGGCCGAGCCCAAAAGCCTATTAGAGGTCCACCAAATCAAGTTAAAGCTTAGTCCAAGCGATTTTCGAAGAGTTGGTGTGATTTCCATTCAAGTTAGTAAGCGTTACGGTGAGTAAAGCTTCGATCTTTAGACCGCAAAATTTATACTATGTCTGTGCCTATACTTGTAAATATTGAATGTTTATCATATAATTGTAATGATGGTTTTGGTCGATATTTGGTTTGTTGCTTGAAAAGTAGCCGCATTTGAAAGTTAGTAAGCGAAACATTGGTTATATGGAATATAATAGTCAAACTTATGCCATTGTCATTAAATGTTTGGTATATGTTATGTTACTGTAAATCATCATGTATTTATGCTCATACCTCGGTTATGTGATGTGTGGTTGTATTGCAAATACCATATGCTTGAATTCCGAACTGGTCGTATAGCGATAGTCGTTATATCGGCACTTTCGGAAAATCACCATTTATCAAAATCATTTGGTTTTATTATCGTGCTTGGTATTATTCTACAAGTTAAGCAAGTTTTAACTAATGATGTTTTCAAAAATAGTTAATTATTTTAATAATGACTATTTAATTTAGTTAATTATTTAATTAATTATTTAAGTAATAAGGATTAAAGTTAACTAATTAACTTATTAATGATGTGTTTTAAATTTAACTAAATACTTAGTTAATTATGTTTTAATTTTAATTAATCATTTTATTTAATGATGTTTAGGACTAATTAATCTTTGGATAATGATGGATTAAGATCAACTAATTTATTAAATGGTGATATTTTAAAATTAATTAACCCTTTTTAATTAACAACTTTTAAAGTTTAATAATCTGTTTAACCTTAAATAAATATTTTCTTAAATAAATTTTAAATTAATTAATCACTTTTAAATAATGATATTTAATTTAATTAATTATATTATTAATAATTGTAGTTAATGATGATTTAAAGGCAATTTACACTATTTAATTAAAGGGCATTGAAGTGAATTTATTAACTTAATTAATGAAGTTTTAAAGTTGATTAGTAAGTATAATAAGGATGTTTTAAGTGGATAAATCCTTTTTATAATTGATGTGCATGTAAATGAGAATATTTTTACTACCATATTTTATCAAATTAAATTAAATAAGTTATCATATTGGGTGTTTTAACATGTTGAAACCAAAATTCAAATTATTTCAAATCGTCACATATTCATCTTCGTCCAGGGGCAAATTTGTCATTTTTGTGCATAAATTAGTTTTTTTAAATTTAATTGAAAATTTCTATGTTCTTTTGTACGAATTTAAATTCGAACACAAGTGGCTTCAAGAAAATATATACATGCACAAGGGTGAATACAAAGGAATGAAGATGGAAATAATTCATTTGATGGATCATGGAGAACCCCACCTACCCGCATACCCGCATGTACAAATTAGAGGCTAATTCGTATGCTAATAAAGTTTAAAGCTTCATGCACATCTAAATGAGGATTATTTGAAGCTAATGATAACTTGGCCACCATAATTTCTAAGAGGGTATTTTGCGCATTCCCCAAAAAAAGTGGATTAGGGCTTCATACATGTATAAATACCTCTTAACTTCATGTAACCTCTTCCCTCCTTTAGTATCCTCGTAGTCTCTTCTCTTAGTTTTATGAAAATAAAAGAAAGCACTCTTTCTCTTTTCCATGGCTACTTATCCATTTTTATTTTCATGTAACTTTCCTTTTTTATGCAATTTAATAGATGCTCTTTTTCTTTTACATGCTTTTCTTCTTATGTTAGTAGTGTAGTTTACTTTTCATGCAAGTAGATTAGTGTTTATTTCTTATTAATTAGTTTTTCTTTTCATTTTGCTCTCTTTTTCCTCTAGTTTGTTTCATGTTATTTTCTACATTTGTTGATTTGAAAACAAATACAAGAGCCTAATCCCTTCAATTTAGGGGTATTGAAGCTCCCTAGTATGTAGAGGCAACATTTTGATGTTTATGTTCTCTTTTAGTGCTTAATGGAAACATTTGAAGTGGTTTAATGTTGTTGTTTAGCTTTGAATTTGATAGTTTATATTGTTGACACCAAATAGGCTATGTTTAAACAAACATAACACAAATTGTCTCTTCATCCAAATATGATTATGGCAAAGACGTGAATGTTGAAATTAAAATTTAATAGCATATATTTATAAACAATAGTTAATAGACCATGCTTAAAATAGATTTTGCTTTCAACTTTATTTTCATATTTGAGAATTAAATGTGTATTTGTGGTTGTGTTATAGTTTGATGTTTTATATTGGGCTAATTGATAGCACAAATATACCATGCTTATGTTAAGCACATCAACTAATCACACTAAAGACCAAAAGAGAGATCATAACTTCATTTTGTTGATTTATGTGATCTAGAGAGTGGAAATTACCTCTAAATTGTCTTAACGCTCTCATATTATTATCAATCTTATTTTTTCATTTTTCTCGTTTTTTTAGCTAATCACACTTTCAACTTTGGTTAATTTGATTGAATAGAGATTTAAAATCTAACAATTCCCTACGGATTGACCCGTACTCGCCGCGTAGTAGAATTGTACGCCGTGAGCTTGCGGTTATTTTATTTCAAAATTTGTCGATGGTTTTGTAATTCGATAGAAATTTTGTTGATGAATAAGTTTTTGGCGCCGTTGCCGGGAAATAGTCTTGATTTTGGTCTTCTATTTTTCAAATTATTTTCGTTTGATTTTATTGCGTGATAATTTTGTGTGTTGAGTGCATTTAAAAAAAAAATTAAGTGTTGTGTTGTGTGTTTGAGTGATTTTTGTTTCCATTTTGTTTGTGCGTTTGTGTTTTCTTTTGCATTTGCATTGCATATTCTATTTAAAAAAAACAACAATGTTCTAAAAAAAGAACATTGCATTTCATGATCAGTTTTGTTTACATTGCAATTTCATTTCGTTTCATTTTACAATTGCATTGACATTTACATTTTCAAAATTGTGCAAATGCACTATGCACATTCACTGTTTCTAGTTACCTGAGCATCACTGCGCCTCCTAAACAATTTCCCACTACCACTGCCTCTTCAGTTCCTCTTCTCTACTTCACAAACTTTCACTCCACTGTAACATCTTTCATCTCATCCATACTGTCACAACTTCCATCTTCATTACAACATCACAACCCATCCTTCAACTCCACTTACAACAGCAACAACTTCGAACAGCAATTTCACTCACATCAACCCACCTTCATACTGTCATTCTACCCTTAAATTCAGCACATACCCTTTGTCCATTTTCCTACCAATATCATCCACATACCAACTGCTAGCATCACTATTTGCCGACCTTCCGACCACAGTCATCTCCTATCACAACATTTATGCCTATCTGCCTCACCTCCATTCGTTGAAACAACAACCGCCATCACACTTAGCCACTGTTGGAATTCCTTAACAAATGAAATGAATGAAATATACAAAGTCCCACATCGCCAAATTATTGAAGCTATATTAGTTTATATATGGCTTTCTCATGAGGAGATTGGGGGCCTGGGGCTCCCAAATGTATGCTTCGTTGTGAGGAGGGAGACTATGCATCACCACCACACACGCACGCGCGCCGCCGCGGCCGTCCGTCCGACCGACCGAACCGGGCCGGGCCGGGCTCGGGTATGGGTCTAAAATGACTAGTCTTTTGCTGGGCCATCGTTCAACGGTTTTGGGCTTCGGCTGAAACTGGGCTGAGCCTGTAATTTAAAGAGAAGCGGGCGGGTGAAGACGAATGCGGCTGTTCATAAAGCGGACGGCTGTTAGATGTGAACAGAAGCGGGTGCGAGAAGCAGACACGGGCGAATGGATACGGCATGAGCGGGTGCGACCCGATTGAAGTGGCGCGGGCAGACGGGTGCAACTGTACGAAGTGGTACGGACGCAACTGTTTGAGCGAACGGGTGCAGACACGACCGTTCGGAAGAGATACGGACCAACTATAAATTAGAAGGAAAACTGATCACTTTCCTTGCTCATTTTTTCAGAATTCGAATCTTCTTCTTCACTTCTACTGCCATACTCCAAATCGCAAAGTGATATACTCATTACGATCTCGAGCAGAATACGTCTGTTGTATCTTGAGAGAGTTTTGAAATAAAATTCTTAAGGAAATTTTTACGACAAGCTTCAGACGGAATTTCCTTTATATACTAGTTAGATTCACTGTAATCTTTCCCGTTTATAAGTTGTACTATTTCTTACAATAGTATAACGTTGTTGTTGTAATTTATTTACTACGTAACTTATTCTTACATTTATCTAATACAGAATTCCAGCGTAGTGGAATTCTAATTAATAAACTTGTGCGACGAGTTTATTGTAGCGTGCTATCTGTTTTAGTACACTAGACATATAACAGCCACTACTCCTCCGCCTTACATCCCAATACCCTCTGACCAGACAACTACAGTACCATCATTGTAGTACCAAAAACTGGCCAACTTCCTCACTACATCCCCACTGACCACTCTCATCCATAATATATACCAATGCATGCAACTGCACAAACAAACAACCGAACATACATCACAACAACTGTTTGAGACCACCACCTCCTTCCCATTTCAAAGCCAAAAAAGAAAAAAAAAACAACATGTCTTATTCGAACTGTCTACATACCAAAACCACTCCATCAAACCAAACACATCATCTTCAACACACCACTGTCATACCACCTCCTCAATACATACAACAAACAATCCTCAATCGGCCATACATCCCTCAACAGTGCTGCCTATCCTCTACATTACTACAACCACCTGCTGTTAACCCCGTTAAGACAAGGGAGTTAAGGCCTGGGACGATTTACGACATAAGATACTTAACGGATCAAGGGAAATCTACGGCTTAGCAAACCTCACGACTTAAGATGCGTGACGATTTAACAAGACAAAGCATGAACGACTTATGAATGGTACGACCTAACAGTTTAACGTGTTAAAGAAATGGCCAACTCAACGACTCAAGGGAGACAGCGACTCAATGGATCAAGGAGGGTACACGACTTAGGGTCTCCACGACCTAACGAGCTAAGGTCCAGACGAATTAAGGAAGTCTACGACTTAAGAGATGGCACGACTCAAGAAGGAAATAAGTTAACAACCTAAAGCTGTCTATGACTTACGACCTAGCATGAGTCGTAAACGACTTAGGCAAACAAAGCGACTAACATCTCAGAGAAACCCGCGACTTAAAGCCTCTACGACTTAAGATATGTCATGTCTCACGGAAAGCTTACGAGTTAAGGAGCTAACGACCTAACAGGATTAAGACCTAAGTGACTTAGGGAATGTCACGACTTAAGAAAGTCCACGACTTAAAGACGTTACGACCTAAAACCGCAGAGCCAAGATTTTAGTGCTGCCTCACCTTAAACCGTGACCTCTTAACTCGCGAACGAGTTAGGACTTATATCCAGATGAACGAAGAAAAGCTCAGAACCACTTCACTTACCCCACTGCCTGCTGACTCTTGGACCTTGAGTCGAGCGCGACTTACGACTCTCCATGAGTCGTGCACGACTCATGACTTGAGAGAAAAACCACTGCCCAGGATCACACCTATAAATACACAACCACCTCCAACGTTCAAAGGACTTTTGGCTCATTCTTTCCAAACACCGATACTCTGCTACATTCCAAACTAAATCAACACTCAAAGCTTTCAAGACACATAGAACGCTTTCGACAACTTCAAGAAGAAATCTCATGCATCCGACATGGATTTGAGGACTTTCACTTACATTGAAGTTTAAGCTACTCGTTCAAAGTGTTTAGTAGTTCAAAGTGTATTGTACTTGGGAAGAATTGTATCAACTTGTAACGAAATCATCAATAAAGATATTCAGAGTGGACGTAGGCAATCTATTGAGCCGAACCACTATAAAATCGTTGTCATTTACTACTTTTTCTGTGGTTTTCTGCTTGTACTCTGTTCCCGAATCATCGGGTGGTGCTTTCACAACTACACTTTACACACCGGGGTGTTAGCGTTTAAATTTTAGCGTTAACATTTTTGGTGCTTTCACTGAGAACGGAACTCAAGCGAATTATCATCATTGCTCCACGAAAGTTTGTTGAAGTAATCTCTCTGAAGACTATAAGTTTATCTGAAATTATGGCTCCGGGGAGAAGAAGTAGATCTGTTAGATCTGGAAATGTTCAAGAGGGAACCTCCGCTTCCCCAGTACCTAATCAAGCCACTCCACCTGTTGGGGTTACAAAAGCGGAGTTGGATGCTGTAATCTTAGGGCTGAACCAGCAGATAAATGCCCAAAGTGCACAATTGGAGGCTCAGAATGCCAAAAATGCCCTAATTTTGAATAAGTTGAATGATTTGCTTGGGGTAAACCGTCAACCAACGGGTAATGAAAGGAACTTTGCTGGCAACATTCATGAAGCTGAAGAAAGAAACATTCCTGAGAGGGCTGCCAGCCCCTTTGAGCGGACATTTCCTGAAGTTGGTGGATCTAAAGCTCGAAATGATGAGGGGTATCTTTCTGAAATGGTTTGACAAATCATGAAAGAAAGCATGCAAAGGAATGAAGATGAGAAGGAATGGGGTTTCGCTCCAAGTAAAACCCCGTTTACTGAAAGGATCTTAAAGGCTGAGTTCCCAAGGAAGTTCGTCCCTCCAACTATCCCAGCTTACAAGGGAACAAATGATCCGAACGAATTCTTGTATAAGTATGATTGGCACATGACAGGTGCCAGAGCTTCGGATGAAATAAAGTGTCGATATTTTCCTGTTTATTTGGAAGGTGTGGCTCTGCTTTGGTTCACCAAGCTACCAATTCGGTCTATAGATCAGTTTTTTGACCTAACCCGGAAATTCAAGGAGCAGTTCAGACTATATGCTTCAAAAGCCAAAGATATCATGTCGTTGTCAAGTTTAGAACAGAATCCAGGGGAAACTATCAGATCTTTCTTGAATCGCTTTAATATAGCGCTGGCTGAGGTAGACAATGCAGAACCACGGATGATCTTGACCTATCTGATGAGGGCCATCGACAAGTCGAGCGAATTTGGAAAATGGCTTAACATGAAGGAACCAAATTCCCTTGAAAAATTCTACAAGAAAGCAGATGAGTTCATACGCCTAGAAAGCCGTCCTGTACTGGTAAAGGCAGTATTGGAAAAAGATGAAGATAACATTGTTGCTCCACGCAAGAATGAATCTGTATGACAGAAAAGGGAAAATAACGATGGGAAGAAACAGAAAAATCTGAAGAAGCCTCGTTCCTTCAAGTCATCGGAATATACCCCTTTATCCGATACACACTGAGCGCACTTACCATGCCACTAAAGATTCTGTCGATTATCCTAAACCTCCCGTTTTGAGAACCGGGAAAAAAGCTGTACAAAGCGGGAAGTTTTGCCGCTTCCATAATCAACCCGGTCATGATACCGATGAATGCCGCCAATTGAAAAATCGGATTGAAGAATTGATAAGGGAAAACAAGCTGCAGCAATTTGTGGAAAAGAATAGCAGCAATCCCGCTTCGTCTAGTCAGGGGCAACGAGCTCCTGCTCATCAACCCAGGACAAGTGAGAAGACTGCAGGGCATGAATCCGGAAGGCCTGTTATCAATGTCATTACGGGAGGACCTCACCCAGCAGGCAAGAGCTGGGGTGAGATGGAAAGGTACACCCGGGCTTTGAAATATGTACCGTCCTAAGAAGATGTCTTTGTTTTGGAAGATGCTACGCCCCTGAAACAACAAAGAACTTTCAATGACGATATTATGTTCAGAGCCAGGGATTCCACAGGTGTTGAAGCTCCTACCTTGGATCCCTTAGTCATCTCGGCTGGTATCGGGCCAGCTATTGTCAGGAGAGTTCTCATTGATTGTGGCGCATCCTGCAATATCCTCTTCAAGAAAACATTCGACCAAATGAAGATCCCTATGGCTATGTACAAGCCTCGTCGCAGAAAATCGCTGGCTTCACTGGGGAGCCAAAACAACCGATAGGAACAGTTGATTTGCTTGTAGAACTTGGAGAGGGAGAAAGAAAAGTAGTCCGCAAGCAAACTCTTGTGATTGTCGACGAATTTTCTGCTTATAATGCTTTCCTTGGCCGTCCAACTCTCGCAGCATTCAAAGCTGTTCTGGCCCCATGGTGCCTCACCATTAAATTCCCCACAGACAATGGAGTGGGAGTTATAAAAGGGGATCAAAAAGCTGGGCGGGAGTGTTATCTAACAGAGCTACGAGAAACAAGGAAAAGATAAATGGGAAAGGATGCGGCAACCCCAGTCCGCATCAAAGAACCAGCCTTGTAGCAATTACAGAGCGGACACTGCACTGGCGAGCACAGCGGAGCACGGAAAGAGATGGATCCTAGAAAAGCCAGTGCAGGGGAGAATAGAGTGGTACCAGTGGAGACGACAGTACCAGTACCTGTTGACCCAAAGGACCCAAACAAGGTGTTGAATGTGGGTTCACAACTTAATGTGTCAATTCAGAATATCTTAATATCTTTTTTAAAAGCAAATTTGGATGTTTTTGCTTGGACTCATGCCGATATGTGCGGAATATCCCCAGAAGTTGCAGTACATGCTCTGAATATTGATCCAAAATTTACACATGTGAAACAGAAAAGGAGAACTCAAGGTCCAGAAAGGTCAGCAGCATTAAAAGAAGAAGTTGATCGGCTCATGGAGAATAACTTTATCAAAGAATCTACCTATCCGAATTGGGTTTCAAATCCAGTGCTGGTTAAGAAAGCCAACGGAAAATGGAGAGTGTGCATCGATTTTTCAGATCTAAACAAGGCCTGCCCCAAAGACTGCTTCCCGTTACCCAGGATCGATCAACTGGTAGACGGAACAGCGGGACACGAATTTTTATCTTTTATGGACGCCTACTCCGGATATAACCAGATCATGATGCATGAGCCAGAACAGGAGGACACGAGCTTTATAACCGATGTTGGTCTTTACTGCTACAGAGTTATGCCCTTCGGGCTGAAGAATGCGGGGGCAACCTACCAAAGACTTGTTAATGCTATGTTCAAACCGCAATTGGGCAAGACTATGGAAGTATACGTCGATGACATGTTAGTAAAGTCTAAGAAAGCAGTGGATCACATAGAACACTTAGCAGACATGTTCGCAGTCCTCCGAAAATACGGAATGAAGCTTAACCCTTTAAAATGTTCATTTGGAGTGGAATCCGGAAAGTTCTTAGGTTTCATCGTGAGCGCTAGGGGCATTGAGGCTAGTCCAGCTCAAATTACCGCCTTAAAGGAAGTCAAAGCTCCCAGAACGAAGAAGGAATTGCAAAGTCTCAATGGAAAAGTCGCCGCCTTGAGTCGGTTCATTTCCAAAGCCACTGATAAATGCATCCCATTCTTTGACGCCCTATAAAAAGGAAAGAAAAACTTTGATTGGACTCCCCAATGCCAAAAAGCCTTTGATGAATTGATTCGCCATATGGAAACGCCTCCAATACTTTCTAGGCCCGGCGAAGGTGAGGATCTTTTTGTATACTTGGCAGTATCATCTTATGCTTTAAGTGCAGCGCTGATACGAGAAGACAAGAGGATTCAACATCCGGTTTACTATATCAGCAAAAGACTCACTGGAGCAGAGATGAATTACTCCAAGTTGGAAAAACTCGCCTATTGCCTACTGATTGCATCAAGGAAGTTGAGGCAATATTTTCAAGCTCATCCTATCAGAGTCCTCACTGATCAACCTTTAAAGCAAGTCCTATTTCACCCTGAGACTTCGGGTCGTCTTCTAAAGTGGAACATTGAACTCAGTCAATATGACATCACTTATCATCCCCGAAAGGCAATCAACGGACAAGCTTTAGCGGATTTCATCACAGAATTCACAGATAAGGGTAACAGTGAGGAGGAAACGATCGATGATTTCCCAACCCAATGGAAGTTATATGTTGATGGCGCGAGAAATGACTACTGTTCTGGAGCCGGAGTTGTACTTGAGACCCCTGAAGGTCGGTCGTTATGCTACGCACTAAGATTGGAATTTCCTTCAACGAACAATGAAGCAAAATACGAAGCTCTTATCGCTGGCTTGAGAATTGCTAAGGAACTAAACATCCGAGCATTACAGATCTTCAGTGACTCTCAGCTTATTGTATGCCAAGTCAAGAAGGAATTCCAAGCGAAAGGGGGAAATCTGCCTGCCTACTTGTTAAAGGCTTGAGAACTCCTGTATGACTTCGATCATTACACGATAAGTCATATTCCTCGAGAAGAAAACACGAAAGCAGATTCTCTCGCAAAGTACTCTAGCACAGGCGAAGCTCAATTTCTGGGGTTGACTCCAGTAGAAGTCCTGTCGGCTCCAAGCATTAATGAGATGGATATTGATTGGATCATGAGCGTGTCTCAAGAGCAAGAATCATGGATGACTCCAATAACAGAATATCTGCTCAATGGCTCTTTACCGGAAAATTCAAAAGAACGACAGAAGCTACTGAGGAAAGCCTCTCGCTATATAGTCCAGGATGGCCAATTATACAGGCCGGGATTCTCAATGCCGTTACTTCGATGTATACCCAGGGAAGAGTCCAAAACAATCCTAGCTGAGGTGCATGGGGGAGAATGTGGTGATCATTTAGGTGGTCAAACTTTAGCAAAGAAGATTCTTCAATACGGATATTTTTGGCCAGAAATTAATCGAGATGCAGCAGACTATTCCCGAAAATGTGACAGATGCCAAAGATTCGCCAAAATTCCTATAGCACCTTCCACTGAACTCACACAGATGGTCAGTCCATGGCCGTTTGCAATATGGGGGATAGACCTTGTGGGACCGTTACCAACTGCCAAATCTGGAATCAAATATGCCATTGTTGCTGTAGATTATTTTACTAAATGGGCAGAAGCTGAACCCCTGGCTACTATCACCTCTAAAAAGATGATAAGTTTTGTGACTAAAAGTATCATTTGTAGGTATGGTGCGCCTCAAAAGATAATTACAGACAATGGTACTCAGTTCAAAAGTGAAGAATTCCAAGATTTTTGCAAACGATTCAAAATCCAAAAAAGCTTCTCAGCAGTAGCTCATCCGCAGGAAAACGGGCAGGTGGAAGCAGTAAATAAAATTATCAAGTCAACCATCAAGAAGAAACTCGAAAGAGCAAAAGGTGGTTGGGTCGATAAGCTACCACTAGCACTATGGGCATACAGAACTACCCACAAAACTGCGACTGGGCATACTCCGTTTTCATTGGCATACGGGTCAGAAGCAATGATTCCGGTAGAAACAGAGGTCCCTTCACATAGAAGAATCCATTTCAATCAAGCTGAGAATGAAAAACAACAGCTCGAGGCACTAGATCTCCTTGATGAAAAAAGAGAAGAGGCAGAGCTCAGAATCGCAGCTCATCAGCAAAGGATAGCCAGACATTTCAATTCCAAAGTTCGCCAACGCAGCTTTGAGATTGGAGATCTAGTCCTAAAGAGAATTATGACGGCGACAGGTGTGTTTGGGCCAAATTGGGAAGGACCATATGTCATAGGTCAGAAGCTTCTTGACGGCACATTCAAACTCACTACTGCCGAAGGAGATCAAATTCCAAGGGCTTGGAACAGCAATCACTTGCGCCCATACTTTACTTGATAGCTTTGTTGAAATATTGTAAAAAGAATTATGAATGTATGATTCCTGTAATTGAAAGCGATCGTAAAACCGATGCAAGTGAATAATGAAAGACTATAAAGTGGATGTAGGCCCAAATTCTTGGCCGAACCACTGTAAATCTTATGTTCCTTATTATTATTACATGTTTGCTTTATTTTCGATATGAAAAGTACATTAAATGTATCGCTGAAATGTCGATTTAAATTTTTGCACACAATGAAAATAAAACTTGCACATTACAAGACCGAGTGATTCTGGTTATCATTCAGCAAACAAATTTCGAGTCACGAAAGCACAAAAGCCCCGAATTTAAATCCTAGATAAGAAGTGCTTCAATTGAACGGCCAATGATTTCGCCGAAAACGGTCTCTAGCTAATGAATTGAGAAGTTTGAACAAACAAACATCCAATTAAGAAGCTTATGCCCGTTCTCACGAACTGGCCTAGCAATGAAGTACACTTCTTTGGATTAAACAAACTACTTGTAAAAAAAGGGAGCGCGAGCTTGAAAAGAAAAAATAGAGGATCGCTAAAAAGGGCATAAGCAAGTGGACAAGGAACAACTAAAGCCCTCTTCAGAGGCACAAGTCCTCTTCGGAGGCACAACTCTTCGGAGGATAAAGACCTCTAACAAGGCATATGCCGCAAAAAAGAAAGTTCTCTACTCAACAAAAAAGATTGGAGGAGTCACGACCCTCCAACCATGAGAGAGTAACTTCTAGGCAATCTTCGGAGGCACATTTCACCAGGAGTTGAAGTGCAACAGCCGCTCTTCGGAGTTTCACTTCACCAAAGTTGAAATGCAAAACAAAATAAAAGCCCTCTTCGGAGGCCCATTTCACCAGGAGTTGAAGTGCAACAACCGCTCTTCGGAGTTTCACTTCACCAGAGTTGAAATGCAAAACAAAATAAAAGCCCTCTTCGGAGGCCCATTTCACCAGGAGTTGAAGTGCGACAACCGCTCTTCGGAGTTTCACTTCACCAGAGTTGAAATGCAAAACAAAATAAAAGCCCTCTTCGGAGGCCCGTTTCGAAAAGACCTCTTCCCAGAGGCACAATAAGACAGAAAGACCTCTTCCCAGAAGCAGAAATGAAAAGACCTCCTCCCGGAGGCACAATCAAGCAGAAAGACCTCTTCGGAGGCACACGTTTCACCAAGATTGAAATAAAACTTCCGGGCGTTGAAACGTGAAAAAGTCTTCCCCGAAGGTGCAACTTTTCAAAGAAACAAAAAATCAAGAAGTCCTTTACTGTGGCAAGTAAAAAAAAAAATCCTCATCAAAAACACACTTTCACTTTCAAAGGAAGAATGAATTACTTATTCTAGAAAATTCTATTCCTCAAAAAGAAGTTGAAGTACCTTGCAAATACCCGCTTTACTACATAGAAGATTTCATTCAGTAAAATGTGTATATGCACAAAACAAAAAGTGATATCTTCGAAGGATGAAGCTTAGAAACTTATTTGTGCTCTATTTTTTTTAATGAAATAATATTCCTCCAAATGTGGAATAATTATTCTCTAAAAAATAAAAGCACAAGTTCCTCATAAAATAAAATATTACAATGGGCTTATGGTATAGGGGCAGCATGGCATAACTACATCGGTAAAATTGCGCTCGAACAATATATACCACAAGCTCACTGCAATATCGTACAGAGAAACTTGTACAAAAATGAATAATAAATGCATTCTCAGATACAGACAGAAGTTTGTACAAAGAAAAAGAATCATTTTATTCAACACTATTTTATATACAGGTACAGGTTCCAAAGCAAAAAGCAAAAGAAAAGCGGGGGGCCGGTACCCGCACAATTTCCGGTCAGTACATGCAAAAAAGGCAAAAAGCGATATGAAAGCCACAGAACCAGAGCCATCATTTCTTCTTCCGCCCACCTTTTGAGCCCGCACGTGGCCGAATGACCAACTTTTTAGGCCGGCTTGTAAGGGTAGGGGATGAAGGAGAAAGGGGCTCGGTCGGACTTTCTTCCGTCTCTTCTTCGCCGGTTAAAGATCCCTTCTTCTTCTTCTTCTTGGAAACTCCCTGCTTTCCTCTCTTCTTGGAGGAAGACCCACTCCCTGGAGAAAGAAGTTTGGATAATGGTTCAGCATCGGAGCCAGTTGGTTCTGGAGTCCTCTCGCTTCCTTCAGTTTCTTCTCCTTTCGGATCTTGAGAAGCAACGGGATCATCTAAGCCGTGAAGTGCTTATATTTGCTCCTCTTGTGACCCGGGTTGCGAGGCAGAAGGAGGAGTGACCTTAAGAGGCGGGGTAGGAATAATTGGAGGAGGAGAAGCCTGAACAATGCCCGACGTCTTCTATGCAGAAAGAAAAAAGTTCAAGTCAGTAAAAAGTGGAGATAAAGGTTCGCTGAGATTCAAGAAGTAGTCAAAAAGCTCATCAAGTTCGTAAGAAACAGATGAGCAGTCTACTTGGGCAAGATTGTCAGTAGGGTTACCTGCAGAAGTCGGTTCCCTGACGTCAACTTCGTAAGCCTGTTCCTCGGCACTCTCGCCGCCTTCATCTCCACCTTGTATGCTTGTGATATCAGTGGTAACTTTAGTAGGAGATGGAGAATGAGAACTAGAACCGATAATGTCAATTTCGGCTGAAGGAGAAGGTTGAATTGGAGCAGTTGAGATGATTTTTCCTGAATATTCTCCTGCCGCTGTTTCGGCCCTTAATTATGCAAGCTGTTCTCTCCC